>JAWWEU010000001.1:29293404-29336190 GCA_035583155.1 Acropternis orthonyx
CGAGAGCAGTTTTGGGTCCGTTCAGGAGAGCTGCGGGGGGATGGGCGGGGTGTAGGGGTGTGGGAGGGGCTTTTAGGTGAGATTCAAGCACTTAACCTTAACAGAACCAATGGCCCTTGCAGGAAACAAAGGAAGAAACTAGTGCTACAATAATCCTACTTTAAGACGAAAACGTAGATATACAAAGATCCCTTAACACATGCAAGGATAAAGTGATCCTATGTACCTTTAAAACAAGGTAGGAAAGGGGTATATGCTCCTTTACCCAAACGGCACCGATCCATCATCATACCCACAGTTGGTTATTCTTAGAGATACACTAACACTCAAAATAAAGAAGGCACTAAAGTTCCTGAGAGTGACAGGAAACCCAGCAGAGTAAGAAATTTTAGACAGAGTTATTTACAGATATTTTCCTGTGAGAAAAGAATGGTAAGAATGTAGCTTGAACATTAACAAATCCACTAAAACATCAGTCTGCCTGGCAGAGTCAGCAGATTTGGAAGGGGATTCAGCGAGGCTGGAAATTCAAACTTTAGCTTGTAATCAGAAAAATCCTACTTTAGAAATTTGAACCATCAGCTAGAAACATGTAATACAATATAGAATTCTCCTAAAATGGTACCCAGCTAGAGGGACCTTGTCCTAGTCTATGACTGTTTAGCTACAAAAACCAAAAAAAAAAAAAAAAAAAAAAAAAAAAAAAAGAACCCAAATGATACTGAAGCTCTTTGTTATTCTGCAGGGACCTATTTCTGAGTGAGTGACATGGACAAAATCTGCTAATCTGCATTTCCTTCCTTTTCTTTCCTTGGGAACGGTGTTGCAGATCCTGTGAGCAATTCCTCCATTAGGATGATGACAGAGCAGAATTTTATCTGAAATAAATATCCAACTTTAATAGTCTGCTCTATTCTAAAGATATACTTATGGAAAATAAATTAGATCAACAGAATTTTAAAATAAGATTACTCAAAATGTTTTTTCAGATTGTTTATGAAACAATTATGCAGACTGCTTAGGTAGCAGTTTAAATAAACTGGTTACTAGTTACTTATGTTTTACTGTCAATTAGGCAGGCACTTGCAGTGGGGTTCTATGGGAGATCCAGCCCATATCCCGCAAATAGCCAAGAATTTCCTTGTCAGCTTTAGAAATGAGATCAGTACAGTGCAGGAAGCCCAGAACTGTTTCCCTGTTTCCTTTAGCACAGCAGAGACAAGCAAGACCTATTTCATATTATTCTCCCAAGACACCTTCACACGCCTCAGGAACTTCACTGTGTAGTCCTGATTTTCTGGAGTACCAGCGGTTCTTCAAAGAACACTGACAAACACAGCACACCACACAGAAGCTGTTCTGTGGTTCAGCCAAGGAGCAGCTCATGTTTAAGTCAGTTTAGGCTTGTGGGAGGGGAAGAAAAAAAGGTTTATTTATTAAACAAGCAAATAAATAATGAAAATGAAGGAACAGATTTGGGGATTATTAGGGAATATTTATTTGGCAGGAGAAAGCAGAGAGGACTTGATGAGACTTGTAATAGATAAATCCATTAAAAACATTGTTAACAGAATGAGCCAATTAAGTCCACGTCCCCAAAGCAAGTTGGCAATCAGTTTTCAACACCTGTTTTCAGACCAGGGCTTGCAGAGTTTAAACACATGGTTTAAAGTGATCTCCCCACAACCTCGAGGTCAAAACACGCAAGGTAAAAACACACTTTCAGAACTGCTTACTGTGAACATTAGCCATAGCAGATGCAATTTTCAACCAACAGTGTTCAACACCAGGTGGAGGAGGGCTGAGCATTCTCTTCTGAATGGAGCATATCAAATCCAGGTGGCACACAAGTCACAGATTGCTGAAGAGGGCAGGTACCTCCTGACTAGTAAAAGTAAGAAACAGAAAGGTCCATCCAAGATAGTAATTAATCCATATTTATTTACAAAAAAACCACATTTTCCTTAACTCAAAATGTGCAGAGCATTACTTATGTACTGGGAGGCGACACCTGCAGCCCTCAGGGCTCCCTAGAGTTTCTTGAGGATTTCCAGCCAGGATTTCTTTGACTTAGAGGATCTAAAGTAAGTATCAAAAGTAGTCATTTGAAGTATTCATTTCAGACTCTTTATGAGCAGGCACTCTGTAGTGTAGGACATCCCTCCTGAATAATTAAAACACAGAAAGGTCACATACAGTCCTCATCAGTAGAGAAATCCAAGAGCCCTGACATGGAGGAAAACTCTTTTAAGCTTTACACAATGGAGTTATACTGCATCCAGCAAACACTCTTTCTCCTCAGGCCACCTGGCAAGATCCTGCTTTACTCTGAGCTACCAAAGCAAACTAGAATTTTGTAAAACTGTATTTGCCAATACCATTGGCTGCCCTTGACAAATTTACAGATGATACAAAATCAGAAAGATTGGCTGATACACCAGATGGTTGTGTCACCGTTCACAGGGACATTGACAGGCTGCAGATAAGGCCTCACAGGAAACTGGTGAAAAGTGACAAAGGGAAATGCAGTCTTGCACCTGAAGAAGAATAACCCCATGCACTAGTATATGCTGGGGGAAGATGGACTGGAAATCAGCTTTGCAGAAACAAACCTAGGGGTTTCGGTGGACAATGGGCTGAAGGTGAGCAAGTGATGTGCCCTTGAGGCAAAGAAGGCCAGGAGCCTCCAGGGTTGTATTAAGAGCAACAACAACACCAGGACAAGGAGTGTGGCCATTCCCCTTGGCTCAGCACTGCTAAGGACACACCTGGAGTCCTATGGCATGTGCTGAGCTCCTTCATACAAGAATGACATGAACATACTGAAGCGACTGCAGTGAAGGGCTACAGAGATGTTTAAGGGACTGGAATATCCTCCATATGAGCTGATGCTGAAGATAATCTGATTAAATGCAAGAAAAATCCTTTTTTCTTCTGAGGGTGATCTGACACTAGCACAGATTGCCCAGAAAGCCTGCAGAATGTCCATCCTTGGAGGTATTAAAAACCTGACTGGACACAGACTTGGGCAATCTGCTCTAGCTGACTCTGCTTTAAGCAAATGGGTTGAATACAGGATCTCCAGAGGTCCTCTCCAACCTCACTGATTCTGTGATGAACCCCAGTCCAATAGCAGTGTTCAACATGGCACTCTGGCAAACCTTCAGCTTTACAACTCCTGCACGCAGGAAAGCATTCTAAGCCCAGTGTACAGAGAAATAACACTGCAAAAGGAGCTGCGTCCACTACTTCTTTGCAAAGGATTTAATGAAACAAACATGACAGCAGAAAGAAAAATATCTGGAATTGTCAGTGTTGTGCAAATATCCTTGTCATTTTTTGAGAGGGAAGAACAGAAGATGACAAGTCCAGTCAGAAGTATTTTGCTTTAAACTGTCTCAGACTGCACAAAGTAAGGTTGCATTTGCACGACAGAATTCACAATATGCATCCAGTGTAGAAATGAGGCAACACACAATGATATGTAACACCAAACACAGATGCTTTCAGTTCTCAGGTGTGCAAACAGAAGTTTTACATCCGTGATCACAGACGTCCTGCAACTTCAATTTATACATTTTATTTGGCACATAGATACACATATGTAGGCTACATGTGCAGGTACATACCAATGTGCCTCCTACGAATTTTGACCGAAAAGCCTGTTCTGTTCCCTGGAATGAGGTTCTCCTCCCACTGGTCCAGTAAGTTAAATCCACAGGCATTGTAGTCTAAGGAAATAAGACCTCTCTAAAAGAGAACCAGAGGGAATTAGCCATGTGGATCACAAATGTGGCAAAGGAACACTATAATTAACATCTCTTTCAGGCCATTTTGTGGGATATGCAATTCCTACTGGGCATGTGAAAAGCCTAATGGCTTGCTCAAGGTCTCTTCTACCCACAAATGATTCAGTAAGAATTGTGTAGATATGAAGAACAAGACAGCAAGACAGAACCAAGGAACAAGTAAGTTAGAAATCCAAGATGACCCCAAGTCCAAATTAAGATGCACTGCCAGGCTTGCAGTAATCACAGAAGACTGCACAGAAAGAAGCCAGAGTTTTGTTGTGAAGCCAAGATAAGTGCAAAATGGATAACATAGATATCTAAAGATAGTGAGCAGAAAGAAATTCACAAAAGCAGTTGATTCAAAACACCCACAAACCCAAAAATCAGCTGAAAATAAAACTCCAACAGATTGATAAAGCAGATTAAACTGAGCAGCAGTTTCATACTTGAAAATCATATTTTAGGATAAACCATCTAATATATGATACAACTGTGACAGTCGATGACTGACATGGCACTAAAACCGCCAAAAGGAATAAATATGCTGGCATCCAGTGTTAAATCAAATGCTGATAAGGCTACCTACAGTGCAAAGGCACGTGAAAAGCACAGCATGGGAATAAAAAGCCTTAGCCACTTTCTGCTAGCAAGTCTGCAAGTCTCATCCTTCAATATTTATGCATCTTAAGTCTCTTATGCCTCTTACCAGGGAATTCAACCTTGCTGCAGTCAAAAGTATAAGTACTGCTTTGGCTACAGATCATCTAACAATAATACATATGTAAGGCACGCAAATGACATTCTCTTAGCACAGAAGTGGCTGTGGTGCTAATGGGAAATTTGGAGACAATGATGAAATTCTAACAGCTGCAGCAGATTGGAGGGTGGGGGGCGAAAAAAAAGGGAGAAAGCGGATGGAGATGGGGGAATAGTGAAGGACTGGAGCCAAACTAACAGCTGGGTAAAAACAGCTTAAGTGAAAGGTATCTTTGGAGTTCCCACATCCTTTTCATCCCTCTTTTATTTTACAAGTTACAGCAAAGAAAGTAGTAGTACATAAATAAATTAAGTAGAATTGTTAATATCAACCCTGTCAGGTTATCATTCATCACATCATGAATCTTTTTATATTAGCAGGTAAATACACTGATGCCAAGCACTACAGAAAACCCCTTAACAGAAAAGTAAATGCAAAGATGACCAGAAAGCCAAGCGTCAATCACTGTCATGTCCTACACAAAGAGATTTTGTAGCTACCCAATAGTTAAGAATTCTTGAGTAAGAGTCATACAAAATGATAAATAAGAGGAATAAAAAAGGATTTTTTTTTTCTACTCCGTGTGGGAATTATTGGTATCCAAAGGCTGGTGCCTACTTATTCACCTTCCTGTAGATGGTGGTGATTTGGTTATGGGATAACCAAATACACGGGAGCACAGAGAGGCAAGGACAGGTTGGGAACCCCAGTAACATCCTGGGCAGGTACTCCCAGGGCCATCAAAGGAGAATGATCACCCCCTCAAAGGCTTTTTTCTACACATACACATGCATAGGAGTACAGAGACATGGAGACTTAGAAGAACTTGGCCAGGAAGAGAAAGCCCCAGCCCCTGCTAGAGCTGTCCCAGAAGAGTCACCAGCCCCACTGCCCAGGTGTGACACCCACTAGATGGGGAAGCCCTCAGGCTCACCTGATAGGCTAAGGGTGGTTACTGTCCAGGAGTATGGAACACATTGTGGGATGCAGAGGAATACCATTTGTGGATTGCACAAGAATTACTATAGGATGTTTAGGGTAGGAAACAAAAGCAGGGGAAGGGATAGGTACATATGTGATTTAGGGGGGGATATTTAAGTAGGAACAGAGGAAACTATCATCTACTGATGAAAGGGTAGGAAAGGGTGGAGATGAAAGAGTCAGCTTCATGGCTACTTCCATACAATCAAGTGTGCAATACTAGGTATCAACTACTTAGATGCACCCCTATATGTAGCCAGTGTTACCTCCTGTTGGCAACTTCAGTTGTGCTGTATGCTCTGAAATCGAAGAAAATTTTTTTTTTTATTTTTTATAAATTCTAATTTGTACTAGTAAAGTTAGAGGAGTGGGAAGGGACTGGAGATTCTGATTCTGGTCTCCAGGGCTGTGAAAAATTAGCTTGAAAGACTGAGTTGCAACAGGTAATAAAATAAGGGCAAAATAGTTTAAAAGGACGAGTAGCAGATAGAAGGGACAAAACCTTAATATGCCCATTATCCCCTTATTTCCAACCCATTTCCCTCACTTCATACAAATACCAATCTTGCTTCCACTATACCCATAAAAATACCAATTTTGCTTCCACTATACCACTGCTGCATCTGAATTTCTAGTGTAGAAGAACAAGTAACACATGTAAACAAAATTTATAAAAGAAACTAACAGTCTTCACATGGCTCAGAAGCAAAATAGAGATTGGTTCAGGTTTTTTCTCCATCTCTTATTTTCATATTATATTTATTATATGGGCTTTAGAGGGGACAAAGAAAGAACAAAGAAAGCAAGCTTACAGGAGACCATCCTTAAACACATTATGGTGATTATTTTGTTATCGTAGATTTTCTTTCTGTTGAATTAATTCTTCTCATGCATGTGTATAGACTAAGAAAAACAGAGTGCAACTGGAGTAGCAGCAGACACATTTGTTCTTTGTTATGAAAGGACAAGGATTAGAATAATGCATGCATGTTTTTCAATGCCACTCTTTTTTTTTTTAATACTTTTAATTACATTTTCAGACTATGCTGTCTTGTCCTATATATATATATATACTCATGCTACGTGAACAGACACAACATCTCTTTGTGTTGCTCTGCATCTTGGACACTTGCATGCTCCTGATCAAACAATGAGCTGGCGGGAAAGGGAGTTGATCTTTACTCACTAAAGAAAGAGTTCAGTGAGACATGAAGATGCACAATGGGATTTTTTTTTCCCAGTCTAAGGTTGTTAAAATAAGGCTCCAAATGAGCCACTGTCTCACACAATACAGTTTTTCCAGTGCTTGTTTGTTTCTTTGTGGGGCAATTTTTGTTTTCACTTATTAATGCAGACTGTACACCAAAATACTTAATGTCATTAGTTAGAAGACAAAGAAGCACAGGCAGAGGGTATCTCTCAGCTGAGCCTGGATATGAGAGGGGAATTCACTCAAATGGACAGAGAGAGATTTCAGCAGTGCAGAGGCAGCAGCTGTTGCACTGACAGTAATTAGACTGGGCTGAGGACCTGAGGAAGAGAAAAGATAGAGCCATGAAAGAACACAAGGTAAAGGGAGACAATTATTTCTGTATCGGCAGGTTGGTGGGGGAAATAGAGTAATTCCCGCAAGAATGTCAGCATCTTATTTGTAGAGACAAAAGCTTGTTCAAAAGCTGTTAAACAAGTACTGGTGATAATGCATTATAGGAAACAAAAGCAGAAAATGTAGAAGTTACTATCATTTACTTCTTTTTCTCATGTCAACACCCTTTTCCTGCACACTGGCTACACAAAGCTATAACAGGAAAATACAATTACAAGTAACTGGCTCCATGAGAGGAACTCTGTTTTGTCAAGTTGAATACATCTCACAAGCAGTATCCCATCTAGCAGATGGAAATACTGAAACGAAGGCTGATAAAACTACTGTACCAACATCACCAAGAGGTTTAAAGAACTAGGCACAGAATTCCCCCACTCCCCTTGATTATATCCTTTTGTTCTGAGTAACAGCTGCCTTATATAGCCAACACACTCCTCATTAGCCCAGGCTCCTAGAAGAATGCTCTCTTAAGGCTGCTGACTATTCCTCTCCCTCTTCTTTCACTCCCAGTTCCTGAAGTTTCCTGATGTAATGCACTTTTCAAGACACCCAAGTGACACTCAGTTGACCACCATCTGGAAGGCAATCAGAAGCTCCCTCTAGCAAATGAATATGAATCAGAATATGAATCCCACTCCTGTTCTGCAGCGAGATAGGAATGCACAGCTGTTACTACATCTCATTTCAGAGAGGCATCAGAAACTTGACATTCATGACCACCCCAAGCACATTCTGAAACCCTGCCCTGCTCAGGTCCTCACTGGCAATCTGCCAGGGCCTTGGTGGTTGGGACCACTGTGCATGAAACGTATCAGATGGCATATTGCCTTTTGTCATTTCTGGGAACTGGATTAAGTATGAGGACTGCAACACTTCATCTTGCTCCCACTGCCCTCCTGCCTCAAATGGAGATGAAGAATTAGTCTGTAGTCTCACAGAGATGTAGCCAACAGATAAAATGCATCCCAGCCTGCACTGTAGCTCTCTGATGCAAGTGACACTGAGTTACGGAACATGTGATGACACTCCACGGCAGACATATAAATGTAGTGCAGCATGTTCACTAAAAAGAAATGCCCCTAAACTATAATTCTTTGTTGTCTCATCTTTCAAATCAAGGAGGTTCAGCACTTATACACTAGCAAAATTCTTGTGAGAAGCTGCAACAGCCTAGGTCCTGCACATATTTTTATTACTAAAAACAAGACTATATAAAACCAGGAAGACAAGAGTAGCAGGGTGAAAAGCAAATAAGCTTTTAATTAGAAGTTACACCTTCAAATGAAGGTATGTGGTTTAACACAGGTCAAGTCAGTTCAAGATAGAGAAGTTCAAAATAGAACAGTTCAAGTCAGAAACCACAACATATTGGCTGCAGGTGATTTTTGGCTTCTCTGTTGCAACAGGGACTTCACAGGTAGCTACATCAGGTCACTTCGTGCTACCAATGCTTTGGGATCCTACATCTAGAAGGGGAATGGTGATAAACACACTCCTTTATAAGACACTTTGGGATCTTCAGTTCTACACACCAGCAAAGCTCCCATCCTTCTCACATCTATGAATTATTATGTACACTAAGTTCACTTAGTGTACATGAAAAAGTGAGGGAAAAAGAGAAGAAAATGGGGGACAGGGACAGAAATTAAAGGTTTAAGTGATTTTTTCCCTGCCTTCCCAGCTGTTTGGACACCACATTTGCATTGGCTTTTTTTTTATTATTATTTTCAGGAGTGTTTTGGCAGTTCCCTGTTCCAGCTGTAGTGAGCAAGAAGCTGATGCAGCATCTCTGTTGCTGACAAACAGTTGGAATTTTTGAGCCAATGAAAACAGCAATGTCCATGTATACTGTATGTTGGAGAACCAGCTACATAGCAACTATGGAAATTAGTCCTTTGGCCAGAGGGCAGGATTTACATAAGGAAGAGAAATACTACAGTTTAAATCAAGAGCTCAACAGTATCCTCAGCTGATTGCTGGAGACTGTTTTCACTAGAGTTTTTCCACCTCTGCAGCTACCCTTTATTTATTTCATCTCCACTGAGCCAGAGTTCAGTTCTGGTTTCAGTTCATATAACTTGGATCCCTTGGTGTCAACAATTTAATTCTTCTTTTTCTGTTTTGTTATTAAATGAGGAAAGTCTCACGCTGTTTGTGCAAGGGCAATCTCCTGAAGCTCTGCATTTTGACAGAGGATTGAAATGCTGGATTGCAGCTGACACACATCAAAGCAGCTGACTGCACCAAGGCACACCATGTCACAGAGTCCAATGCTACAGTCTCTATTATTACCTCGAGGTTCTCCACTTAGTGCTGTATTCTGCAGCATAGATCCAGCCTCCCACGTACCAACAGTCTTCAAGCCACAGCCTTTGCCTGCAGTGCCTTTTAACAATGCTTACAGAAACAAAGAAATCCAAGCTGAAAGCCAGGCTAGAGCTCTAATGAGAAGTAGTGACTGACCACAAAGCACTACTTAGGCATGTACTGCCATCAATAGGCCAATGAACACATGGGGTCATTTGTCTACACTTCAGTTTTGCCAACACACAGTGCTGCCTGCCTCAATCTCACTCTTAAATTGACATAGATTGGAAATTTATACTGTGTCATCACAAAATTCAACTTGCCACTGTATATCCTTCTGCTTAAAGAACTGATTTAAACTGCAGCTCCAACAGGAAACTTACTGATATACCTCTACAAATAAAAAGACTTACAGTATAATAAATAAGCTGCAATATTGAGCTCCTATATGGCTATTACTGCATATTCACAGTGCATTTAAAGCATTATGCTTTTTTTCCCCCAGCTCTTAGAGTTTCAATTTCTTTTCCATGAAACTGAATTTTAAAGCTCTCACTTCTTGCACAGCAGCTCCTGAAACATAATTCACTTGGTTGACACAGTTACACTGAAGTAGCTTACTGACATTCCACCAAATTACGTATTTTCCAGTCTGCACACGCCTCCTATTTTTGCTGTTTACCTGTAAAAACATGAAGTTCTTCTAACACATAGAAATCTGTTCTTTATAATCTCATGTCTTCTGAGATGTGTTTCAACTTTAAGTTTTCTCTCAGGTTACCTTATACAGCTGAACCATTATCAACCCCCAGCTTCTTTTGTCATCTACACAACCTTGAGAGTTACTTATCTGCTTTAAAGTTACTTTATCTACCCTGTGAACTTTAAAAATGTGAACTTTAAACATTCAAGAAAGCAAATTGTGAAGAATAGCAACATTTCAATTTAATAGTGAAGAAAATCCAAAGAAACTATTAGTGACATAACATCTGTAATACAATCTGGGCCATCCACAAAAAATCTTGCTGACACTCAGCCACCTCTTTTCCTGGACTCAGAAGTACTGAGAAGAAGCTTAGTTAATGACTTTCAACTTGTTACTAAAAAAGCTGAAGTCCAGTCAGTGCTGAGGCACTAAATAGAACCATTGGCAAAATAAACCAGCACTGGGCACAACAGTGGATCGCCATCAGCAGATCCAGTGAGCCAAAAATGAACCTTTCCAGCAAAAGGGAGGACTTTTTATGTCATTGTTGAAAGGGTTAAACATATCCTCAGGCATTCTGCTTTTCCCATATGTCTGATGGAGTTCAGAAGTATCAGCTGCACTCACTAATCCGTCTTCAAATCCACCTGGTTGTTCATGGGGTAACTGTTTTATATTACTAATGGTAATTGCCATTAATACTGTATAGGCAGAAGTGAAGTAGCAACTCCCACACTACCTGCTGGCTGATTTAACTAACTTTTCCTGAGGTCTCTTCTTCCCACTAACTGGTTCTGGTGCTTTGCTTGCTCTTAAATCCAACTGAGCTTGTATTCTGTGACTCAAAGGTGCATTCATGTGCTTAGCACTTCCCTCAGTTTACTGTTACACCTAAAAGCTTTCACACCCTTCCTATCTTACTTAGACAAGCCAACACAGCCCTAACTATAAACAACTAAACCCTTTGCTTCCATACTGCATTATGATGCAATTAGAAAGGGTCTGATAGATCACAGACAGGAAATAAAAGGATGAAAATTAATTTATTGGCTCACTGAAGGAAAAGTCAAGTCACTGATCAAATCCAGGTAGTAAAGGTGGGCATTTCATTGTTTGGGAAGCTCACAAAACATAATGGCTGTGGGTTTAATGTTTCTCATGCAGATGTCTATGTTACTGCTGGTCCAGAGAAGCACATTAGCAGCAGTCACTAAATGCAGGGATTTAAAGTATCTGTCCATCTTAAATCTCTAATAAAGGAACACAAATCACCAAACTTTCCCTAGTCTGCTTTTGCCAGCTTTTCATCCACAATAAACAGGAAGTTGAGACTTCCACAAAGCTGTTGTCCTATACCCTTGAAGTTTACCTTCTGTCTCTAACTGTTCTCAGGCTCTTAGGGCTTGCCTAGCTGGACACCAGATTGGTAAATGAGCTACCTATCCAATTTGAATCACAAAACTTCTGGATTCTCTCCTTCTAACCTTGGGGTGGTAGAGGGTTTAAATCTGTCCAAATCAGGGTGCCATAGTTTTGCACACTTACACAATTAAAGAAAAGGATACCCAGCAGGCAGAGGTGAGAAAAGAGGAGGGACAGGGGAAGGTGTGCTTTGGGTTCAGTTTACATTCACTCCAGGTGAATCATGTACAGATCACTGGAAGGCAGAGGAAGAACTGCCCATACCAAATCAGCCATTCCTCTACATGATAAACAGGCACCCAAAAATTTTAAAAATCCCACTTAGAAGTTTGACAATCAATTTCTTTCTCATCAAAAGTCAAAATCATCCTGCTGCCAAGAACATGCCTTTCTGTTAAGACAGAAGTTGTGTTTTCATTAAATTTATCCATGAATAGAGAGTACCTACTTGGGATTTGAGGAATTCCTATACTGTCAGTCTTTATGTCTGTCTTCAAAATTTCTCCTCAAGGCTCAGCTCATGAAGTCCTGCAATGACATGGGTTCAGATATGCTGTTTCAAGATTTTCAACATGCAGAAATCATTGTTTCAAAGCCCTCTCTGAGCTGCAACACCAACAGAAAATAAGCCCCACTGATCTAATCACAGAAACAAAAAGAAATTATAATTTTAAGCTGTTCCATCACATCAGGGAGGGCTGGCTGACACTTTAAAAACTAAGTAGCACAGAGTATTAAAAAACCTTTCCATCTTCCAAGCAAAGATATGGTTTACTTGAGAAAATCTTTTCTCTTAATGACATGTTGAAGAGTAATATAAAGTGTGTCTAAACCATTGTCCAGATAAACCTGTTTCCTGACCAACCCTTCCAACCTGTACGTCAAATACACACAGCCTCATACCATGGTCAGGGAACACACTGGTGAGACTGTATGTCCCAGGTCATTAGAACTACTGTGGATAGAACCTGCACGGGATTTCTTAATGAGTTGAGATCAGACTGTTGCCAAACTACAGCTGAAGCTATGGGTGCTCTATTATGCTCTGTCAGCCAGTGTTCTCTCTCTCAGTAGGGACTATTTAAGAAATGTTGGGCCTGGGTGGAAATTTCTTCCATTAGCTTCAGTGTCTCTGATCTGTGCCTCCCTCCAAATATGCTATGAAACTGCAAAGTATACGAATTATAGAGACCACCACTTACTGCTACTTGTCTTGACCGAGTAAAAAGCCAGATGGAGGTCTAAGCAAGACACAAAGAAAAGATAAGAACAGCTGAGAGTAAGATTATTCTCAGCAATATGCAATTTAGGCGAAGCCTTTGAGTTCCTGGTCAGCTGCCCATGAGAATGCTGCTAAAGCCAAATTGTATACTTCTAACCTATGTATGTTTACAGAAGGACACCAGTTATGGGGTGCTGTAGGGGCAAATGAATGCAACTAAAAAATTTAAACAAGGCAGGACCAGACTTAAAATTTTACAAATACTCTGAGTTTTCCTGGCTATGGCTAAATTATCCATGACCCCAAAGACAGTTTCAATACTTAAGTATTTAGTGATTGTTGAGTCGATCATTCATTAAGTTTAATTTCTGGTTAAAAGAAATTTAAAAATCAGTAATTTTAAAATTGTGGAAATTAAGCAGTTTTGATTTCTGTTTGATAGCCTCAGATATACAGACTACTAACAGATTACACAGATTTGCTGAAATGCCCATCAAAATGATATGTTCCATATCTTAATTCTAAAGTCGGTGATCAGTTCTATAGAAAGAGGAAGGGGGGCAAGTCCACACAAAACAGCATCTGTTGTACTTATAAAAGTTAACTGCACTCCTAAAAACTAACTTTTTCTTTTTTGTTCTTTTTGGGGTTTTTTCACTCATTGCTTCTTTTTCCTTCTTATCCAATTGCTGAGAGGCTCAGAGAACCTGGCTGGATAGTGCCCTGCAGAAAGGGCCTTGTGGGCACTGGTGGGCAGCAGCTCAGGGTGAGCCAGCTGTGTGTGCCCGGGCAGCCCAGAGGGCAAACCATGGCCTGGGGAGCACCAAACACGGCATTACCAGCCTGTCAGACCAGGGATCATCCCACTGTGCTCAGCGCTGGGGTGGTCTCACACGGACTGCTGGGTGCAGTTCTGGGCCCCACCTTCTCAGAGGGGTGTGAAGGTCCTGGAATGAGTCCAGAGGAGGGCAACAAAGCTGGAAATGGTTCAAAGCTGCACCAGGGAAGGTTCAGATTTGACACTAGGAAGCATCTCTTTACTGAGAGGGTGGCCAGACACTGGAATAGGCTTCCCAGGGAAGTGGTCAACACCCCATTCCTGTTAGCATTTAAATGGCATTTGGGCAATGCCCATAATAACATGCTTTAACTTTTGATCAGCCCTGAAGTGGTCAGGCAGTGGGGCTAAGTGATAGTTTGAGGTCCCTCCCAACTGAAATTGCTATTTTCTCTTCTCTTCTCTCCTCTCCTCTCCTCTTCTCTCCTCTCTTTTCTTTCTGTATTTCTTTTTTAACTTTTGTGTTTTAAGTTTCTTCTAAGTCTCCTGAAGTCCCACATTCCTGTCCAGTTATAAATATTCTAGCATAAAGCTGTACTATTCCCATTTTAGATCCTTACCACACCATTAGCTAGAACTCTTTATAAGCTGTTAGCTCCAGAGTAATTTTCAGATCAACTAGTTCTGTAAGAATGCTATTAGAACAATATGTTGGGTACTTAAGCAAAACCAAAGTAAGACTTTGTCAGGAAGATGGGTCAACTAGAGGCTATAGAGAACAGAACTATTTTTCACTTTGATCTCATTGTACTCCACTGCCTGTCATTTCTGGCCCCAGTCACATCTTGCTACAGTGACTCATGAACTTGTCACTTCCAAATTAGACTGCTGTGACCTACATGGTGCGATGCAGTCCAGGCCCTGCAGCTGGCAAGGAATGCTGAGGCTTATATATGTGAGGTGGCCTGGTGCCACGTGAGCATATTGGGCTCATGTTTCAATGGCCTGTACTTGTAAATTCAAGGTTCTGAGGTTAATAATTACAGCCAACTTACTTAAGAGAGAAATGTCCAAGAAACTGAGCCCTGCTCACAACTTGGTCTTGGAGATAAACAAAACTACCAAAGAGGGAGATCTCAAAGACAGATTCCTGATTTGGTTTGGTCATGTTCACTAAGAGTACAGCACAGTTCAAATTCATTTGGCTACACAGGGACATGCCTTCTCATTCATCCCAACTTCTCCCAAACTCCAGCAAAAGGATAGGTTGGAGGTGAGGGGTGATTGACTTCTAAACAGTCCTTTCGTCTGCACTTCATTTGCAACTAAAGGAACTATACCACAAAATGTGCTCTTAAAGGCTTTCAGTAAACACAATATTGCTGTTAATAACAAAAGAAACCAAAAACACCCAGAAAACCCCAACAAGTAAAAAGTCCCTATCAAGCAAAACTTTTTTAACAAATCCCTTTACATATGCAGATATTCCGGACATCCCAACTGACCACTGAAGTAACTGTGAGAGCACAGGATTTCACTTAGTAGTTCCTCTCTGACAATCATCACTTTTAGTTCTGTTTTTCTGGAAATGTGTTTTGCAAAGCCTTCTCAATTTTGCTTTAGTTACTTCCAGTTAAGGATGTTTAAATATATTCTAAACCAATGTACCAAACAGAAACTCACAAAATCTCTAAGAAATCATTAGGACATAAATCACACATTACCCATCCCTATCATATATGCATCTCTTGGTTTATGCATAAGAACATAATGGTCCTTTTCAACATGAAATATAGTTTACATATCCAGGAAAAGCAGGGAGATGCCTCTGCCAATGCTGTCCCGTTCTTCTAAAAACATGCAATTTAAGTGTATTATCAAAATGCCTCTTGATAAATCTTCAAATGCTTCTACACTCAAAGCTTCTAAGACCATCTTTTTAGTTACTATGGAAAACAACTTTCATGACTGAAAAACTGAATTCTTTTCTTCTCATTCAAAACATTTCCCTCTGTTATCCTTCATTTTTATAACCTGCAGTTAAAAAACTATCCCAGATATTTCCTGAAGTCTAACATACCTCCTACAACTAAGAAGACATGTGGGTCAGATTTTAAACTACTGAATAAATACATTACAAGCAGATTTAGCTTGAAGGAAGGAGCTATAGAATTTTTTTAGGAATACAGTGGCATAGTGCAGATGTGCTGATACACAGCACCCTGTGTGACTCAAGAGCAGGTAATATCTGAGTGGCTTTGATACCAGCATTACTACTAATGACTTCCCACATTGTTACATATGGGAACTACACTAAGCAGCCATATCAAAGTTCATCTGCGAGAAGTTCATGCACTGTATGACTCATGTCAGAAATAAATCTTATTGAAAACACATTTCTTTTTAGGGAATTTTTTTTCTGTTTTTGTTTCAGTAGGATTTACAATCATGGTTTATGATCCAGAATAAAAATTACTATGACAGCACTGGTTGTGGGAAGCTGGAACTAATCACAAGTCAAAGCTGATCAAAAATAGAATGCTCATAGTTTTGCTTCATTCTTAAAGAATGACCTTATCACACAACAAATAAACCTATTGTGCACTTTCCCCATCACAAAACCCTCTATAAAAATGAAATGTAATATTATGCCACTTGGCAATGTATCAGCACTTATGGCCTGTAAAGGGACAGCTAAATGCTGTACCAGATACTTCTTCATCAGAAAACTAAGAGAATCTGGAGCAAGACAGAAGAGGCTTTTGTTATTGCTGATTCTTCCAGGTTTGTTCTTGGGATCTTGACACCCTTAGGGTGGAAGAGACCATTACACAGACTTAACCAACTTTTGAGGAGAATTTAAGCTATTCAGATCACCAGTCAAACCAAAGCAGTGATGTTGGTACAGGCAGCAGGCCAATTCATTTTATACTGAAAGAAATGCAGGGGCAAACAAGAAGTACCTACTTGGCTGCTGCAACACTTCCACTGGGAGAATGTTTCTCAACTCCTGATCTTCCACAGATATTTTACTCCCATGACTTCCTCATACACAGGCACACCACACTGCATAATAGAGGAAAAATAGCTATTGCTCCACTGTCCTCACCACCCCCAGACAGACTGCAGTGGACTACAAGAAGATGTCCAACATCTTCCTAACACTGCACAAAGACATTTGAAGTGGAAGAGAACCAGACTCATGGGCTACCACAGGAATTTTTCAGCACCTGGATTTGTTTCACTCCTGACTGCTCTGGTCCAGTGTGTCCTTAGGCCACGCAGTGTGCTGATCAGCAGAGCTCAAACATGATCAAAATAAAAGCCTGTGGTGCAGGAGAGGTAAGTGGTAATGAGTGGTAGCATGATTTTCTATGTCAAAAACATCAAAGCTTTATATTTTTGAAAAAGTACTTTTTCTTTAAATTGTCACACACTAGAGGAAGCTGTAATGGACTAGCAAAATCTAAACTTCTGGAAGAAATTTTCTCCCAAGAGCACAAGTAACTGCTGCCAGGACATTGCATAACCAAGCATAAAATGAAGCAAGCTACTGAAAGAGGCTAGTCTTCCAATCACTCATATTTTAAATAGGAAAGCAAAATGGGGAAAATACCAAAGCAAAGCTCATTTATCTACTAGGACCTTTGAATATGAAACCTTAATATTAAAATATAGAAAGCGCCTACTACAAAGTGATTTCTTTTACAAGAGCCACATCTGAAGAAGGATGGCCTATTAAGCAGTCAAGTTCAAATGCAATCTGCTCTCAAATGTCATCAGAAGAGCTATGTCTTACCACCAGGTCTATTCCCTAACGTGCAGCTGCAGTTTCATCTATTAAATATAATGATAAAAATAGTCAATGAAGGTTTATCACTCCTTTTTGTCATGTGAAGGCAATGCAGTTCAGAAAGAGGGAGCAGACATTTACCCTTGACTGTAAATCACCAAAACAATTTACAGCTGGTTTGATTTCTGCAGCTCTACAAACAATGAGATTGCACAGTGACACTTTGGGGCATAATCACAACCCCACAACTCCACCTCACAGGGAGGAAATTTGGCCCTTGGCACCTTCTCTTCTTTTGTTTATAAATAAAGCCTACTTATAATCTCTCAATTTGCAAGACTGGCAGCTACGAACAAAATAAAAACGCTACAGTTTTGCTCATTTCAATTGGTTCCTTCTCGTGATTCAGAACCAATAAGAGGAAGAAAACTGTTGTACTGACTTTTTTTTTTTTTAGAATTTTATGGAAATCCAGCTTTTACTAAAGGAATGGTATGGCACTGTCCAAAAGCCAAGCAGCCTTGCACTTTGCAGAACTCCATATGAAAAAATTAAGCAAGCACCCACCATTTTCAAAATCTGTGTTATCAATCACCATACGCTGGCATGAATGCTTATGTTATGTCCAAAATTGCCAAAAAAGTGTAAGAGATAACAGATACTCTCTGCAACATAAAGAGGAAATTATGGCAGAAACCAAGCAAAGTCAAAAAACCTGCAGCACTTTCAGGATATCACAACAAAAAGTGATAAAGCCATTCTATTCACAGGGACTCCAGCACAGGCCTTTTTCTCCTCAAACCTGGGAAAACTGCAATCCACAGTTTGGCATCACTGTCAGCATCACAAGCCAAACCACACAGACCACTGTCTGAAACTAATCTTTTTCCTTTTTTCCCCCAATATAATAAATTTTTCATTTTTTTCTCTTATTGCTTGTGCCTATAGTTCAGATATTTTAATTCTTCTCTCCACTCCTGAAGCTAAAGAACCGTTTTTGACAAAAACAGACAAGACTTCCTTATAATTACACAGTTCCAGAAGCTTAGCTTGAAAGAGAAAACACTATGTCCTTACCATCAGTACAAAGTTGCTAGAGTGCAAGATTTCCTTAAGGGAGGTGCAGGTTACTTTTCAGATCACATCATTTGCAGAGAGGGAAACAAATATCTGACTCCAAGTCAAGGAAAAGTCAGCCTAATCTCTTACACTAATCATATGAGACAGAGTTCCTTTCTTAAAGGCTTAGATACTATTTTGTTACTGTTCCAAAACCATTCAGAGTTCAAGTGTGAATAAATAGTTGATTACTCAGCTGCTGAAAAATATTGTTGAACACTTGCAGTAAGTGTAATGGATTCAGAGCAGGAAGAAAGGAAATAAACCTCAAAAAGATACATAAGGAACAACTTCACAAGACAGAATAAATTGTTATTTTAGAATGAGAACATATGAATATCATATCTATCACAATATACCTATGAAACAACTTACACATTTCACTATGTATTTCACCACACTTTCTTAATTAAAACATGTAATGTTTCCAGTTTTAGGCTTAAGTTCAGAAGAACTCTTGGCAATTTCCACATGAGCTGTGAAAATAGTAATTTTTAACTGTTTTGATCTCTGCTTTCTAAAGTTTTCATACTGTATAATGTTTTCTAGTTGCTGAGAGGATAGAATAACATCTGGAAGGACAATAGTTGCCATTTTGAAGCTCTGCTAAGGGAAAAAATGTGACTGTAAAGCAATGCATTGGATAAGAAAATATCAACTCCGGTGTCTTGGAAGTTAATTTAAAATTATATGCCAACAAAAACTATGAAATTAATTTTAAGTGTTATAACATTAACTCCTACTTTCTTGAGAAAAAATTAACAGAAGAGATTTTATACACATTCCCATCTATGGCATCTCTCTCCTTGTTTCTGAAACAAGGTTGTTCAAAACACCCATCAAACAGGAAATACAAGCAGTATGTCTTCAAAGCCAATAAAATGTGAAAGTATTCTCCCTCCTTCACTACTGATCAGTCTAATTGCATGATACAGCTATAAAGACAGCAAGAAAGCTAGAAAGTTAAAAGCTAGATTTTTAGGTTTTAAAAAGGCTGAAAGAATTAAAGAAAATTAATTACTAAAAATAAACATCACACAATAGGCAGCTAACAAAACTCTTTTCTTCTGGTAATGAAGAATGAAAGCTGTTCTCCTAAAGCTGGTTTTCTGATAGAACTCAAGTGTTTCAGCCGCCCTCTAGTGTTAAAATGAATGCACAGGCAAGCCAAGAGGAAGGCTGAAAAGATGCTTGAGTTAAGAAATTAATCACTATGGTTTCTCTTTAACCACTGTAAAACTAAAAATTAAAAAGTAGATTTTTAAAATACCAGTGGGAACTTCTGTAAGGTTTTCAAACCTTTTCTGTAATCTGCAATTCTGCCCTGCAGCAGCCAGATAAATGAAATTAAGAAAGATCTTCAGCTCAACTTCAGCCCTATATTTCTGTGAAAAAAACCTGGAAACACTCTCCAAGAAAAAGTTCTGCTTGATGCTAAAAAAATGAAGTTATTAGAATTTTAAAAGAGAAAAGAATCAATCATCTATTTCCATAGTCCCAGATGTAAGATAAGTAAATACTAAAACTAAGGGAGAAATACTGGCTTTTATAATTCACTTTCTTTAAAAGTGTTTATACTATTTATAAACAACCACAGCTGAAATATCCTCCATTTCCTCCTCATGCCCCACATATAAATTTTGAGTTTAACTAGCACACAGAACAAGGAAAGCTCAGAGGGAAACCTTCTCTGAAAGTCCTAAAAGCCCTTTACCAGCAAATTAAGTGATACCTTGAGCACCAATAACAAAACAAAGTTAATATGGCACAAAGTGAGATTCCTAAGAATATTAGGTAGTGATAGAAGAAAGAGAAATGTTCTAGCAGATAAGCTATATAATGGGCTAAAATAGGAAAATACAAATCAGGCATTTAATGCCTAGGAAAAGAAGTCACCACCACGTTTGGATTGCTACATCAAATTCAGCAAGGGTTACTGCTGAGGGAGTGAGGGCCCGGTCTAAAGCTGGATATAATGCACACAGTTCAATGGAAATAATCAGATCCATTATTCATGGGCTGATTTCTCCTATGCAATACAAAGCTTTCACTCTGAGGTAGTACTGACCAAGTTTGCTGCAGAACCAGTGACAGTGTAGTCACATCAGGCTAGTGCTGTTCCTGATCTAATTAATTCTGCTGAGAGATAAGGGTGATTAGCTCAGCTGTAACACTGTAATAACACATCTACTCCTCTTTCAGGACTTAGATAATATCTCCACGTGATACCACAGGTGTGTACAACTTCAGTCAGCAATAACCAGGGATTTTCTGAACACAGTCTATAGTATTACATGTGTACTACTGTCTTGGGATCCCTGGAAAATCACAGAATCAAGGGGGATGAAAGGTGGCACTTAAAATCTTCTCATCCAGCCCCCTGTTCATACAGTGTCAGCTACAGCAGGTTGCCCAGGATTGTGTCCAGTGGGGTTTTGAGTCTCTCCCAAAACTGAGACTTTGCAGCCTCTCTGGGTAACCCATTCCAGTGTTTGACCATGTTCACAGTTAAAAAAGAAAAGAAGTTTTAAATTGTGACTACTGCCTCTTGTCCTGTCCATGGCCAGTACTGAGTCTGGCTCCATTCTTCCTCATTCCTCCCCCCTCCATGAGGTGTTATATACATTGATAAGATTTTTTTTCCCCCTTGAGCCTTCCCTTCTGCAGGCTGAACAGTCCTAGCTCTCACTGCCACTCCTCACATGAAAGATGCCCCAGTCCCTTAGTAACTTTTGTGGACTTCTGCTGGACTAGCTCCAGTACGTCCATATCTTTCTTTAGCTGAGGAGACCACAGCTGGGCACAGCATTCCAGCTGTGGCTTACCAGTGCTGAGTGGAGAAGAACCACCTTCCTCAAACTTCTGGAAATGCTCTTCCTAATGCAATCCTGAATGCCACTGGCAGCCTTTGCCATAAGATTGCATTGCTGGCTCATGATCAGCTTGTCACCAACTGCATCAGCTGCAGAGCTGCTTTCCAGAGAGTCAGCCCACTGGATGTACCAGTGCATGAAGCAGGTACACATTCTTGGAATACGTTTCTGTGCTTATGCAGATGCTGTTGGTGAGTGGGAACAGTCAACACAGATTAATCAGTGACGAATCATGCCTGGCCAACTGGATTTGTGGACAATGGGAGAGCACTGGATGCCATTTACCTCAGCAAGTCTTTTAACAGTCTCCCACAGTGCCTTTGTGATCCAAGTAACAACAGGACAGTCTGGATGGGTGGACAACTGGACAGGTAAAAGACTGCTTAGAAGGTTGGGCTTGAAGAATTGTAGTTGAAGTGTCATACTCTGTGCTGAGGGCCCAGCATGGGTCTGTCTTGAGGTTCATCCTGTTTAACATCTTTATCAGTGACCTGGAGAAGGTGACACAGTACTCTCTCACCAAGTTTGCAGA
Organism: Acropternis orthonyx; assembly: GCA_035583155.1. NCBI lineage: Eukaryota > Metazoa > Chordata > Aves > Passeriformes > Rhinocryptidae > Acropternis > Acropternis orthonyx. The sequence continues at coordinate 29,315,292 of JAWWEU010000001.1, forward strand.
TGTCAGCAAACTAGGGGATGCAGGCAATAAGCTCCAGGGCAGAGCTACCATTCTGAGGGACCTGGACAGCCCAGAGAAACAGGCCACCAGGAAAAGACTTCTGCTGAAAAGGATTTGTGGGTACCAGTGGAGACTAGCATAAACAAGGCTCAGAATTGCAATGAAAGCTAAAGCCTTACGGGACTGTATCCACAAGAGCATACATAGTAGATAATGGAAGTGATTGTTTCCCTTTACTCAACACTGTACTAAATCCGGTTCTGGGCCTCCAGTAAAAGAAAGACATTGATAAAAGATGTGGAACTGTTGGAGCAAGGCCAGAGGAGGGACATGAAGATGATCAGAGGGATGGAGCACCTCTCTGACCAAGACATACTGAAAATTGGGATTGTTCAGCCTGGAGAAGTGAAGGCTCCAGGGAGACATAGCAGCCTTCCAGTACCTAAAGGGGGCCTGAAAGCTGGAGAGGGACATTTTACATGGGCATGCAGTGATAGGATGAGGGGAAATGGTTTCAAACTGAAGGAGAATCAATTTAGATTTGATATAAGAAAGAAGTTTTTTGCAATGAGGATGATAAAACACTGGCACAGGTTGCCTAAGGAGGTGGTAGGTGCCCCACTCCTGGAAACATTCAAGGCCAGGTGGGATAAGACTCTGAGCAGCCTGATCTCATTGATGATGCCCTTGCTCATTGCAGGGGACTGGACTAGATGACCTTTTAAAGGTTCCTTCCAACTCAAACTATTCTGAGAAACCTGAACAAGTCCAACCAAAAGGTCACCAAGTTGCTCAGGGAGTTAGAGCACTGGGCCTGTGAGGAACAGCTGATGAAACTGGGCTTGTTTCCCTATGAAAGCTTTAGGGAAGCACAGTAGCAGACTTTCAGTTCCCAACAGAAGGTTACCACGAACACACAGCCAGGCTCTTCATCAAATTGTGCAGCTGGAAAACAAGGGACAATTGAAGCTGCCACAGGACATTAAAAATCACTGCTCTGAGGTATTGGAACAGCTGTCTGAGAGGTTGCAGCATCCACATCCATGTAGATTTTCAAGAATCACCTGGACAAAGTCTGAGCAACCTATTCTGAAATCAGCACTGATCTTGTTTTGTGTAGGAGCTGAGCTAGATGACCTGTGAAGGTCCCTGAACAATTCTGCAAGTGACATCACCTTATAAACCTAAGCATTATAGGGTTATAAGGTAGTCTGTGGTACCGTAGATTCAATGCCCTTTCTGATAGTAACACCACAAACATCAATATTTATTTATTTATTGTTGGGTGCTTACTACTCTGAGGCAACAGCATTTATAAACACATTTTTATAAAATGGTATTTGAAACGGCTTTAACACCTGACATACGCCTGTACCAGGGTTTCTTGTTCTACATGCAACACACAAGGAGTGCTAGCATATGTTTGCAGCACTGAGGAATGTTTGAGCTGCTCACCCACAGCTTCTGTGCTTCGTTAGCAGCATTTGTTTCAGGAAAATTTAAGTGTCCCCACTCCCTCCCTATGCTTCCTTCAGTACAAACATACTGATACGGTGACCAACATGCGTAAAGTCGTACAGACACAAACTTTTAATCAAGCCGGAAGCCAGTCATTGGAAAGCTTCCATGACACAGATGGTTGCCCTTGGTCTGTGTGTAACCTCTGTAGAGCCATTACCCTCACTGTATCTGCTCTATAAGAGCCATCAGCAGCATGAAGGCTGCCAGTTGTAGAGCTGTGTCAAGTATCTCATCACAGTAATCAGTGATGGGGCCCACATTTAATATCACTAATCCGGATTAAAGCTTCATGTCAATCATGAGTAAACTTGCTGACACAAACTCTGAGAGCAGCAATAATCCAGCAGGGCCAAACCAAATCACTGCCTGGAATGTTGAGTCTGATGTAATACTTGGCTTCCAGTTGCTCCCATGACTCTCAGTTACACATACAGTAACAGTCACCCACATTACACAGATACTTTTGTTCAGCAGTTTTGTGAAATCTGTCAAAAAATTCAGTGCTGTTCACACCAGTATCAGCAGCAGGCATTACATCACAGTAGGCACACTGGATCTTTGAATCACAGTTAAATATTTAGGAAAAAAAGACAAATAGAGTTTTAAAGCAGAGAATGATGTTTATAAATATTTGATAGGAATGTCAAAGTCACTAAAGGAGATCAGAGTTCATAAAGTAGAGAAACTTCAAAACCACTTTGGTCAGCCACATACTTTCATCACAGTGCTGCTGCTTTATGCACGTTCTCAGCATAATACAATTCTGCTGCATGGGCATGCTCAGATACCACAAGCAGCACATGTACCACCCTTTGGGAATCTCTGAGTTCATGCAGCATCTAGTCTGGCATCCATCCACTTTTACAAAACAGCTCATCTAACCCAAAGGCAATTTCCCATCATCTTTCTTGACCATCCCACAGCTGTGGACAGACTAATTCCCCAGGGTCCTGCAGCCTGTTCCCTTGCTCTCTTTTTCCTGACGCTCCCACAATACACTCTCATTTCATGACAGCAGTTACTGAAAAGGGAGGAAAATGCCTCCATTTTTGCTGAATAATAAGCATGCCTCCCATCACACGTGACAACCTCCCCATCACATGGTGACGCAGTCACATTCTGTGTCCTTACAGTACAAGAAGGTCACCAGATCCCACAAACTTCCTGTTCGTGGGCACTGTGGTCAGATCAGAGCAGACACAACATGATGTACAGTCTGTTGGTGCCTCACTTAAGAAAATATTAGATCAAGTACAGTTTGGAAATGCTGAATGTTATGCTCGAACAGGAAGGGACAAGAATTTCAGAGCAGGCAGTAAAAAGAGAAATTGTTGACACTTGAAAATCCTTAATTGAACGTAATAGGTGGGGAATAGACTTAAGAGCTGAAACCAGGTATTTGACACCCCTCACCACGCAGCATTTCTTGTGTATTATACTTGGTATTCACTACCTAACTTACCCCCAAACTGTTTTAAATGCACTAAACTCACAGCCTTACCATCTGCCTTGATGATGATTTCTACAATCCATAATGATGATACGATGCATGGCAAGACCCACACAATTTTCTTTCATTATTTTTCCATCTTTGAGTTTCAGTGAACCTCCTCGTCTTTCTTTTAAGAATCTTGGGAGGCTACCAGATTAAAAGGCAGGACAGCATGTATACTAACACTATATATTTTCAATTTTGAAGTATTTCATATATTTGTTCTAATTGTGAATTACTATAATGCAAATAAAAGTGCCTAAAGTGAATTGACAGATGTTATTTTGAAAGAAAGGTACACAAAAAGATCTGCAGGTTTTCAAATCTTGTAAATCGAGTTAAACAAAGAGTGGACAAAGTCACTATACTATTTTAACCCATACAAATGCTGAAGATTAGTCTTTTTCTCTCTCTTTATGCACCCTCCCTTAATAGAGAAAATTCCCATGCCCAAACTACTTTACTTCTTTTGATATTCTGCTAGTATTTTCTCATGCATCAAAAGTTAATCAGCCTCATTTAATATATTTCAAACTGGCTAGCTCAGAATGCTTTAACAAACAGGAATTTGTCTGAGCTTGGCTGGATTCCCTCAACTGCACCCTCATCCACCAGTTGTGGATGACTGGTACTAGCCAACTGTAAACCACTGTTCCTGAACAAGTAACAATTGCTAAAAAAAAAATATTAGAGTTTAGGCTATGTATTGTTCTGTGCTGCTATCAAAGGAAGCACTCGCATGAAAATACAAAAGCAGGAAACAGTAAAAAAGTGCATTCCGTGGCACCAGCTCTTTGTTCAGCTCAAGTCTTCATTGCATAGCGTATCACACCAAAAAATAAAAGGTGCACTGTGAGCAGCTTTAATGCAAAAACAAACAACAAAAGAACAAAACAAGAACCAAACCAACCAACCAGTCACCTCCCCTAGCAAAAAAAAAAAAAAGAAAAAAAAGAAAAACCAACCGACAAGACTGAAGACTAAAGCAGTAAACAATTGTGACAAGTAAAAAATCTTAACAAAGGTCACTGTTGTCCCTGAGATTTTTATTTCAGCCATTAGCTTTGAAAGCCAGACATGTACAAATGTCAGTAAATGCAAAAGGCAAAAATTAATGTCTTCTACAGCCACATTCACTGACTTCCCAGAAATTAATCTTTTTTTTTTTTTTTTTAATTAAGTAACAAGGTTATAATCATGTATTACAAGGAAGGTTACCAGCATACTGATTTACTTATTAAAAGCTGCAAAATATCAATATCCAGTTTACTCCTGGAAACCCTATTCCATCTTGCACGTCTCTGGAATGACCCAAACAGCTCTAAGTGTCATAGATGTAGCTGGACAAAGAGCACACTTGACACTTTTTCTGAGTGAGTCATCCAATGCAAAAATCAGCTCTTAGCACACCTTTACTTTAGAGCAGGTGAACAGAACTTAGAATCACAAGCCACAAGAAAAAACCAAACGGGTTTAATAACACATATTTTAACCAACCAATTTAAACTGTATAGTAACCATTAAAAAATTAACAGTGAAAAAACCATTCACATCACAAGATTCAGCCTTCACTAATTTCTCCTCGATTGTTTCTATATTCTTTTTAATATGAAAAAGACACGTAAGAAACAAGTAGGCAGTGTTGCTAGAGAAGCATATAACACTTAAATGTAAATTAGATATGTAAACACTTTTGGGCTAAAAATGAATCTCGAGAGACAACAGGAACTAATTGTTAGACTTCATAATTTTTGAAGCATGCTTATAAATAAGCAAATGCATTTTAAAATCAAAACCACTTTTTAAAAATGGCATCTAAAACTACTTAGTTTTCTGTTTTCACCTCAAGTAGCACAAACACTTTAAGAAGCTTACAAAACTGGTTATGACAAAAAGATATACATAATTATATGAATTCTGCTGAGTAACTGGTATTAACATACTTTTTTCAGCAGTGTTATGTGACAAATCCATCACCCCTTAGTTTGTTTAGGCTCTGAACAATCCAAGTAACTACAGTGTCAACACCCTCTGTGTAAACACTCCTGTCAGAGACAGAGCCTCTTGTGCTTTAAGCTTACTTTCTTCCCAAATTCAAACCAATTTTTCTGTAAGGATGAGTCTGTGCTTTCATAACTGCTCCAGACAAATCTGTGTTATCTGTCCTGCTCGGAGTCACAGGCATCAAATTCCATTTCTGTTCTTAGCCATGCATGGTTCACTCTCCATGCCCACAGCATCTCCTGTCATTCTTGCTACTGCTAGCAATGTACAGTCAAGCCTGATTTAATGCGCTTCCCTGGAACAGAAGGCAAAAATAAACACATGAAGGCAAACCAAATGCTAGCAACCTTGGGTTCAAATTTTACCCCTCTTGCATAACATCAAAGAGACCACCTCAGAATGTTTGCTGCTTTACCTCCTCTCGCTCCATTTTGACAGGCTTTTGTCAGTTCATGTGTCTTTCATTTGCCATCTGACTTTATTGCCTGGTTGTGTTACTGAACGCCTTATCAAACTCCAAAGAGATTTTATCAACTCTCAATTCAATCAAATAATTGAATCAGGTAAGGTTCTCAGACCACTTGGAAAAAGAGGTTCCCTGATGAGTTACTTCAGGGAATCTCTGCATGAACCTCTGAAACCCACAACTGAGGGCAAATTAAAGGAAATACAATAGGCTTTCCATCTCTCACATCCCGTGCTCCATATAACAATAGTGCATTTATACCATACTTTTCCTATTAGTAATACTGCTTTGTACTACCTGTCCTCAGATCCTGCACACTAAATCCTAGCAAACCAACGATTTGTTACCTAACTCCCCCATTTTCCTTCTTCAACATTCCTGGAGTGAGGACTTTAAAACGGAAAACATTACTAGGTCAATTAATCTCCATGTCAGCCTGGGGGCAATGCAGAGGCAGGCAGTGAAGGAACTGGCAGGATGGCAAATATAAAGCAGTTGAGCAGCATAGCTTAGTCAAGAGCAGCACAGGGCTGAGCACAAGCTAACTGCCTCCCAGTACAGTCACGGTAGGAACACAAAGAGGAAGAGGGAATAATTAGCTTGATGAAAGGAAAAGAAAGAGGATTAACAGCTATTCTTGATACCTACACGCATCCCTAACTATTTTTCAAAAGCAGTGAACCATCAGCCTAACCAATGGGCTCAGCAATAGCCTTGGCAATGATTTCGACAATCCATAATGATATACTACACAAAAAGTATCGAGTGTATTAGGAATGCACTTCTGTGCCTCTGCCTGGGGGAAACCCACCTGCCTGAGGGGCACTCAGCTGCCAGAAAATCTGCAGCAACTGAACCAAAGTGCCAAGAAACACATCAATAAGGAGCAATTTGATATTGGTTCTGCAGAGGGCTGGAAGGTTTAATGTTTTTTCCTCACTGCCATCTCTAACCTGTGTGATACCACAAATGCTTCTGCTGAGTGACAGATGTAGCCCTTTGCAAATAATGGAGAGGAGACCAGAGATATTACCAAGGAAAGTAGTGCAGCTCTTGAAATTCCCACCTACATCCACATGGAACTACAGATTTCTCTCCTACCCTGAAAGAAACTGTTCAGGGATTACAAGAGCAATAATTTTACACAAAAGAAGAAAAAGAAAGAAACCACTGACAAAAAAAGTTTCAGTATTCCAGTAAGTTCTCTTTCTTGGTTTGTTAAGACAAATACACCTGAGCATTCATAGTCTCTGAAGTTGAGCTACACGAGTGTGATATACCATGCAGAAATTAATAGTTGAGTAAACAATTTAAATACAGCAGCCGACACATCAGAAATCAAAGTGGATTTGAATTTAGTATACAGAGATCCTCCAGTAGAAAACATTAAAGACTTGATAATAGAAAAACTGAAACCTACTGCTTTAATAAATTGAATTTAGTTCACAGCTGTCCAATGGGCTATCATATGAGCATATACGCATCACTGTTAAAAACGAGGGGGTTTCATTTCATCACAGAGATGGAGACAATATGCTGCATGCAACAAAACAGCCACCACAGACCAGCTCAGACCAGAGAGATGGACTCCCCAGTTGCTTTCAGAGGCTGCTGTGCTCAAGAACTGCTTTAGGGAAGGCAGCTGGGGATCACAGCTCCATGGGAGCTTGGTGTCAAGCAATAGGGACAACAAGCTAAGGAAGAGCAGAAAACTGTGCTCCACTAGTGATCACATTCCTCCATGCATTCTCTCATGTGATAAGCAAGTAAGAAACAGCCTCACCCTATCACTCATAAGGAGATTTGGTTACACATGTCACTAACTACTCAAGTGAAAATCCTTCTCTGTATCAAAAAACTTAAATAAAAATCTACCCGTGGGAGAAGGCCAGAAATCTGATATTCCAAGGGAGAAGAAGTAATAAGAAAACATGTTAATTAATGATTGGGACAAATATTCCAGGTTCAAGCAACCTGAGAAGAGCCAGCGATTATTTCAGTGGTATCTCCGGGACAAATAATTTTCCTTTCCCCATAACTAATTTATCTTTTGCCAGTAGGGTGCTCTCATATATGGGGATTTAAGTTTATGGCACATTAAAGTCTAGCTATATCATATTACTTAGTAACTTACAGGACAGGATCATTTACAATTCTGCCTCAAGGCCTCAGAATTCAGTTTAAAACAGAGATTCTGTTTTAAACAGAGACTCTGTAAATAAAATTATCCTGACCTGGCCAAAGGCCAACCCCAAGGCCACTGTCTACCGCAACTTTCCTTTCCTCAGGCTACCTTAGTATAACTTTTTATAATGTTCCTGAAGACGTGATCTAACATTATCCATTTAACTGGACAAGCTCTTCTTATGGCAAAGAACAGAGACTGATGCCAAGAAGTCATTCAAATCAGACATGAACAAGATGTTGGTCCAACTGTGGAACACCCCAGCGCGCTTCATACATTTTACAGATATGCACCTTTGGCACAACCAGGTCAGAAAATTATTTCTGTAACTGTAAAGACAGCCAAATAAGTTAATGAAATTTCTTCTCTTGCTTCCCTTTCTCATCTTGCTTGTCTGATCTTATTTTGAATAAAACTTTACAGCTTGTATTTGTGCAGTACTTTCCAAGCCCTCCTCACTGCTCCTCTCTCTGCTGAGTGCAGTATAAGGAATTTGGGAGCAATGACCCTGCTTACAGTCCAAAACAAACTGCACAAATGGAAAAAAAAGCCCTGCCCCGATGAGGTATCCAGGGTCACCCTAGAAGATTTCACAGTCCACCACATGGGTAAGGCATAGTGCCAACTTGTTCCCATACAACAGCACCTTAAACATTTAAAACATTCTTTAATACACCATGTCTGTTAAAATGTCCATCTTATCTAGAGTGGCTGCCTGCCAAAAACATACCATCACAAAGCATCTCACAAACCCTTTTTGATTTCATTACACAACAGTGAAAATAATTCAGGCTCACAGTGTTTTACAGACATTTTTAAAAAAACACAGTATGTGGTGGTTTTAAGGTACAACTGAAGACCATCACTACTCAGTCTAGTTCTGAGTTCTCTACTGAACAGTTTCCTACAATAGCTTTGTAAAGCACTGTATTAAATTCTGAGTGATGAGTAGCAATATTTCACTCAACTTCAACACCACACACTAGCAACGCATTCAATCACTTTATTTCAACTGCAATTTATTGTTCAGATTCTAGAAATTCAAGTCTGACAAGCTTTTTAACATGAATATGTTTCATAGAAAGCAAAAAGCACGTTTCCCATTCTGCTCAGCATGTCCAAGTCCTCTCTTCTTTTCAGAAATGGACAACTTTGAAAAGAAAAATCTTGAATTAATGTAAAAGAGTATCTGAAATCCAGTAGCAAATATAGATCAGCAAGGTAATGAAAGTGAGGTAATTTCTAAACCACCATTAAAGATGGAATACTAATTTTTCAATCTGCTGTGAAACTGATTTCAGGAACATAATGGAAAGGCAAAAAAATTGCATATTACCATCAGTGCAAGAAAAATGTTTTAAATACTCTATTTATCTTCCCTCTCTCAGGGATGTGGATTCTTTTGTACTCCTTGATGATGTGAATCACAGATCAGCATTCTGGGAATCAAGCTTATTCCCATTTACCAGTGTAATATGATCATTTGGCATAATTAGCATATGATACTTCGTTACTCCCGTGGACTTGGGCCAGATCTGAAATGTAAATATTTATCAAACTGTACATCCTACTGCCCAGTGCTACACAACTGTGTAACTTAAGACACTCACTTGATTTGCTTTCTCTTCTGGGGACAGAGTTAGAGCTGCTCTGGGAATTCTCACTTTCATAACATGAGGCAATTTAAACATTACAGATAATGTTACATTAATTTCTACAGTATCAAATTTTAAAGGTGTGGAAACAAGATGAAAGGGATCACAATACAGCAATCATTTCAAGTGGCACAAGCATGAACAGAAAGAAAACTCCTGGAACAAGTAACAACCATTTCAATCTTCCCCAGCTATCTTTTCCCTAGTGTCCTCCATCACCAAGCTTTCCCAGGACACAGGAATCAACAGAGCACCATTCTGCATGATTCAGAGCATGGCACACATGCAAAAACTAATCAAACAAATCATTGCAAGATGTAAATACACAGCAGCCTTAGCAGAGACATTTTATGGCTCAGCCAAGACTCTGTATAACAATCTTCAATTCTACAGCATGAAATTTCATAGGTTCTTTATCTTACATACTGTAACATTGTGTCCTGTCTACTACAAATACAGATGTTACCTGTATCAATGCCTAACATCCCCAACTATCTCTTCATTCTTTGCCTTGCAACAGAAATATCTGAAAGCTATTCACAATATAGAGATGTTTTTGTTATTGCTGAGCAGAGCTTACACAGAGTGAAGACATTTTCTGCTGTTTGTGCTACCATGCTGTCATGTCGGGGGTACACGGGAAATTGGGGAGACTCAGCTGGGACAGGTGACCCCAGGTGACCAAAGGGATATTCCAGACCATACGACATCATGGTCAGGACATGAAGTTGGAGGAAGAAGGAAGGGGGTGATGTTTGGAGTGATGGTGTTTGTCTTCCCAAGTTATCGTGATGGGGCCCTGCTCTCCTGGAGACAGCTGAACTCCTGCCTGCCAATGGGAAGCAGGGAATTAATTCCTTGCTTTGCTTGTGTGGGTGGCTTTAGCTTTCCCTATTAAACTGTATTTATCTCAACCCAGGAGTTTTCCAGTTTTTGCCCTTCCGATTCTTTCTCCAATTCCATGTGTGGGGGAGTGAGCGAGCAGCTGCGTGGGGCTTGGCTGCTGACTGGGGTCAAACCACAACCCTGTCCAATATCAAATATACAGATTATAAGCTAATTGTATACCTCGTATTAGTGCATTTTATTACCTAAATTTTTCTTTTGCAAACACACAGGTCCTACAAGTGAAATTTTCCACATTGTTAGACAACAGAACTATTGCCTTGCCACTGAAAAACCCCTTTCAGTATATTTCTCAGTTCTCTCTTATGCAAATAGTATCCCAAGGTTGATGCATCTCTGCCATATCCCCAGGACTGAGCCATTGTGTGGCAACACCTCTAATGATGACTTACACAAGTGTAAAGGAAAGCTTCAGCACTCCTTTTTGTTAGCCTCACCTAACATGTTCCTAGCTTTTGCAAATTGCAAGGAGATGCTTTCCCTTCACAGATCATAACCTCTTATCACTCATCCCAAAATGTACAACAGCTGATGTTCTTTGTCTGCAGTTGTGTTTACAAGTTTTACACAGCAGCACAGAACTATGAAACAGTTCTTGGAAAGCCAAGTGCAAGAGTGGACTATTATCTCTCTGTTGCTCTTACTGCTTGGACTTACCAACTTGCAGACCTTGCAGCCTTTGGTAGAATACAGGACATTCAGCAGAAAGGTGGCTCACCATTTTTTCTTTCCCTAAAGGAGCAAAAGTTGCCCCTTCTACTATGTCAGAAACACAATGAAAAGTAGGCAGTGCCACATCTTCCACTCACTTCTAACCAAGGCTAAATCCCTGAAGAACACAGGGAATGTAAGAGCACAAAGCAATGGACCTACAGCTGTCCTAAGACAACTAACCCCAGGGTAACAGTGGGTCCCTCCATGATAAGTCTATTTTTCCAAGCCTATTTATAGAATTAGCCTTGCACAAAAGGATAAAAGTTAGATGGACTAATGAAAATGCTATTAGTCAGAACCCTGTTTTGTTCTTCCCTGCTTCCTTTCCCTACAAATGTCACAGACAGGTAAGAAGAGAGGAAGAAGAAAACTTGCATATAATGAAGAGAATTACTGTCCTCCTCTGTTGTATTTCCCTCAGTACTAGGAGCAGCACTTGGAGACAAACCCAACAATAGCCACGTTACTGTGGACTCTCTCAGCATTTGTGGCAAGATTTCATAAGGACTTAGTGTTGGACCAACTCATATCCCCTAATGTCAACACAAGCAGTATTAAAGATAAGACTGACTGACTCCAAGTATCCTTCACAGAGATTTCTTACTTGAGGTAATTGGATGTACGCTGGTGAAAAAGTCACAGACCAAACCTGGAGAGAAGAAGAACAAAATTAACCATTTTGCCTTCTGGAACTGCTTCTCACCACAACCATAATTAGCTTTGGAGGACAGAAAGGTGAGATTGAGGGAGAGAGAAAAAAAATAAAGCAAAAACCAGGAAAAGGTATGTCAAATTCCACCTGCTTCTGAACAAAAGGAGTAAGTCTAAGCACTGGTCTCCAGGGCATAATATACTGGTTCCATCTGAACTTGAATTTAAATAATGGCAATAGGCAAAATATTAAACAGATTTACAGCAACTAAAGGCAAAACAGAGATCACAGGGAAAAGCAAAAGCTGCATGTCAATGAAATCAGAAATACTAGTCAGAAAAATTCAGTGCTTCTATCCCTTTGAACTTGGGTCCCCTGTTATCACCATGACACCTGATGACTTGCCTACAGCAGCGAACACAGAAATTAAGCAAGACCTTTCCTGATGAACCTGCACTAGCACCACTTTCTGGCTAGCCTCACTTTTGCTTCAGGTACGACAAAACTGCCAGAGTGAAAATCACACAAAAACTAAAGCACCCCACCTCCTCCAACTCACAGTGGAACTTCTAGGGCTGTAACACCACCACACCAACGTCAGAAGGGCGCTGCAAAAATAGCAAGCTGACCTGAGTGAGACTAGGGCTTCCTCCAGCCACATGGAGGAGACACAGAACAGTACTACCTCCAGTGTTTAAAAGCCCATCAAAATAATTGCACTTGCATACAAAAAAAAAGTACAGACTAATTATTAAAAAAAAAAAAATTGTAATTATTCATCAAACTTGGTCACCAGAAATGTTTCTATTATTCCACTGTTGTTGATCTTTAAATGAATGCTGTCCCTCGGCCTGCTTCACTGTATCAAGTAAGACAACGAAACACTGTAGTTGATTTTACAGAGTCTATTTACTTACCTGCTTGAGCACAGGGGACACCTCAACATATCATGCAAATCAGTTCTGTACGTCTTCCTGAAAGGGAACTAATACTATATGAGCAGTAGGCATCAGGCTCTATGCCAAGCACACGCAGGGATCCACCCAACCAAGCTGGCTCCCAAAAGACATAAGTGACAATTTCAGCCACTGAACTACTCATACTGAAGTCACATCTAGCTTAGTAATATATAAAAAATAAAATTTAAAAAAATTAGATAATCCAAGTTTCCCACAGTCCCACTGCATAGATGTTGGCTAGTTAGTCAAACTGATGTCACACACAATATGCTGTCAACTACATTTAAAGATGAACTTCGTTCACCAGTGATGTAAGACTGTAATGAACACAGCATGATCAGTAGCGAAGGCAGAAATGGTCTGAGAGGAGTACTTCAAGTCATGTAATGCAGTGACAGGTAGCAGTCCTAGCCACATCAGAGAGATGCTGATGGCTTGAAAAAAAACAGGTCTATACACTAAAATTAAGAAAGGAAAATTAAATACTTGCAAGAAAACAGAGGAAAGAGGTCTTGCTGTTAACATTGATAACAAACTCAAAGAAACAAGAGCCTTCTGACATACCAGAACGGACAAGAAGGAAATCCACAGGGAGATGCAACTGAAGAGCTCAATTCATACTCTCCAAGAATCACTACAGGGCTCAGGCAGGCACGAAGTTGAAATTAATCATGATGTAAGTAACAGCCACTCTGCACATCCTTTCAGAAGTTTGCATCTTTCACAGTTTCCTACTAATTGTCTGCATGAGTAGGGAACTGTACTCAACACCCAGGCAACCTGTCCAATCCACAGTTCACAGCAGAAGGAAGTAAGGAGGCAGGTCCACCTTTCAAAGAAGTCCTGCAACAGGAAGGCTAGCAAAACCTAGTAGAAAATGTAGATCTTCGCTCTTATAGAAAGCTCAGTGATTGGTAGGCACTTATCTCCTGAAAACTGTTAGGTACATCCCCCACACTTCATCCCCTAAAATAAAGCATGCTTGTCTTTCAGTTCCTCAAATCACGTCCCAAGGGCAAGCAAAGTCTGTTTGTTTTTGTAAATGGTTGTCTTGGATTAATGTCATCAGCATCAGGTAGATACCTACTTTGGCTGTCATTGATAGTTTCAGGTTTGCTATGGGGATATTTTGTACCTGAAGTATAGGATGGGTGAATTATACCAACAAAATCAAAACTTACATGTCTAATCACTTTCAGCTCTTTGAAACAGAAATGGCACTGTCCAGTGATCCAAGCAGAAACAGTGTGATAGTGATCTTCTACTGACCTAAGAACACTGAGCACAGAATATGACCTCTCAGTGTCTCTTAGAGTAAATTAAGAGGGATGCCTTAGCATCTTCAAAACAGAAAAGAGCCTTAAGAAAATTTTAAAAACAGATTAAATAAATGCTGTTTGCTAAAGCAGGAAGAAAGGTGGGGATTCCTGCATGAAACAACATTTCTCTTTAAAGAGTTTTTTAAAAAGCAGCTCAGAAAACAGCTACATATCTAAATGACTTGGACCAATTTTGTTTCCCTTGCTGTGGTTTAATGTAGAAACTGCAAGGAAGAAATGGACTAAAGACAGCAAAACAGAATCTGTGGTTCTCTTAGCACAGAATGAACTTCCTCAGCTCTTCAAAGAGGAATTGATAGAGAACAGAAGAAGAAGGAAGATAGAGACTACATAGCTGGGAAAACCACCCTACAATGAGACACACGCAGGACTTTCTGCTTTCATAAAAGAAAGCAAGATGCAATAGGGGCTTCTTGGGGATCCCTGGAGAGTAGGAAACTGAAGGTGAATTTTTCAGGGAAAACTGACTGCTTTCAAAAAGATGTCCTGAGAAATTATTTTAATAAAAACAGAATGAAAAGGGAAGAATTTCTTCTGTAAGTTTTGGGGGATACTTTGTGGTGACTATTCACTAGGAAACGGTGGGATAACATGGAACATGGAAAACTGAATGCCATGCAGATGAATTTACATTGCTGTGGGAACCTAAGACTCTGTCTGTTTTCATTTCCTCCTCTTAGTCCTTCCTAGAAGGTCTTTTCTCTGCTTCACAGTCTTTTTCACTTTGCCTTCTATATAAGTGAAAGCGAACCCATTCAAAAAGCTCCTCTGCACATAATCATATCCCGCTACGGATCACTGGTCTCAGCAATTACTTTTACCATGGCCTTCTTAGCCTAATCTATGACCATATTCACCTGAAATACTGTCCTGGGTCTTCCCTGTTACCCACCTGAAATAGGAGAAGTTTCAGAGTGTAGGATTTATTCCATCTTCCATTCCGAGTGGGTGTGAGGGGAATATACTGGAAATTTTTCCAGGGCTGCAGTTTTTCCCTCTTGCTCTTCATCTTTGATGGCACCAAATAGCTCAGCAATAGGTGTCAACACTATTTATATCCTCCCACCCCCTATCTGCCTCTGCTGCTGTCCACAGTGTCCCAGGTGCTATGAATGCAAAGTCTTGCCTGTCCTGCTGCTTTCTCCATTGCTGGGAAACAGATCAGCAAGACCCTTTTTAACACTCAGAGCCACTATTACTTGACAAAACTTTGTGAGACAGCACAGCAGCACTGGAGATGATGTATGAAAGAGAATCATTTTATTTATATTTGGAAGGTTTCCTTTACAGGCTTTTAAGCCAACCATTTAGGTTTTTATTTTACAAGGAGACATGCTCCTGTCTGCATGTTAGTACAGGTCTCTTCTACTGCCAGAACCATTATCCCATTCCCCTAATGGTATTTTGTCCACATGTATATAAATACATATAAACAATACTGTGCAGACTGTCCTCCAGCAGAAACAACACACTAGACATTCTTAGAATGTTGCTTTCTATCCTTTACAACTTCAGCTGCACTTTCTTCAGACCAAGTCAAGTAACAACCCTCATTCACATACGGTTACAGTCTTAAAATAAAATGGAATGCAAAGCTGATTTTGGGTAAGTATATACTTAAGAAATCAAGGAACTTTCTAAAATAAAGCTAGTTTAACATTTTGGGCAGAACCACTTTACACTGAACTGTATGCAGAGTTATGGGTAAAAAACAGCAACAGACACAGAGAAAGAAAAATACGATTTCAAAAGCATTCTTGAATTATTTCACCTTTAGAAATGTGCAAATTGAAATAGAAAGTCCCCTTGCCCATGCTCAACGTGAGTTTCGAGTATGGCTGCAATCACCATAAAAAGTGTCTGTCAGGATACTGCCATAAGGCACTGGAAGAGACAGCACTAACTGACCAATTGCACAAGAGGAGGAACTTGGGTTAGTAACACTAGAGTATGCAGTGCTGTCTCTCAGGCTTTGCCCCTCTATAGCCATATTCATTTGGAAATTAGTAATGATTATCTAGAGGTTATAGAGAACAGTGCAGCCCCTAAAAAGTGACAAAACTACCAATCAGAAAGTACTATTTGTCTAGCTTTGTCACATTTTCTTTTCTACAAGTTCTTCCCGTCAGTGTCCTAAACCCAGGAGTCCTTCAGACTTCAAGCCTTGCCTCCGTCAATCCTTCAGGTCAAATGAATTCCATTAGGAGTGAACTTGAAGGACACCAAATACAGGAAAGTTCACAGAGCTCTCTGCGCTCTATGATTTGCACTGATCTTGGTTCCCTAGGACAAAGTCTCAAAATTTTGAGCTAAGTCTCCTTCAGGCTTGCTGGGTGTGACATTCCAGCTCTCTGTACAGTGTACCACCTCATCCTTCCTTTTCAGCCCTTCCTCCCAGGGGAGGGCTGCAGACTTCCTCTCCCTTAGCCTACTGCCTTCTCAAGACTCCTACCTTCCTACCCACTCTTCCCTGAGCTCCTTCTCCAGACCAGCCCTGTCTCCTCCCCAGACATGCAACATATGCATAATGCAGCTCTTGTGGTCCTGCCCCTGCATGAGGTTGATATACTCAATCATATCCTTATTGTGAGTTTACACAGACCAGCCCAAGCATTTGTAAATCAGTGAAGACTGCCCAGAGCAAAGGCAGCTGTACTTGAACAACATCAGTGGAGAAGCTAAAGCTCAGTTAACACAGTTCAGCTGATTCTAGAGACATGCAGTGGCTCAGCCTCAAAAATATAATCAGCTTTTCACTAGTTAATGAAGTTTGTTTCCTCTTCTGCATTTGTAACAGAGATCATGGAAATAAACACCCTAGCTATTAGTCACTTCCACCTTCAGAAATATCAGGCACTAGAACAGCATGACAGCATTTGCATTAGAAAGGAGAACTCTGACAGCAAAAGGGAAAAGTGCTTGCAAAAGAACTTGGATAAGAAAAGTTTTCTTGTTATACCTTTTGAAACAAAGATTAATGCAAACTTCAAATCTTTTAAATTTATGTTAGTACTTCAGTGTTACCATAGTCTTACAACATCATATTCACATCACTGCAAAGAAATATTCAGCTTAATTAATACCTTTGTCCACTTAAAGGCTTATTGGAGCCTATGTTTGCGATTCAGTCTGCCTCATCTGCCTGGAGCTATCTCTAGAACCTGCCTGTTTTACACTCCTGATTTTAAAAGCTTTTCAACAATAGAATTTTTTCACCCCTTCTCAACAGGCAGTCTAACAGCCTAATACAAGTCACTGGTGTCAAAACGCAGCTCATTACTTACTGGGGATCCCACATTTCCTATCTGTTCTTTCTTCCATGTGAAGCATGGTCAGATGCCTCCTTTTCTACTGTGCTTACAGACAAGTTGAGAGCAGCTGGGCTCTGCCCAAGGATCACACCTTATTCTACAAACTCTAGCCCTCAAGGCTGGCATTGACAGTAATGAATACAAGGCTTGGAATATCAGAAAAAACAGGAGGAAAGGTGAGGTAGGGTTTGAAAGACATTTAAGCAACAGTGCTAAGTGTGGCAACAGACAGCTCACAGAAATACATGACTTTCCCAGAAATACCTGTGCAATGAGGAAAGCATCCAGTGTCTTTCACTGGAGAACAACATCCTGCCTCACTACAAACACACCACAGACACATGTCACTGAACCAGAGAAAGTGACCCACAAGACAGATTTGATGGGTTTTTTTCCCAGGAAACATAGTTTTACACCCCTTTTTCCTTCTCAGACCAAATGGCTGCTTGATCTCAGGATCAAAGAATTCATGTTGGAGCAGGCCTGAGGGGATTCCATCCTGCTCTGTTCTACATAGGAGGGGCCATGAGGTCATAACTCTCACTCTCTCCACTCTGGTCTTGAAAGCCTGTGAGGGCAAACAACTGGGCAACCTGTTCCAAAATCTGACTGTCCTCCTTGCAGGAGAGACTTTCTACATCTGGCTTGAAACTCTTATTTCAATTTGCATTTGTTGGCCCTCATGCAGCCACCATGTGCCAAAGTGAAGAGCTGAGAACCTCCCCTTAATTGCTAGACGATCACTATAGGTCCCACCAAAGTCTTCTCTTTTCCAGGCTGATTGGTATACAATCCTCATGCAGTACCAGGGCTCTGAGAGCACTGAAAGGCTTTCAAATACCCTCATTAGTCTCACATCCATCCCTGCTCTCTGCCTGGGGCATCAGGGAGTCCATGTAAGCTCTGTCTGTGGCCTTCAGTGCCTGCTTAACCTATGTTGTAGGTGTGCCTGTCTTCAACCATGCTCCTGTATGGTCATGGACCCTACTGATCCTGACCCATGGTCTTACTCCCCTACTCTGACCTCAGACCTGCTGCATCACTGTTGACCTACTCAGTAGTGACCGTGTCTGGCCCTAATTACCATCTCTGGGCCTGATCCTGACCAGCTGATTCACATTTGAACTTGATCTTAGACCTGCCTTATCATCACAAACTCACCTAGTGATCTAGACTTGTGCTTGGCACTGACTACCAAACTTGGTGCCACAGGACAAGGCCCTGGTTGGCAGGGCCAGGTTACCACACTCAGGTCCCAGCTCCCCATCCCTTACCAAGGGCCAGCTGTTCTGACACATTCGGCCACTGATGGTTCTAGTGGCATTCCACAGGACTAGCTCCACTTTATCCATACCTTTCTAGGCTCTGAGGGCAGGAAACTGGGTGCAGCCTGCTAGTTTGTATAACAATACTAACTACATGGAGATAATCACTTCCTTTGGTATAGTGGCTGCAGTCTTATTAACGCAGCCTCGAGTATTGTCATCTGCCTTCATTTCCACACCACAACACCAGCTCACATTCAGCTTCTTTAAAGCATCTCATCTTTTTTTTAATGCACCAATAAATTTAGTGACATTTTTGCAACACAGAAAACTAATGGGGCATCAGTCACTTGAAAACAGCACAATTCTGAAACATGACAAAAGTGAAAAACTGAAATGGGTTTTCAATTGTAAAATCTCAATGCCTCAGGAATTTTAACATACTGCTTCTAAAACAAGCAGTCTCTTCTGCTCAGGGCCCAACCAGCTCCATACCAGCTACCATAGAGTCGTACCAAGACAAAGGTTTGGATTCTCTAATGCAAACTTGCCAGTTTCATCTGTGACACAAATGTGAAAGTAACTACTCCAAACAGAGCTGCTGCTTCAGTGTTCTTTTGCTATTTTAATCTGTGGTCTTTCATGTTTCACTTTCCTATTACCATTTTTTTAGTTTGTGTATTTGAGGAGAAAGGGGTTAAACACTAAACATACACAGTTGTGTTGGAAATACCCTCATGGACAGGCTGAGGTTTGGCATGCTTTGGAAGAAAATAACTTAAAATAGCCCGGAAAGCAAAACTGTGGGATATGCATCTCCAATAGCTATTTTCTGTTAAAATAACCACAATAGCTAAGATAGCACTGCATTCACAGTTAACCCTCTACTCTGCTCAAGAGAGATGAACAAGACCATTCTAACCTCAGAGCTTTGTCTAAATAATGCAGATGATTCTGCATCAGTTATGTTCTGACCCCAAGGTCTTATGCAGCTTTATTTGTGAGAATTATGTTTAAAGAAAGAGCAGATATACAAAACCAAGTTTGCCATAAGTCTTACAGCCCCATTATAGAAAAGGTGTTATATGTAGGATTTGCAATTTGATCATCACAGGTCTAAAAATATGAAAGGGAAAGATCTGGAGGCAGAAGCTATATTAGCTCTTGGAGCTCAGGAAAAATGTAAAATGAAAGCAAAGGACACAGAACTGTTAGGGCTGATTTTTTCCCTTGGTATTCTCAACATCACATTGATAATTTATCTTTTGACAACTTTAAAGTTATTGAGTGCTAACTTTGGCCCCATATTTTATGCCAGTAGAACTCATATGAATGCATTTCTTCAGTGACTATTACCCTTTGCAATGATACACCCTGGCTACAAAGGACTCCATCTATCAGCTTAACAAATAAACCATTAAAACTATTCGTGGCACCTGTTACTAAGAACTTTGCTACAGTAACATGTTAAGTTGTGGCTTCCACAGGCAAAGTTTAGGCCCATCCAGGAGTAACAGCATAAACAAACTATGTGATTCGACTCTCATGGCTGTTCTGGAGAATATTCAACTTTATCCCAGGCATATCCCAGGTGATTTACCCCTAAATCTTACAGTAAGTTCAGGGCAATCAGATAGGAAATTCAGGTGCCCCCATTCCTAGCCCAAACAACAAAAGTATACAGAGTAAAAGCATAGAACAGAAGAGCTGATAAAAGGATTAAGTAGAGAAATGCAGCTTTATTCACCCTTGTAGTCTAGTTTTCCCACACACACAGTATCCCCATACCACAGTTCCTCCTCTCTGCCCATCAGAAATCTCTCAAGCTGAAGGCCCTTTCAAGAGGCTCACGGAGCTCCCACCTCCCGTCAACAGCACGGTGACAGGCGCATATCCAAGATTCAGCAAGAAAAGTTTCCAAAAGCTTGAACGGGAAAAGGCAAAGCCGGAGTCAAGTTTTACATAAGCAGAGGGAAGGCAGGAACTGCTGGCACCACCTCCGCGGGCGGCTGCCGAGGAGAGCTGTCAGCCCGCGGTGGGCTCGCCCCCCGCCGCCCCCCCGACCCGCAGCTTCCCGCGGGGGCTTCTCCGCCCTCACACCCGCTCACACCCCGCCGTAGCCACAAGACAGGCAGCCCCCCGCCCGCCAGCAGCGCTGTTCCCAATATGTTTTCCGCGGTGGCGGGCAGAAACCAGTCCCTAGCCGAAGCCCTCTGCTCCAGGGAGGGATGCGCACCGCGGGCGCCGCTGGGCTCGCCTCATCCCGCTGAACTAACTTTCCTGTTTCCGCAAAAATCACACTGGCACCGGAGGAGGGTGGGGGGTTATTGTTTCCACCGAACGCTTCTCATCCCTAGGAGCCCCCCCCGGCCCCAAACCGCCCGGCCCCCCCCCGGGCCCCCCCCCCCGGGCCGCGCCCCCCCCCCCCC
>JAWWEU010000001.1:29336290-29369068 GCA_035583155.1 Acropternis orthonyx
TCCCGGGAGGAGCGTCCCCCCCCCGCCGCCGCCGCCGCGCCCTGCCCGGACCGTTCGGGACCCGCCGAGCCGCACCCCCCCCCTCCACCCCCGCCCCGTCCCCCGGGCCGGTACCGCGGTGCAATGCAGATGTGCCGGGCGCGACCCGCCCCGCGTTACCTGGCGCCTCCGGGGACGGGCGGCGGCCGGAGCGCGTCCCCTGCGGGTGCAGCCGCGGCCGGGCCCCGGCGGGCTGCGGGCGCTGGCGGCAGGCGGGCTGCCCGCCGCTCCGCCCCGAGCCGGCGCTCACCACCCGCATCCTACCGCGGCTCCGCGGCAGGGCTGCCTGCGCCCGGGGCGGGCAGGGCGGCCCGGGGACGGCCCCACGCGGCGGCTCGGGCGGGTGGCGGCACATGCACACACGCGCGGGCGGGGACGGGGTTCGCGGGGCAGCTCGCCCGCATCAGCCCGCCCGCATCGCTCCGCATCGCCCCGCACCGGGCAGCCCGCTCCTCTCCGCGCCCGCCGGCGCTGACCTTGCCGTGTACCTGCGCCAGGTTAATCCTCGCCAAGCGCTGCCGCTCCGCGCCCCGCTCCGGGATCCTGCGCGCCGGGCGCTGCGCTGGACAGACGGACGGACGTGGCCGGGGCGCGGGCAGCCCCGCCGCCGGGCCGGCGCCCCCCACCCCCGGGAGCGGGTCCCCTCTGCCCGCCGCCCCGCTCCTGCCGTCTCCCATCCCCATTGCCCATCCCATGTCCCGCAGCTCCCCGCCACCACTCGCCCCCGCCGGGTCTCACCCGCGCGTCCCTGGGCCGAGCCGGATGGGGCCGAGTGGAGGGGGAGCGGCGGAGGTACGGCAGGACACGGCCCCGACTCCTGCCAGCGGAAACGGGAGGAGGGGCTCGGACCGGCACTACCGAGCGGGGAGGAGCTGGGGGCGCTGCCCAGGGGAGGCTCCAGCCCCGCGGAGGAGGGCAGCGAGGGAGCGCTGCCGTCCCCCTCCGCAGCGCTCCCCATCCGCCCCATCCTGCGCCCGCTGGGGACCCTTTCCCGGAGCTCTGCCTGGAGCCGGGTCGCCCGGGGTCCGCTCCGCTCCCCTCCCTCTGCCGGGACCTGCCGGGACCCCTCTCGGGTGAGGGCCGGGAGCATCCCCTGCGCGCCCTCCCGGATCTGATGGGATGCGCCGGGCCGGTGGGCACTTACCACCTGCCCCCCAGCTGCCCCCTGGTCTCCTCCGGCCTCAGGATGGCAGGGGCAGTGCCTGTGCCCGCAGGGTGGAGTGAGTGCAGCCCACTGGCGCCTGGACCGCTGCTGCGAACGGCAGACCCAGGCTAAGATGCTCCGTGGTCGCACCACGACCTCCAGTATATCGCTGTGGCTTCTAGCACAGAGGGTAGGCATGTCAGAGTGCTCGACCGAGCTTTCTGCGGTCGTAGGAGTTGTAGACAGGTGGGGGTTGGTCTCTTCTCCCAGGTAACAAGTGATAGGACAAGAGGAAACAGCATCGAACCTGCCACGGGAGGTTTAGATTGGATATTAGGAAATATTTCTTCCCTTAAAGGGTGTTCAAGCGTTGAAACAGTCTGCCCAGCGAAGTGGTGGAGTCACCATTCCTGGAAGTATTCAAAAAATGAGTGAATGTGGTGCTTAGACATGTTTTAGCGGTGGACCTGGCAGGGCTGGGTTAGTGGTTGGAGTCGATGATCTTAGAGGTCTTTTCCAAACTTCATGATTCTTATCTGTGGTACTGTGTGAGACAGGGCCATGAGATCCTTGGAGAACATATGGAAAGTCCCCATCTGCCTTCCCCTGGGTGTCAGTGGAAGTTCAACAAAAACTTAACAAAGCCAACTTCAAACACTGTGTCCAGCAGAACTCTCTCGAGTTCTCTTAACGCAGCAGGGGAAAGTTCTGGCAGGAACTACTAAGCAAAATATTGTGTGACAGGGAAATGGCCTAGAATTGGGGCAGAGGTGCCTACAGAAGTAGACCAGTGCAGTTACAGACAGCACCTCCAGAGAGGAACTGTATTTTACAGTGTATGAAGAGCAACTCAAGGCTTTTCCATAAATGTTTTTTCAGAAGGAAGATCTGTTTCACATTCCTAGGTCCCCCGTGTATTCTTGTTTCCTTCTCTGGTGCTGCTGCTGTCACACCTCTCAATTCAGAAGCACGTTCACATCAAATACATTTTCTCATACCTTCCATTCTGTCCTAAGTGGATTTTTATAAACTGCCTGGTTCAACAGACTCTAAGCATCCTGGTGGTAATGCTGCCAGCAGCACAACTGTCATCTGCTGCATGTTTGTTTCTCTCTCTCCCAGAAGAGAAGTATGTGTAGCAGCTCTCTGTTCTTCATTTATTTATGTACAAAAGTACACAAATGTTGCTGTGTGTTTACCTTAAAGCAAGCAATGAAGGAAATGTGTCAGCAGGAGAGAAAAAGATCTGTGGAGAGAATTTCACTTGATTCTTTGGTTCTAGGCTCCAAAAAAGGTCCGTCTCCTGTAGCTCTAATGCAGCAACTCCCATTGTACCTGAGGACTGAAGGATCTTCAGAATTATTGTCAATCTTTAAATAACTCAAACTTTGAAGATAAACAACCACTTCCTCAAAGACAAACAGCACAAGAAGTCAGCAGAAAATAAGTTGTGGTGGTGGTGTTATTGTTATTTGGTTGTTTGTTTACTCTAACAGAAACAGCATGATGTGTTCTTCACCTGTTGGCATAAGCACAAGCAGCTTTATATTCAGGTATATGGGATTTCTGCAGTTCAAGTCAAAGCAAAAAATAAATATGTGAAATCAAGTCATCATTTGACATCTACCTTGGAAAGAAGGTAAAAACACACAAAAAGAAGGTAAAAGGTATATAGGAGCTTTGTATGAACTTGATCAATTAACAAAGAGCTTGAGGATCACTCTGAAACTGGGGCCTGGAGTGGCTGATACTGCAGCTGCACTTTCTACCAGGGAGACTGCACTAGTTTGCAGGTCTCTTCTCAATTATACCAGTAAGTTTAGGAAAGTAATCTTAGTAGACTTGTGTTTCAGCTTCAACTAGCTGTCTTCCATGTGACCCAATCTCAGATAGGCACACTGTTGTTGTGCATACAGTGAGGAACACAAAGAGTTGCACTCATCAGTATACTTGAATCCCTGGCATGTGACCAGCAAACCTGAAGGCTACATACAGCTTTTGAGAAAGCTTTAAGTTGCTGCATTTGAGGCATCTAGAAATGGATGCAAGCTTTCCAGTGTGATTCACAGGATATACCCCCTCTACTGTAATAGCAAGCTTATGGGTTTGGGTCCCAGCCACCAATTTCAGATGAAAAAATAACATGGCAACAATGTAGAGAAATTAGGGAGGTTGAAAATGAAAGTCTATGCTACTCTTTTTGACCAAATGAGATTATTCATCTAGACTCTCTAGCTTTGCTATATTCAGGTTCTTCCCATCGTTACCACTTGAAGGAGGTGAGGGGGATGCTTTTCTTTAATGGTGCTCTATCTGTTTTCCTCAGAATGAGCACCAGTACTTTTGTGCCTCATTTAAGATGCCAAAAATTATATGGATCACAGATCTGGAGTCTTGACTAGTTGCTGAATCAGCATGTTAAATCACCCAAATGCAGGCAAACATGGCTACTGGTATAGTAGATACGGATCTAGTGTCCAAGAGGATTTGGATTATACCCCAGTCTGTGAGATCACTGACAGAGCTGTTGTCAGCATAAGCTTCTGGCTATCCTTCCCCTGTAGAGAATAGCCCTTCATCTCTCTTACAATCATGCAAGGCTGTCTGCTTCATCTCTGCTTGGTTCTGATGTAGACTGTGCTTGCAGGACTGATGAAAGAGCATGACTCCCTGGCAGCTTCTTGGAGGCTCAGCATGTGTTCTTCCTGCATCTTCTACATCTCTAGAGCAAATTTGAGGGTGTTCTCACCTGTCTGAATTAGTTCTTATTGTTTGCTGTCACCACTCAAGTCCTTCAATTCCTCCATCTGATCCAAGATGTCAAAGAACCAAGAAAAAAATGAGCTGAATTATGGGGAAGGAAAGGTCACTGAGAAACCATTGCACCAAAGGTGAAAGCATGTGTAATAATCCAGGAAATAATGATCCTTGGGTCTAGATATTGCAGTAGAAAGAGATTTAAATTCAATTCCTAACTTTGCCTCTAGGCCTATCTACGTTTTCTTTGTTGGCAATGTCAGCTTTAAGAAGTTCCCACCCCCTCATCACAGATAAATGAATTAATTCAAGCAAACTTGTCTTACCTGAAGTGTTTCTTTTGGCTTTGAAGTAAAGATGAAGGGAAGGCTCTGTCTTACCTAGTTCAGTGTTGTTCAGATCCATGGTGTGTTGTGTCTTATCTCAGAAAACTATCTTTAAGTGGAATCATTTTAGCAATTCAGTTTGACACGATTCCACAAGCAGATGTAGCTGCACAAATTAGGTCTGATAAACTGAAGCATGTACGTTAGAAAAAGAGATAGTCACAGTTGAATGGAAACTTTTGAGGTGCTTCCTTATAAAGAAAACATAGTTATTTAGATTTATTTGTCACTTTATCTAGTAATGTCTCAGCATAGTAGCTGTAAAATGACCAGGGGAATCAGCTTTTGCTGTTTTGTCCTTTGATTTTAGAGCAAGGTCTTACAGGTTAATGTTAATATTTCAGCTATTTCTGCCCCAAGAAATTAAACTTGTAAGACACTGACATCCTCATTTGTTGTTGGTTTTTTTAGAGTTCAGTTTAGCCTTTCCTCTTCAAACTAGGCTATCTCTTTTTTTACCTATGCTGCTTTTTGGTGTTTGCTTTGTTTTATTTTTAGCAAAATTGCAGCTGGCTCTTAGTTCTGCAGTACTGTCTGGTTTCTTCTGGTGACATTCCAAGAAAGGAAGCCTTAGGGACAGAGATCTACAGTCCTTTCAGTCTTTGAAGTATTTTTACATGGATCTCACCCATTCTGCAAGCGGACAGAAGCCTTTTAGTCGAGATCAAAATTTCCAGTACTCCTTTTGCATCACAGCTTTCTTAAATCTTCTTTCTCTGGTAGCCTACATAGAAGTGAGCTCTCTCAGACACATGACTTTTCTTTTGGTTTCTCTGCTGAGTTTGAAAGGTAGGCAGATGTCTCTTGCTGGCCCTGGTTATTGACACCAAGGAGCTGTGAAGTCCAAGAGCAAGAGTAGAAAGGAATTTTGCCAGGGAAGAGTCTTTCATTGCTATTAAGTGAAAAGAAAACCCTGCATGAGTGTCCCTAAATCAACTGTCCTAAGATTTCTTCTGTTCCTCAGCCTGTTGGCTTGTGTTCATTGTTTTGATAGCATCTTGAAACTGCTACTGCAGTTTTATTCATGATCAGCTGATGGACTAAGTGGACTGCTAGGGCTCATCTTCTTCAGGGACTACTCCATGGGGTCTGCTGTTAGAGTGTAAATGTGCAGTTGATGCATGCAAGGCAGCAGGCTTGTGTTTGCAGAGTACTAATACACACCACAAGCAATTTTCAGTCCCTGGGGACTTTCTCTTCCCTTTCTCTGTACAGGCCCCATTTCAAAACATACTTGTCTGTGTTGGCCAAAAATACTTTTCCCAAGAGTCAGTATGTTTTTTTATTAGCGAGGTTTTATTTGATTTCTTTTCTGCTCCACACACAGTTCAGAGATCAGGAAGGAGGTTGCATAGGGCTGAAATAGGCAGGAACATGCATCAGTAATGGATTGTGACCAGCTGGTACCATTCATACCTGTGTGGCCAACTGGAGGGGTTGGCTGGTTTGCAGAGATATAATTAATTAACTCCTGGGTGGTTTGATCACCTGGCTGTGACCACCAATAACACCCAATGGATGGGCAAGAGCTTGTATGGCTTTTTCATGTGTAGCACAGAACAGCAGGCATTTCAAGGTGCTTGATTTTCTACATGTTTAAAGTGCTTGCCTCGTCTTCCTCCAAGCTTGACTGATTCTGGTTACCAGTCATGCAGATCTTATGGAAAGCTGCTGGCATCTGTGTTCTGTATTTCTGTTTGGAAGCCAGTACTTGAAGGCATTTCTTTGTCTTGGAGACAGCAGACAGAGCAGGAACTTTGTGCACAGGATGAAGGTGTAGATTTTGCTTAATAGGTGCAAGAGAGTTTCTGTCCTTTACCATCCACTTCTGACTCCTGCACAGAGAAGGTTAACAGCACTATCCCTGCAGAGTCCTTAAAAGCAGCCTCTGAGTGTGCAGGGTCTGCAGTATTGGGGCGGGAAAATACTTCATCAGATATAAAAAATAAGTGGAGCCCTTTTCTTATAACAAGAACCAAAGCATCTTTCTCCAGATCTGATTTCATGGCATTATCTTTTCTATCCTCCTTACCCATATCTTTTCCTTTCCATGCATCCAAGCACAGGTTATGAACTAAACACAAGCCAGGAGCAGCAAAGTGCAGTGTGCATGGCAGAAGCAGTATGATTTCAGCTGTTCCACAGTAATACCTGGTGAAGGCTCATCCCTGTGAGGGACCTCCAACATGCAAATAGAAAACCGCACTCAGTTACAACAGATCTACTGGCTTAATGAGGAAATGAGTCATTTAGTCTCCATTCCACATCAAACTGTCCAGGCCATGGGACTGTGCCTGGCTACCCCATAAATTTCCTGTTCAGTGCCTGCCAGACAGCATCATGCAGCATACCTCTTTCCTTAGGTGTAACATGAGAGGCTGGATCTTCCCCCCACATCAGCAGCATTGTAGTGACCAAGATTAGTGCCTCTCAGTAACTCTTGAGTAAACAACCTCAGTTTACGAGTGAAGCAGGGAGGCTGTCTTTGATCACCTTGGAAACACAGAAAGCTAAACCCTTTCACTATTCCCTCTTACCCTTTTCCTGCAGCTCTCTGGCCAAGTGGCATTCTTTACAATGCTTGTGCACCTCACTGTCTGCAGCTAACAGGTGGGACACAATTTAATCTCAGTAAACAATTATTTTCCTGGTGCAAAAGAAAAGAGCACAATGTAGCTCCCTGAGCATTGTTAGCTGTGCAGGTAGAACAGAAGCAAAAGCAGCAAGAATTATTTTAGTCAAGTCAGCAGGCTTGATACATAGCAGAAATCTGCTGGGAAAGACATGATTTAACATATCCAATCTTCTAAGCATAACTTCAGTTAAAAGGCGTGGAAGAAAGGGAAAAAGTAACCAGTCTCTAACAGAGGGAGGTAGAATGAGCCTGTGACTGTGCAACTGCGCAACTGCTAATGTGGACAGCTAGACAGGCAGCTGTGCAGAATATAGGTGCCATCTTTCTACACACGCACATGCCCATGCCTGTCTAACTGACATCCATATAAATGTATGGTAATCATGTCTGTGCACGTGCTGACCTACAAATGAATGTACACGAGTGCACACACATACATGACATAGCATGAACATGTTCATATGTGGTCAAACTTGGGGAAGCTGCTGCCACTGCCATACCTGTATACCCTGACGCATGTCACTCCTTTTATGTGTGTGATCACACCCTGTGTGTACTCTATGGCAAGTACTTTTCACAGGATGCTGTTTGTGTTGAGACCCTTAAGCAGCCATTTGCCTGTTTCCTTGAATCCAAATCTTTTTCCCATTTGCACAAACCTGAAGATACAAACTTGACTCTTATCAATCACAAACCAGTTCAGAGGTACTTTTCTGAAAATACACAATATCTGCAGTTTATTTTTCAGTTTGGTATGAGGGGGCAGGGGTTGTTCAAGCACAGGCTTTTTTGATATACATGCATTCCACAGACAACTCAGGGTAGAGTCTCTAGTCCTTCACCAGCCGGTAGATGTGATGTTGGGCACCATGGTCACTAGTTGATACTTCAAAAACATATGCTATGCACAGCAAGGTCTCCTGTGTGTCCCTGTTTGTCACAACCTAGACAGAAAAGAAGACGAAGCTGAGATGGCAGCTACTGTTTCTCTGCTTACATATTCCAACACATTTAACATAGAGCAAAAAGTCAGTAATAGACAAAGAACAGAGAAGTGCAGGATTGATACATAGCTTGGCCACCACAGTGCCCAGTCTGTGTGCTCATACACCAAAGCAAAGAACTTTCACAGCATCAGAGCTACAATACAGTGAAGAGACGGGGACATGAGCAGAGTTCACTGTGGAGAAAAGTCCACTGTGACCTTCTTCCATCAGTGGAAGCAGGTCCACTAGGTCCTCTACTCTCCACCCCCGGTGTTGCAGATTTCAGCAAAGAGCAAGCATTTCACAAAAAGGCTCTTTTGGCTGTTTGTTGGGTATAGAGAGGCCCCCTCCTGTGGCACGTCCACTCCTGCTCACATATATGTTGATATAATATCACAACCACAAACAGTTCTTTCCCTCCATCTGCTCCTACTTGTCAGTGGTGGACACAGACCATGAGGATTATAAAGTATAACTCATTTTACAGGAGACTTATAGGTTTGACTCTATTAACCTCCCATTCCATACACTGCAGATGTCTGGAGAAGGATGGCTGCTACATTCATGCATTCTTACAGAAGCTCCTTTTTTTCTCATTTCTTTTTCTATGGTCCCTCAGGAACCTTAGCTTCTCTACAACATGACTTAGTGTCATCAGCATGGTGAAGGAGCAGAGTTGTCCAAGTTTCAGAAGCATGCACTATGTAGCAGGGACAAGCAAAATGTTGCACCCAGAGCTCCTAGTTCAGCTTCCCTCTCTGTCACTGCTTTGCACATTCTTGTCACCTGAATTTGTGCTAAAGTTCTCTCCTGCTGGAGGGGATAGATTTTTATCAGCAGTAGCACCAATTCAACTGCAGAAGAAAAACATTCCAGCTGGAGACCTTCAGGTCTGCACCAAAACCCAATTGCTCTTGTGAAAACAGAAAGAAAATAACTAATGTCGAACTTGCTTATTAATTTTAGCAGTCTGATTTTGGTCTATTATGTTTTCTTTTCTTACTTCATGATTGGGTGTGCAGTTGAACTCTTTTATTGTGCAGGTTCTGGTGAGTTATACACATCCAGGTGTGTTAAGACACCAGATCCTGTTCTGAAAATGGGCACTGAAATCTTGGCGTGCTAGATCCAGAGTAATGTGCAAAGCAAGATAAATCATGCTTGTGAGGTTAGGTGTATCTAAGCTCATAAAGGGGTCTAGAAAAAATATAATTAGACTTGCCTCAGAAGTTGGCAGTGGGGACTGAGGACTAGCAACATGCCTTACATTATGCACTTTCCAGCTCCCCAGTGGGGAGTGGAAAATGCTCAGCCTGCTGCTCAGGGAGAAAGACTGCAAGGCAATGTATAAAAGGCTGTGCCAGCACCCACATGAGACATGCTTCTCTGTGACAGAAGATAAGGGGAGGACATGAGATTACTCAAAACATAAAGCTCCAATGGAAGTATAGCTATATGACTGCTTTTTTCATAAAATTTATGGGAAGTGCTGCCCTGACTGAGGAATAAATCATGCAGAAAGCAGTCACAGTGTTCCTCAGTATGGATTACAGCACATAGGTCTTCCATATCTCTGTCCCTGTCCCCTTAATGCTTGTGTTCCTTTAAAAGAACTCTCAGCATTTATAGTCCTCCTTTCTCCCAAATGTTTAAAATCTTTGTTCATGAAAGAATAAACTTCCTAAAATTCCTAAAGCCCTGTGACATATATTATTAACCTTGTGTTCCACAACTGATATATGTGAGCCACAGAGCAGTGAAACGAGTCATCTGAAGTTCTACAAGATCTCCAGAGAATGCAATGAAGACCACCTGATTTCCACTCTCATACACTAACATCTCTTCTACTTACCCAGCCTCAGGTTCTCTGGGTGAAGATCTGTGATGCCTCTTTATAGAAGCAAACACAGAATTCAGTCCATTAGAAAAATCCATGTTTTAAGGTCTCTGCCCTTTTCCCAGATTTAGGCTGCATCTGAGTTTGGAAATGCTCCTCATATAAAAAAACGCTAATGAACATCTAGTTGCTGTAGCCTTGTAGTATAGCCCTACCTAGAGGCTGCAGTCATTCATGAGGGTATCACAACATGCCTCTTCATTTGCATCCCTCCATATTCTTTGCAGGTCCAAGGTAGTCCTGAGGAAACCTCCATCTGGTCAGTGAAGAACTCTTCCCATGAAAAAGTTTTATAGCCACTCAACAGTGCTCTTGTGGGATTTTTACCTCGAAAAAAGGGCCAGGGCACAGAAACGACCTCAACATTTGTCCAATATTGGAATAAACATTTCCTTCACTGTATTTTTCATCACTCTCCTTCATTTATCTCTCTCCCTCATGAACTCTCCCTTCATTTTTCTTCTTCCTCTCTCTTACTCAGGTCTCTCAAATTCATTTGCTGCTTCTCTGCATGCATGACCTACTATCTCTAGAGCTCCATAAATGGTCTTGAAGTGCAATACCCATGAGAATACTAAGTTCAATTAGATGCTGAGCTGTAAAAGGAAATCTGCTTTGACTCACAACAGTGAACTCCTGCGTGGGGCTTATGTGTTGCCAAGTTGCAACGAAAAACAGCTGATAAGTCCCACCTGTAAGATAGTAAAGTTCTCCAGCACACTGTTCATCATGTACTTCTCAGGAAGGTGCTTGAGTTTATGGATGAAATTTATCATGTATTCACAGAGAGGGGAACGGTGAATGCGATAAGAATAGTGTCCATTTTCATAGCGTGCATACTCTGTCTGCAATGCAAAACACAAAAGGACAATGTGGGGTTATGTTGGCACATTAATAACATTCATCACTGAAAGGGATTCAGAACAGAAAAATTACAATGGCACTTTCAACTAATTTTACTAACAGTAACTACAGTACTTTGCAACAAGGTCGGTCCCCTTGAGAGCTCCAATCTCTTCAGCTTGATTTCTTTTTTCTTTAGAACAGTGGGTTCCAGCTTACGAGCAGCAAACAAGCAAGGAACTGTGAGAGGTAACTAAGAGGAACAGACCAATTGTCATCTATACTATGGTCTGCATCTCTACTGGAGAAACATTAGGTGTGAATAAACTGAAAAAGTTGAGAACCACTGCTTTAGCAAGACCAGGAAGCTCCTGGTAATGATGGTAATTGTATGGTCAGGATACAATTTCAGCTGTAAAAGACTAAAGCATTCTGGTACCTGAGAGAGAAAACATAGTATCTCTGCTCCCCACCCTGGGAGAAGGTCTGGCCAATGTTACAGAGGGATTTTTTTGTTCACGTTCACATCTTAGCTCCTGTATATTTCATGTTCCTTTGAATAGAAGCTGAAGCCAGACTCTATCATCTTGCAGCAGACCATTAAATGCCTGTTACTTTTGCCCCAAGAGCTTGGTCTCCATTCCTGTGCACCATGACACCTTCCTTTGACCTATCTATCCCATCTGCAAATACTTAACTCGACTTCAGGCATGTCTGTCACATGACTGGAGATGGGTCCTGGGGAAGGATGCAGCCTGAACTGACTGCTGGCAGGAGAACACCTGGTGTGCTGCACAAAGCTGCTTCTCCTGCATCTAAAGGCTCCTTGGGAAAGAGAGCAGCAGGAAGGATGTCAGAGCAGCTCTCTGAGTGGCTGAATGTGGCATCAGAAAGAATTTCTTCAATGCCAGACCTATGCATAATTTTGCAGCATACGCTGTAAGTGTACAGGCTCTAAGTCTCATAAGACTATAGTCTGTAAATTATTAATTAATGGCTACAGCCTATAAATGATCTGTCTAAAAACATTAATGAGAGTGAGGTATTGCCTATTTGTTTCCACCTCTATGGACTACAAAGGAAAGGTCTATATTTTCTAGCTTTCCTTTGCTTCCCCTAAAAAAGAGTATCACCAGAGCTAAGAGTCTTACATATTTACATGTCTTCAGAAACTGAGATTTAAAGAAAAAGTGGCAAACACTACCAGACCTTCCATGAAGTCTTGAGACAAGGCCATGTTGCAGGGATTGGAGTGATCTTGCACCTGCATGTCTCAGAAATAATATTCTATGACATCCATCTCCCTGACAAGAAGCATGGGATATATTTTACTTTGCGATATATGCAGGATGTAAATACTTGAAATGACAAAACAGCAACCAGGGAGAGCCTTGCACCCAGGTGTCTGCTGCTTACCTCTACTTTCTCTACCACCTGCTTTCCAAAGGAACACACTTTGGTGGAACACGTAATGACCATGTTTTCTGGGCTCTCATATTGGCTGGAAACACCATAGAAAGATCTGGATTCATCTTCAATATTGGTATTCAAATCAGCCTTAAAAAAAAAAAAGGGTAAAAAAATAGATGGTTATCAATAGATGGTTGTGGCATTTTTTCACCATTACTTTGCATAGCCAAGATGGTAAAGTATTGGAGTATCCCAAGCTCCTTAAGCAGATCAATGTACATCAAGCAAGTGGGGGGAATCTGAAGAGTATGCAGTAAAATCCCATTCCCAATTCAGAAAATGGGGGTGGGGAGTTGCATACACATTGGCATATCCTCTTACCATTAAAAGCATATGTCACAGTTTGGAGGTACTCACAAAGCATGTAGAGAGCAGACAGGAGGCACTGCAGAGACAGAGCAGTGCAACAGACAGGCTAGACTGGGCTGCCTCACCAAGGAACGAAAATAAGGGTAAAGCAACAGTAATAAAGTGTTTTCCCCCCTAGGTATGTATGTAGGTAAGGGAAAAGAGACAGCAGAGAAAAGGAATGTGTGAGTACACACGCACACACGCATTGGGCTCCAGCACTGTGACACAAAGACTGTAAATGGACAGGGTACAACAAGGAATGTGGCTTGCTGATGGATCTAGCCCAGTTCCACCTGAATGCAAAGCCACCTCCATTAGCAGCCTCAATTTTCAAATGTTGGTGCCTATAGTTGGCCAACGGAGGCGTCCCATTGGGATCTAACACACCTAAAAATCCTGGCTCTCTGAAGCCTCCACCAGGGGTCATTCAAACCACAGTTTTGAAAAGAAGAGGTGGTTCCCTTAAGCTCTGGAAACACAAGGGGTGTGTGGGAATGCCCAGCTCAGCTTCCTCCCTTTCAAAGCTGAAAGGGTAGAGGTTCTCTGTGCTCCACAAGCCCAGGTGCTAGTTTACATCAGCATGAAAGCAAGGATCAGTTCCCACAGGCTACTTCAGGCTACTTTATTGTTCCAGATGAACCAAGGGAAAGAGGAAATTGGAGAAAGTGTGTTCTGCTACAGTGGATACAGTGTGAATAGGACAGCATTAGATGCTATTTTAGCATGGTTTTCTTAGCCAATGTCAGTGAAGGGGTTTTTTATTTGAGACCTAGAGCAGCACTTAGGGCAAGCAATGCTAGCATTGGAACTGGACCACCACAATAATGAATGCACACCTTTCTTTTCCATGCAAAATACCTGTCTCTTCTCTGCCATGAGATAATACTGTTAGCTTAGTTGTTCTAAGGAGCATTTTCATAAAAGGTGTAAGTCAATCCAGAAAGTGTCAGTCAAACTTTCTCGCCATTTGTAGACATGTGAGCTTGCTGCTGCCTTGCTGCCTTTGTGCCACCGCAAAAATTGATGGCACAAAGATTGTCTATTTTGATAGCAACACATACTCAGGTTGGCTTGAGTCTCTTGGGAAACACACCTCAGAGTTTGCAGTTTGATGATGTCAGGCTGGTCCTGACACAAGGAGAGAGCAGTCTCACTGTTTCAGAGCAATCTGTGCTTCCCCATTCCTCCTGTACTGACATATGTTTCTGTAGCTGCATTACAAGACTGAGGAATTGCTCAGCTAGTCTTCAGTGGGATCAGTTCCTTGGCCTGATTCAGAAGCAGTTGTATGTGTTAAAGCAAAGAACGTGTGTTGGGAGGATGGGCAGCAGTAGGAAAAGCAGAAGGCAGGACTGCTTCTTCTAGTGAATGCTGGGTTTGCATAACTACAGCAGTAACCAGCAACCTGCTATAGAAGCCACACTTTGTTTTCACTCCTTTCGAGTTAAAAGTTTTCTCCCAAGACAGTCAGTCCAGGCCATCTCTGAACCACAACACTGACAGCTGCCATCCCACAGTGATTGTTCAGACAAGACATCAGAATGTTCCAATGTTCACATCTCTACTGGTAGCATTAGGGATGGACAGAGCTTTCACTCTGCTCACAGTGCTCTTAATGGAGAGCATAACAGCATAAAACTTGGAAACAACAGCTAGAGGAGGACTGAAAGCTTGTACACTGACATACCCCCTAAATTACTGTATGAAGTCTTACACTCCAAAGGTTTGCCTACACTGCAGTAGCATATGTGGGCAAATCCAGGCTAACGTTACCTGGTAGCATAGGGCATAGGCATTATAGGTTCCATCATAAATCAGGATACCAAGTGAATTATTATGGTCATGCTGAAGACCTTCATATCAAATAACTACAGTTACGCAGGTACTTTATTTGTACCACAAATATATTAGAGAATAGCAGTGCTACTCTATTCTGGTCTAAGTTTTACTGAGTTCTTCTAATACTTTACTTCAATACTGTAATACTCATTTCCATGTCAATGCAACTAACTATTGTTTATTTCACCCACACTCTGAGTGTCTGAACAAAGATCAATTCCTTCCCTTCTCCAAAGAGGAACTAGACTAAGAGTCCTTCACAATATTTTTTAGCCATTTCCCTTGAGAGTGATAAACACAATGTATGGACCCAATTCTGCGTTTCCAAAGAAATTCTCCCACTGAGTCAAAAAGAACAAAGGCTCAAGGCTACAGAGGCTTGGTCAGTCCATTGCTGCATAAACATAGCAGAGTCTCTTGCTACAGAACCAGACAAACATTTTCAGGGTCTTGCTAGTAGAGTTGAGGTTACATTCTCCTAAAGACTTACTGGGAAATTAAAAAATAAATGCAGTCAATATGAGGCAAAGCAGAAAGGTGCTAATTCCACTTCATGAGAAAAGCTTCATTAGCCCTAAGAAGCCACTACGTGCTTCCACAATTTGACAAGTCTCCCATCAAAAGGCCAGGCTAGAATTTCACAGCCAATTAACATCTAATTTATCAACATTAAACTACTTGGCAGTAGGAAAAATTATGGTAATACTGTTCGAATTGAGTCCTCACCATTCACTGACATTTTGTACAATCATATTCCTGGAAGCCCTGTTGCAGTAAAGCAATGGGATCACATTGGAACTCCCTGACATTTACACTGCATCTTTTATTGTAAAGCTTGTCCCATATTATGGGCTAGAATTGTCAGAGAGAAGGTGGTCAGTCATCAAGAGCTGTGTACCTACCTCCTGTCACCTCTGAAAATCTCAGATCATAAACATGCATACATGGAATTTCAGCAGCTCCAGGGAATGGCAATAGCAGCTTGATGAGGGCTCCAGTCCATGCCTGCAGGAGAATGGAGCTGCAGCACCCCAGACACATCCTGCTGGCTTTACAGCTACAGCTTATTTAATTACTGCTTCCCACCCTCTCAAGGAAGGGACTGCCCCCATACCAGAGATTATTTGGCACACACGTATCTGCAACCTGGTTTATTCATGTAAACTGAAAATGGCAGTGATGTACAAGAATACGAGACCAAAGAACTGCTCAGGAGTGGAACTCCAATCTGTTAGTTTTCCCTGCTGTGGGGATGATTACCTCCTGAAGGGAGACGAGGCAGAAAATTGAGGAAGAACACTATTATCTGCCGTAGCCAAATTAGTTACTAAATGTCAGCTGGACACTGAGGTAATTCATGAATGGATGCAGTTAAACTTCTCCAGATTGCATGAGAACAGGATCATATTGCACATCCTGAGGTCTCTAATGGCGAAGAGCTACTGCATTTAACTTAACATCTAAAAATGCTGTGGCCTTCATGCCTAGATTCCTATGAGCTCCCCACAGCACCTAGGCCATCAGGACTACAGACCACATTGCTGCTTTTGGGAAAAGACTCTTCCTTTCTTTTCACTTTCAGAGTTTGTTTCTCTAAAGAAAACCTTCTGTCAAAGCACATCCAGTCCTGGGGTGAGCACAAAAAGGTCTGATTTACTCTGTCCAGGACATTCTGTCCCTCAAAGATGCAAAGGAATAATAGCAACTGTGGTTCAAAGAAATTCACCTTCCCAGCACTTCATCAAGCAGGAAGGCTAATCTTCACTCTATAGTCTGGGAATGCCTGGACATGTTTAATACATAACTGGATGTGACTAGAGCCTCAGCTCCTCATTGGCAAATGCACTAGTATGTCCAACAAGTTAAATATCTCTTTAACACATTCCTTACCCCAACCTATGCAGCCAAAGGAGACATAGGCAGGATTTAGGAAAGTGTCACTGAGGGGACTGAGCTGCCTTGCCCCCACCCCAGGCTCCTACTAGCCACTGCTAGCAACAGGACAGGCTTGTGGCAGGGTCAGAAGCAGCATTCAGATTGTTGGGTGGTGTCCAGAACTCAAACAACTATTCTCCATCTCTTTAAGGACAAACATAGAAGATCAAATAGATGAGGCATGTTACAAGCTAAATCTGAGTTATGAGCCACCAACTGGACCATTATCTGACAAACACAAGATTCTTGCTTTCTGTCCAAGAACTTATAGATGCAAAAATCTGTGCACACTCCAGCGTAACAGCAATCTGACGTGTCTGGGATGTATTCAACTTACTGTGCAAGCTCAGCACAGATGACATATTTATCCATAGCTTGCCTATGACTTCCAAACATGCTGACACTATAATCACGGAGGTATCTGTGATGCAGCACATCTCAGAGACCTACATATCGCAAGCAAGAGTGATCTACCTGTTTTGGAGAAAACATCTGAGGTCTCCTTTCCAGAGAAGTAAGCAGAACTTTTAAATACCTACAAGACAAGGATTTCTAAACAAAAGAGAAGAGTATTGTTCAGGCAAAAGCATAGTATCCTTCAACAAGCTAGTATTACTTTTTTTTTTTTTTAAATTTTTGGTGGTCTGAGTCCCTCAGCAACTGAAAGCAGCTCTGATGAACTTGAGTGTAGCAAGTAACTTCTGCAGCCCCAAGAAAGAACTACAGGAAAGCTGGCACTGTGCACTGTCCTAACCACATATTAAACCAAGATTTTTGTCTGTTCTTTGGTGGGAGTGAGTTTCACAACTGATTACCGAGAAAGGCCTCATTCCCACTAGGATCAGCCTGTGAATCAAAAGTTCTTTGAAACTCTTCGCAAAGGGAAATGTGGCCTTTGAGAATTGGCCTTCAGTTTATCTGAGGTTTTGAAAATGATTAGACAAGAGCCCAAAAGGCATTAAATGCCATGAGAAACAACAGTTTGCTGATATCTTGCACACAGGTACCATGTGGTCAATGGAAAGGCATATGCTGAAAAATTCTTTAAGAACAGTCCAAAACTTGAGCCACTGCAGCTTCAGACCTTCAAAAAAGAGGGAAGGGAAGAGTTCCCAAGCTAGCCAAAGATAGCCTTGCTAACAGTACAGGGAGCTGTGACTTAGCTAGCCCAGCAGGACTGTGCTATTTTGACACCCAGCAGATAGATTCCCTCAGCAATTCAGTCTTTCAATCTGCTTTTTGCTGCCAACAATCTCTATACTGTTGAAGACTATGGGGAATAACTTTGGAGAAAGAAGGGCCATTGGCAGAGTCCCCTTACAAAAGGCAGCAACATACAGTGGTGCTGGTGATGGCAGGCAAAACTAGTGTGTACAAAGACCATAAAAATCTCTGTTGCTACCTCCTGTCTTGTTTGCTGTCTCAGAAGAAGCACCAAGGACAGAATGGACATGGGGACCAAATTGCCACCTCCTTGATCTCCAAGCAGTTTCTGCCAGGTCAAGACTGGAGGCATACAGTGGGCAAGGCAGGGTGCCAAGGGGAATTTGCACTGCTGCTTTTTTGACTGGATTTGCTTGTGACAGGAGAGAAGCCAAGTGCAGGACATCAGTCTCCAGGTGACCCCTTCAGCACCTTTCACAAAAGTATAATATATTTAGCTGGAAGAAATCACTCAGTGATTTGACTGGTTCAGTTTGCCTATCACTGAGAAGAAGTTACCACATATATTTGCAGGACAGGTCTGCTAAGAAATTGCCCTGATCCACAACTCTGCAGCTGGTTGCACTGTCCAAAGTACTGCCTGTCCTGAATTTCTGGTTTGCCATTTTCCTTCTGTCCTCCATCCAGAGTCTCACAACTACTGAAAGCTTTAAGATGCAAGTGCACCATTCTACTAATGTGCAAAGCCCTGAAAACACCTCTTGCCCAAACTATTAATAACGATGCATATAGGAGGAATTCATGGGGAGAAGCAAGTAACAGGTGGTAGAGATAATGTTACCCTGGAAAAGAGCAGAGCTGCCACTGCCCGTGTGTTGGGAGGCTAATGTCTCACATTCATTGTCATGTGCTAGAATGCACTTGGAGCACGGAGAAATGTCACACAGATGTCATACACAACCTGCCAGTGCAAGTCCAAGAGTTAGTTCACTGTACCAAATTCCCAATGCCAAAATCAAGGAAGAATTGCAAACACTGCTTACGTTTCAAACTAATCAACTTTTAACTCTTAGCTATTGCATAAATAAAGCACCACTGAACAAACATGACCATTTCTTTCTCAGTCATACTAGATCTTAAGTGCTACCAGTGATGTCAAGAAACCCCAGCCCTGGTGTTTATAGAGTTAGGCTTCTGGTGCACAACAGATCACCTGGGATATTCAATGCTTAGTGTAGCAATGGCAGGTTTGTGCCTCATGTTCTTCAAGTCTAAAACTGCATATATACAAACCCAACTTATTAACTCTTTGGGTTTTTTTAAAGTCTTTGTCACCTGCAACCACAACTTCAACTGAGAACCTTTGAAAAATCAATCATATTTTCACGTCTCACAACACTCCTCCCAGTATTTAATTCAACTCACGAAGTTTATCAATAATTTGCCTTTGGATAATGTTTTTACTCTAAAGTCATTCTATAAATTCAATGGTGTAGTACTTGCTTTATCCAATACATCTTTGAACATCAATAGCATATTTGTACAGCTGTCCAAAGCTACCAGGGAGCAAAATGAAAAAGCACCCTAGCACATACTGCTACAGTTATAAAAATGTAGAGGGATATGAAATTTTCTGCTGAAATCTAGCTTTCTTCTGTTAAACCTTTTATTTTTTTTTAATCACATTGCCTTATCCATGAAAAGTGTTTATTTATTTACTTCTTACATGTCTTAGAAGCTTCTATTCCACCAATGACTTGACTTGCAAACTTTGCTTGTTTCTAAGTGACAACCTGTAACGTTGCCACCAATAAAACCCGATGTTAGTCCAGATGGGATTCAACAGTGCAAGGGTACCCAAAAAAATAATCAGAATGTCAAAATATTAAACCAAGCCCAGAAATATTACTGTCCTTACAAATGCAGAAGTACAGGTGTTTCACATGCTATGTCACATCTCTTTATGCAAGGAAAATTCCAGTGAATTGATACTCTCTGAACACCAGACACCTCATATGGACCCAGAAAGAGTCCAACTTAATGACATCCCACCATGTAAATCTTTCAAAAGCCTGATACAGGTTGGTCTGACGTGATGCATAGGTCACAATTATCCTTCTGATATTAAAAGGACAAAATATCAACATCCCCAAGCTGAACTACAAAAGCAGAAAGGCACAGTCAGTTTTGATAAATAAAATTGCAGTTGCACCAGATCACAATTTCATTAGGATTTCTCTCTCTTCGAGCCAAGGAATTTGAGGTGTTTTATTCTCTCTATGTAACATCTCCTAAGCTCTTCCTTTTGGTTCCTGAAACTTCCTAAGCACAAAAGGCAATCAACTACCTTTCAAAGGGTACCCGGCCAGAGGATACTCTTCTCAGCAAGGTGCTGCTGTCTCTCTGAGGCAGAACAGAGCTGAACTTTTACCTTTTGTTTTCACCTTCCCAAGCAGGCTTTGGTGTACTTTGGGCCCCCGAGGGCCCCAGCTCAGCAGCACACAGTCTGCAGACAGTAAAATTATGTGTCTCCAAGAATCACCAGGAATCAACACTCTAGGCACAGACACTTGAGCAGCAGATACCCAGTCAACATTCTCCAACTCATTTCTGGAAAGGCTATGCTTGGGACAGCTGGGAAGTTGCATTTCAAGACACTTGAGTCAATTCTTCCTTCTGAAAGCACCAGTTAGGAGGCTTTCTAGCACCAGTTCACATGAAGAGTATGAGACAGGAAAGTTCATTTCTCATCATCTCATTCCTGATCTGAGGTTGAATTGAAAATGATAAACTCAAGGTGAAAGGCTCCAAATCCCATTACATGTTCCCTCAGCCATCTAGCATGCAACTGCCCCAAGATGCAATTATTCTTAATTTTGTAATACTTAAGATAATATCAGTCACCAAAGCTATTTTGTTTGTACCCTGAAGCACAATGGCACAGTTTCTGAAAATTTTAGCTAAATCAAAAAAATCCAAATTGAGTGAGTTGAGTAAGCTTTTTCCAGGCCAATTTCTGTCAACTTACCAGAAGTCATTTCAGGAATATATTATCTGCATAATCCAATTTCCTTATATGTCTCTCTTATCTTTTGTCTGTCCTACTGCCAGTAGTAAATATGCATCTGTAAATTATTAGTACTTGAATGAAGTATATGAAGCTAATGAGACAGGAAAAGAGATGGGAAAATATTGCTTCTGATCAAGAAGTTACACAACACTGAGAGAAGTGAACACATAGGAGTATGCAGTGAATAATTTGCTCTGAATTCTTTACTTATCCATAAATAAAAATTCTAAAGGGCCCAAGTTACCATTAGCAAATAAAATATCCAGACAGTAGTCAAGAACAACTCTACAGATGACGATGTGAAAGTACATCTTTCTGCAGACTAAAAAATGTGCCTAGTGCAGTTAGGGAAAGATGTCCAGTGACAGTCATGGCTGTATTAAGTTGCTTGCACAGGGGAAAATTTCCTGGGATGCAGCTAGCAAGGTCACTGCTTTTAAAGTGGGAAATTCAGAGCAAATGGGTACCCAAAAAAGGGCCCTTTCCTTACCCAGAATTTGACAAGGAAGAAGGCATTTGCTGGCCCCCTTTCAAAGAGCTCCTTCAGGCCCCCTTTTTTCTCAGGGAACTTGTCATAGATCTGCCGGATATCCACTGCCTCGAGGTAGGGGTCATTGTAGCTGGGGCTGGACTGCCCAATGTGCACAAACAGGTGTTTGTTATACTGAAAGAAGAGGAAAAGTATGGAATTAGGAAGTTGTTCAGTACCATTCAGTACATACTGAACGTTCATTGTTCTTCATAGAAGGCTGCTGGAAGTCGATGAGGATCTGACAACATTTTCTAAAATCACAGAAGAAATTAACAGAAATGTCTCTGCTAAGACCAGCTCATGCTGTTCTTTCCTTCCTATCAATACATTCAAGCTTCTTCCTCCTCTGAAACATTATCATGGTTTTTTTTTCTTCCTATACTGACTCCTAAACCATTGCCTCATGCTGCTGTTATATAGTCTGAATTAATCCAAGATACAGAGTGTTACCTGTGACAGGTCACTCAGTCAAACATCAATGCTCCTGTCCTATTAAGAGCCCAAAATTCCACAGAAAGGTACCAGCCAAATAATTTTAGCTTTTCTGAACTTTCCTACCTCCACCCATCACCAAAGTGTATCTCAAGATGCAGTAGCACAAGGTTTAGTGAGACAGGCAAACCTTAGCACTTCCATTTTATAGGTGGCACTGTGGAAACCCATTGATGCAAATTCATCCCAGTTGCCCCCAGATTTAAGTTCCTAGCACACCAGAATATTAAGTGGCTTTATGTGATCTTACAATCATCTGATTTTGGGTTCTGTGTTGGAGTCTGTCTTATAAGGCTGAGCAGGACAACTAGAATAGCCCAGCAGGGGGTTATGACCTCAGTGCCTTGAGCTCTGGTGTGTGAACATCCCTGACCCTCGAAAGGGAGGCCAGAAGCACATTGCAGAGCTGGCTTCATCGCTACCTATCCTCTAAGAGAAGGATTTGTGCTGTTTCCCAAAGATGGCTTTCTATTCTCTGAAGAGCAATGAAGCAAGTATTTCCATACACATGGAACAGTGTAACATATCCATGATGTACAGGAGCTACCTGAAGATGAAAAATCAATGAGGGGTGGAAGTCAGGTGTATTTCTTACTGTGTCTTGGTCTTGTTGTTGTTCCAAGAATGCAGAGAATTCTAACATCCAGAGTTTGGAGCTAGCAACCCTTCGTCCTTGCCAAGCTGGTGCTGATGGGGAAGGCGAGAGGCCGGCAGGAGACTCAAACCCTAAGCACACAGGATTTATAGAACAAAATTTAGAAAGAGAAAAGTTGGTAATAGCTCTCCAGTAGAGCACGTACTGTCAAAGCTGACTTGTTACATTTTCTTTATCAGAGTAGGTAATGATGTAAAAGACAATCTACCTGGTTTTGAAACCAGAGAAAACACGTTCAGCAATTTTAAGAGGACCTAGATCGAGCCCTAAAGGAGCAGTGAAACAAATTATTTAGTATCAGAATGAAATGTCACCATTAACCTCTCAAAATGGGGAAACAGAGGGAAAAGACATTTGTTATTCCACTTAATGAGAAATTAGGAAGGCAATCATGCTGTGATGGAGAAAAGTGTTCTAGAACAAGAAGCATGGTAGAAGAGGAGCAGAGATACATAAATTTTTATTTTCTTCTGAGCCAGGAGGGGAAAAAAACACCAACACAACTAACATACAACAGGAAAAAAATATTTGTTAAATAAAACAATATTAAAAAGATTCAGCTCTCTCAGCAAAAGGATGGGAATGGGTAATAAGAGGAAATCATATAAAAATTAGTTTTTGCCTCACTGAAATGTTTCAATAGGTAATTTTTTTTTACTTAATTTTCAAACTTTTTAAAGTGTTGGCTGTTT
Organism: Acropternis orthonyx; assembly: GCA_035583155.1. Classification (NCBI taxonomy): domain Eukaryota; kingdom Metazoa; phylum Chordata; class Aves; order Passeriformes; family Rhinocryptidae; genus Acropternis; species Acropternis orthonyx. The sequence goes on from JAWWEU010000001.1 coordinate 29,359,178, forward strand.
TTGAATTTAGAATACAATTTCAAAGGTACTACATTTCCTTACCTACCTGGTAGTGGAAGCGGAGGCTGTACAGCATAAGGTTGTTGAGAAAAAGGTTTCACACTACAGAAGTACATAAAAAGAGGTGGTTAATAAAAAAAAAAGCTAAACAAAATATTTTTGACCAGCTGTTTCCACAGATTAGATCAAGTATTTCTCCTGAGGGAGAAAGTGGCATAAGTGTCTTTTGGAAATTATCTTTCTGTGTAGGCAAAAAAGGGTCATGGGGAAAGACTCAAAAAACAGTAAGGGGCCAGGACTTAACTAATTAATATTTCCCTGCAGGTGTTCAGCAGTGTCTCACTCCAGATTTGTTTTCCAGAGATCCTTTTAGCAGCCTCCTAATACACTGGTGTCCATTTATTTATCCTTTTCTTTCAACTACAAATAGTTTTAAATTTATGCAGGCAGATATAGGTCTGGGCTGGATGTCTCTCAGACTTTCAATCCCAAATTTAGAGACATCCAACACCCACAACTGAAGCTAGCTTTCAAGACAGCTCAGCTCCATTTTTTTAATACTACTGCAAGAAAAATGAAGACCTGGAGACATCATCTGACAAGCAGGGTGGCAGATACTTCAGCCTCTAAAAGAACCTCTCACACTGATGCTTCCACATTCATTTTCTGGTTAAAGGTATAAACCCCATTTTTTATTTCTCCTAGGATAGCTTCTATTCTTTTACTACACAAGATATTGTTTTTCAGTATTTGTTTTCTGATCTGCTCCACAAACACTAGAAATAGCATCACAAGAGAGCAGGAACACATAGCTTGGGTGAAGAACATACACCCTTTCAGCTTCTTGTCCTTAAATTTGGCTTAAATTGCTTCTGGTAGGTTATGGGATAAAAAGTGTGCCTCCAGACAAACAAAGGAGCACAGAGAAACAACGGCAGGCAAAGCAACCTGAATTACACTGACACAACAACACTCAGGCCATTACTAGTGCAGTGAATCATCAGCCCATCAAAGGTTCATCTCCAGCTGTGAAACCTGCCCAGTTAGCCAGCTGGGGAGTCTCACAAACCAGTCACCTTGTAAACTGGGCAGGGGGATTACTGCCTAGATAGTATGGGACACATTTGGAATGCAAGGCAAGAGCATTTTGGGATTGCACAAGATTTGTTGAGGGTGTTTAGGGAGAACATGCCAATAAAAAGTACCAATTGTCTTGCATGCCCCACACCTTGTCAATGTAGTCTTTCCTTTCTTCTCACTAAATTCTAATTGTTTTCCTTCATGAGGAGCTCTCAGTTATGTGTGACTTGTCTCTGGAATGGCAGCAGCAAGTCAGGGTGTGATCACTAGCGATTATGAAGGCAGACTAGACAGCAAGTATATGGTTTGGGAGCCAGCTCTGTGTGTCTCCAGGGTAATAATGCTTTCAGAGGCACCATTGGGCCAAATGACAGAAAGACTTTGGAGTCTGTAGGTCAACTGAAAGATGAGTCTGTGTGAGTGTTTGTGGGAGGCAAATCAGAGAAAGTAAAGATCCAGCTACTGGGGGGCTGTGTATCTAAGCCCCACTACTGGAGAGATTCACAGTGTGTGTTTATGGACATGTTTGTGTGTGTGAGAGAGAAGCCTGCTCCAGCAAATGGCAGGCTTCTACATTCAGCAGCTCTCTAAAATAACCTGTTTTAGGCTGCCTGAGTCATGGGGCGTATTAAGGCTTGTAACCCATGTTGAAGGTACAATATGAAGACATAGGGTTTTATCCATTTAAGCTTCTCTCATAACTCTCAGTTTGTCTTCAACCATGGGCCTTGAGTCTCAGATCCACAGCCAAGGCATCTGCCTTACTACATTATCTTAGCATTTCATAGATCTTGTAATAGCTAACGGTGTTCCTCTGGCAGCAGAGAAAGCAGAAGAAGCCTCTGCTTTGGATGCTCACATGAAGGAATACTTACTCTTGGGAGGATCCTGCTTGGCCTGTCAAAGCTCCTTGCCAAAACTGCAAAATAACAACATATAGACAAAGGTCACCACTCTTAGGACTGAGATGAAAAGCAAGGCTTGCTTCTTTCTGAGGAAATAAACTGCAAGCTCACAGACTTTTAAAGATGTGATTGAGTTATATTTCTTCTCTCTTAAATTCCTGGTTTCATTCTTATGGAGGTACTGACTCACTTTTGTTTTCTTTCTACACACTACTACTGTGACATGCAAGAAACTGATAGTGGACTCTAATGCTAAACATTATGTATGTACCTTACGGCTCCATCTTCAAAGCTTTCATGATACTCGCTCTCTTGAAAGGACCATTTTCCTTAGGAGGGCTGGGAAATATTTTGGCAGAAATCAATGCTCAGCAAAAGCTCACTAGGCCCAAGTCACAGTTTAGGGGATTCTGACAGGGCATCCCCATTAAGGATTTCATGTAAGGGCCATCCATTTGTGATCTAAGCACTCAGGATTAGCTTGGGAGTTATAATTTTGAAAGGTCTAAACTGTTTTAATTCAACAAGGTCTCCTGTTCTAAGAAGTTCATACAGACACCTAAAAACATTTCAGGCAGGTGAAAACCCAAAGGACCTGATTGTTCTTTCACTTGTATCATTAAAAAACACATATAGTGAAGCTATTGTTTTACATCAGTGTGAGAAAAGAATCAGACCCAGACTCTTGAAACCATATGACAGATTTATTCTACAAAGACAATGCTTTTTGGCCCATTCTGTCTGATGTTCTCAGGATTTTCCTGAGCAGGTCCCACCACCCTTTTAAACACTAAAATGTCTTCAGCTGAACTCCACCAAGACAGATTCACTCACCCCAGAAACAGCAGGGTAGGCTGGTCGTGGGAGACCAGGCAAGGCCATTTTACTATGGAAGGCAGTTGCAGAGATAATCTGGGCAGATGACATTGTAGCCATACTCTGCATGGCTTTATCTTTAGCTGCCTGATCCTACGGGCAAAAGTAGAAACAAAAAAAAAATCAAGATTATGGTAATGATTAACAGGTTCCCTGCTCTAATGCTGTATAACCAGGATTCTCATTAGCTTCTTTGTAGGGAACAAGCATCTCTGAAAACCTGGGCAGTAAGTTCACCAATAACTGCACTAAGAACTCTTCAAATCATATAAAAGTCTTTCACTCATTACTATAGAGTCAGATGTGATTAATCATTCTTTCTGAAATGCTGGTTTAAAGCCTGCTAAGCATTTATCCATCCCATAGCTTTCAGCCACTTAGCTGAAAAGTTTTGTTGTGGAAAGTACAACCTGAGTTAACTCTTGTGTTTTAATAATTGATAAGAATATTAAATGGGAAAGACTCTCTATTGTATTTTTTCTTTAAAATCCCTCTAAAGACAAGCTCACAAAGAGAGATTGTCATTACCACTGCAAAAAAGACTGCCTTAATTTGGGACTGCATTAGTACCAGGTAGAGTTGATAATTTTATGCCCATCTCCAGAGAAACTTGAGACCTTAATAATCTCCAGGGCACATATGCAAGGACATTCCCTTTTTTATTTTAACAGGACTTTGGATTTACACACCTTTTTACAGGCAATGACAGTGCAACAACTAGTGACTCTGATGTATGTATAAAACCAGGGCATTCTTCATTTCTTCTTCCAAGGAACAGACAAACAGAAGCACTTCCCCACATTCTACCTTTCCTCCTACAACCCCTACAATTAATTTTCATCCTTCAAACACTCCACATTTATCTGTGACATTGTAATTACAATGGCAATGGCACAGAAGAATTCATAACTTGTAGAAACTGCTGAAAGAGGTAGCTCTTGCCATCTTTTTCAGGAATTCTCACTTCCCACTTGCATTCACTGAACTGCAGTAAGTTCTCACCCTTGAGTCTCCATTCTCTCCAACCCCTTCAATTTATCTAAAGTTTTCTAAAATTTAAAGTCCAAGGGTTCTAATGCGTCAAACACAAAAAACCATGTGGAGAAGGCATAAAAAACCCTCAAGAACCAATGCTAATATTCAAGTAGAATGACTAGCATGAATGGGCAAAACTTATATATCTTCTTTTTTAGACCATCTGCTACTCCTGTTAGTACTATTCAAGTGAATGAAAGGGAAACATTTTAACTGCTAAGAAAGTTCCTAATATTCTTCAAAGCTATGGGAAAGTTTTTCAGAATTCAATTTAAATGATACTTTAAGGAATAATTCAAAGATTACCTGTATTTTTAAGGGAATTATTTTTTTTTTCCTAACATAAATGAGGATAATTTCCCAGTTGCCATTGAAAAAAAGGATTTTTTTTTCCCTTTTCTTACTTTCTCACTGGAAAAATTGTCTACCTGAGTTTACACATGAGTTTATGGGGAAATTTACTTGTGCAGATATTAAAGGAAAAAAATATTAAAAAGGGAAAGTATTTTACCTCTTAACCCCTGTTGTGTTTTTCTGTTTTGTTTAAATGTCTGACAGACTACTGAAAAGAGCATGTTTTTTAAAAAACATCTCCTTTCTGTTTCAGCTAACACCATGTATTCATTTCACGTTTCCAGTACAAAAAACAAACTAAGCCACCACCAAACAAAAAAAAAAATCCAATAAAAACTTCTACCAAACATTAGCAATGTTTGTATTTTCTTTTTGATGATGATAATCATAATACCACCACACCACCACAATTTCACACTTTTACCTTAGTACATGTGATATCTATCAGCAACCCAGAGCATGGAAAACCTACTGACTTTTGGGAACAGATTTTTCTTCAAGCTTTACCCTATTTCGCATCTCTGTCTGTTACAGACACAATGCACACTTTAAAAAGACACTGAAATTCATGCGGAGCTGGAATGGAAGTATTACAGTAATTGCACTGAGAAGTCATCATGTAGCTGCTCTGATCTCTAGGTTAAAAATACAAAAACTTATTGTGGAAAGTGAACAGTGATAGAAGAACACGCAGCTATCAGCAGGAACTTGGAAGAAGGGCAGCATCTTTTGTGATTTCATTTCCTTGCTCTATGGAAATGACCAGCAAGAGCAAAGAAGTAAATGAGCCAAATCAGTGCTACCGACTTGCCTCTGCAGGCGGAAAGGAACAGCCTGGTGCTGGGGAAGGTTCACTGCAGGCAGCTGGGCAGAGCTCACAGCATGGCCTGGGTGGCGTCAAAGGACAACAGCCAATGGCTCCATGGAGCACCCCGAGACACCTTCATTCCCTGAGAACAGAACCAGCCAGCTCCTGTGTGTTAAGTGGAAACAGGCTCGGCTGACTGGCTTTTCAATCATGCCAAATCCAGGAGCTGTGACATGCAAGGAGCAGAATCAAGGTTACAGATAAAAGCAGCGGTAGAGCTTTTAACATCCTAGGCAGTTGTTGTTTCCTACTCCCTCTGACTTGCCTCTGCAGCAGGCCATCACCTGAACTGACCACTTAAGAGCACCACAGGTCTCAAGCTTAGGCAGCCCCACCTAGGTGCACTGAATTAGATAGCTGTAATTTGTGGCTCCTTCTCTTTATCAGAGCAGCTGGAAACACAGCAGGCTAATAACAGACATAACACAGCTTTCTAAAACGGGGCTGGGGATGATATGTGGTGGGGTGCAGTCATGGCTGAGAGATAATCACTGCCTGCAACAGAGTTGCATGCACTTCAGCCCTGGTCAAGACCGAGTGCCAACAGTTCGCTCACAGGACAGTCCACTTGTGCTGGTGCCCAGTGAGGAATTGCCCAGACAGCCAAAGAAGGATGCACACACCAACAGCCATCCACTCAACAGTCAGGGCTGGAATGGGCTGGCAAGATCATTGCATGAAAAATCAGGGAAGCAAACACTCTTCCTTACAGATTACTTACTGCCGTACTGAACAGAAAAGTCAGCATTCACCACCCTTCTCTGGCTGTCTTAGTGAAACATAACAAGGCCCAGACATCACATCCTGCTCAGCTAGACCTTTCTGCATAGCTCACATTCTAAAGGGGGACACCCTCTTGTGCAATTGTCACACACACACTTGACCTTCTCAATATTTCTGGCAATCCTGTCTGAGCACATGAACCATCTCCCTGCATCAAATCCAAGTGCAAATAAATGTCAAGAGGTATCAGTTCATTAGAGAGATCTCAGAGCTTTTCCTATAAAAAGGAAAACACAGATTTTCTTGGGCAAGTAGTTAACTGTTTTCTTTCTCATTAGCCAAGGCCTCTTCAAATCAGGTCTGAATTAATCAAGGGGCAAAGTCTATTCAGCTGGCACAATTTTACCTGAGAAGATGCCAGCTGGCTTTATTGCTTCCTCTCAGTGGACAGCTCCACAGCATTACCTCTGGTAGAGGCAGAACTGGCACCGCAGGGACTATAAGGCTACCTCTTCCCAAGGTCTGATTACTGGTCAGCATTTGTAACCACAAACCCCTACTCCTCAGGTAAGCATTCTTTGCATACTCCTAAGTCAAAGGGTCTTTCAGACTCACATGACAACAGCATAAACCAGAAGTAGAAATAAGACACGTGAAATTTAAAAAGTTATTGTTTCTTTATTCTTTAAATAGAATTGCTAGAGACGTCACAGAGCTTCAACAATAATGAATGTTTGCACAACACTTCCTGGGAAGTACCTTTTCCTCTCCAGCTTACTACAGTTCAGTGGCTAATCTCAGGCTTTTTTAAGGGAATGACTGACTTGGGGGACTTGTGTGATATGTTAAAGGACACCCATCATACCTTGAGCTTGGCTTGGATCTCTCTAGCTTTCCGCCTTGCCAGGACCTGGATGTGACTAGATACCTGCATTGAAAGACAAAATCCATCTTCATTCCAGAGGAATACTTGGTATCTTGTTGTAGAAGTAAACATACTTAAGGCACTTTGTGTAATAGAGAAATATTTAGGGTTGGGGAAGTGGCTGTTTGAGGGTAGAAATTAACTGCTTCTCTGAACATAACTTAAGTGCCAAGAAATGGGGTGGAGGACCAAAAAAAGATGGCCCATTTACGCTTTTTCCAGTTCAAATGGCTTTATCAAGCTAGAGACCTCTAAAAATAAAGAACCCATCCTTAAATCTAGGAACTGGGAGTTCTGATCTCTTTGTTTCCCAATTTTGGCCTCCTCTTGGGAGAAGAGAAACTTCTGCTGCTATATAATGACTCTCATAACTTCTCCATATTTAATATGGGCTGAAACACATCATAGAATAATTCAGATTGGAAGGAACTTCTGAATGTCAGCAACCAACCCCCTACCCAAAGCAGGTCTATGTTGCTAATTGCTTTGTCCAGCATAGCCTGGTCTGTCATTCCCAAATCAGAAAGATTTCTCTTTTTCATCTTGTGTGCCAAGTATTTTCAAAATCAGCATTGCTGTCCCTCTGCCTGGGCTGAACAAAGAATCTTCGTGTAGAGAACTACTGATGTTCACTGAAATATTCACTAGTAGACCAAGGAAATAAAATCACACATTGTTTAACAGTAGAACAACTTGTAGGTCACTCTGTGGTCGTGAGACATGAGCATTACAATCCAACTGTAAAAAATGCATGACCTGACTCTTCCTGCCACTCTTATTAACCAGTTCAGCACAACAACTTCTTTCCAGCAAAGCCAGAAACTAATAACAAGTGAACTACAAGGGGTTTGCTCCCATTATCCCTCATAATCTCTAGGGGTCCAAAGAAACTAATTCTTACTACACTTACCTGTTTCCTTGTGCGTGTTTTCCCTGTTCTCAGCTTAATATAGCGGGCAATCAATTCATTTCGGCCTGAAACAGAGAAAAAATGCAAATACAAGTTTAGAAAGCTATGACCCCAGTGAAAAAGATAATTCCATTGTGTATCTACAGAGACCAGCAGTGGGATGATTCTCTGTCACACTATTTTCTTTCTTAGAAATTAACTTATTAGTTCAATGTTGCAGAAGTTTGAGTTTTAGGAACAGTCTCCCATAACATCCTGATGGGCAAACTGACAAAACACGAGCTACATAATTGGACTGAAAATTGTCTGAACAATGGGATCCTGGTTGACAACAAGCTGACAGTGAGCCAGAAACTGAACCCTTTATGGCAAATCCCAGTCTGCATTAGGAAGGTCATTACCAATAGGTCATGGGAATTGATCCTTCATCTCTACTCAACACTGTTGCAGCAACATCCAGAATGCTGTGTCCAGTTCTGGTCTCCTCAGCATGAGAAAGATACAGACATACTGGAGCAAGTCCACCAAAAATTATTAAGAGACTGGAGCATCTTTCATGAAGAGAGCCTGAGAGAACTGGGTCTGTTCAGCCTGGAGAAGACTCCGGGGCAGTTTTTAATCAGTGCATGTAAGTATCTGGGATGTGAGGCAATGAAGGAAAAAAGAGAACCACCCTCCTCTCAATAGTGCCCAGTGATAGCTCAAGGAACAAATAACATAAACTAACACACACGAAATTCTGTCACAAACGAGAGAGGAAAAAGGAAAACCCCAAACTTTTTTACTATAAGGGTGGTTAAAGATAGTCACAGCCTACTGGACACAACCCTGGCCAGCCTGCTGTAGCTGACACTGCTTGAGCAGTAGGGCCAGACTAAGCCACCTGAAGAGTTCCCTTCCAGCCAAAACAACACTGTCATTCTGTGATTCTAAGTACCAGAAAATAAGCAACAATGGGGGAGTACATGGAAATAGTTACACAGAATTTATCAATGCAACATGATACAGTGAATTGCAAGTCCTTTCAGGCTCTTGCAGGCAGACTAGCCAGGATCCATTCACTGGCTCCCATGTATCAGATCTAAGCAGTCACACATTTTATTCTCTTCCTGGAGATGGAGGAATACAGAGCAGAAACTGAAAGGCAGCAGCTACACATCTGAACTCTAGGCTGCTTCAAGGCAGAAATCAGGACAGAAGGAGCAGGCTCTGCAAAATAATACATTCATGGTGACCACACTGGTAGCAATAAAGTACACCTCACTAAAAAGATGGGAGTGGGAACTGCGAGGCTGTGAGACATCTTTACATGGCTGCAAGTGTTTGCAGAATGAAGCAGGAACAAAGTGGAAAGCCCTTGTGAAGAGTTTTGTTTAACAAAATTATAAAACTCCAGTGTTGTCTATGGAAAGTTTATGGGTTGAATGGAGAAGTTATATATTAGGACATCACCCGCATCAAAAAGCAAGCCATGAAATAAGACACAATATTTATGCCAGTAGTTTAATATTCCAAGGAAAAGGTGCCACTTGTTTTTATTTTAAACTGTTATTTCCCTCAACCCTCAAAAAAAGTGTGCAAGGAAAGACTCTATGCTGAAATTGACCACTCAACCCTTTAGTGAAGGGCTGGCAAAGCTCCTAATTCCATCTGTTTCTGAAACAGAAGAATGCAAATGTCCATGACTGCATTTAAGCCATGTTCATGAGACATAACCAAAGCACATATAAGGATGGGAAAGCATTTTACATTTACAGATCTTAATCTTTTCCTAATGGTGTCATTACAGCAGCTCTCCTTATTCCCCTGGGAGAAAAAAACAGGTCTGTAGCTGAGAAATCAGCTCCAGCTCCTGTACACACAAATTAGGAAGTGTTTCTGTGCCAGAAACACAATGCCCAGCATGTAACCCTGACCTCTTCAGTTCCCACAGTTTCAGCATTAGCATGGTGACATGTCCAGGAGAGTTTGATGGGAGCAGATGCTGTTATCCTATCTTCCACCTGGCTGCTCTTCCAACCCATGTACCCATTTTTACAAAGCCGAGACCAATTACTAGCTACACATACCCACACCACCTTACTCTATGCCAACAGTAATATTTATGGCTTTTCAAAGACCCTGTCTGTTAGACAAGGATCCAAATTGAAAGGTAAGAAACAACCGAAGTGATTCTTCTCACACAGATGCTGACATACATGTAACTTCAGAAGAA
>JAWWEU010000001.1:29369168-29439434 GCA_035583155.1 Acropternis orthonyx
AAGAAGTGGATATGGAGAATTTCAGGCAAAATTTTAAAGGGCACGTATGAGGCCATGCTGAAAATTTGAATATACAGGAACTTTCCAGACATTGGCTCAGTTATGGATCATTCTTGCAAAACTAATTTCAATGGATTGTTAAGCAGATATAGTAAGTGTCACAGAGGAAATTTCGCTTTGTTGTCTTTCCGTGAAATTAAAAAAAAAATCATACGGACTGAGCAGTCTGACAGAGGACTATTCTGCTTCTGCAACAGAGGGCTGAAGGAGTAATCTGTGTGAGAGGATGCCATGAACAGCTCTGTACCAATCAGTCAATTCCAGCCACCCCCAAACTGGATGAAAATGACAATCAATCCATGAGAACAACTCAGAGAAGCACAAGCTACCTTTACTCAAATATATTTTGGAAAGGGCAAGAGCCAGTAGGGACATGAGGCACACAAGGAGATGCAAAATGAACCGCAAAAGCAGACATGAGGATGCATAGAAGGAGAAATCAAAGATACGCAAAAAGACAAATCTGGAGAAAAGGAGACACATGGTAGGTAGGGGACATTGCTGGGGATGTGGCTGGAAAAGTACTCTTGGAATGTGGTGCTCCACAACAGAAGTACACTTTGAGGCAACTGCCAGAGCAGAGACAACCCTGAAAGGGCTGCAGCCCATTGAAAACCCATGTGGAGAGGAGAAGAAGCAAGAAACAAGGAGCACCATAGGGGAAACAGAACAAAATAAAACAAAACAAAAAGGCAGGAACTGGCAGAAAGTACCTCTACACAGTGATGCCAACCTTCTGCGTCACCCAGCACCTCATAAAAAGATTTAAGAGGGACTAAGTGTTAGAGAGAACAAAACAAGGGAAACAGGGTAGGAAGCAGGGAGGAGAAAGAATAAACTGTAGTCAAGCCTGGGAAAGTGGGAGGTGTTTCCATAAGTGTGCATTTAACTGCTTGTCTTTGACAACATCAGCAAAATTGCAAAGTTTTCTCAAGCCATGTACTTCACCTGAAAAGACTAGTGGGAGGGGAACTGTTGTACAAATTACAGATATTAGATGCAGAAATTCTCTAGAAAGAAACTCTCCACAGAGAGCATTTAATTGTAGATCCTCAAAATTTCCAGTTTTAGAATTCATTTCCCATTTGTTCCCACTTCTCATACAGTCTTTGTCTTCCAGAAAGTTGTCCTCAGTCAGAGAAAAACATAAAAGTAGCAGGTTGTAGTAAGGTAATAAAGGTACTGGTAAGTACACACACACAAACCCCAAACCAATAAACAAACAGATCAGTCTACAAAGACATTCATCACAGGGATTACTAAATATAGACCTATGCAAATTGCCAAGCCAAATAAACTGCAGCAAGACTGCATTAAATTACCAGGAATCAAAAACTGCAAGAAAAGCAAGTTGTAGCTCTCTTTTGTTTTTCTTATCAGTAGTTAGATGTAAGCAGGTATTATGTAGCTGGAAGTCTGTAGGCTCACAGCCTCTGGAAAGCACTTTCTTTGTTTCACAATCCTGGCTGCAGGGTCAGCAAAGATTAGCACTCCTCACTTGGCTGGAAGAGGCAGAGCTGTCACAAACCGTCAGATGGTTCATTTTTTAGAGCCATGTAAAGTGTTCCTCAGTAATCTGATCATATGTTGTGTTCTTAGAATAACTCCTGCTGAGGTCTGCCACGGTCACCAGAACCTGCCAACAGTTGTGACTCCTCTGTTGAAACCTCGCATTGGGTTTCACGGAGCTCTAGCCAACATACCAACTGCAGCACAGCACCTTTATCCTCCCTGTAGCCCTCCCCTCGGAAGCATGGCATGAAAAAAAAGCAGTAAAGAGATACTCTCTTATGTTCTTTACCTCTCACTCTTAACAGATGAATTTCCAAGGGCATCAGTTTGGCTCCCATTCTGTCTTACACTACATTGCAAGTTTTGCATTCAGTAGTTATCCAGAAAGGAGTTGCTAAGAGAAGTGAAGGAGGCTTCTCGATTCTCCATTCTACACCTGTGCACCTTTCAGTACAGCAGCAGACAAGTGCCTTTCTGTAAGGAAAGGGAATAATCAAGGAAATTCCCATCACCATAGAAAGCATTTCCCAGTCTTATCTCAAAGCTTCTTGCTGGCTTTCTGTTGGTAAAGGTATATTAATTTTTCTGCCTCTTGTAAACAATATCTCTTTAAGATTTACACTTCCTCACATAGCTGTTGCCAAAGAAAGTGCAAAAACCAAAAGCCTCTCTTCAGTGATGGGTAAGGGCAATGAACTCAGTGATTTCTGCAAATCCTTGCCATAGGAAACTGCATGAAAATATCAGTTTCTTGGCAGATACTGTATCATCTCTGTACCCAGAGCGCACATAAGCAATTTTTTGTAAGTAGTTCCCTAAGAGAACTACAGAAGCAACTAACCAGCTATATCCAGTGAAAGGTTTATCAAAATGAGGTCAAGAAAGCCACCTCAACCACCATTTCAATCTCTTTGTGTCACTTGGTACTTCCTGGGTAGTTAACTATTGGTTACAATCAACATAAACATAATGAACTGTATGCATCAGACAAATAAAACTAGACAAAAGAGGGAAGGTGAGGAAACCTCCTCTGCCCACCAAATGTCAATGTTTCTCTGTGCATACAAAGCAAAACTAACTGCTGACCAAGTCTTACCAGAGAGACACTTAAGACAAAAGCAGTGTGTGGCTGTAGGTACATATGGGGCTATCTGGTCTGCCCCATCCATAACTCCCTACACAGCCTTACTTCCGACCACTCATTCCACTGCTTCCTCCTCCCAGCTATGCTAAATGCCTTTCTGGACATCAGTTGATTCAGAAATAGGGCTAGATGTGTCAGAAACCACATTTTTGGATTTCTGATGGCTAATCCCATCTTTTCCTTGAGATGCACACTCAAATCTTACTGATATAGCCTAGTTTTAATCCTACCTTCATTAGACTTTCCCTTCATCACAAACCAATGCCTCCTACCAAAGCCTCGGTGAGAAGATTTTGCTAGGTTCCTGTACTCAGAAGGCAATAAATGAACTTAATACACCACTATGATCATCATACTGTGATCATTTCCCATGAAAGAGACCACAGAAAACCATATTGCATTTTACTGTGATGGCCTATCCTGTGAAGGCATCTCTGACTCTACCAGTGCAGAACTTTCGTGCTCAATAGTCAGGTTAAAATTCCCACAGCACAGTTACAACATATTAGTGACTTTTATATTCAGCTGGGAAAATAAAATTTCCTACTCTCATCATTTATTTCATGCTTGAATTTGCTCACAATTAACATTCCACAAGAAGACTCTCTGAACTTATACAGCCCCTACAATAAGGGGATTTTGAGATAAACAATCAAAGAAAGATGAGCCAGTACTTCTGAAAAATATCAAGTCAGATCTCTGAAAACACAATATTGAAGTGATTAGCACCATCACATTGTCATCTCTTCCCCAACACACCTGTTTTCATCACTTGACTGTGCAAGTTCTGACCTTCCTATTCTGAAACCACAAAGTTGAAGCTTCATTTGCTGGGCCGAATGTGCCAGTCAAGCACCTCACATGGGGAAATATCACTCGGGTGATTACTGTCTGAGGTCATAGAACTTGATTGTCTCATTTACCAACCAGTCTTAACACCACAACCCTCTCTTGTGTAAAAGGTCTTTTGCTGCAAAGGTTAGTGTTTACTCCTCTGCTTTTCCACTGTATAAACTACATTCACAGCCAGAAACACAAGTGTCACCCCATTTAGAAAACGCTGTTTCTTGACGGTCAGTTTAAGATGCTTCACACACGGGTGTGTGTTTAAGGGATAACAATTACAGACACCGCAGGTTTGGGGAAGCTTCTTATTCGTTCCAAACAAGGAGTGGAGATAAAACGTCAGTCACCGCGGGTATAGTTATAGCAACAAATTTTTAATCAGCAAAACAATCCGAAGAGGTGTCCCTCCCTTTAGCTGGTCATGCCTCCTCCATCAACTTCTCTGTGCAGCTGTACCAACTAAATTGATGGAAGGAGAGAGGGGGAAAGACTGACATGCACCACTCTAATTATCAATAATTAAAAAATAAGCCTTGCCACCCTATTTGAGTTATGTTGTTGGTTTTGTTTGGTTTTTTCCCCATCAGCCTATTTTTAACTGGATTGGTGAACTAGTTCATTTCGTGGCCACACCTACCACGGCATCGGCACAACAGAGAGAACAGAAAAAGAATCGGTGCAGAACTTCTTAAACCAGTTTTGCCACCGGAGAAACTGTAGCCTGGAACTGCACTCCACCTAACCCTCACACTCATACAGGCTGGTAAGAAAATGGGCAAGGCACTTTCTGTGTTTGCATCATTTGTCTAAAGGCTAAAGAGCGTTAAAGTGCCTTCTAATTACTGCCCCAAAGGCACGTAGAGTTATTCCTTGTAAAGATGAGTTTTAACTAAGCTACAACAATGTATGCAGGCAGCAATCCCTCCCCATCAGCCTAATGGGAAGCTCCAGGCTATGCAGCCCTTCACCACACCTCAGTCTTTAATAGTGCTTTTCAGTGCATAAATTGAATGTCCTCATCAGCTGTGTTTTCCCACATTATCGCCTTAGGCCACAGAAATGTAAGTTAATCCTTCCAATAAGTAGTCCTCCATATACACATTAAGGGCCGCAAAAGAAACTGAGCTGAGACTTGTTCTGGTGCTTCCCAGAGTTAAGACTGATGACAACCTTACTAAAAATGTTTAGATTCAATTTGGCTAGGAAATCCCACAATCACACCGAAGCAGCTGCATATAGTAATACAAGTCTTTCATATGCTAGCGGGTATCAGATAATACCTGAAAGAACCAATAACAATCCTACATGGAAAGGCAAGTCAAACCAACAGCTTTCAGTCTCTTGGAACACCTGAGAATGAGAGCCTTATATAGGCACTCACTAATGCTCAGCTTCAGAGAAATACCACTGTTGAAGGTAGCACTGAAACTACTGTTTTACTGTAAAAAACATTCTCCAGTTCCCATCAGTCCAAGTTCTACATCACAGACCTGGACATCTGCTAAATTTTTCCTTACATTAATAAATGTTTGCTTCAGTAACTTCCAATGGCCGAAGAGCATCTGAAAGCAACCCTCAAGAGCGCTTTGGTAAAGTCTCCCAGGACAGCAAAAACTTCAGCATCTCTCCTCTTGATTTTGTGGTCAGCAGCCTCTGTCAGTACCAACAGTACAGAGTTTCTTGCAGATTTCTGCACCAAGTGCTAATTTTTTATGCATATGCCCAGATGACAGGCTGACCAAGGACCCAACGTTTCAGCTATGACAGAAACTGTGAGATCTGTGCAGGTACTTGCTGCAGGACTAGCACACACCATGCAGTTCTCAAGGCATCTGCTCTGGTCTGGCTTATTCCTGTGAGGAGTCATGACAACTTAACACTTAAAGCTACACCACAACCTAGTCCCAGCCAAATGACTGAAAATTATGCAGCAGCTTCAAGGAAAGCAAAAGAACCCAGAGATTATTGAGTTCTTGCTTTATGTGAATAAATGAATACTGCTTTTTTAAGTGGAATGGCTGCTACCATGCAGCTTCAGTTTCTGCCATCATAATTTAGAGTGCAGTCATTGTCCCTGATTACCTTAAACCACTAAGTTATATCTTCAGGTTAAACAAATGGCTCGACACTCCGGCAAAAAGGGATTGCCTTTTCCCCTCCCTCCCTCTCACCAGACTGTTCAGCTCTCTAATCTGGTAGAAATCTGTTGAGTTCATTTTGCCAATATAGTTTGCTATCAGTTCAGCAAGCTAAAATGGATCCTCAAGGAGTCTGCTAGAAACTGAAGGTGGTCTAAAGAGTGGGAGCACAAAACTGGAAGCAGAGCAGGGGAGCAAGGAAACTCCCTCTTTTCTTCTGCAGAGAACTGCTAGGTCATCTCATCATTTGTAAAGGAAATACACTCTTGGTCTCAACACAGAACAGTTTTACACCATCCCAACATTAGCAAGAATAGTTGTTAAAGATGTCATACTCTGTAACGGGTGAAAAGAGAATGTGGACAGAAACACCTAGCAGAAACACAGACTTCATAATTGAATGGCTACCCAGGAAGTGCTTTGAATAATACCTGAATTCTGCCAAGCTCATGAAATTTCCTTACAGTGGCTTGTGATATTACCCTTTCCTGCCCCACTTTCTTTCTGCTCCTAACACTGGTGCAATTCTGTTCCACATTCTTTCAACATCTGTTCCCTGACTGGGTTTACAGTGTAAGTCTGACAGATAGCTGGGCAACCCTGATTCAGGCAGTGACAGGAAAACAGAAATAAGACGATGACAAAAATATTTAAGCTGCAGAGATACCTAAAAATGCATATGGATACAGAAGGAAATTTGCAAATATCTAGGTGCTTTAACTACCTTCTAAATGAAAGCTGCTGTATCTAAAATTGTCAAATTACTTTCCTCCAACGTTAGCCATAAAGGATCAGATCAGACATGAACAGCTTAAGTAGAGCTCTCTTTTCATCTGGGCCCAGAAGCAGATGAGATCATCTTTGAAGGTCCCTCCCAGCACCATTTTTCTATGATTCTACAACTAAAGATGATGATGCAGCATTTATATGCAGGAATGCTCATAATCCCCAGTCAAGGTTGAAGGCAACATTGTGCGAAATGCAACACATACACATGTGTTTCCCTGTAGTGCTTGTCAGGCTTAGAAACAGGCCTGTCTACAGCACTTGCAGTCAACAGCTTGGAGCATTGCTATTGGGTTACCTCATCAAGCCTTGGTCACACTCCTTGCACTGCAGCCCAAGGACTCCAATCTAAGCTCCTGAAAAAGCATTTGCAGTTATTGTACAAATCACATTCAAGAGGAAAGAAGAGTGGTATCATCCCAAGACATTCTACATGAAAACAGTGTCACTTCCTCTTCAGGAAGCCAGAGACAGAGCAAAACTCTGCCTGTGTATGTGCTCAGAGTGAGACGGAGAATTTGAAGAAGTGCCCCAATGGGTCACAAGTTCAAGGTGACAGCAATGAGGAGCAGCTGCTGGCTGTGCCCCCTTCGGCAGCAGGTGTACCCAGGCCCCAGAGGTTTCAGTCAGCTCTGCCAGTGACCAACAGATTTACAAGACCATCTGTCTGGGCACAGACTGCACACAGCCTTCCCAGTTTTGCTGCCCAGATCTTCACCACACAGAGACAATACAGGGTTTGTTATGGGCTGGCTAATGAGCAACTGTTTAAACCAATAGACAGCCCTAGTTCTTCTGTGCTCATTATCTGGATCCTACATGAATGAGAATACTGCTTCTTCTTTTAGCTGTAACATTGTCTTTTTCTGAGCAAGCAGCTTTCCTTCACTTTGAGGCACCCCTTACAGCACTAGAACCTGGAAAGTTTATGTTGTCTCGTACTGGTTTTGCCTAAGGAATGCCTTTGAAAGAGACTTTAAAAGAGAGCTCATATAGTAAGTTTTGCTTACATGCACTGCATAAGAAAGCTCCTTTTTTTTCCTATGCCATGTCTCCACAGTCTGTGTATGGAAACTTATCAGTTCCTTCTATGCATATGCACATCCTTTCTTGAGAAGTGCAAAATACTATCACCCTTCTCTACCCAAAGCTTGGCTAAACAATAGAAGACAAATTCTGAGAAACCACTCCTAGTATTTACCCAGAAGTCTGCTCCTTCTGTTTCAGACCTAAGAAAGGGCTTCTGTGTCAATAACCACATTCACTCTCACAAACATATTCATATCACAAAATACAGGTAGTATGAATCACAGTACTAACAATTTAGGAAAAAAACTCATATTTACAGTGTAAAGTCACCTAATGCCCAGTGTTCTCTTGTTTCCTGTGTAAAACCATAGCACTTCCAAACTGGCATCCACCTTTCATTCATATAAAACACAGATACACACACGTACACACCCCCCATTCCTTAGGATGGGTTTTATGAATACAATCCTTCTAGCTATGTCTGATATAATTTTAAAAGTCCCCAACAACAGCATTTACATTCTATCTTCTTAGGGATCCCTCAGCACTGAGCACCATGCTGTCATGAAGCCTTTGCTGATATCCATTCTATATTTCTTCTTTCTCCCCCATTAATCCTAGTCATGCTCACATGTTCCACATAAAATCCCTCTCCCTCCTAAATGTTAACACCCTTCAAATATTTTTAGACTGTTATTATGTGTCCCCCCACCCTCCACCTTTCAGTCATCGCTTAGCCAAGCTGTGTATATTTAGCTACTTTAATCTTTCCTCCTAAATCAGTCCCTTCAACTCCAGAGCTCAATGTTAAGTCTGGTATGCTTGTTGCTTTTCTCAGAACGCACCCCAAGTTTTTGAGATCTTTCTGGTAACGTGTTTGCAAAAACCTGTCCAGAAGAGAGCTTTACATGCACTTCTTTTAAAGGCAGAAAAAAGACTGGACATTACTAATCTTCACTTGCCATATCTGATTGTTTCCAGATTTTTAATTCAATATAATTTTTTTTTAATATTAATAAACATTTGGCATATTTAAGAGCAGATTAGCAGCTGGTAATATTTGAACCCAATTGTGCAAGAATGCAGTTGGGGTTTAAAATGTAAAAGAACACAAAGGCTTTTGAACTAAACTTTCCAGAAAAGCACTGGAAATGTGCAAAAGTTACCCAGAAGAACGGCTGAAGCAAAACAAGGGAAAAGGCTGAAAAATGAAACAGGAACAGTCTCTCAGTTACAAGGCAGGTGAGTGGATACACCTATGAAACATAAAGCTGGTTTACTAAACTGGAAATCAATTAAACTGGATGTGTTATCTACACAGCAAAAAAATCAGACCAAATGCATTTCTGGCAATATACCACAACCAATAAACTCCACCTTGGAGAATTATCAAACGTTTGAAATTTAAAAAGTCAGAGGAAGAGCCAAAAGAGTAATTCAGTATTGCTAGTTAAGGAATTTACTTGAACATCACAAAAGCTGCAGCTACAGACAAATGAAGTGAGAAAAATGTAGTACTAAACACCACACTTGTTTTTAAGCTTGACAGATAAATATGGGACTACAAATCTGCTAAAAATCAAAAGGGACAGGAAAAAGTATGTGCCTTTTATTGAAACAACAGAATGAAGCTCCCAAAAAAGGCAATCACAGTAATTCTGATAACATGTAGTACACAATAAAATTGCTACTCTATGTTCAGTACTAAGCAGGTTAAGGAAAGATGCCACAGTCAGTGTTATTAACTCTAATAATTGTAACAGCAAGCAGATTACTGGTTGTTTGGCATTACAAGCGGAAATTTCTCAATATTCAGGAAATGCTTGGAATTCATGGAAAAATAGTTCTTTTTATGTTTGCATGGAGAAAAGATCAGTTAAACTGACATACAGTTGAACACAAAGAACCCTAAACTCAGCTTACAAAGGAGATAAAATGAAAAACATGATAAAGTCCAGAACAAGTTTAACCTGCTGCAAATGTCCCCAGAAATCTGGCTTCATCTAAACACCAACAAAGAACTGGAACCACACAAAAGCAAAACTGAAAGATGACTGAGTGAAACAAAACCTTGTTACTGAGCAGCTCAGAAAACATCACCAGAGGGAAGGGTAAAGTCTGCATCCTGACCAGTTGTCCACGAATCCCAGTTTTGTCTGTCTTCTAGTGTTTAAATTAGGAAATCAATTTTTTTTACCAAAACTGTGGGACAAAGGGTTGTTCTACAGTTCACTAGGTCACAATAATGAAAGGGATAGGAACTTCGGAAGTATTTCTCAGAGGGATATCACAGCTGAAACACAAATTTCTTAATTACCTGCACCATATAACTCCAGTGCCAACTGAGCACATTCTCAGCATGCTCCAATTGCTTTGACTGAAACACCATCAGGTGAGATGCTCAACTACAATACAGAAGAAAGCATTTGAACACAGACACCTTGAAGGTTGTCATATTTTGAATAGCCACCATGCTCCTCCCTTCCCTCAAGGAGAAGTGTCTATGAACTGGGATTGGCAGTGTATGTTTTATGCTTCTTCAGGTTTATGTGTCTGCTTTTCAGTTCTACTTTTAGTGACTCTTTGAGGTCATCGAAGAAAACATGAAGTGATAACCTATCCCTTTGAGATAAAGGCATTATCATGCAAATTTACCTAGTCATTTCGGAATACCGGTGGGAGGGATCACCTGCGACATGGCAGCTTTTGGCATCAAACTGACCTGTTATCCCATCCTAATTCATGCTGCAAGCTCAAGTCTTTGTGGTCCACTGCCTGCTCCAGGATTTAACTAGTAACTTGGTTGACTATCCTTCTTCTATCACTCAGCCTCTGAGCTTTGGACATCTTAAAGTATTTCCTATCAGCAACTCACAAACAGATGGCACCAGCCTGGGAGATGGATGACTGCTCCCAGCTGGCTGCCCCTCCCTGCTCAGCACAGAAATGGCTGAGCTGTTTGTAAAGCAGCTGCTAAACTACTGACTCCTTCAGAACAGCAACCCAACACAACAAACAGCCACCAAGTCCAGCCCTCTTGCAAAAAGGTGCTCCAAGACAGGTGTTTATGCTGCAGAAGGGAACACTGGACAGCTAAGGCAGATCATTTGTTCCAAGCTCTTGCTTTCTCTCTTGTAATCAAGGCCGCAGCAGCGTTTTGTCAAAATAACTATCACTTTGCAAGGTACTATTTTTTATTTCTCTGTCCTCGGTAGCATTGGGAGACCTGGTCTATTTGGCATCTTCACACAAATCTCACAAAGGTACTAAGGTTTTTCCCCTCTCCTTTCTCTAGATCAGCATAGAATTTGCTGCTAGGTATTTCATACAAATATTAAATATATTATTTCTCCCATGGAAAAAACATACTTGGAAAATGTAAGCAACAGACTTGTAATACCTCTATATTATTCTAGCAGGCAACACATATAAAAAAATGATTCTGCAAGACCTTAGTGGTACCAGAAGGCATGAGATCATTAAGTGCCCCAGACTCACTGCTTCTAATGTCATCACAATGATTAGGAGAAAGGACAGCATTCCATATCAGACAAGACAGCTGCTTGTGCTTTAAGCAGGTGGTCAGCAAAGACTGTTGGAGAGGACAGTGAGGGCTTGCACCTGGAGCTGTGTTGTGCTATAAGCTTACTCAGTCAGGATGTTGCCTCCATGCAGTGATGGAACACGTCTAGGATGCAAAGAAATAATGAAAGAAAAGGCAGCAAAGGCATCGAGACACAGATCGTCAAGGTACAGAGAAGAGCTTTCAGCTGAAGAAGGAATCATGTCCACTCAGCAACCAGCAGTATCGTCTGAGGAGCTGTAAACAAGCCGATTTTGAAGAGTCATGTAAACAGGAGCGCAAAGCCCGTACATAGGACGAAACACACCTTTCTGTGCAATTTTAAGTGTATTTAAGCAAAACAATGCAAGTTCTTCGTATTGGCTCCCTGCATTTTAGTTAATTCAAAACATTTTCTTGTAAAAGCTACTAATTTTAAACTGACAACAGGCTGCCCCGCAACAGGTGAGAAGTACATAAATCGCACATTGAAGAGATACTGAGATACATCTTGCCCAAAATAGTAGTACCGCACAAGCCACTCCTTAGTGGGAAAAAGTGAAAAGGTCCCAGTTTTGTCAAGGGAAAGGGGCATATACAGTTCTCTGTAACATCTTGCCCCTTGGTTCAGTGAGCTCTGTGCAGATCGGTCATGGGGCAGGGAACAACCACCCCTTCAGAGGCAGGGCCAGCTCCACGCCGAGCTTGTCCTGTTCCACCAGCCGGCTTGTAAGTAGCAAAGATGAAATCAGGGACTATATTTATTCTCCCTGCCCGGTCATATCTTTCTATAGATCCCAGGCTGGGCCCCACTTCCTTGGACTGGATCCTGGAGACTAGTAAGCAAAGGAGGGCATAAATCATTGCCTCGGGTTCTGTCAGAAGCACACTGAACCAACCACCCGTACTAGGAACAGGTGCACTGAAGGCAAGCAGGGACACTGTCCCATTTGGAGTAGTGGGGGAGGGCTTGCAGAAAAGCTGTTCATTTCTTCTCCCAGAGCCTGCCCTAAACTTTTCACCTTCTGCAGCTCACCAGTCCAGCCAGCCTGATGTGTTCCACTAAACACCAGTCCGTGCTAAGTGTCATTGCTTTCTGTAGCCCATTGTCCTTCTCTTGTGGTCCAAGTCACTCTCTGCTCTGACACATTCACTGCAAAGCTGACATACGCCAGGGATGGTGCAGAATGTTTAGTAAATTAATATAGTCTTAAAACACAACTGTAATTTTTCACCAGTAATTTTAAAAGTCACCCATCATGAAAAGTAGTGCAGACATAGAGTAACAAGGACTATGTTACTAATTTGTGCTTAAAAATCATGGGGTGAGCTCTCGAGTAATATTGTAGTTTGAGTAACATTTTAAGCAAGCATTGATCCCGAAAGAAGCAGTTTTACCCTCACCTCAACCACCGCTGCTCATTCCCACTCTCATCATCCCTGCACCAACACAAGCAGCTGGGCAGAATCCAAATTAAAGTTCACTTGTTTCCCCTTTCTGGCTGTGTTTTAAGCCGGATCACTTCCCTGGTTGATTCCATTGCACAACTACAAAAACGTCTGTGCCAGCCCAGAGCAGGCGTTGATGTCTGCCTGAGAATACTGACACTTGCTTAGCCTCAGGGTCATCAGCCTTACCCAATATACACTGCTCTTTCCAGATGCAATTATGTGCCTACGCACTAAAGCCATCCATTGCAGATAAGGCTGTGTAAACAAGGCCCCACCCATGCCCCCTGTCAGAGCAATATATTCCCCTGCTCAGGGAACAATGGCCTGATGGGTGGACAGAAACCTGAAGAATGACTTGTGAAGTGCTCCATATGAAGCTTCGGGGCATGCATGGAGCATCCCATGATGGGGCCTGCAAAGACATGCAGATTCCAATGTAGGGGGGTAAAAAAAATCAAGCACTGACTGGGTAGGAAGAGAGCTGCCTTCCATAGGATCCTTGCTACTGCTTTGAGACCTGGGACTTTTATCCAAATACTAGGCACTCAGCCTGTGCTTTGCTTTTTAATCACTGAAGTACCAGGTGGCTTCTTCCAATGCTGAGCTAGAGAATCCAGACCGGACCAGCTTTTTGTGGACAAAAATCAAGAGAGAAATTTTAACTGCAGAAAAGGTCAAAAATCCAATTCAAAAACATGTGTACTGCCTATAAAATTGAGTTCTGCTATAGCTGCAAGCCAATGCTTCTCTGCATTCAGGCCTGGGTATGTAGCTAGCTAGGTGAAAGATATTTGTGCCAGGGCAATCTGCAACAAAAGGGACAGAGAGGTCTGCTTCCTGCCCTTCTTAAGGTCTGAAAAGTGTAGCTACTTAACAAACCGTAGGTGTTTGCACGCTAGCGGAGCTATTCAGGGGGTCAGGAGCTGAACTTCTCCCCTGTAGCACCAGAGATGCAGACCTTTACTAAGAATGGTGGAGATGGAAAGGAGAGCTACCATAAAAAATACTTAGCTCACCATGAAGTCATTAAATTATATGTATCTAAAGATTAGTGCAGTAGTATGCCCTACTCTGGGATCTACTTTATTGACAGTGCCCTGAAAAAGGCATCTGTAACTTTCTGATATGTGCATGTTAAAATCACCACCAGCTTTCGTAAATACAACTTGAAGCAACCGATTGCATCACCTTGGGAACACCCGAGAGAAGAGAATTTGTTCAGAACATCACTTGGTACAAGACAAGCGGCTCTCACAGGGGCGGGCTGCCTGGAGAGTTGTGCTGTGCCCTTTCTTTCTCCTTACCATACATCTTGCCTTCGTCTGACAAGATGATCTTGCGCCGACCGCATGGTGGGTAGATGGCTAGCGCTTCCTGGAAGCTCTGCTCAATGTCTGGACTCCACACGCCCTCAGCGTCATTGTCAATGGGTTTGTCCAAGGCCTCGCTGCCCCCCGAGTCGTTGCTCCCCTCCGGGGAGGTGGGAGAACTCCACTCGTTGGAGGTAATGGTGCCAGCTAGAAACTCCAAGGTGCCACGTGGAGAAGCAGACTCAGAACCTGTAACGACAAGCACATCCCGTGTCAGTCAGAAATCTTCCTCTCCAGGAAAACGTGGAGATACTAAAGGGGGAAAAAAAAAAAAAAAAAAAAGAAGTTAAAAACCCTCAGTGAAGGAGGGGTTTTACTTCAAGTTTACCTTAAACAGTAACTCAGCCATGTGCTTGATTTCTATTTATGCTGAAATGAAAATCTTTTCTACAGATCCTTCTGACAAAACAGCCTGCTCCAACTCTCTTTGGCTCATTAACACTCTGTCACTTCCCAATTCTCCTCAGACACATCTTCTTGTCCGCATCTTTACCTCCTGATTTCTTTCTCCCTCTCTGTTATTATCCATGTAACTGTTATTTAACTTGCTGAAGCTCACATACAGGGATTCAGTCTGTGTGAAAGACTATACAAAATAAAGCAGTGATGAATTATCCAGTCATCACTGAGCACTGGAGTTGAAATAGATACTGTTTCACTGGATCAGAGTTAGTAGTCGGTGTCATTTCTAACACTGACATTTCTTCTCAAGGATCATCTGTGCTTTTAAAAAGCCGTTCCTGGAGCCAGACAGTTTAATGCAATGTCTCCCAAATCTCAGCACCATATCCTGGCAGGAGGAGAAGGCACCATGACGTTGCAGGTCAAGAACCTAGGTGCTCAGCCTGTTGCTACTGCTCATCTTCAGATCGACCTCGGCCAAATTCCTCCAGTTTCCTCTGCCTCTCTGCCCCCTTATCCTTTACCAGTCCCAGGCTATTAGATTTGCCACTGGGCTGAAGCAGACACTGGTTTCTCATTGAACCTAAGCAGGCAGCTGCTAGCTCTTGAGAACTACAATAAATTACAGTCCACTTATAAATGCCTACGGTAGAGGCTGAAGCCATTGAGTGGAGCTGATGAAACACTCATTGAGAAAGACTTCAGACCACACAGACACTTCCAGTCAACCATACCAGAGACAAATGGCTTTTAAAGACACAGATCATTCCTCTTCCTTAATCCCAAAGCTGTTCGTTTACCATTTTAATAGTTTTGTTATCTGAGCTACAAAGAATGTTCACAAGTCAGCATTTGAGAATCCAGTCAAGAGTTCAAAACTTCCCTGTGTATCAGCACATGGAGCTGGGTAGCAAGAAAATCAGAGTAAGGATTTTTTTACGAGAGCAACAGAATCAAACCTGTACTGAACAAGAGAGTAAGGAGAGAGCTCTGACAAGCCAAGCCTCTAGTTCAGAAATATAACAGTGAAAATGTAAAGGGGCATCTGGGAGAAATTGGGCCATGGTCTATGCCAAAAACTAGCTAGGAAAAAAAAAGGCAGCTATGCCATGTCCTATGATGAAGAGGAAAACCAGGTCCATTTGTTACACTTCAGAAGTTCAAAAAGTCAGGGCTCATGGTTCCAGAAACTTTTCTGACATCAACTTTTAAGTCTTTCTTTGGTTTCTTACCTCTTTGGATTTTGAGATTACAAACATCTTCTCCAAGACCATAATGACGAGATTTTTACTTTCTTTTAATAAAAATTGAAATACTTTATTAACATTTCAAGAGCTGAAGTTGTAAAAAAACTTGACAACATTGGCTCTCGAAAGGATTTTCTGCTCCTTAATGACTTTAGACAGCAGCAGATACATATTTTATGACTCCATAAGCCACCAAAAGGTAAGGAAACAAGTAGGACAACACCACACCTTGGAGTAGTTCCTAGTCACATAGTACTGTGCAGCATTTAACAAGTGCTTCACAAAGACATTTAGAAAACCCAGAATGCAACTTATTCCCTATTAGAATGTTTGGAACACATAAACCACTGTCCATCCATTCATTTCAGCCCCTATATTAGATTACTTCAATCTTCTTGATCCACGGTATACATTTTCAGAGCTCTAATGAACATAGTAAAAAAGAAGAAAATGGGAGGTGAGTGGGGCAGAAAAGGGCAACTCACACTTGGCCTTTACCAATGGGATAGACATCCCAAGCACACTGTGAGCAGCAACAAAACAGAAAATGTGACTTTAAAAGACTCTCAAATGAAGGGTAACAGTTGCTTCCCTCACCAAGAATCTACCACCAACACATTGCTGTGCACTGACACATGTTAATAAAACACTACATGGGTATTCAAGAGATTGTCCTGCTGGAGAAGCAGTGTAGAGGAGTAAGCTTTCCACAGGGAGACTCTGACAGAGAAACAGAAGCTATCTGTTCCAAATATTCCTTTGGAATTTCCCCAAGCATCCCTAGTCCCTGGAGGCCGTCAAGACCCCCATAGTTAATGCACATTAAAATCTCCACAAACAGAAGGCACAGAGTACTTTTAACTCAGGCTGAACAACTGAGAAACAGAAAGGTTTGGAAAGTAACCAGAGGTGTGATAGCAGGTGTGTATTCATCGTGCCACCTGTACTGGGAGCTGCAAGTCTCACAACAGCCAGCAGGCTCCACTCGAAGTGAAAACATGCTCTGCCTGCTCAATGTATGACCCCCATAGTCATGGTCACTGGAAGCTACTGCTCTGCTGTCAAACCAAATCCCTAGCAATGCACACAAGCAGACAAAGTCATCTAGGGAATGAAGGACCATCATGACCATAAAAAGCACCTACTTTGAATCCAGTTATTTTCATCTCCTTAATGTCCATGCTGACACAGATAAATACCTAGCAGATGATTTCATCAGGGCACAATCCTCAGCTGAAACTAAGTAAATATATCTGAAGCATAACTCTCCTCCTCCTGCCACATTCACACCCCAGGAGCCATTGCCTGATCATTTCATGTTTTGCAAGGCTCTATATCTGCACTAAGTGCTTTTGGTGACAAGGGAAACTCCAGGTCCTTTCCTATCCAAGCTCCAGAATAACTAGTGGAGAAAATACACTCCATTCAGTTTAGTGTCAACTCTCCAGAGTCTCTTCTCTAAACATGCAAGAAAAGTTGCACCAAACTGAGATTTCATTTGTACATTTGGGGAAGTCAACTAAGCAAGTGACAGAATGTGTGAGCTTTCTCTCACGTTGGTATAAATCAAGGGAGATGTGGAATGTGCTAGCAGTGATGAAAGAAATTATATAAACCTTGAAGTGACCAGATACTTTTTTTTATGCTTCTTATTTTTTGTGCCTTGACCAGCAATGTTAGTCTTGTCCCAAGCTACAGCTAGGTCAGCAGGAATCGAAATGTGTTATTGTGGCCAATCCCAACTTTTCTACACCTTGGGGCCTGATTCTGCTTTCCTTTCTTGGTATTAAAGCTATCCCTGATGGATGAGAAAAGTGGAACTGTACAGGCTAAAAATCAAGGATGTTTGGCAATCTCCAGCTGAAATCTCTGTAATCACCCAGACACTAATACAAACTGGACTTCATTTTGATATCTTATGAAGAAATTCCATAGATTGAAATGGCCATGAAGATCCTTATAACTCTATGCCTCTAGATCACTAAGATGCCAAGGGCTTAAAGGGACTGCAAAGTTTGCTTAAATAATGTTACTTAACTATCAGGCTCCATGTGCAGTCCAAAGCAATACTCTGTACTCAGAGGCAATTCAGAGAGTCCTGGCTGGGTGCTATCTGGTCTCTGCTTTGGCTGAACACTTCAGGTCTTCTCTTTCCCACACCACTGATCTGAACTCACTAGTGGCCAAGGTGGCCACCTACTAGACTAAGAAAAGCAAACTAAAGAATCAGGGGGCCAAACCCTGTGGTGAATGGCTTTATTAGTATGGCAAATTGAAAAACTGCCCATGGAATCACTTCCCTTAGAATGAGCAACCTGATGAAAAATGGAGCATTTTTCAGAAACAGGAGCATGTCAAAAGTCTTATATATAAGAAAGGTCTGAATAATATTCATTGGTAAATACTTTAAAAAACACAGATGTTTCCGTTAGCATCCAATATGCATACAGCTTGGTTACTTTAATGGTGATTTGTATTACTGAGTGTTTAATACTACTAAAGATTTTAGTACTTGTAGGGGTTTTTTTATTAAGTTCTGCCTGTGGAAGAGTTTGTAATCACAAAACTTTCTTCTGATGTGGAGGGAATTTGATTCTGAAAGCACTAAACAGACATCCCAGACATGCTCAGACAATTCCTTCCCCATCCGAATTCCCTTGACAGGCACAGCTCTTAAGATCAGAGGAGTCACAGGATGTTGCCCCAGTCTCATAACAGCAAGTTTTGCTAGAAGTCACAGGGCTGGGTGCTTGTTCTCTTCAGATTCCCTAAATTAAAATTTATGTCCCATTCCTTGGCTCCTGTGTTTCTGCAATTGTACCTTCAAGTTTTCCTTTTTCTGATTTCACTCTTATTTTAGTCAGAGATGATCAACCATCTTTTTTTGTGGAGTCAAGTCATGGGTTCTCTCCCAGCATCAAAGACACAAGGTCCCTCACAGCACATCCACCTCCTCACCACAGTATCTCTATTTCCTTCTTAATGTTTCCCTCTGTCAAATTGCTGTTTCTTATTCACTCTTGTTCCCTCTTCTTCTTCCTGCCATGGCCCATCTCTTAACAAGTCACTCACAAAGGCAGGTTTTTGGGTCTGAGGAAAACAACCATGAAGAAAGCACAAAAATCTTTCAGCTCCTGCAGCTTTGGTTTAAGTGTTCCAGTTCTGGTAATTTCAACACTAACTGTCTTTCCTTTCACACATGGTATCTCATTGAGATTCAGAGATCCTGCAGGGCTAGACAGCTGCCAAGAGCCCTTCAGCAAGGTCTCATTGACAAGGAGCACATCTTTAACAAACTCCACAGTCTGACACATCTGCTTTCTAATATTAATCCCTCAGTCATTACTGTTGGTAACAGCTCCCTCTTAAGTGTTTGTGGCAGCTGCTCAACACAAAATCATACTTTCCTGAGGATCTGAAAAATTGCAGCCAGCTGTCTCCAGTTGTTCAGTTTTCTTAAGAGCTGCTCTGTCCAAAAAACTCCCCCCACTCCATGGCCACCCCCTTTCCCTGTTGGGATTGATCGCAACACACTAACCAGAGCCATCCCTGTTCACTCACCCCTCCCCGGCAGGCTTGCCAGTGCAGCCGTGTGGAGTCTGACAGTGTGGTTCCACTCCTGCTCCTGAGCTGGCCACCCTCTGAGAAACTCCCTGTGTTTTACTAAGTACACCCCTTCATCCCTGTCATTCCATGGAACTGCAAGCTGTGGGGGCAGGGACTGCTTCCCCTCACAGGTACTCCTTGGTGTCATTGTAACGCAAACAAAACCAAACTATTCCCGTACTCACTACCGTGGTAACACCACTACTACAGAGGATCTGAGCCGCAACATTTTCATATCTGATCAGCAGGCAAACTGAGAATTAAAAGAACAAAAAACAAAACAAAAAGCCCCCAAAACCAGTTCAGTCAGAACAGAACAACTTCCTGCTGCTCAAACTATAGAGTAATTTATAACAGTAAGAAAACCTGGAAACGGGAACAACCAGTAAATTACTTCTATCCAGGGCAGCCAACAAATGAACTCACACAGTGCAGTCACAAAAGGAGATTTGGATTTAGGAACAACGATTTGGAATACTAAGAAACCTACTTGCACAAGGTACAAGACTGAAGATAGCATTCAGACTTACCAGAGGAAGAAGGCTGGGAAATTCTGTGGAACACTACAATAATAGCTTAGTTCCTCTGAAAGAGAAGAATGAGTGCAATCAGTAGATGAGTAGCTCCAAGGCGGTTCAACTCAAAGACTGCAGGAAAAACATATTGGGAAGGGAAAAGGTGGGAAAGTAGCTATTCAGTGATAACTAAGGTCTGTCAAAGCTCACAGGCAAAAGGGGACAAAAAGCATGGATGTGTTTACAGAGAAAAATAAAGATGCAACTGTAGCAAGACCAATCAACACTGAGCTGAATCCAGGAAGGCAACTGTACTTTTGCAACACCAGACAGCAAACAGTTCCTAAGGCTCCTTAGGAGCTGCATTCCCATCATTAACCCAGCCTGGAGCCAGAGCCACCAGAAGACCAACAGTGCAGATGGGTGGGTGCAGTTCGCTGAGCCTTTGAGGGGGCTTTGCTCAAGCACTCTATGACAGCTCAGCCAAGAGGTGAGCCTGGGTCTAATCTCACTTTTGCCCCAGGCCTCCTGCAATTCTAATCCTGAGCAATGCTAGCTATTCCCTGCTAATAGCCCCATCCACTCAGGGCACCAGAGTAATGCTGCATAATCCAATGAATAAAATCAGTTAAGATAAGTGTTACTTTCTGTAGATGAAGCAAAAGCTATAAGCTAGCAACAATACTAGGCAAACAGATTTTCCTCTCTGTATTGGGCAAGGTAATACACTCTTTACATCTGCAGGCTGCATGGTGAGGTTTTTGTCTCAGTCTCACCACTGAACAAGACTGGTTTACAAAGGACCAGGCACTAGTCTCATATCACATCCAACCTAAGGTTGGGCTCCAGCTGAATGCTTGTCACATTGCCTAACACAAAATCAAGCTTGGTTTGTTTGCTACACCGAAACTGCCTGCAGAAGCTGCTGTTCAAAAGGCACCTGACTTCCCGAGCAAAGCAAAACAACTCTTAAATTATTGCAGTAGCTAGCTCTGGCTGAAACACAGAGAGGATGTAGTGTCCAGCAGAGTGATATAAATCAAAGCAAGGAGAGAGGAGAACTTCTATCGGTGCAGCCCTGGATAATGCAGTCAAACAGGATGTGATGAGATAAGGCTGTGTGTGTGGCCTTGCACACCATCCAATCAGTTACATTTGCGATAAAGGAAACAGCACAGAGCCTTGCTGCCCTAAGGAGGGGAGAAAAAAAAACCCCACAACCCACAGGCTGATTCTGATCCCACTAGTCTAGGGCTGACCAGCTTGGGGATCCATCCTGGGCACCAGGCAACTCATGCACAGCTCCCATGGACAGGTCACATCATAAGGCCACCGGTCTCGGACTGACAAAATTACTACTGCATGATTTATGTCTCAGATGGGAGGGAAAAATGAGCCAGCAAGGGCAGCAGAGATTGACACTGCCAGGTTGTCCTGGGATTGAGCCACACAGTGGGCTGGCCCCAGCTCTCAAAGGAACAGTGGAATTCCTGGGGAGTCACTGTTATCTCCCATGCGGGAACTGTTCCCAGAGCTCCCATTCTCCCTGACTTTCCAAGACATGTGGCATGTGTTCCACAGCTTCCCAAACAGATGAAGGTTGTGGCAGGGTGAAAATGGTTAGTCACCC
Organism: Acropternis orthonyx; assembly: GCA_035583155.1. Taxonomy (NCBI): domain Eukaryota; kingdom Metazoa; phylum Chordata; class Aves; order Passeriformes; family Rhinocryptidae; genus Acropternis; species Acropternis orthonyx. Next base: position 29,390,468 of record JAWWEU010000001.1, read on the forward strand.
TCATGCTGGCAGCAGTGGTCACCAGGAATCATTTTCCCGTCGAGCACAGAGAGGGTTAGAAAGCAACGACCCAGGAGGAAGTCAGATAATCATGTCCCTTTTCTATCACAGAATCGCTAGCAGTGTTGCTAACAGTGTTGCTAATTATATCTGTCCCTTTAAGTACAGACAAGTGTAGATATTGACTGATTAAAATGACTTGGGTCTTACCAAACCAAGCTAGAGACAGAAACAAAATGAAGCTGAGCATTTTCCTAAAGAGTATTATTCACTAAATTATTAGAGGATAGGGAACATTTAACAGCAATCTGAAAAAAAATCTAGCCCCTAAACCCACCGAAACTCAAGTTGTCCTGAAAATCTCATGATCAGGCTCCAAAGCTCTCATTTTGCCTCTGGAAAAAAGTATAACAAAAAGACATAAGTGAGTCACCCAATGGCAAAATCAGAGTGGAGTTAAAATCAAGACAAGAAACTCCAAGACAAGAACAGGTTAACTTAAAAAGCAATTTGCAATTGCAAGTGGTGTAACTTCAGAGGGGCTCATGTTTAACACTGTCTGGAAATAGAGCATCCTTTGAGTATTTGCTGCCAAGTAACACTAAATGGAGACTCACAATCTCCTCATTTCCTAATTCTGCCTCCTGTTCATGACATCTTTCAATCTCTTGTCTAGGACTCAAAGGTAGATGTTCCAGAAAAACCTCACAACTGTGACATACTTAGTTTCCCACTACACTAATGACAGACAGGAGTCAGATGTTTGCAAATCTCATCCAAACCAGTGAAAATGTTTTACTCCAAAAGTACAGTCAGTCTCCAAGAAAAAAAATAGCTGAACCTGTGTTAAGAGACTTACAAGAGAATACACGGAGATAGTGACCACACAATCAATGAATCAAGTCAGATTTCCACTTCTGCAGTGCTTGCAGGTGGTCTGATTTGTGGGAATGACCTGTCCAGCCAGGGCTAAGGTCTCCACTAAAGCCTCAAGACAAATGCAAACCACAAACAGGCAGGGCAGGTATATAAAATGGAAGCAATGCTTAGTGCTCTCTTGACTTTTCCTCCTTCAGTTAACCAATTACATGTGTGCTTTGATTTTAGCAGTAGTCAGACATGAGCTCAAAGGAGTTTGAAACTTGTGATAAGACAATGCCTAAGAACAACCATGGTGAAACGTGTTCATCATATGAATGAACCCTACTCATGGTTACCAACCAAACTGCATTCTCTGGGGATATTCAGTCCCCACTCCAACTCAGTTTTGGCGTACACACTCCACCTGGAAAATGCAGCAGGTGAACATTCACAGTTTACAGGGGAGACAGTCCCTTCTTAAGGCTGACACTGGGAAAAGTCAAACAGATTTGGTTTTCTGTAAAAGAGTCTGAAATTTTACAAATTCAGACTAGCCATTTTAACCAGATTCCTCTTCTCCTAGTAGTTTGATACATAGGACAGTAAAACTGTCTTCAACTCAGACTCAAAACTAGTGTAATTTTGAGTTCAGAACTCCTTCCTCTCTCTGAATGTGGCATAAACACACTGTCATTTCCAACCTGCTGAACACACAGTGAGTTCACAGAAAGCAAATGAAAATAATGAGAATCTGTAATTACAACCGCAGCCCTCGAAGAAGTACCAGTAAGAAAATAAAAATAAAAAAAAAATAGAAAAAAAAGTCAAAAATTGAAAAACAGTTAAACTTGTCCCCAGATATTACAGGAAAGCATGAGCCTTCTAAATTATCTCTTTGCCCTTCCAGACCCTTCTCGCCAGGAAGGTCAACAGGTTATATACCTTCTGCTGGATTAATCTACAGGAGAACAGGGGCAGCTAGCCAAGCAAAACTAGATTCTTAAAGGGACACAGTCAAAAACAGACTCTACTCCAGTTTTTAAAGCATGTTCTTACAAATAAAACCTGTGATCAAAAGCAGGGGGAAAAGACACTGTTTCTCTATTTTCCACTTAGCATACTGGCTGGAAAGAAATGGAGATTTACATTGTTTCCCCTGCACAGTTATTTTCTTCTGACCACACAGACCCCTCAAAGACAAAGAAATAAATAGGATTTTATTAATTTATTTTTATAAAGATAATTCAAAGAGCAGTGAATGTGCTTGGAGATAATCTTCTTATACAAACATCTCTTTCACACCTCTTTTTTTTTTTTTTTCCCCTAAGCTGACAAGATTTTCAGACCAAAAGACCAGTCTAAATCCTGCTAATCTGGTACCAATGAGCTTTATTTTGAGAACCTGCTATGGAGACGTATGACCAAGTAAAATGAACTTAAGGCACATCAGCAAATCCTCCCTTTCCATTTCAGCACACACATGCTCTGTGCTCTCCTGACATTTCCTCCTTGAGTTAAAGCAGTCCTGGTTACATGAGATTAGACTTTGCCTGGACATCTGTCATTAATGGTTACCATGCTGTTGGAAAGGAGGCACTTTGAGGACTACACTGATTTATTTTCTCTTTGGCAATAGCAAAGCAGATGCTTCAAAAGCTTGTACCCAGGCTCTGAAAGCCACTGGCACTCATGTCTCAGAAATACAGCAAAGTAAAACACCTACCCTTTGGTAATCACATTCTAATAAAGGTAAGAACAAGGTAATTATAAACCTACAGCAGAACAGAAAAAACAGAGCCAGTGACTCAGCCAGTGGCACCAGGAACTGGAAAACCTGCCCCTCCCTAGCAGGAAAACGTTTAATTCATACAGTGCTAAAAACAAAGGGGAGTGACTGCATCATCTCCAGAAAAAAAGGAGGACCCGAGGGGCAGGAACAATAAAAAAAAAAACCCCCCCCAAAAAAAAAAAAAAAAAAAAAAAGAAAACCAAGAACCCAAAATACCACCTCCAAACTCTGAAGAACTCTTCCTACAAGGCTCTACAAAGGAACATGTTGGGCATTTATTTAACATGGGTGGTTGGGAGAAGTTGGAGAGAGAGAGAGAGGATCATCCATTACTGCAAATATTAATAAACTTAATTGCTCTTGAAAGGGAGATAGAATTGCCATGAACGTAGAGAAAGAAAAGAATACAGTGCAGGATGTAGTAAGTTTAGATTTAGAATAGCATTTGTTATTCCTTAAGGAAATCACAGCTAAAAATTACTTCAAATTGGCTTTGGAGAGTATTTGCTCATATTATTAGAAAACTAACAGCTTCAAAAATAAGCATAATGATATATGTGGTATATAGTATAGATATGATGTTTAATGATATACAAAGGGTACCAACAGGTACAGGGGGCACCTACTGGTTTGCTGCAGGGATCTTTGCTAGTCCAGTTATCCTTGACATCTTAACTAGAGATCCAAGACTGAATAAAGGTAATGTTAGTGAAACTTGCATGATACAGAAGGAAGTTTATAAACAGTGGGTAGAAACAACTCAAACGGTGTTAGTGTTAGAACAGATGAAAGAAGCAAGGGAGACAAATAAGACCAGGTGGGAAAAATGCAAAGACAATGAAGAAATAACAATTAAAAAAACCCAGAGATAAAATCGAGGAAAAAGCCCTGCCAGAAGCAGAAGCTAAAGTCATGCAAGAGTTGTCTGCAAAGCAAATGCTTCTGCAAAATGACCAATGTGACTTTAATCTGCCTGGGCTCAGATATCACTTCGGGCAACAAAGAGAGATGAATCACCTCCCACTCATGGAATATCCGATCTCATTCTGCAAAAGGAACACAGATAAACAGAAGAAAGTGAAGAGTATTAAAAAAATCATTAGGACTAGAATAATCGACATTGAAAAATATTAAAATTTTAGCCTTGCTAGTAGCTTTAAGATCTTAGAAAATTCAAATGCAGAGACAGAGAATAAGCAATCATTTCAGAGAAATTGACAGAAAGGCAAAAACTCTTCCAATAGAGTAAGAAAACTTTTCTGATGTTTTAAATACATTCGGTGATGAAAAAGTTGCCCATGAAAATTTTTATGTAGAATTTGAGGGGGTGAAAATCAAACCAAATCAAACCAAACCAAAGAAATGAACAAAATACAAACCTGAGCTAAAGGGAAAGTATAATAGATCTTTAAAGAAACGTAACTCTGATTTTTCACTTTCTTAAGATACAGTTGCGGCTAGAAAAAACCAAGAAATTCATTTCACTATCACAGGAGTTACTGTAGCCATGGTCCAAGGAACTACTTAAGGTGGGGAAAAACAGCAATGTTGCTAAGAAAATATCCCCATTCTTCCTCCAGTGCTCACCCCCTTCTGCAGACACTATAGCACGTGACCATATGATTAAGTTGACTGGAGAACAGATGTGGCTAAGAACTAACTTGCTAAAAGAGAGTGTTACTTTTCATCTGGATCAGCCCCCTGACCCGACTCAGCGAACAGCAGTGCCAGTGTCCATGGCAGCGAGGACGCATAGAGGTGTGACAAGTCAGGAAAGGGACAGTTTGAAGCTGTGTAGACAGGTTCTGCCCACAGCAGTGCCAGCCTCAGGTCTTTGAGGCCCCACCCTTTGGGTTACGCTGGGACAAAACCAAGAGTTGAAAGATAAAATCAGAAAAGGACACATAACACTAAGGAAGGAAGGCTGTGAGTGAGCATAACGTCACTCCAGAGATGAAAGCAGCATCTCTTGGAAACTTGTACTTTTAAACAACCCTCTCAAAATTCTACTTACTGTATTCAAATTCTGTGAAACAAACAGATGAGTAAGAAAGCCAACAGCAACTGTGATTTTATGTAAGCGACGAGCAAGACTGAGTGCTATAGAGTCCTTTTTCTCTTTAAAGCTTGGCAATACTATTTTCATACCATTTTCCCACAGATGTTCTGTAATACACCAACATTAGAATACTTAACACAATAATAACCTAAAATACTTCAAAGCCTTCCACAGAATTAATTTAAAAATCCAAAAGATGTAGCAGGAGCCAAGACAGCAGAGAAATTCCTAGCACCCATTCTCACACACACTTATTTGTTTCCGAGATCACCTCCAAGAGGATACAAACAATGAGTTGATCGTCCAGTTTTGAGATTGATATGTTGCGTGTTTGAGTTTGAGGGAGCCATCCACAGCAGGATTTAGTAAAACTCCAAAAGGTGACTGCACCCACTGGCTGGCTTCCCTTCACTCTGCCAACCCAAGTTCCAGAGAAAAGCAGTCCCTCAGCATCCAGCAGCCCTAATTAAGGGAGCCCCTCTGTATTCACTATAGGACGATCAAGGTTCTTCTGCCGTGAGAAGGAAACCTCTCAAAACCGAAAGGCTTTAATTGCATAGGTAATAATACAGCAGCTTCAACCCAGCTGTAGCACTTGCTATACACCCACTCTCCTTTCCCCCTTGTTCTGTTCCTCTCGCTCCTCCCCGTTACTCTCTGCCCTGTCCTACTGCCCACTTCCTTCTGCAGGAGAACAATAAAACCTCTTACATCCACACAGACAGATGGACAGACAGGTGAACGAATGCTCCTCTCGCTTTGCACACAGACACCGCAGTCAGGTCTGTTTCCAGTAATAGGAAAAGAGGAAAAAAAAAAAACCAACCCCTAAAACTCCTCTCCCACCCAGCCCCCCGCGTTTGAGAAGTATTTTTGCTGCTTATTTGTAGAGGAGTCGCAGAACTCAACCCTTAAGGTTAGAAAGTAACACGAGTGTAACATCAGGTTAAGCAAAACCAAAACTGCTACTTAGTTGCGGTTAGTTCTGGGTGTTTGTTTGGTTTTGTTGTTTGTATTTTTTTTAACTTGTATGTGTTCATTCACTATAAAATACTTTACAAAAGTCCTTAAACATGTTGAGTTACATTCTTCCCTCTTCTGCAAAAAAGCCCCATCTTTAGCATCCCATGCAAGAAATTGTTTAAACGGAATTATCTACATAAGATAAAAGATTACTTGGGAGAGCTGTTTGTTTGGAGGGGGGAGGGGATTATATCTGGTTTTGTTTTGGTCTTTTTAAATCCTTTCCGACTGCTCGCCACTAAAACTGAACTCTTTTAACTTCAGAGTAACTGACTGGGAAAAACATTATTCCCTCATCTTTTGGTAAATACTCTGCAACAACCCACGTGCCTTCTCACGGACGAGCTTCCTTATGAATTTTTTGTTTTGTTTTTCCCCAAAAAACATCTTCCGTAATTTACATCAAAATTTATTACAGAAAGTACTGCTCCTCCTCTCCATCCTCCGCAACCACATCTCTACAAACGGTACAGAACACAGAAACCTTTCCCCCCGCCGCCCTCGGCAGCGCTGCAGTTTTTCAGCCGATGCGACGAGAGCCTGAGTTCCCCAAGTGCCAGGGCCGGCAGCCCTTTCCCGACGGGAGAAGCCGCCGGAGCCTCCATGGAGGATGTTCCCATCGCTTCCTTTGTACGGCTGTGCCTGCCCTGTCGCACATGCCCGGCTCCGAGCCCTCCCTTCCAGCCTGCCCCCCGCAGGCACCCGCGCCCCTTCGCCCCGCAAGGGTGAAACGGCGTGTTCTGACCTGAGCGAGGCAAGAGTTCCGCAGGGGCGGCGGGGACCGGCTTCAAATCCTCCTTCAGCTCCAGGACTTTCTGCCAAGAGATGGCTGAGCGCTGTTGCTGCGCGCCTGCCCCCCGCTCCCGCCCGATCCCCACCCCCGAGCCCGCAGGGGTGGGAGGGGGGGCTGGGACAGGGGGAGCGGCTGGGTCAGGCTCCCGTTCAGCATCGCTGCCGCCAAGCCGGAGAGAAAGGCGGGGGGAAAGTTGGCGAGGAGCGGCTCCGGGGTGGGCCCTCGGGGCTCCCCCTTGCTCGGTCCCGCGGCGGCGGGGAGAGGCGAACAATGCCGGGCCGGCAGGCGATGGGATTGGGATGGGATTGGGATGGGGTGGCAGCGGAGCGGGGGCGCGGCGGGAGCGCAGGCACAAAGCGCACACTCACCTGAGCAGCGCGGAGCCGGCGGGACGGCGAGCGGGGCGGGAGGGGGACGGCCGGGCAGGAGTTCGGGAGGAAAAGGGAGGGTTTTTATTTCCCCTGGAGTTTGAAAGGAGGAAGTGAGGAATGCGAGGAATGAGAGTTGGTATGAAATGAACGCGGCCGAGGGAGGGAGGGGACTGCCGGCTAGCGCAGGGGCTGGGACGGGGCTGGGAGGGGACTGTAGGGGGGCGGTGGGAGAGGGGCCGAGGCGGAGCCGGGAACAAAACCTATGGGGGCCGGGCGGTCGCCGGCCGGGGGCCGTGTGTGACCGTGGCGGAGGGAACGCGGGCAGTGGCCGGAAGAGGGGCCCGCGGGGGCAGGGGAAGGAAACTCCGGGAGCGGGGGCAGGGGCCGGCAGGGAGCGCCGGGAGCGGGCGGGACAGCGAGAGCGGCCGCGGGAGAAGTTGGAGCCCGCGGCCGGAGAGATCCCTTGGAATGCCGCCGCTCGCCTGGTGCTGTCTCAGGGCGGGACGCGGCGCCCCCGAGGGTTCCCTGCGAGCCGGTCCTGTCCCGCCCGCGGCGCTGCTCCGGAGACCCGCAGGGACGGGCAGTGATTTCCATCCAGCGGCGCCGAGCCCCTGCGAAAGAAACCCAACCCCAGCCCCGCGGAGTGCTTGTCCGCAGGGTACCCAGGCGGCAAACTACTCCCCTAAAGGCACAGGGATGTCCCCCGTGGGTTTTCTGTCTCACGTCGAAGCTGCTCTTTTCCGATTCGTTCATGGGGGAATGCTGCGCTAGAAAGCGCCGATACCAGGCTGAGAGCTGCGCTCGGGTTGGGAAACCACGTTCCCCAAAACAAAAGCAGTAGTAAACCAGTAAGTTTAGCAAATGTAACTGCATCCCAATAGCAGCTCCGGGAATGCAGCTCCATCAGCAAAATCAACTTTTTCATGGCTCTAGCAGGTAACTTTTTCAGAGATGCCCGGTGTGCATGTAACTGCCTGTGAAGAGTTAGAACATGGTTAGCTTTCTTTAAAACTTCAGTATACTGAAAAAATGGATTAAGAAAAGCAGGTCTGAAAACAGGTCCTAAATGTGTCCTAAGGACTCAGAAACCAAAAGGCAAAATCCATCAACTTCGTAAGATTTTCTGATACAACTGCACGAATTGAGAGTATATACAATATAAATAAGATGTTAGAAAACTCAAGGAAACGGTTTTGTGAGGTTTTTGGTTATATAAAGCCCTGTAATGATTTAATTTAGCCACTTTTTCTACTAAGCCCTATTTAATAACATGCAGTTTAATAAATATATATATATATGAAAGGTAGATCACTTCTCATCACATATATTCACTGTGAATTCTACGCCAGGTCTCATAATTATGTGACTAACATATTGTTTTGTTCCCATTTCCTTGCCAAATCAACATAGCTCAAAGAGAAGGAATTGAAACCTATTCCTTCCTGTGAATCATCACGCAGATTGTTTGCAGGACCCCAGTCAATTGCAGACGGAAACTCACTCAGGAGAATACAAGCTTTTTAGGGGAGGGTTGGTTTTTTTCTTTACTGGAGGTAATGTGGAATCAAACTATTTATTGCAGTTAGAAGAGAAAGCAGAGCAAGTTGGGCAAACTTATCAGACCTAATTCCCCAAACCTACCCATATTCTATCTGAATAATTTTGTTATGCCACTTATAAAATAAAGCCTTTCTTCACAGTAAATTAGTATTCCTTTCCCTTTAATAAATAAAGGGCTCAAATTAAACATTAAAAAAATAGTTCTTTGATTTCTTCATAATTTTCAGCTGTTTTGTTGCAGAGAGTGCAATGGTGCACCTTGTTGGGAAATGTTAATTGAATGAAAGTAAATGATCAGGAATTCCAGCCTCTGGAATACACCCACCCATTTATGTATTCCCTGAATTAAATGTTAAATTACCAGAGCAGGTTACAGTTACCTTAGCCTTTACCTTAATGCATTCTGGTGAAGTTAGTTTGCTTCTGGTTTTTTTCCTCCCAATTTGGGACAAAAGAAGTGACTTCCAGCTTCCAGTGAGAAAATAATAATTCTATATAGAACATGTTAAGGGATGGAATGAGAAGACAGAAACTCTATAGACTGTACAGTTAAAGAGATACAAGAGTTACCAGTGTTACAGGGTCTCTGCCTTCTTTCCTGGCAGGGCTTTCAATTCTTAACACTTCATAGTTGTAGCTGGCTGTTTTCCCTGTCAGGCAGGAAGCCCTTACACCAGTGTTGCTTTTCTACTCTTCTTCATAACTTTATGCTGGGCCAAATCTCTTGGCCCCAGTATAACTTAAGGGTCTTTCTTAGTTCTGAACTAGTTCCAAACTGCAGTTATGTACAACAGTTTGACACTGTGGCAGAGAAGATGAGATTCCTGACCCTGCCAAAGAAGGAATCTGTCCATAGTTCCTTTTCACAAGCTCTTAGCTCAACTTGTAAATCACAGGGAAGGCTTTGCTTGTCTTCTGTGCCAGGAACAGGAAACCTAATTCAATGTCAACTGAGAGATTTACAGAGCTGCTAATACCAGCAAGTAGAGGAGCACAGTAAAATACAATATAATAATTATGCCAACAGTAACAAAACCCCATCCTATTGCTACCCAAGTCAGCAACAGAACTTCAATGAGAATCAGACTTACGTCTAAAAGAGCAAGAAATCATTTCCTGTCTTTCATGTTTCTGAGCCAAAGCGCCTATAGCAGCCTAGGAGCTGTTTCTGTCCACTAGGCCTGCCTTTAGGATTCATATTCAACAGTTTAATAAGCTTCCTTCTTTAAGATCTCTCTGGGATTCCAAGAATGTTGCATTTGCATGTATGCAACTAATATTACTGTTCTAAGAACAAATGCCCAGCACTATTTCCTGCTTAATTTCTCTCTCAACTAAGACTAATTTGGCTCAAATTAAAATTTTGGGGAAAAAAGGGGTGTTCTGATTATCAGAGCCACCATATCTCCACTTACTGAGGTTTAGACATATCTCAGTGGAAATAGGAATAACCACTTTGAGTTGAAGCTCCTCCTACCCTTGTATTACTTCAGTTCTCATTTCAGAAAAAAAACCTTACTGTACTTCAACACTTGACTGGATTCAGATGAAAGGTAGGAAAATGCATTAAGAACTACCTCAAATGCCCTAACCGGACATTGGGAGAAACATTAAACACATGGGGCAGAGAAGTGGAACTAGCTTAAAGAGAGAATCAAATGGAAACCAAGAACTGTAGGGGAAGACCTGATAATGGGGGGAAAGGGGAAAGTATTAGACAGACTAACCTTATATTTATTCCCAAACTTCTAAGAGTATGGGAAAAAAAACCCCCAACCTAACACCACAAAGAAAGAGAATGGAGAATTACAAAGGAAGAGGGAGTAAGAAGAGATGAGATTCAAGAAGATGGGAAGAAATTGAGGTAGTATCTCATAAAGAAGGAACAAAGAACACCCACAAGTGACAACAAAATCCCAAAAAAACCCCAAACCAAAATAACCAACTCATTAAGAATTAAGGATTTTTCAATATATAAATTAGTTTATTTTCATTTAGATATAAAAATTATAAATACAATTAATGTAAAACAGTATCTGAGAAAGAGCACTAAATCAGTTCATCTGTCTGTTTAATTTGACTGAGAGGCCCTGACAGGATTATTTGATGTCAACAAACAGCTTGAAGAACCACTCCTGATAAGCCTAATTGAGTAAAGGGATGCTAGTGTGGCCTTCTGAGCACACAGAAAGTCATCCTGAATTGGAAATTAACATTCTACCTTCAGATCATCCCAAAACATACGGCAGTTTCTTTCACACATTCCTAACCAGAAAAATAATCAGACAGGTACACAAACTGACTTCATTTTTGTGGATGGGTAGCAGGAGTGCAGAACCATCAGCCAAGACCTCAGAAGAGCACAAGTGGAAAGCACTGCCAGGTCTCATCCCCAGCCTGATGAGCAGGAAGTACACAAAGGCACAAAAGAGATCCATCACGATTCAATTTCTCTTCACTGACTGCTTTTCTGATGAGATCATCTCAAGACAATGGCTCACCAGCTAATGCAGCATGATCATATGAGAGATATCCAAGATGGACTTCTCAGCAACAATTCATAATTGACAGTTAAATACAGAGTTTACACAAGATTACCATAACTTTTTTTTTCTGGCAATATCAGAAAATGTCTCTACAAAATTTTGTTAATTTGAAAGAACGATACACTGCAAAGACTCCAGAGACCAAAAGCAATATATCTGCTCTTTGCAGCTTGAAACAGTTAGTCTGCTGACAAGGACAATACCCAAAGCTGGAGAACAACTAATTCTTGTCTCAATAGAGGGACAGTCTTTTCCAGGACCATCATGAACAGGAGTAATAGCCATGAAACAGGCAAGATAGGAACTGTTCTCTGCTTCAGTACACAGCAGCTGTGTACACTATGAGGCCTCCATGTCACACTGTGCAGCAATCCACTCTGATGAGTTTAAGGGCATATGAATCAAGAAGCGTCCTATGCTGTGACCTACAGTCTCCATATAGTACATCCAGTATTAAAAATGGAACACTCGAAGGATACATTTCCTTTAAACTTACTGATACCTTTGAAAATACCTGTAATCTCTTTTTGAGGTAACTCCTTCTTATAGTCAGGTTAAAATTATTTATATAACATCTACTTTAATATGTCATGACTTCAGATAATCTCATATTAAAACTATTCCTATAAATGTAGTGAATTTTATGAACAATGGACAACTAAATCACAACACTGCTTTTCAGGAATAGTACCGTATATTGTTACCATACTACCTTCTGTCAAATTCAGTCAGATTCTATCATCTAGTCAGTCTCATTTTAACAGAAGCAGCAATGCATACAATATCACCATCTGAAAAGACAGTGATTGAGATTTGATTGTTCTTTATTTGGTAAAAAGACTGTCAAGAGATAAAGAGCAATTAGAATACTGAAAGGGAAATGGACTATCAGCCTTAGCAGAGAATCCTCTCAGAGAGTAAAAGTGTTGTATTAGAGCCAATGTCTTATTCCAGCTCTTCTTTTTTCCTGAATTCACCTGATCAGAAACTCATGAGTAACATAATCTCCCAGGCTTTGTGGAAGTTTCAAAGTATATGAACACTTAGCCATTATTTTTCTATCCCAGCTGCAAGCAGTTCCAATTAGGGGGCTTAGTCCACTCTCCTGCAGCATCTGTAAACAAAGACTGTGAAAGCAGAATCAACATAAATGACAAAACCATCACCTATATTTCTTTTTCTTCCACAGTGCATACAGAGACTGCTTCCAAGATGGTCTACTGTCAGCATCCACATTGCTCTGAGGGCTGGAATTTGCTTTCTAATAAGCCTGTAGAAGTTTGTCCTCCATTTCCCTTCCAATATGCTCTTCATTACTACATCTGGAACTCTTACAAGATGCAGGCATGGGAGTGAGTTCCATGTTTCAAATCTGTTCTCTCATTCACAGACCAATTTACTATCAAAGCTAGAGAGTCCAATAGCAAAGGCCTGAAGAGCACAGAGAGGATAATTATAGTCCAGAGTGAACACATCTTCTGCTACACGGCCAAACTGCATCACAATGTAGTCAGCTGGGGAGAAAAGAAAGATTCAGAGATAAACAACTTCACAGTGAAGCGAAAAGGAAAAAAAATGAAAACCAAATTAAAACCCCCAAACCCCCAAAAAGCTCCACAAACCAAAACACCCAACTACAAAGAAACACCCACACATCTGGCAGCCCCAAATATATGTAGTTGGTATTTCCATCCTTTCCCACTAGAGTGGCCTTGAAATCTGTTCTCTAGAGTTAGTGATATTCTAGAGATTACTTATCTTCTCATATCCAAAGCTCAAACCACTCTTTTGCTGGGCTAAAAATGCTGTATTGATACTTTTCCTTCCCTTCAGGAAGTTTGCATTAGCTCCATCTTTTGCTGCAGCAATGGAGAGCAGTGTCTGCACCCACCCCAGAAAAAGGGGAGGCCTTATATAATTTTCTTGACAGCTCAGAAGTCCCCAACAATCCTGAGCTAAATTCCTTCATCCCGTCTCCCTTCTCAGGAAGCGTGTCCTATTCCTCCCAACCCTCATGAAATTAATTGGGTTCTTCCTGTTCCAGTAAGTTCCACACATTCTCCATCACTCTTACGGTCATTGTCATGGACAATCTGGAAGTTCTTCACTGAGGCCTGAGTGACTCTCCCATGAAAGTTCAAAACATAGGATTGAGTATCATCATTCCAGACTGGAGCCTTGTTGTGCAACTCAATGAGGTTCTCTAAATTTTTGTTTTGCCATTTTGACAGCAGACCCTCATGTTCCTGTTCAGAAGAAAGAAACATATTTATCAGATTTGGAATTGCTCTGTTTTTGAGTATTGCCTCTCTGGTATGTGCACTCTGTCACTTGAAGGCGATTCCCTGTTCAATGAAACACAGTGATGACACTTAAACTCAGACCTACTGAAAATTTCCTGCAAGAACCAGGAAGATACTTTCACAGATTCCCAATCCAAGAATCTACTCAAACTCAAAACAAAAGTAAAAAGAATGAGAGAGAAGGAAGTGTGTCTGTGTGTACAGGAAAGGGAGCAATTCACAGGCCACAGATGACTGCCATCCTGTTGGCAGGAATCCCTTTGAGCTTTCTCTGATCCTGTTGCATCCAGTTTCCATTTCTAACATTCTAAACTTCAAAATAAAAGAAAATAATCTACAACTAACTGCATAGGGCCAGGCGCTTAGGTGATTCAGTACAAAGTCCAAAGGCTGTAGCAGGCTGTAAGGTTAAATGTCATCCTATTTGGCCTAACAAGTGATGCACAGTATGAAAAACAGAGAGAAATAAAACAAAAAAAATACATAAAGGAAGTAAACAAGTGCATTAAATTTGACAAACAATGAATTACAAAGAGGTTCAAATTGTAATGAAACATGATATGATTTAATTTTCCAAGTTCTGTAACAAATAAATTCAAACTGAAATAATATATCCCAAGAAAAAGAAACCAAGCTGAAGTTATTAACAGGAAAAAATGCTCAGAAAAGAACCTGTTGTGTAGATGTGACTGATACAGCTATAGTACCTACTTTAGTATTTTATACAGATATAATGGATTTTTGAGTATAACTTAAATGAAACTTACTGTTCAGTTTAGTTACTTTATATCTTTGATTTTATCTTGATTTATGTTTTAAAGATGCAAAAATAACTTTGAGTACTGGTACCAACAAAGTGCATTTTTACTCCTTTGAAGTGGGAGCAATATTTCTTAATTAGTGGCATCACACTACAGGGAGGAAAAAATAAAAACAGAGTCAAACATCTACACTGAAAGCTTTGCCAACTTTTCAGACCACCTTTGTGTTTCAGCCTTTGTCCTAGTTACAAGGGCTGGGACCAGTTTATCACTATGTGGGTATAACCAAAATTGTGTATTCTACACTCTCTGTGTCATTTCTGATGAACTGTTAATAATGGATCATTTGCAGCAGCTGCCCAGGGCACACCTGACAGCTCAGGTTACAAGTTGGGTGTTAGAGAACCCTGTGAGACAGGGGAGTGTTCCTGTCTTCACACCAGTGACTCAGCTGTGATAACTCCCCTCAGAGGAGGCATCAGCACCTTCACACCCAGCCTGAGGGGTCATGTCTGCTAATGGGCCAATATCCCATGACTCAGGGAGTAAATCACCCATTGTGAAACTCCCCACCCTGGGGGAGGTACTGGACATTCCCACCTGAACCTGAGCATATATAATCTTTAGGTTTCGGGACTTCTGATACCGCTTGTTGGATACAGAGGAGGACCAGAACCTCAACACGATTGTGACTGCCGCTATTGACAACATCATGACCATCATTCTCAGCAACAGGTTTTCCTTTCCTTTTACTTTGTACTCAGGGGACCTACACAGTGCTCAGCACAGGGGCTAAAGAACTCCATTCTGTTCGTGCCCCAGGGTGCTGGGTTATACGTCTGGGTTTTGTGGGTTAAAACCAATTTTTTCCCTGTATCCTGTATTTATTGTAATCTTTTTAGTAAATTTTAACTCTGACTTGCAATCTCTCTTGAGCTGGACTCATTTCTCCTGCCCGTTTACCTTGAAACCAGCACAGCCTTGTCCACTGTCAGTATGCTTGTCTGATAGCAAAACACTTGGGAAAATAGGGGAGAAAAATAGAGGCAGGGACATGGAATCATTACTGTACTGACAGGGGAGACGGCAATACCAATGGGAAGACAAGGAATAAGTGGCCAGTTGCAGATAGAATTTTCCTGCCCTTTAATTTTTCCAAAATTAAATCTCTTTTCCAGGCACTCACGACTCTGAATTTCCATTCCTGAAGATTTTTTCTCTGACCTCTAGAAACACATTCTTGTCCTACTCATATCTACTCACAACATGGCTGCAAAAAACATTTTCTAGTCTAAAACACTGGCCATGTCTTAGTTGGCACCTGTTCTTTCTGCCTTTTGGTTTTCTATCATATCAAGCATAAAACCTATATTAAGGGAACCAAACATTTTTCATCATACACCTTAATACGTCTTCAGATACGGTTCTGTAAATTTTTAGCTATAAGTTCCTGCATGTGTAGGAGAAATACTCTCTAAATAGTTGTGACGAAACTCCATCCTTCTCTTCATCCCTCTTCCTTCCTAAAGAATCCTCCTTTTCTGTGGCTTACACCAAGAGGCTGGCAGCGTTCCGAGGAAAAACGTACTTACTCTCTTGTTGTTACACCAACACACCATCTTATCTATTACCTATCTGTTGCCATTCATATCCTGGCTGAGAACACAAGACCCTGGGAGAAGCAAGTGTGTCCTATGTTCATCCAGGTCTCAGGGTAACAGGGTCCAACCACAAGTACGGCTTGTAGGTGTAATAGCAACAACATATAGATAAGTAAATTATATTCAGGCTGACTAAAGGACATATAAGGATAGAAACATTGTTCAGAAGGATACAGATTAAATAAAAGGGAAGAATTAATTAATCAACACATTTAGGCTACACTGTATTTTGGTCTCCACTAGACTTGCTAAACCTGTGGGTACTAACAACCTTGCTCTAAACCCTGATTGTCAGTAACATCCAGACATCCACAGGAAAATTTTAACCTCTTCCTCAAATCTGAAACATGACCAAACTCTCTAACTCACATTTCGTGGACGTATTGGAATTCGCTTATGATTCATATTCATTCCTGGAATGATCACAGACATTTTTCTGGGACCCTTGAATCCTAAGATATTGGTTTCCTGAAAGACATGGAAAGACATTTTCAGTAATTGAAGTTTTCCATCTCAAATAAGGAAAGACAGCAACATTGAATTTGTGTCCATATTTGTACTAGTTTTTAGTTTTGCTGACTACAACTGTAGTAGCAATTAATAACTTCAACTGTGTTTAATCACTGAGAACTGCTTTATCTGGCATGTAGAGAACAGTGTTCTAAGACATGTGGTAGTAACTAATTTAGAGAGATCTGTTATCCCACTGAAACATTTATAACAACATTAGACAAGTGCAATTTCCAGGCATAAATTTTTGCATCTGAGGCAATAATATACCGAAATCTTGCTACTGAACAAGCATTAAGTATGATAAAAGGCAAATATCTTTGACTTAAGTCTATGTTATCTGTATGTCACCAGTTAGTATAAAACATTCCTGAACAATAAACTACATTCTTCTTCTGTGCTGTTATTTGTGTGTAACAGAATACCTGCAATTTTCTCTCAAATTATGCTGTTTTGTAAATAACTAAGAAGAGACCCAGAAAGGGAAGTATTCAGCATCTCTCCAAGCTTGAACCTTAAGTCAAGCAGATTTTTCCAGAGTACTGCAAGGGGACTGCTCCAAATGGATTGAGGACAAAAACCAAAAGGAAAAAGTCCTGGTATTCTCAAATCATACATTTAATAATGTCTGCCAAAATCCACTCTCCATGTAAAGTATTCAGTAACAATGTCAGTGCTAACCTTTAAAATTCCCAAAGACCAATTAAAAATCCAGAATGTATTAGAAGTAATGAGATGATTGATAGAAGTGATACAGCTTCTTCTAACATTAGTGCATTTTGCAGACACAAAGGTCTTTTGAGTTGCAACCTCTATTATTTCACTATGGAAAATCTAGAGGCACATATAAGGATGAGAGTACAGACTTGGTTCATACATAAACTTTACAAACTTCTTGGAGATAAGTTCAGAATTTTGAAAAGCTGACTATATTAACTGCTATCCTCATTTTAACACCCTGCTGGTGTCCAGCTAAGTAGGCAACTGAAGAATATTATATACAAAGAAAATATCCAGTAATATTTCTCAAAACAGGATAGTACTGCAATTGTCTATCAATTTCTTTTGCTCCCAAGTGCAATTAAGACCAACAGCAAAAACAAAAAAATCAAGATGATGCTCCAGTAGTGTAATGTCTCTTTAAATTTCTTCTGCCATACCTGTAAGAAGGAAAAAATCCTTCCATTTGACAGCCATTATTTTTGTAGAGAAACTCAAATTTTACTTAAACTGTAGGACTGGAACGTGAAACAATGTGACATGAGAACCCTCACATAATTCCAGAGTGTCCTCAAGTGTATACTCACTCTGAAGCCTTGCCCGAGGTGATTCACAAGTGAAGTAAATATCTCTAGGACAGAACTAATGAATCATGATTTCCCTAGAACCACATCTTTACCAACGACAAGGTGCTACAGAAGTAATACCAGTTCCCTCCTATCCCCCAAAATGCCTTTGGTTCTGCAAAGAATAATTCTACTTCACAGGGTTCTCCCAGTTCCTTCTCAGTGTCTGCCAGATACCAGCTGGGCAAGAGGCAGTTCATGCTGCAGCTGGCTCCATGTAAATGATATGCTGATTGGCCACACACTGCAACCAACAGGCCAGGTAAGAAGGTCATCATGACGTTAGTTTGGGTCTTTCTCTCTCCCAGAAGATTTTTGGCAATGATTTTTTTTCTTTTTTCATTAAACTCATTAGAACTTATCTTTGAGACCTCTGCCCTTTGTTGTATCTGGTTGAAATTAGTTACTCAGTTCCAAAGTTAAGTGGGGGAGGCTGACAGAAGCACGACTTTGTAGGCCCCATTTCCCCCATAACCAGGCACAAAGAAGAAAGGGGCAAAAAGGGAAAGGCAGTACTTACATAACAAATAGCTGCAAGCTCCTGTCTCATATGAGCCTTTTCCACTAGACTTTGTGCCTTGATTGGGTTAACTCCATGGTCATAGACTGTAAATTTAGTTCCCATGAGGTTTGACCTAATGTCAGATTATGGAAAAACAGAGAAAGAGTGGCATCAGTGGAAAGTTTTGTCCTCTTGTGAAGGTATTGGTGTGTACAGTTAAAACGTGTATCTCCTGCCATCTGAATCTTCCTATTTCCAGCTCAGTAAGGAGCTTCCATGCAGTGCCATGGTGAACTAAGCCTGTAGCCTATCCTGGAAAAGCATCTAGATAGAATTTCTTCTCTGAATTGCCACAGTGAATGATAATACTGAAGAATGCTGCCAACCCAAGTGAATACAGAAGAAGGCAATCTCTCGATACCAGAATGCCAGTCATAACCACAACTCAAAACGAAAATCCTGTCTTGCCTGTCTGTAGTTTTCATCTGTGATTCTCACCTGAGTTTTCCAATGAAACTTTCCCCTTTCCGGGATAAATCAGTTGGGTCAACAGATATGAGGTAATTGGATGTTTTGCTCTTCTTTCTTTTTCTCCCCGCAAGAAGGAATGTCTGGAAATACAAAACTTTGATCAAGGCTGGTGCTTTGTAAGAATGCATTGCTATCCGAACTGTTATCTCTCCATTTCTCATTTTGTTCTGTGCTGATATTACTGTCTCCACAATTTTGATCTCTTCCAAGTGCACACTTTGAAATCCTATTCCTCCAGTCAGCTCACTCGGCAGTCTAAACTTAATGCAACTGTCCTTTCTAGTCTTCCCTCCTTTTCTTCTGGAGCAGCTCAGTTTTCCTGCTCTTTTTTCAACATTTACCATTTTTACACTTTTTAAATTTCATTTTTCATTGTATTATGGCTTTTAAACCTGCTAATTCCCTCTTACTGTCTTATCCAAATATAAGCTGTCTTCAAATGTATGATGGCTTTCCTCAGCTACTACTGTCCTACCAGAAGCTCTCCCTGGCACGAAAAATAATCTGTGGTAGGAGTATAACAGCCAAGATAATGTGTGCTGCTTCCAGTACCTTTCTGTTGTCATCTCTTTCCAGATGCATGTAGTAAGTAGGGAAGAGGCCCCGGTCCATTCCCTTCTTATCTCTAGTGATTCGACACTTGACACTAACACCTCGGGGTGCAGGGCGTAATGCAAAATCCTCCAAGTTCTCCACTTCTCCCAGCTGTGCATCTGCCTGAGGGGATGGACTACAGGAAGCACCTGTTTCCTGTGGGAAGAAGCATCATATTAGAAAATTAATATCTGACTAAAGACTCTGGTATTCCCCAAGAAAATAAAGGTTTGTTGAAACACAAGATATCATATCCAGAAGATACTGAGGAAAGAAAGGTTAAACAGGACATCACCTGTCTTTGTAGAAAGTGGTTGAAGACTTTTACTCTGAGGAAAGACTAACCCTCCAAGAGGAATGGAGGAAAAGTACCCATTAACCAAACAATTTCAAGGAAGGGGAAGATAGGATGAGATGCTGTAAATATTCGAGGCAAAGAGATTTTATGCTTTTAGAACTTCAAACTCTCTGTGTGAAATAAGGCAGTAGATAAAGCTGGACTGATGGATACTGCAGTAAGACAGGTTGGAATCTCTGTGACTTAAGTGAGTGCTGAAATAATGTTGGTTCAGGGCAGTAGCAGAAATGGAATAAGCTGCTAGTGGAACCATACCAACTGAATGTTGGAAGAACCTCAGAACAATGTGTACAGCCAGGATGCAAGTTATGGTTACCAAAGGAATTGGAATTCTAATGAAAATCTGGTATAGGTCATTAAAGTAATTTTTTCTTAGAGGTAGGTGAATCTTGTGAATTGTAGTACCCAAGAGATTTCTCTTCTACAGGGCCTCGGAGATAAAGTTGCAGTTTTATCCCTGTTCCCACCTACAGCCAGTAGGAAGCCTGAGTCAACAGCCCAGACACATGCCCATAGACCTGAAATTCACTCGCACCATCGTCCAGCATCCCCACCCTGAATCTCCAGCAGTTTGCACCCACAGCCCAGTCTCCCAAGTATCTGACACCTAGGCCACTTGTACTACTCCTTCCCTAGTGTAACACAACATACACACATGCACCTCATAAATATACTCACAGAGGTCTTTTGAATAGTAGCGTGGACTTTTAAGCATCCATGCCCAAACCCTATGGCCTTTATCTGGTCTGAGTTAGCTCAGTCCCTAGGTCTTTCTGATGCTGGTCTCTTCCAACTCACTGGCTAGTACAGCACATAATCTGTCAACATATGTATGTACTTCACACACACAAATACACAGGAGGACACATTCACACAAGAAATAATTAGAAATGGAATCTATTAAGATGGTGGGACACACTGTCATAATCAGGCACAAGACTTGGGCAGACAAGCACACAGCTGTTTACATGCATCTGATGCCTTTTACACCCTTTAATCCGTGTTTTCCCATGCTTACTTCTCCCTGATTCACCTTGACACCTGTCTTTTCTGCCTTAATTCCTTTCCTTAAACACCCCATAAAAAGTTGGTGAAATTCCAGCATTCTCTGTCCCATCCCAAAGTTCTGTTCTCCCTGGCACCCCATAACAAATGCTATAATCCTTCAGGAAATGATCCCTCATAAATCTGCATGACATTTCAGAGTTTCTCTGAGTCATTTTCATGCATTTTGCATCAGAGACAACGACCCAAACTGGTTCCTTTGAGGGTCATAGTGCTCCCATGTTCACTGATTAGAGCAGCACTTGGGATCCTCCACCCACCATTGTTCCTTTGATCACTGCTAGGTCTTTGTGTTTAACTCAACAGCCCTTCAGTCAGATAGCCTGACAATCAGGACCTTCCTCTGCCTTCAGGAATTAATATCCTGGCAACGGTAGTTGCAATTACTGTATTTTAACCCAGTGCTCAAGGGGTTAATACTAAAACCAAGTATGTGCCTAGGTCTTATCAGAAATGGATTTCAAGACACTTACTGCAAAAGATTTCTCACTGGATGCAGAACTAGGTCTCTCAGATTCAGGGTGTGGTGAATGAGATGCTGGTCTCTTACCAGCTTCTTCTTCTTCTTCTGTGTCCTCCTCATCAAAATTCAAACTGCCTGAAATTCCTGCCAAAATACAGGATCAAGCATGTAATCTCTGAAAGAAGGTGGTCATGAGTTCATGGCATCACTAATTCATATATTACTGTTGAATAGTTACTCACTGTTTTAATTAATTTCTGTTGTTTCAACTGTTGATTTTCTTCATGTGCTATATTGCTTCCTGAGCCTTGTAATTCAAATCCATTATGACATTTTGCAGCTGTCACTGTGCAGGTGATTAAGCAGCTGTCAGGCTTTTATTAATATGTACTTTACATGATACTACATGATGTAACATATTGCTTTGTATACATTGTCATTGAATTGATTTTGCCTATTTTCATGCAAAGTCCTCCATGTCTTACAAACAACTGAAAAAAATCCAGATCAATATGCTGATGCCTATCCTGTAAATTGGACTCTATGCAGTTTGTATCTATCTTTTACCATTTCCCTTTAGTCTTATACACACTTAAATGGAGTACATTCATTTTTCAGTAAGAGCCCCTCCTCTTCTTACATCAGTACCAATATCACTCAGGTCTCACAAATACTACTAATGACTTGATTTTTAAAATGGAAGCATAGACTGAGTAGTTCCAGGAGTTATTGATTTAATCTTAACCTAAGCACAGTTAGATAGAGATGACGGTGGGTATATAACTAAAATAACTCTGGATAAAGAGCTTCTGTACATATCACTGGTGTTTCCTTCCACTTAGAACTGCGTAATTTTGTTCTTTGATTCCATTATTTAATTTGGCTGTAGAATGGAAAAGCACATAAAGCATTACAGAAAATGAACACAGCCTGCTAAACTGAATTATTTTCTGAGAGACCATGTTACAACAGTGCTCCAATATGGCACTGCATAGAAGGGGCACCACTGGAAGTCTCAGATAAAAGAGAAAAATCTGGTCTTAATAACCTGTCAGTAAACTTCCCAAAGGACGTTTGGAAAGAGGAAAGGCGTAAACCCTAGTACTCCAGCCAATTTCAAAATTCACTGTTTACATTCTATCTCCACTAATTTCCCCTAATGTTATTGCATATTCTCTCCTGCTTCCTCTCTTAACTCTTGTGTAATGTTGCTATCCATAGGTAAGCAGCTGTGGCACCTGACAACTGCATGGGAGTACTTCTATATGTGGTAGTAGCCCAATTCCTAAAGTGTATTGGAAACATTCTGGGAAACAAAAAAACATTCTGCAAAACGAAAACAAGCTGTGTACGATATTAAACACTGGACAATATTCTGCTGCAAAGTGCTTAGGCTGCACGCAACAAAAAAAGGTTTCCTGTAGTACTGGCAGCAACTTGGCAATACTTGGCAAACAGAGCTTGACACTCCACTAGGGAACTACTTAATGGGATATAACTGTTGAATATAAAACACTAAACCCGTTGATTGTGACAGCCTCTGACTCAGAAAAAACACCCTTCCTGTTAATGTCATAAAGAATTAAGTTACAGCATTTACTGGCTATAGATAGTTCTGCTGTTGTGAAAATACTCAAGCATCTTATCCAGATATAACATATCTGGAATAAAAATACTCCAAACTATAGCAAAATGTGAAGTATAGTATTTTGTCACTAACTTCCTTGGAAAGGCCAGAAATTACACAGCACATTGATAAACCTGTAACACATAAATGGTATGTTCCAATTCATATCAATACAGTACTATACTTCCACATGTAGAATCTCCTAGCTGTACATTTAAGAGGGATATCCTACAGACACTTGTTTCATGATTCCTCATATTTCTTAGGTTTCTTAATGCTACTAGAAAACATCATAAAAGTAGAAGAGCCCTAAAAAAGACATTTGCCCATTATTAAGTCTTACCTCGTTTCTGCAGTATTTCTTGCAGATCTGGCTTGCCTGCTGTATCTGTTAGAGCCTCTCCATAATTTTCCTTATCTGTGTTTTCTTCTGTTCCAGTAGATCCAGCAGAGAGAGTCTGGAGCTTGGTCTCCAAATCTTGCACTTCTGATTTCATGAAAGCAGCTGGTCCATCAATACCTGCAGGCCAAAAGGAAACAGAATTCTAAAATCTATTTTTTACAGCTAAGAACGCATCCCAGGATAGCAGTTCTTTTCATCTTCCCTTGCTCAAGCATCCCTTTAAAATACTGAAGTATATTTGTTCAGTTTTTATCAGAAGACTTGGAAAGAGTCAGGCCTCTGGTACAGACTGCTTATTACTTCAAACATACCAAGCATCAGTTTCTCACTATATGAATATAGTGATTGTATCTACTTTTTCATGAGGGTTTAAACAATTAAAATTAGTTGTATTTGTCATGCACATTGATATCCTTCAAATTACTTACAGGCAACTGCTCAGTTTTCCTTCATGTTCTTTGTCTGCTCCAGTGCCAGTAAGTGAGGGTGCTACAGTGAACATCACAAATCAATTTGACAAAAATATTTACAGCCACAGGCAAAAAAACCTGTAAATGGCTGCCCTCTATCTTTTTGTTATAAATTAAATTTCCATGTTTGAACATGCAACAGAGCTGTGCACTGCACTTTGTAACTGGTGGAGACATCTTGATGTCAGAGTCTGGCATAATACTTAATATGCGTTTGTGTAGCACACAGTATGTAAGTTTCAGCTTTGGGTTTCTTACTTTCCCACTGTTTTCCTTCTTAAAACTTTACTGCTTTATCTAGTGATTGTATTTCTGGCATGTTTACTGATGTTATCACTCTTTACAGGATTTGTTTACACTGAGGAAGCCTCAGAACTACATAAGTTAGTGAGTGAGCAGTTAGTTTCTGCTGCAGTATTACTGAAGATTCCTACCTTAGAAGTTATATCAATCTTTTCTCTCACTCTTTTTAACCTGAAAGTGTCATTTAATAGAAACTTTCTTATACCTGATTTTAAACACAAAAATGCTACTATCCACATTGCCATTTTCCTTCCCATTCTGTGATCCTGAAAGATATGTGGAGAATGAGAAAAATATTTGAGAGAGGATAACATAGTTCCACATGTGATCTTCAAACCAGGTAATACTGGTTTATTTGGGTTTTTAAAAATCTACTCTGCATATTAATTTGCTATTACTATAATGCTTGCATTATCCTGCAATAGCATGCCATCTCAAAGCCTTAGAATATTTCCTGTTACTTTTTTGATAGGCTGATGGGATGCTGGCTCTCATAAAACAATTTCCTGACACTTCCACTGGAGTGTAAGGATTTCACTGTTGTTGTTTTTTCCTCCCTGTGACAAGGGAATCTTAAGGTTCTCAATACTGTATTTCTTTTCACTCCTAAAAGAATGGTCACTATTTTACTGTAATTTTTTACTGTTTTGAGACCACCAAGTTATTGCCTTTAGCCCTTATACCACTTTGTGCTTGTGACTTTATGGACCACTACAGCTTGTTTGTCATGTTTCAGTAGTCTCACCGAAGCCCACAGAAAAAAATAGATGAGGTAAAATCCAGCAGGAACCTAATTCAGTATTCATAACACTGAATGTAATCTTAGAGATGGAATATGCCATGACACCATAAGGAAAAGTACAAGCGGTCACAACTGAATTTTTTTTCCTTTTGTTTGTCCAACAGCTTCAGAAGATTTTCTTACTTTGGATTTGTGTCTCCCTACCTTTATAGGAGTTCTTAGTTCATTTCAACAGTTCTAGCCTAACACAAGGTAGAGATTACTTAAAGATTTCCAGCTGTCACAAAAATTCAATGCAAGGTTTATGTTTGTTTTTGCAGTTTAGTATTGCTCAACCATACTTGTATTACAACTCTATTTTTGTGCATAGAAAGGTAGGTAATAAGTCTTGTTTATCACTTGACCACTGCCACAGCAATGTAGGTGCCCATCTGTGACATATAATGCAGGTATGGGGGACTTATAATGCACTTTGGGGAACTTTGTTGCAATCAGGTTGATTACTTACCATGTAAAATAACATCACTGTGGACAGGGGTAGGAGTTTCTACTAGAGGAGTCTGCTCCTCACAGCCCTTGGGCTTTGACCTACGCAGCTTTGCCTCAGGATTTGGCTGTACCATCAACGGATCAAGACGTTTCTTCCTCTGCTTCTTCTCTAGAAGAGCTCTCTGTGGAATAAAGAAAAGCATGAAATAGAGATGAGTAACCACATCTAGAGAGGCAGAAACTGTTTCTCAGCCGTTGGCAATGATATGTCACTGATCAGAATCTCAAACAAACCTGAAATATTCTTGTAATCTCTTACAAAAATCCTAGACACAGATACCACTGTGATTTTGGAGTGAGATATTGCCTTTGATTCTCCATGAGGGGTTGACAGGTGACATGGATACCTGCTTATTTTCTGATTTATCCTGAGACCACCAGTAGATAACGTTAAATCCTTTCATCTATTCTAAACTGCAGCAATCCTTAATACAAGTAAACAAATTCAGCAGTCGCTTATAATCCAATATAAAATACTCAGGACTTGCAAAGGAAAAGGTTTTTGTCTCCGAAGTTATCATCTGACAGGGAGAACTTAAAGCAAATAGTTCCCAGAAACCAATGTTGAGAGATAAGACTTAGAGGGGGCAAACAAACAGTAATTAAAATAGGAACGATCCACTAAAAGGAAAATTGATCTACCTTGCAAAACTTTTCCATGTAATTCAGGACTGAAAGCAAAGAATGGTAAATCCACATATTAAAAAAATAAAAATTAAGTTTTCCAAGATACATATACATTTGAGATTTATAATTTCCTACTAAACAGAAATAGAAACAACTCCTAGACTTAAGGCAAATGGGAACACTGCACCATTTTAAAGACAGACATGCCTAATCCTTAAAAACTATGGCAATGCATGAAGAAGGAAAAATCGTATTTTAATATTCTGCACTATTATGCAAACAATGTGCAAGCTCCTTACTGTACATGCAGTTTATCCATGGCTGCCTCTTAGTTACTGAACACCTCTGAAAGTTGTTTTTGACGAGAGAAACCATTTCTCCATCAACTTATTTGGAGTCTCAATGGACCCATGAGATAAACAGTATCAACAATTCAATCCGCTTGAGACACAGACATCTCTGGACCCCTTCCTCTCCCGTTATTCTTTTTCTCTTGTTGGTTCTTCCCTCTCCTACTAGGCTTTTTATCTCAACTGAGAATAGTTTCTCAGGCAACCTCTCCCTGAGGAATTCCAACACAACTCAGCCCTTGGCTCTTTATTATTTCTGCTTTTTTCACTCTTCTAAAATAAACCCGAAAACGACCAAAACCAAAATACAAAAACTCCTAGAAAATAAACAACACACAAAACCCCCAAACCAGTCAAACAAACAAACAAAAAAACCCAACCAAAAACTCAAACAAATTTACTTTTTTTCTTTAAACTCAGAATTACACTTTGAAGACTGGACTGCAATACAGATGGTGTTTGCTATTGGAGAATTATTTGCAAGAATTCTACTGCAGAACAAAAATTAAATAGAATTTCAAAGAAATTATCACATTGGTCTAGAAGAAAAATAAGCAATAAAAGTCAATTTCTTAGAAATTGCTAATTGCAGATATGTTCCCTAGAAAGAGAGTCAGACCTTCCAGAAGAGTTTACACTGGTTTGTGTTGCTTATTTTTAAAATTAATGCTGAGGAAAAGTAATAAATGTCATGATAGTTTATAAATCTCTAAAGGAGAGAGAAAAACAAGAATAAAAACATTATCTTTAGAATAAGGATTTGAGAAGAATTGTTGTCAAGGCTTCTCTACCTGACAAATAGACAGGCAAGGAATGACCCAATGAAACAGACACACCCTAAAGGCAGTAAGAAAATACGCAGCTATTTCTAAAATGCAAAATTGAATTTGGGATCAACATAGGATATAATAACTTTAAAGAGTTATTTAATGAATTATTCTACTACATAAACTTTAAAAAACATTTCACTGGTCAGCAGTCTAAATTTATTATTATTATTGTACATTGTGCATTGTGTTTCATCACAGAGCGTCTAGAACTCACCAATTTGGTGGGATCAGTTTATATTAAAACATACAGTTTACTATTGGTACATGTGACCAACCTTCTTCTTGCACGAGCTTCAGAATAATCAAAGTGGCAAAACTTGATGGTAATCCAATTTATTTTAAAAAGGTTTCTTTCTAATACTTTGCTAATTGAAATGGAAAAAGCATCTGCAAGCCCCCTGACAGGACAGTAAACAGTAGTTCATTTTCTCTCCATACGGTGGCAGCCTGCTCTTCAATACAGTGTATTCCCGGCCTTATTCCACTAAGGAAGCAGAAAAAAGGAAACTGTATTTTGTTTCGTCTACTGACTAGCCTTTTCTTCCAGCTATGTGTTAGAACAAACATTCATATAATATTACAACATAAACTTTTGATAGTTCATGAACAGGACACCAGAACACATAAGCCATTAATTAAATAATAGATACAGGTTATCATGATTTGTTCAGGATTTTGTGAACTCCATTCATTAAATACTTTCAGAAACATTTTCTTTGCACCACAGAAAACAGTTACACCAGAATATAGGAAAATTAAAGGATCACAAACCACCAACTCCTGTTCCAATGAGTTTCCAACACGTCAAGAAGTGCAATGAATATATCCTAGCAGACTAGTAAGACAACTAGTTTAGTATTCTTTCTGCAACTGTGATGATGGGAAGGTGGTATACAGGAAGGTTTCAACCACTCCACCCTCAAAGATGCAATACTGTACTACTTACTATTTGGCACAGTCCTAACCCTAGTATGGCACGCAGGATGGATCCTAGCTCAGAAACATCCTCTTCACTCTTCCAGCTACTCCTTAGTCCACGGTGGGGCAGCAGTGGCAATGCTAATGATGTGGCATTAATGAAACCTTGTGTCAAGAGTAATGCACCACCCTAGGTGCCATTCAGGAACATGTCAGGATTCATGCTCTCCAGGCACAGAGAGATGGCAGCATTGCACTTGGAACTGCAGGCACCTCAAAAGATAGGAAAAGCTTCCACTAATGAGGGAGTAAGCACTTCCTGAGTAACCACACTAGAGTCCAGGAGAAAAAAAGCATCCTGGCAGGCAGAGCTGGCCCACAGATGGAACTTGATGTCATGCACTGACTAAATAATACTTTACTGCAATTATAGGGTTTCCAAACTCATTACAAAGACGGATGACAGGCATATGTCTCTGCTGTGGCAAATACTTATTCCAGATTCTCTGTATGACCAAAGGTTCTATACATGATCCTTCCGGATTAAAACATTTTGCATTTATTTTATCCCAATTCCTATAAACGTTTATGAAAAATTAATCAAGCAGGGCATCAACTATAACCAATGAGTCCATCATATCTGGTAGAGATCTCCTATTGACTTCTGCTTCTTCAGAAGGCATAGTACTATTCATGTAGAAGTAGACTTTAAAAGTAATATTCAAATCCAATTACATAATCAGAAATTAGAGACTGTTAGCATTTCTCAACAAATCTCATTTGCAAATGGGCAGGGGGGTTGTTAAAACATATTTTAGTGACATTTTCTAGCTGTTGATTTTGTAGATGATTGTAATCTCAACCAAATCCAAGAAAGATGAAAACAAAATTTCAAAAGGGAATGAATTCTTTAAACTGACCTCTTCATGATTCAAAAGACAGCTGCTCTGCAGGAATTCCACCCAGTCCAGCAGCCTTGTTTTGGTGGAACAGCTATGCAACCCCATGGCAAGACCTGACACTAAGCATATATTGATCACAGGGCCCAGCACCAGGAGACAGGGATTACTATCCAAGACCACAGTCCTAAAACAGACACTGAGGTTCATCACCATGCAGTCAGACCATTCTTAGTTTTGGAACATCTTACCAAGTGGCATTTGTTACTAAATGCTATTTTACTGATTACTTGAAATAATGCTTTCTTTTTTTAATAATTTTTTTTGTTTCTTTTAAAGCAAGCGTTACTTGATAGTCTACAGGTTGATAGTCTAGACTATCCTGGTTTCCATAATTATGACCAAAGATAAATTTTACCCCTCAACTCTGAAGTGTTTTAGGTAAGAGCCTATATAGACACAGATAAAGTTGGTAATAAATTCACTCTCTGAAATCAAAGCTAAACAAACTCAGACTACAAACAACAAACAAGTTCTGGTAAAGAGGATTATTATCCATTGCAGCAGTTCCCTGAAGACTGTTGTGTCTGGATTTAAAGACATTCAGCTGAGAAAATGCCTTTCTAAAAACCATACTTTAATTTGAACAAGATGAATTTAATGTAAGACAGTGATTTGTGGTCCATATGAAATGGTCAGCTAGAGAATCATAATAATCTTACATCTTCTAATCTATTTATAAGCATTTGAAATTTCACAGAGAAAGAATATTAAGGCTAAATATGTGAGAAAATTTCTCACAAACACCTTATTGCTTTGAAGAATATGGTGACGTAAGCATCCAGCAAACAGCACTTCAAAAAACTAAGACCTCTAACCTAACATTTCACCCATGCTTGGCTGTAAATATTTTCTCTGTAGGAAACCAAAAAAGGGTCAAAAGGTGCTGTAAATCTTTCTCAACAGCAGCATTAAGGAGATATTTCTGTAGGTCAGGGAAACTTTTCCTTTTGCTTTGATGCTTAAAATCGATAATTTCCTGCAGTCTTCCTACCTTTTGATTCATTCCTGCACTCTGGCGACTCAATCCCAACAAAATGAAAAATAAATGTATCAAACACATCAAATCCACAAACCATGGCAAGGTTGACTTAAACTAATGAAAACTATTTTTAAATTTTTAAATTTTAAAATTTTTAAAGAAAAACGTTAGCAAAGACTTCTTTAGACCAACCATTTCTAATAACACTTCACTGCCACTTCTGAAGTCACTAGATGGCTGTTTGTTTTCCTACACTTATTTTCAGCAGCTTCAGTACTATAATTTACCTGATTCTGTAGTTTCAGCTGTCGTAGTTTCATGCTTTCATCCTCAAAGACGCTGGGAAAGGGAAAGAAACAAATTCATTAATTATTGCTAATTAACAGTTTCCTTTACAAGAGCACGTGATATTCTCAGACTACAACTACACCATTAAGACTTAAAAACAGCTGTAAGACATTACTTCTATCCTACCAGAAGATTAAGATACAAGGCATTAAAAATAAAACATAATTCATATTCTGCCAGAAATAGGACAAAAACTCTAGTTACATCCCCCTAGTAAACTGCTCTGAAAACATTTTGTAAGCTCCAAAGGCTTCATTACTGGTGTACAGATTATGACCCAGTCTCATGGGTGCTAAAAACTCCTGCTTGAATTTTCCCCCTTACCACCGTGGAAGGGAGGGAAGGGTTCACTGCCGACTACAGCCGGGTCCCCGAGGGGATAGCCTGCGACCAAGTAAAACAAAAGGTAGCTCGTAGCCCCTTAAATACCAGCCTAATGACTTAGAGACAGACACACTGGAGGGAGAGGTCTGAAGCTGGTGGGGGAAGATTTTGGGTGTTTTTTCTGGTCACTTCACTTTGTTTCCCCACACTCCTTTTCCACCCGTGCCCCCGGCCCCTGGTTCCACCTGCTCGGGTGCCCGGCCGCCGCCTTGCCGGACCCACAGCACCACTGGGAGGCGGCCCCGGCTCGCCCCCCACCTCCGCACGTCCTGCGTTCCTTCCCGGAGGGCGGCCACCACTGCCTGGATTTGCTCCAGACCCATCGGAGCGTCTAACCCGCCAAGGCCTTTGGAACAGAGGACGGTGAGAGGTCCCTGCGCTGCCCCTGGGAAAGGTCCCATCTCGTCCCTTCGCCCCGTGGGCTTTCGGATCGCCATCGCTCTCCCGGCCGAGCCCGAGCCCCGACAGCGCCCCTGCTGTTCGTGGCTGTAACTGCGCCGAGACACGAAGCGGGTCTCAGCGCTGCACAGTTTCGCTTGCGGGGTTGTTGCTTATTCAGTTTCTTTTTGTTCTGTATGTTTCTAGTAAAGAACTGTTATCCTCCCTTCTATAGTTTTTGCCTAAAGCGTCTTAATTTCAAAGGTTGTGGCGGCTCGAGGAGAGGGAGGCCCTCTTTCTCGTCCAGGAAGATTCCTCACTTTCCTTGACAGTCATCTTGTTTTGTTTTTTTTTAAACTGAGACACTCACTACTGAGGTGGGGCTATGAGATAATTTATACCTGAAGGCTTAACACAGTTCAAACCGATTCAGCAAAGTCCCTGCTCCTTCATAAGACACCCAATTTTAAATTAACTCAGTTTTATCTTGGAGTAAACGTACATAATTTTCTCTTCCTATCAGACTTTCCAGAACTACTGCTAATACCTGAAAGAATCTGTATTCACAACACCTGGTATTAGTTCAGAGATATAAAAAATTATTACTTCACTGTTTTGTTGTTTTCTAGATAACTTTCATAAGAACTCTAGTTTTTCATTCTAAGTTGTGTTTCATACAGACTTCCCATTTTCATTTGGATTATTACATATAGTGCAATTTAAAGCAGCTAAACCTACACACGGGAAATGTTAATTGACAATTAAGCACCTATTCTGCCTACCACAGTTGTGCACTTTCCCCCAACAAGGCTTTGACAAAGATCTCTCTGGAAGTGAGAAAGCATCAAGAAGAAGCTACTTAATGTGGGAAACGGACAAACTTTATATATATTTTATTAATAGCTCGCAGAAAAGCAGGGCAAGCAAAAAATTCAGTTTAAACAGGATATTCTGTCTGGGTTAGGTATTCATAAATGTCTAATGATGTGAAGTCACAAGCTGGCAGACAGTGCTGAATATAACCCTAACAAGGAAAACCAGAGAGATGGAGAGACACAGGGAGAGAGAAGGGCTGGGGTTTCTGCAAAACACATGCCATGGAAATTGGATTAAGCACACAGAGCTAAGGAGAGAAGAAAGGCCTCAGAGTCCCTTTAACCCTTAGTAAACCCACATTTGATTCAACTTCCAGGCAAGCAGATCAGAGGTCCTTAGAGGCAGACTCCCCCAGCCAACACAGGCCCTGCTCTGGGAGGTTGAAATATGCGGAAAAAGAGTTTTGTATACACACATCATATATAACTTATATACTCTAAAATTCATACTAATTGTCAAACTCATAGTATTTTAAAGCAAGTTAGAACTCCCATTGTTCGGGTTTTTTTTTTACTTTGCAGTTTTTCTTATTTCGATACTTTTTTTTCCTAATGCCTTTGAAGTAGACACAACAGGTCTAGGACCCTGAAACACGTTGTTTCTGAAAACTGATGTTTCACATGGACCTGCAATACATAGGGTCTTGGATTTAAAGGCAATGGAGGGCCTGGAAAAATGAGTGGCTTTCTTGAAGAGGGATGGAGAGCTACTGCACATCTCCAAAGCAATAGTCACAATAATACAGTTGCCTTCCCTTGACAACAGCCACAATTTAAGAAAGAAACAAGCAGAAGCTACTGAGTGCAGCAAGATATACAATAGTTGTTGCATGAAACTTCAGTATAAAATGTGATATACTTATTATTTATAGCATAGGTGATGCAAAAGGCCATGTTTAGCAAAGTCCAAAAAATGCCTGAAAGCTGCACTTAAAATATTAATAGAAAAAAAAACCCAAACCAATGGGAATATTCCTTTGTTTCTCATATACTTACTGATTTAAGAAACACATTATATTTGTTAACTGCAGTACAGTTTGTTGTAAAATAATCTGTGTATCTTTGATTAACAGTAGCTTTACAGACACATTCTTATGGACATAAAAGTGTCCTGTGTAGGTACAAGCTACTACCTGTGGTCTAGTTGCTTTTCCTAATAGAAAATGCATGCCGAAACAATTTGAGTCTATTCTTCGGAAAAGAAGTACAAACACTACCATTTTAGGAAGTAAGTTTCTGGGTTTTCCTTTTTACCTTACAGAGGACAAAGTGCTGAAATGTTAGGACTCACATACACATTTTGCAGAAATCCTCAGTGAAAATTACTTACTTCATATATTAAATTATTTTCTACCCACACTGGAATAAAGTAACATAACATAACAGAAGCATAAGGCAGACTGCACAGTGACTCACCACTGGCCACTCAACTGACACTCAAAAATGGTTGAAATACATAAAGATCCTAACAGGTCACAGAGCTTGATAAAGCAAAAAGATTACAAGACTGTTCTCTCTTACAATTTACTGTTAAACAGAGACAAAAACTGCCTCATAGCATGCAACAGAGTGAAAGCAGCCATCAATCCCTCCCACTCTGAAGTGCAAAGATTCACACAAGGAGCGAAAATAAGAAACAAAGTCATGAGTAATGTAGCACAATGAATAGATGTTAAAAAAACCCAACAACTTTATAGAGTATTTTTATTTACTCCTCCCGCAACCTTTCCTCCAGCACTTGGTCATCATGAAAGTGCAACATAATAACCAGACAAAAAGAGCTTCCCACACTTCAAACCTTTTCCTACCCAACACAGCACAGTTGGTGGTATTACAAACTTTAACAGGAAAGGCTGCTCCAGAGTCACTCCTGCAACTCACTGCTAAGGAATGCAAGTAGTGTGCTAATCCAGCTGCAGACTTCAAACAGGAATCCTCCTTCAGCTGGGCTGACAGCACAGATCAGCTCTTTGGACATGCTCACACAAAACCACTGTGATCTTTGCTTTCCTGTTTGAAGGGTTTACATGCAATAAGAATACCCAGCAGGAACAGGAAAAATAAGCAGCTATTTCACAGCTACAACAACACAGTTCAAAACAGGAAAAAACTCCATAACCACCAAGCCAGTCGCCCATTTACTTTTGATAAATAGGAACCGCAAATATTCAAGAAGCCTGTCATGATCTTCCGCATCCCAACCACTGCAGCACAGCAAGACTGCAAGAGACCCTGCCCAACCCAACCAACTCCTCTTAAAGCTGTGTGACAGGTAATGGACATGTGCCACAGAGAAAGGAAAAATAACCCAGAATGTAGCATACAAGAAAAGACTAATGATAATCCAGGACACAGAAATAAAAATGAGAGTGGGAAAGCAACTATTTAACAAAAACACTCAATTGAGAAGATAAAACAGCATGTCTGAATGTCGGAGAAGACAGCAAGATATAAAGGGGTTCACAGATCCATTTTCAGATTTGACATAGACCAACACAAAGTAAAAAGGCTTTATTTTTAACTGATAGCATCTCAAATTCCTATTGAAATCAGAATCAGCCTGGTTTCCATTTCAGAAACAGGAACTGAAGTGTTGCAATAGGAATATGCAAAAAAATTCCTATGAAAGTGTTTATTTAGTCTTTCTTCACCATTTTCAGAATATGAAACAACCACACATTGAATAGGTAACTCACAAATTATTTAACAGATATTCATATATGCAATTAAGGCTTCCTTTTTACCTAGTTTATATTTTCCTTTCTGTCAAAAAGGTGTACTACATCTATTGACAGTTTTTTCAGAAGGGACTTTCTGTTTTTCAGTAACACTGCAATTTTGGCATTGCAAGCTGTGAACAAGCAGAGTTAACACTCTTGTTTTCATTGCAACTTTTCTGTGTCTGAACAAGTTATACTTTAAAAAAAAATTGTTATGATCTGAACACTTGGCAACAACTATCACTGAATCAGCCAAATACAAACTCACAATGCAATGCAACTCTGAGAACAACGAAAAACCCTGATATTGAAGCAGGAAAATGTAGAAGACAGGGCAAGAAAGCAATCCATTAGCCTGAAAATGGTCTTTCCATTCTGTCCAAGGTCCACACAAGAGAAGGTTTCTGAAGAACTGAAGAGGGTTCAGCAGAAAGCTGAACAAATTGACCAAGGACTGATTTATTCAAAAGAAAATCAATACATTCCACTGTATTCCATGGATTTGAGGCCACAAATGACTATTGGTGAGAGAGAAGACAACAAAATCCAGTCATCCATAACTGAAGCTAAACAAATTCAGACTGGAAATAATTTTTTTATTTAACACTGTGACTAATTAACCATTGGGATAACTCATGGAGCTGTGGATTTTCAACCAAAAATGAGGAGTTTTAATCAAGGCTGAATGTCAAAAATTGTTCTCATAGAGTAAGGCTACGGTTTACCTCAGATTTCAGGTGTAGTTATCCCACAGAATAGGAGAGCTAAGCATTCTTCTAAGTTATATCAATTAAGCCTCCTTTATATACTGACTGTTGAAGCTACAAGGGGCCAAAAAAACCCCAGCCTAGTTTTGCAAGGGATTGACTGGTTGCTGCAGCTGTGAATGAGATGTAAGAAGCAATGAAAGTAAGAAAAGCCATAGGGAAGCAGTCTGTAGAGAGAAAATGTTCTGCATGACTGGAACTCATTGAAAAGACAGATTTGAAATATGTTAAACAAAGGAAAACACCATCAGGAAGTCTTCTTGCATTCAACAAAATATACATTCCTCATATGACCACTAAAGATATACTATACTCAGATTTTCCTCGTAAACAGGCAATGCAACAAGGCCTTCCAGATTTAAAAGTTTCCCAAATAGCTAAATTTATTCTGCAAAGGTTTTATAAATAAAGTCCCAACCTCATTTAAGAGCAAGGTCAGACAAGTTGATAGAAACAGAACTCACCCCAAACTTAAAAGAAAATATGATCCAAGAAAAGCAAACATAGCTTGTTTTGCTTTTTAACTGTTCTAAGCATCTTTAGAGCATATATTAGCCCTGTATATGCACTGAATTCTTGGTGAGAGAAATTCATGAATTATTACCTATTTATGCACAGCTCTGGGGAAGGTATTAAAGATTAAATTAAAGATTCTGTAGTCTGGCAGAGAGATTCAGGGAAAATGTCCATCAGAAGTTTCCAGCTCATTTTAAAATGAACTAGATTTTGAGTTTACTGTGCCTTGTTATAAACAAGCTTGCTATTTTTATGTCTGGTGCATAAATCCTTTTAACAAACACAATCTTTTGATCTAAATGGGAATATGAATCTATACATTAAAAATCAAGATTCTTAAAATTTAAGTTGCTTCCACTGCTCTACTTCTTTGCCTACTCCAAGGCACAATAACACCATTTTCATTTACAATTTCCCAATAGGTTATGTTCCATCTCTCCCTTTTTTAGAGCAATGCTTCCATCAGGAGTCTTACAGAGACCACGTAGCTCCTTTTAATGTGGTAGCAACAGTTACATCTGAGTGATACTCCCAGAACTTATGAATCAGGGAATGAGAAGAATGTGGCTTGTGGCACACATCTTTGTTCACTACACTTTATTTTTAGCTGTAGCAGTGCAAGTAAAATCAGCTTCAGTAAGACATGTGGAGTCAGCTGGTGTGAAAGTGTTTTCACTCTTGACCCTTCAGAGATCTTTCCTAGGGATTGTTGTCCTCGTGTGAACTACAGCTACGAAGGAAAACGGAAACTACAGAAAAGAGATCAGTTGAAAAAGGATTCTTATATTTTGAAAGATATGAAGATACATTCCAAACAAAAATTGCAATACTGTCTGTGGAAATGGTTGAGGAGCAAAATTTATCTGTACTACACCTTCCAATCCACAACAGAGAGGGGTCCCACTGACACAGCTGTAATTGCACATTTCTGGGGAAAATGCACAGCAGAGCATCCATAAGAGTGAGGATTATCAAATTTTCCTGCCTTCCCCAAGGCTGGACAGTGGGGATTTTTTTGGCAAACACTAGATATTCTTTCTTTCATGATTAACTAGCAGTAAGTCTTCCAAGGTAAATGGATCTGCAGCAAATCAGTCATAAAATGCCACACCTATTTCTAAGTGACACAGCTAAGGTTGCATTAGCATTTCCTTTATAAATTATTTTCAAGCAGTTGATATTTCAAGAAGGGGAAGTCTTAGTCTCTGTCTGATTTTTTACATAAAGAATCCTTTCCCAGTGAAATTAGTTTTACCTTTGATTTCTCCCTGCCCCAAGAAACATGCACAGGTTACTAATGCCAATAGCTGATTTGAAAAAGATTTCACAAAATTTGTTTGGAAGCTTTACACCTACTAAACATATTATGAGAACAATGACATAACAAGAGTTAACACAATTTTGGAAGCAATTCTGAATCAGTCAATAAATTGTCGTGAATAAAGACTGTCTTGGATATGCTTTAATATAGAAATTATGTCCCACATAATAGAGATCAAGTAAGATTTATCTCAGAGTATTTGAAAAAAAAATATAAAATTAACTAATGAGAACAATAAATTATGTCAGACCAGGGTGGATGGAGGGAGCATCTAGAGACAAGCGCTGAGATCTGTATGTCCTACTTAACTTCAAAATACACCTGAATCATCCAGGTACTACATGTTCCTCCCAATAACTTGTACCAACTATCTGAACAATTTACAACTTACTAAGAAATATCTAAAAGGGAAAAAAAAAGGCAAGTTAGCATTTTAAGACTTCTGCTTCTACCTACCTCTAAGTTTAAAAATTGAACTTTGACGTGAAATTATCAGGCACTTTTCTTTAAAGTCACATGAACGAGAAGAATGCCAAAAACACCCAATCAAAATATCCACTTCCCCTCCACCTCTCAAGAAAACCTCAAAAGAGTCAGTGCTCTGATGAATAGTAACAAAAAAAAATATTACATATATATATATTCTTTGTATATCTATCTATCTAGGGATATCTATCTGTATATACATATACACACACATACGTTTTGCCTTTATTGTGGCAAAACAGCTGCCCCAACAACACAGCAATAGGAATACCGTGCTAAAGAACAGAATTAAAGAAAAAACTAATCTGAAAGAGATGTGCTACAAAAATTCTTTTGTTATAAAACATGAACAAGCTAAATATTTTTGTTGGCTAAAACCAAGAAAGCAGTGAATTTAATCCAAACCTATCCCTGCAGCACCACGTTCTCCATACTTGCATCTATTTTGGGTGACTGTTCACATGCCAAATACAACCAGCTAAATAATGACGCAGTCTAGTACTTACTGACCACAACTAAGTCAATGTAGAAAATACAATTCATCAGTACAGGGAACACAAACTTCTTTTCTTTACAGTACTTGTTCCAGTGAATTCGTGAGGTAAAATGAAACTGCAGGCAAGGTAAAATGACCACTTAAAGATCACACCTGCCTTCAGTTTCAAAATGGTTATCTGTGGAAGCACAAAACCCCAGTATAAAATTATCATCTGAGAAACACAATGGGATGTACTCTGGACTAACACATACCTACACAAACACATCCTCAAAGGAGAAGAACTGACTTTCAGGTGGACTAGAGAGGAATCTGCTAGGAAAGTAACAGAACACTGAGAAATGAAGGGTCCATAGGAGAAAAGTTGAATTATGGTTAAACAAAGAATAAAGCATATGCTATTTGATGAAATTCCTTTTTCAAAAATGGATTGCTATTGTCTTGGTGAACAAGTTGACCATGAGCCAGCAATGCACCCTCAAGGCAAAGGTGGCCAACAGCATCCTGGGCTGCATTAGGAAAAGTATTGCCACCAGGTCGAGGAAGGTGACACTACCTCTGCT
Organism: Acropternis orthonyx; assembly: GCA_035583155.1. Classification (NCBI taxonomy): domain Eukaryota; kingdom Metazoa; phylum Chordata; class Aves; order Passeriformes; family Rhinocryptidae; genus Acropternis; species Acropternis orthonyx. The sequence continues at coordinate 29,429,178 of JAWWEU010000001.1, forward strand.
CAGCACTGGTGAAGCCACATGAGGTGCTGTGTTGAGTTCTAGGCTCCTTGGCACATGGTCCATCAAAGGGCCACAAGGGTGGTTAAGGGACCAGTGTATCTTTCACGTGGGGTGAGGCTGAGAGAACTGGACCTAGAGAAGTGAAGACTCAGGAGGTAACTTATCCATGCATACCTGATGGAAGGTATAAAGGAAATCAAGTAGTAGTGCCTACTGACAGGGCAAAAGGTGAGGGACACAAACTAAACCACATGAAAGTCTGTCCAAAAGCAAGACAAACTTATTACTGAGAGAGTGGTCAAACACTGGAACAAGTTGCTCATGAAGGTTGTGGAGTCTCCATCTTCGGAGATATCCAAAACTTAACTGGACACCATCCTGTGCAACCTGCTTCAGTTCAACCTTAAGGAGTGAGGTTGTTCCAGATGATCTCAAGAAGCCCCTTCCAACCTCCATGATTCTGTTATTCTGTCTGGGTTCTAGAGATCACAAGATAAATGGAGGTAGTTTAGATCCTGAGTCTGAGAGAACAAACTAGACGACAATAAAGAATACAGGCTATCACAAGAAAATGCAACAGGAACAAAAACATCACAAAAAAGTTACATTCTAAGCTCAGAACTATTTTGTCTACTGTACTGCTTAGTGTTTTACACACCATTCAAAAATTTGACTCATCAAGTAGCAAAGATCAGATGTTCTCCTACTGGGAACAAGGGAACAGACCAATGAAAACAAACAGCACTCTCCAGATGGAAGCTAGTGGATCTTCTGCTTAGACTATAAAGAAGAGTGCAAACAAAAACATGTGTAATTCTCTACTATACTATACCATACTGGGAGAACAGAAAGAAGATTCTTGTTTTCCTTAGCCAAAGTCTCAAATAATTTGTTTCTCCAAACCTAAAGTGAAAGGAGTATTCTTCTCCTGGAAGGAAGGCAAAGAGAAGCCAGAACTCTACACAAGCCATTAACCATTAACACAATCACTGATACTGAGAGCATGGCACAGAGGAAGACAGTCATAAGTATGTTCACAGAAACTTATCTTTAAATGTGTAGCCAAACAGGGGTTTTCAACTGGCATTTTATTACAGTACTTTCAAGAAAAGGGAGACAAGGAACCTCCTGCCAGGCACATGCCTTCAAGAGTTCACTCCTTGAGTAAGGCCTTCTCAGACTTTTCAGCTCTTAGCCACCCCTACTGTGCTTCCAAAATCATGTTTATTCAGGTGAACTTAATAAAACTTAGTTTCTCCTAAAGAAAAGAAAGACATTTATTCTACAAGTAGAACACCAGCTTTCTATTTAACGTCCTCTCAACTACTTGTTCCAAATCCCCATGGTCATTTCACTACAGATCAACAAGGGCTTAGAATTCTGACTCCTGTAATCATCTGTTTGTAAATTATTAAACTCTGACTGTCACTTTTGTTAATGTACCTCATTACAACATGAAACCAGTGAAATGTAGAGCAGTCGCTATTCTCTCCTAGCAACAAAGTCAGCAGTCAAATAGCACATGGTATGCTTAACCCAGACCAGGTAATAAAACTCAAAGGTCCCAGAAAATAAGTGCATCACACTTCACACCACAAATTGCACTTGTTTTATAGTCTTTCAAACTAGAAACAGGCAAAGAACATGACATTTTCTGAACTGATGCTCTAGAACTGATTGTGAACTTTTATTCCCACTCCACTATTTTTCATATTTTTAAAAGACTGAAAGCAGAAGCCATTAAAGAGGTAAAAACAGCAAAATGTAACTTCCATCCCAAACTGGGTGACTCAGCAAGATACCACTGCTAGATATAGGTTCTTGTTCTTTCCCCCCCACCCCCGCCTCACATTTCACATAAGAATGCAAAGTTGGAAAGGAGTGCAAAAGCAGCCACAGACTTCTGCAACAGTAACACAGGCAACTATGAGTTCAAACACCTCACAGAATACATGTTTTAAAGAACACTAGGAGTAAGGATAAATGTTCTTGGAGTAGTCTAAGACAACATCTTGAGGCATATCAGCAAATCCACTTAAAGAAGAATTCATCCCATGACCCAATTACAATACAATCAATCGTTTCATTCTAGAGATTACTCAGCTGTGCCTCAGTGACAAAACAAGAGTTTGGAGCCATCCCAGTGCAAGTCTGGTTGCATTAAGTTTTCATACATACAAAGTCGTAATTATGCTAAATCAGGGCACTTGTCCCTCCTAGAGATGCCAAACCAGCAGTGTTTAAAAAAGCAGAAGAGAAAAATAATGGTCCTCTACAAAAAATGGGTCATCAGTAACCTAAAATCTAAGTGATAAGAGACAGGAGAAATCATTAGAAACTGAAGACACGATTCAAAGATTCAGCTTTAAGACACCTCTTTGCAATTGCATTTACTAAGTGAATTTCAAATTGTATTTGGAAGTTTTAGTCACACTTTCTTGCTACCGTTTTCTCTCTCAACACTGCTGTCTACATCGTAGAAGTGAAGTGATTCCTTCTTCGTTCACACTAACAGCAGCGGCATCTAATTGCAAAAGGTCTTCTGTTCTGTTGAATCTGTACTCTGAGGAGTACACATAAACCACATTTATAAAACATTCACAGATTTATCTTACTTTGGACACATTTTTTGATTATAATGTTTACAGTTGAAAAGGGGAAAGCAAACAGGATATTAAGCCAATTCGTTTTTATCTAAGGCTAAGATTTGCAGAATTACAGAACAACACTTGTTAATTTCAAGCAGCTCACTGGTGGCCAAATAAAAATATCCAAGGACTAGCAGAGATGCTGAGAGGCTTTAAAAAGCCATTTTAAACTACTCTGTCTTCTCTGGATTACAAGTACAGCTACAATAATTAGCTAAGTATTGTCTTTTTTTTCTCAAAATTATAATCATGGTGTGTCTATACAAAACACTCAAGCCCAGCAGCCACTGAGATTCCTGACAATCTCAACTACACTAAGGCTTTTCAAATATGGAAAGGGCTTTCAGCTGGACACCAATATTACTTTTGAAACTAGTTTTGAACCTTTCTCAGCCGGTGGGCTGTGGAAATTGAGCTTATTGACAACAGACTCTTTTTCTTTTGAAGACACTGAGAAAGCATCCCAGAGTTGTTGAGTTCACAAACTGAAAGCCACTAACTCCTGTGGGTCTAGGGCCCAAGGAAGCAGGTAAATGACGGCAGGACCGCTGTGGTAGACATCCAGTTTTGTAGTCTCGGGCAAGATTTTTGCACCCTGAAAATTATGTTCTTTTATACATGACATCTGCAAGTCAGAAGTTGAAGCACATTGGAAAGGTAGCCCATGGGAAGCTTTCAGTATTCCTGTATACAGCGTAATTCGTGTGCAAAAAGGTCCATTGTTTTCCCAGATTCTAAATTACATACTACTGTAAGAACAAAAATTTCCTTCTTAAATTTTAAAGCTTATAATGATTTAGAATTACTTTTATCTGAATGTTTCTACTGTATTCAACATTATTTATTTCATGTTAAGTCTCAAAATGGACTTTTCCAAATGAAGAGAGAAGGCATAGCACTTACCAAAACTATGAAAGAGCACTACCAATCTCTTAATTTTCTAAAGCATTAAGGTAGTTGTGCCATGTCTACCTGAAGGTCAATCAAACTTTAAAATAAAATTAACTTGAGCAATTTCAGTAGCAGGCATCTCAAATGGAAGATAGGTTAACACAATGCTAGAGCTTCAGTGGACAGCCTGCTTCAGAGATGGCTTAAATCCCAAGATCTCTCCTCCTTATCCATCATCATGTATCCCACAGCACATTTACAAAACTGTATGCATTTATTTTTGACTTGCACCCTTCACCTCTTTCTACCAGAAATAAAATAGTTTTGATATCTTTATGTGTATTTTACATATTACTCAACAATAAAGGTATTGCATGTCTGGGAGGAAAAAATGGCAATATAAAATGTTGCCAATCAGTTCTTATGTACAGCCTTTTTAAGCTTTCCATGTAATACCTTCACTGCTATAAACTGTCACTTACTAGGTATCACATTTACTTTTTCTATAAAACCCAGTTTGGAAAACTGACAGTTATTTTACCAAACAAGAGTTCTAGTGACTGAATTAGAGATTATGGGATAATTTCATTATTTTCATCTCAGAAAAAGAAGATCCTTCCTAAAAATAGATTTTTTGTCTTCCTGCAATTTATTACAATGCCAATGAACATTTTTAAGGGTCAGACCCCTAAACATAACAAGCCTTAAGGATCTATTTTAAAACGATGCACTTTTATTTGAGTTCATGTATTCTAGTTCTGTTACCTTAACCATGCAGAAAGCTCAAAAATGGATGGACTGTTTGTTTTACAAACTGGGGTGGGAGGGAAGCAGCTGTCACATGAACTGCCATTATTGCTAGGCTATTTCTGTGATTCACTCATAAAAGTACACAAAGCAAATTTCTTAGCAGAAAGAAATTGTACCAGTAGAATTCTTATCAGAAAAGCAGCGTTATTTCCTCCACCTTCAACTCTGTCAAGCTTAAACATCTAATATCTACAAAAGAAAATGTACATGTATCTGGTCATCAGTTTTTCAAATATTGTTTCCAGAACAGGAACACAACCCTCAGCCTTTAAAGTCTGCATAAAGAAGTAATATTTTACTGTTTCATAGCGTATTTGGTGAATCCATGCAGTTATAGGACCTTTTCTAACTCTTATGCTGTTTTTCACCCTCAACTAAAATTACAAAATGTAATAAAGTACGTATATTAAAAACTGTTTCTCTTCTACAACGTGGTCTCATAATTCAACTACTAGAAGTTTAGGTTCCTCTTTTTCCTTGCTTTTCTTCTCCCTATCCAAACATCAGAGGCACAAGAGACAGGTTTTCCTGTGTTGTTTGGTTTTTGTTTTTTTTTTTGCAATCAAACTAATTGTGTCAAAACCCATTTTCACCGCCCGCCTGCAAACTCACATTTAATTTCAAATAATTTCGGTTTTGGCTACTCAGGTGTCACAGGTACGAAGTCCTTCCTAAGTCTCTTCTCCACAGCTCGCAGCTGCTTTTCCTATTACACCAACCAAATTCCTTTCAGTTACTCCTCTTTTTTCCCTTGCAAAGGCACAGGGATTATGTCACCGCAAAAGCTTGGCGAGGAACAGAACGGCTCGATACCACAGCGGCGCCTGGGAACCAAGAGTGGACCGAGACCCCACAAAGCCGGTTTAATCTACAGTTATTTACAAAGTGTACAGCAGACAAGATTGAAGAGTGAAGCACATAAAACACAGCAATACATGCAACAGCAGCGCGGGACGCGGGTGTTACCGGGGCAGCGCCGCCCCGCGTGGCCGCTGCCCTGCGGCTCCGCCCGCCGGGGCCCCGCTGCGGGCGCTCACCCCGGCCCCGGGCGGTGCTGCCGCAGCGGCGGGAGGCTGCCCCGGCCCGGCTGGGATTGGTGTCGGTGCTGGTTCCCCTCACCTGTGGCCGGCGTGACCGCCCGCTCTCGCCGCTCCCTCCATCGCCGCCCCGCCGTTGCTATGGGCCCCCGCCCGCCGCTGCCCTTAGCAACGGCGCGCGGCACTGAGGCGCGCCGCCATTGGCCGGGACGGCGAGCACGCCGCCCGCCGATTGGCCGCGGCGCCGCGCAGGCGCAGCGGAGCAATGGCGTCCCGGCTCCCGCCGCCCCCGCACAGGAGCCACGTGGGACACGGACCTCTTCCCACAGACCCTCCCCATACCCCACAGACTCTTTCCCCCAAGCAAACCCGGCCCAACGCATCCCCGCCGCCAAGGCGCTGCCCCTTCCCGCCCGCCCCGGCGAGCCGCGCACGGGGCCTGGCTGAGATCGTGTCCCCTCCTCAGCCCCCGCAGAGACATCGTCTGCTCGGGCGTGGCCTCTGCTCCCGCCGGCTCAGGCGCTGGCCTGTCTCTTCGAGAGCTCGAGGTTTGCCTTCACCAGGATGTCGGCAGCACTCAGCTTCCCTCGCTCCCGCAGGTACTTCATGAGGTGAGGCCGCTGTCTCCAAGTGACCTTGACTCCATACTCATGCTCGGGAGTGTCTGTAACCAGCACTGCTGCCGACTCCCCTCTCCCACAGGGGTCAATACCAAATACCAGCTCTTTCTCTGAATGCCAGGCATTACTACTTTGCGACAGAGTGTTGCTGCATCTCCTGTTCCCTAGGGAATGCACCTGTGGAGCCTCTGCATCTGTTGGACTGAAGACTTCTTGCTCCACAGCCTGGGGAACAGGGTCTCTACAGTTCTCTGGACCCTTCCCTTGAATGTTGGAGTTTGCTGCTGTCCCTTTCTTGAGTTGGCTGTGAGAGCACTGTGTGTCCTTCCTTGAGTGATTTGGATGATGCAAGGGCTGGCCTGTATGTCCTTCTGGAATCTCAAAAGCTAAAGGAGGAAATTTGCAGGCTATAGCTCTTCGACAAGCTCCTCCTGCATGAAACGAACTGTGGTTGGTATCCTGGTTCTGGGGCTTGTGAGGACCACGATGCTTCTGGCATGCTTTCAAAACCACTGACTCAGTTGTTTCAAACTGTGGGCACACCTGTAGGAAAAGACATAATAGTAAGAAAGAAACCCAAATACTTTCTCCAGACAAGTAATGCCAACCTGATTCTACTTCCTCACCTGTCCCTTTTTCAGTGTGTTCACTAAGTGAGTCATCTGGTCTGCTGCAAAGCAAATGAGCCACCAAGAAAGCTGCTATGCAGGAGATGCCTCATGAACATCATGTTCTGTGGCATTTTAGAAAGAGCTCAGGATTTTGGTTTTAAAGGAAATCTAACTGGTGTCCACTCCTGTAACCCCCACACACTTAAAACAGTTCAGAAATGGATCCTTTTTCTTTCTGTGTCTTAGCATAACTCCAAATAGATTCAGTGAACTAAATCCTCAATCTCCCTGAACAGGTTGAGGTTGAACTGAGAGAGCAATACAAAATGATTAAAGGGTGCCCACTTAGCTCAGTCCCCTTAGATTATATTAATTCATAATTCACAATTTTCCCCAAAAACATCATTGCCTCAAAACACAGTTAATCTCTGCATTCTGAAGTAGCAGATCACCCAAAATCCAGTTCTAAAATCAGCTTTCTACAGGAGGTGTTCCAAGCTCAACAATCTACATTTCTTTGAAAGATTCTGGACTCTTAGTCAGACCCTAGAAATCCTTTTTTAACAGTGTTCTTTATCTTCTTGATTATCAACAAAAAGAGTCAGCTTCTGTTTCAAAGTGCAATTTATTTTTCCTCAGGAGACACCAAACTGTGTTCTTGCTACAGTAACTACAATCGCCATCAGCATTCCTAATTTACTACATAGTAACTCCTCAAAAAAAAAAAAAAGTGCAATTTAATTAAGGATAGGAATTGTCCCCTGTACAACTGAACTGCTTAAATGCAAAGCCTTTGTGCAGGAAAAGAGAAGTGATTCCATGATAATTGTATCCTAGCATGTGCTTAACACAGGTCAATCACTGACTTTGAGGATATGATTTCCTGGCTTAAGAGAATGCTGTAGGGTAGGTTTTACCAATGCAGGAGCCTAGCAGTTGAGAAGGTATGAAAAACTTAGATAATATCAAGAAGAGCAGAAAATCAGTTGTCACTCAAACAAGTTGACAGACACTCTGCAGGGGATGCCTCCAGAAGTTACAAACCTACCACACTTTTCAAATTGAAAAGTATCTAACAGTTTCAGTGCTGGTAGCTTCAAACAAATTTTAAAATTATTGTATGTTTGGAATCAAAGAGCTACCAGTGTGGATATTTCCAACTCTTCCAAATAAAAAGAACTCTTATTCACAGCAGTTATTTTATTTAGTATTTTAGAAGCCACAGAGCTAACTGCCTCAAGCATATACAAAAAAAATAATGTTAGAGAGAAAAAGATTGAACATGTTCTACTTCAAGGTTAAGGCATCACAAAAGTAACTCCAGGTCACCAGGAACAAAGCAATGTCTCATGCAGGTTTGAAATCACACTTCCTGAGTTTGCTTTGTGAAGAGCACAGTCAAGCAGCAATAATGCTTCAACAGAGCTCCCCTACGTGATGACTACTGTTGTATAGGAAGAGCCTGTCATTGCACCACCTGTTTGCTTAAAAATAACTCATCCTTACATTACATGATATAAGGAGTATCTTAGGACACTGAAAACAGTCCTAGAAAAGGAGCCCATCATGAGATTGATATGGAGAGAAACAAAACACACAGAATGGAAAAGAGGGAAGGTTAGAACAAATAATCCTAAAGTGAAAACCTATGTTCTCTAAATGTAGCAGTGTCAGATTTAAACAAAGCACCTAGTACTTTAACATGTAAGGTTTAGAGTTCAGCAGTTATTTCATGCAGCAAGCCAATAATAAAATTCCTCTTAATGGTTATTATATGCAGGGTTTTCAGTTGCCATAGAAAACAGCAACTTCTTGATGAGAATTATTTTTCTAGAAATAGTCATATTATTCAGTACTCACAGTTTTACAGCTTCAAATAACCAAGACTTTAGTGGTTGTTGTTAGACTATGAAGCAACTCATAAGCACTTATTTATGTTTTAGGCTGCTACAATGAATTCAGGTCTGGTCTATTAATTTTCAGTAACCAGAACAGATAACTTTCTGCTGAAACATATGGGAAAAACTTGAGAACTCTTGCTGTGGGATGCAGGGGGAGGGATAATCTATACCAACCCAGGCAGCAGAGGTGTTCCAGTCCACAGGTTTTTTAGGCACACGTCTGGGATTCTGAGCCAAAGGCAACGGAGTTTCATAGCAATGGATGGGTCCCACCTGTGGCCTCTCAAGGAACACCAGCTCTGTCTTCTTGGCTTTGTGGGTGCATTTCTTCTTTGGAGGCATCAAAAGGTATGGTAAAACCACTTAGAAACCTCATGATGCTTGTTAGAGCCAGCTGGAGAAAGAGGGAAGCACCCAAGGAGACTGTAAAGTGCTCTTGAATCTGTAGAAGGCAAATAAATGGGTTTGAAGATAGACTTGTTTGGAAACCTCAGATGTAGTTTTTAGCAAAAGCAAAACATTTATGCAACAGTAGAGCATATAAGTCTCTAGGCAGACTTTTTCCTCCCAGTAGTTTTTGAACCTTCTGTCAGTTTTCAGGTAGATCTAGAAATGCAGGAGTCGAAGCAGTTGACCTACTGATCCCAGCTATATCAAGTCAGCTACCAAAAAAATAAATCAGAAAAACTTGTTTTCTTTTTTCAGTTTAATCTGGTTTGTAATGCCAACAAGATACTGTAGGGCCAAGGTAACCAGAAGTCTTCCCATTTCTAGTTGCAAACTACCTTTTAAATTAAATACTTTGTAATTTCAGGAATTTTTAAGTTTGTGGTCTTTTTTGGGGGCTTGGTTTGGTTTTTAACAGAAAAGACATTTCTCCCTGTACTCTAAATTCTTCTATGATTTTTTTTTAACCTAATGAATAAATTTGAATTGGAGCAACATGGGATTTAATTTTTCATTGAAAAACATATCACAGAATCATTTAGGCTGGAAAAGACTTCTGAGATCATCAAGTCCAGCCTTAGACCGAACACCCCCATGTCAACTAGACCATGCACTAAGTACCACATCCCGTCTTTCCTTAAACACTTCAGCAGCAGTGACTCCCTGGGCAGCCCATTCCAATGTTTAATCACCCTTTCTGTGAAGAAGTTATTTCCTGATGTCCCACCTAAACCTCCCCTGCACAGCTTAAGACAACGTCCTCTTGTCCTGTCACTTACTGCCTGGGAGAAGAGACCGACCCCCACCACCTGGCTACAGCCTCCTTTCAGGGAATTGTAGGGAGCGATGAGGTACCCTCTGAGCCTCCCCTGCTCCAGGCTGAACAGCCCAGCTAACGCAGGAACCCCAAGAAGAACATTTAACGAGAAACCCCCGAGAACGCGGCTGCAGCCTGGCAGCTTACCGAAGGCGCGACCTGCGGGCCCCAGCCCGGGGCGGCCGTGACTGCCACACGTTAAACGGTGAGGTCCCGCGGCGCTTCACCGGGGGCAACGCGAGGCCAGCGGCCCGCAGACGGACACGGGGTGGGGGCGGCTCTGCCGGGACCGGGGCGGGAGGAGCAGCGGGATCCCAACCCCGATCCGGATCCCGATCCCGGCCCGGCCCGCAGCCTCAGCCGTATCGCCCGCCGCCGCCGCCGCCCCGCCCCCCGCCTCCGCCCATTGGCCCGCGCCGCCGCAGCCCCGCCCCCCGCCGCCGCCCATTGGCCCGCACCGCCCCGCCCCCGCCCA
>JAWWEU010000001.1:29439817-29452900 GCA_035583155.1 Acropternis orthonyx
AGGAGCCGCCGCCGCCGCCCCTCGGCCCTGTCCGCCGGCCCTGCCCGCCCGGGAGCCGGTGAGTCGCCACCTCCGGCCGGGCCCCCGCCGCCGCCTCCCCGCAAGGTTCGGCAGCCCCTGGAGCGCCGCGCCGAGGCCGTAGGGCGGCCGGGAGAGGGAAGCGCTTAGGCCCAGCCCGGGGCGGGGCGGAGGGGCCTTGGCGGGGCGGGCGCACTTACCGGCGAGCGCGACAGCGCCGGGGCCGGAGCGGAGGAAGGGGGAGCGGGGAGCCCTTTGGCGCTGCCCCTCACACCGGGCCTGGGCCCGCGGGGACGCTCCGGGGCCTGCGGTGGCGGCGCAGCTCGGGCCTGGCTGGGAAGGGCGCGGTGCTGTGGGGGGCTGGCTAAAGGCTGCCCTTGGGCACCGCCCCACCGGGATGTCTCCTTGGGTGGGTAGGGCAGGCCGCGAAGGGCCTCGCGTGTGTCTGTGCGGGGCGCGGAGCGTCCCCACGGCGGCGGGCCGGCCGCTCCCTGCGCAGGGCATCGCCCCGGTGCGCTCTGCTGGCTCTCACTCACAACTTTCGCCTCTACCTGCCGGCCCAGGCCCAGCTGGCAGTATAAAAGGCTTTTTTCTTTGTTTACTGTTGCTGTTCTGCCTGGCGTCCCTTGTGTATCCTTGTTCTGTTTGCTGAAAGGCACAGGTTCCACCGAATCCCTGATGTCATCACAAGCAGCATTCTGGCTGCATCTTACCCCCGAAACAGTATACATGAATTTTATTTCCTCTTCTTCCTGATTTATAGTCTAAATCACCTGTTGTTCAAAAGTTTGGCATTTAAATTGTATGCTCCCCAATGATGAATTTGTCTGATTCTTGATGAATCTACGGAAGGAATGACCAGAGCATTTACTTGACAGTTATTTGAAAGTACCTGACTTCTGTTGCATTTATTCTGTGCCTTTGTAGTGTTTGGGATAATCTCTTCTTCCCAGATCTTACACCATCTGTAAATTCCCTTTTCACTCAGGTTGTGTAATCTGTTGTTTATAGCAATCAGCTATAAGAATTAGGACTATTTCCGTGTTCTACTTTCTCTCCACTGCTGCTTGCTGGCTGATACTGATGAAGTCACATTATAGCTAAGTCTTTTCTGTAAAGCACATATACACATTTTCCTAATTATTATGTACTTTGTGATGCAAATTATCTACCACTCAAATATATCTCCTGTCCTGCTTGCACAAGGTGTGGGTACAGGAGGTACAGGATGATTTTTCAATAGCCTTGTCAGTCTTATTAAAGACTTCCACTTTTATTTTCCTTTTGTGTTTTTGGCTTTGTATCAACTGCTGAGAATGTGTGCTCTGTGGGAGGCCTGTGATGATTTGCTGCACTCTTTATGTTGTATCTTTTGTTTTGCAGGATTTGTTCCTCTCCCTTTCAATGGAGAGTGACAGTATAGATCAATAATGAGGACCAGCCCTCGCAGGCCCTTAATTCTCAAAAGAAGGAAACTGACCCTCCCACAGAAGGATGAATCCAGCCCTTCGACAAGAGAGGAGAACAGAGGTCAGGATGAAAAGACTCCTAAGCCGGCGCACAGCCAGGAGGACCAACACAACAGACAACCCAGAGAAAAAAGGGACTGTGGCCTGCAGAAATTCCCAGCAGGAATAAAGATAATTGACCATCCCACCATGCCCAACACACAAGTGGTGGCCATCCCTGCAAATGCTGATATCCAGAGCATTATAGAAGCATTGACAGCAAAAGGAAAAGAATGTGGCAACAATGGACCCAACAAGTTCATTCTCATTAGCAGTGGGGGCACATCCCGTGCAGCAGGTCCAGCACCATCACAGCGTCTCCCATCAGAGAAAAAAGCCAGTGTAGCAATCAAGGCTGCAGATGGTCAAGAAAGAGAGAAGAATGTTACACAGACACCTGCTCTTGCAGGCAGGACAGCACTCTGGCATTCAGGAGTTGATTCTGCAGCTGGACAGGAACAGGAGAGCAACAGTATGTAGTTTTGTTTTGTTTTTTTCTTTTCTTTCCTAACAGACAAAGACGTGTGAAGGGGACCAGTGAGTGCAGTGCTTGGGTCTCAGTATGCAGTAATGAATAATATTTTGTTAATTACAAAACTGTCTAGAGATTTGACTCTAACAATCTACATAGCTTTGCATATGTAGTGAAATCTGAAGGATTGGAGTGCATATATTTTTGGTGGGAGACATCCGAGCTTCTGACTTGGGTCTTGTGCTATGTCTTTTAGTTAAGAGTCTGTCATCATCATCCTTGGCCTTTGCTTTATAAAGTCATCCTTCAGCTAAAGATATTCTTGAAGCACTAGACCAACACTGTCCTTTGGTTGAAAGCAATAGTCTGGTTTAAGCATTCGTTTTTAAGGCTGTAGCCCTGTTCAGAAATTGGGCAACTCACATGAAATCAGGCATTCAAGATTAATTCCTTCCACAACATCAGCATTGCAATACGATCTTTTAGAAGTGTGACTTCCTTTTGACAGTTGAGATGAAAGGTTGAGATTTACTTGTAAGCAAGAAGAGCTATGATGAGAGAAAGGCTGTGGATGTAGTCTACCTGGGCTTCAGTAAAGCCTTTGATACTGTCTGCCACAACATTCTTCTGGAGAAGGTGGCAGCTCATGGCTTGGACAGGTGCACTGCTCACTGGGTGAAAAACTGGCTGGATGGCTGGGCCCAGGGGGTGCTGGTGAATAGGTGCTACATCCAGTTGGTGGCTGGTCACTCGTAGCGTTCCCCAGGGATCAGTGTTGGGGCCAGTCTTGCTTAATATATCAATGATCTGGATGAGGGGATCAAGGGAACCCTCAGTAAGTTCACAGATGACACTAAGTTGGGCAGGAGTGTTGATCTGCTGGAGGGAAAGAAAACGCTACAGAGGGATCTGGACAGGCTGGATCAATGGGGTGCTGCAGTGTGTCCAGAGTAGGGCAACAAAGCTGGTGAAGAGTCTAGAGAATAAGTCCTATTAGGACAGTTGAGGGAACTGGTGTTGTTCAGCCTAGAGAAAAGGAGGCTCAGGGGAGACCTTATCACTCCCTACAACTCCCTGAAAGGAGTTTGGGGTTGGCCTCTTCTCTTAGGCAGCCAGTGACAGGACAAGAAGGGATAGCCTCAAGCTATGCCAGGCAAGGTTCAGTCTGGACATCATGAAGAATTCCTTCCCTAAAAGGGTAGTCAAGCATTGGAATGGGCTTCCCAGGGAAGTGGTAAACTCGTCATTCCTGGAGGTGTTCAAGAAATAGCTGGATGTGACAATTAGCACCATGGTCTAGTTGCCAGGGTGGTGTTTGCTCAAATGTAGGACTTGCTGATCTTGGAGGTCTTTTTTTAACCTAAATGATTCTGTGATTCTGTAATATTGCCTTGTTATCCCAATAGGCAGTGGTGACACAATGAGCTCTGTGTTGGACAATAGTCTCACTAACATCCAGTGGCTGGGGAAAATGAGATCTGATGGGCTAAATCCCTCTTCTGTGAAGCAAGACACAGAGAAAGAGAACCAGATGCCTCTGCAGGAAAGAATCAAGGTAAGTAGGAGAAAGAAGAGCATGTGCTAAAATTTTTGATAAAGAAATAATCTATGTGGATCAGAAGACTTGCAAGAACTATCTCTATGTAACCTTAGTTTGGCCTTTATTGATTTGAATAGCAGAACCTGGGGGATCCAGGAGTGTTCCATGGGCTTTCTTGTCAAATTTGTGAGCATTTGTGTATCTCTCCTTTTGTCTCTCAGAGTGAAGAAGAAGCTGCTGCCACTATTCCTGCTGCTGCTGCCTCCTCATCATGGCAGGATTCAGTGTCAGAACGACCTCCTTACTCCTACATGGCCATGATCCAGTTTGCCATCAACAGCACTGAGAAGAAGCGTATGACTCTGAAGGACATCTATACCTGGATTGAGGATCATTTCCCTTATTTTAAACATATAGCTAAGCCAGGTTGGAAGGTAACAAGCAGGCCCTCAAGTTGCTGTGGGCCACAGGCTGATGTTATAGGCCTTCTGGATCAAAATGAGAGGTTGTTCCCCACCCTGCAGAGCAAGATGGAAAGGAAATTCATTTAAATGTCCCACCCCAAATACACTCTTGTTCCAGGTGTTCACTCTTCCACTTCTTGTATCTCTTGTCTCATTCCACTTGGGCAAGATGATGGTATGTTTGATCCCTGGAGTAAGAATAGGGACATCACGAGTAAATAGAATAGGAGACTGATGACAAGGTTGGCTGGGTATCCTGTGAATATGAAGGCTGAGTGTTGTCTACACTTTGGAATGTAGTCCCTCTGCTAGGTCAGTCATGTTTGAGGTAGGCCTTGCTGTGCTGATAACAAAATTACTGCTTTTCAAACTCCCCTCACTCCTTTCTCCCCAGAACTCCATTCGGCACAACCTGTCCCTTCATGATATGTTTGTCCGTGAGACATCTGCTAATGGTAAAATCTCATTCTGGACTATTCACCCTGATGCAAATCGCTGCCTAACATTGGACCAGGTATTTAAGGTGAGTTGCCTCATGCAAAGAAGATAGGACAGATTATCCAGTTTCTAAATGCCACTCTAGCCAGATGCTTATTTTAAACTGTAGAGTTCAGCTGCTTTGACATAAGTTTTTTTTTGTAGAAGTTATATTCAGTCACTTTTTTTGACAAGTAGACAAGCTCTGCATTTGAAAGAAAATGTGCTGTGGCTGTGCTTTTGACCTGGAGCTTCTGTGGGATATGTTCATTCTTCAGGTGCTGTATCAAATGTAATAGCCAGTTTGTTCAACTTCTTTCCATGGGCCTGATTGAAATTCATAATGAGCTTTCCATTGAAGCCAACCAGGTGTTCCTATGCTGTTGGATAAGTCAGCCATAGGATGAAGTTGTCCTATCCCAATTGGGTGTTTTAGGAAGTGCCATTTTGAGGGTGAAATAGAGCTTGTGAGTTTGGTATAGGTGTGTTTAGACTCCTTTGTATTTTCTGCTGGGAGGGCAGATTTACTTTTGTTCGTTCAGACTGTAGAAGTTTAAAATGTCCCATTTGTCCCTCTCTTTGGTTGATAACGTCACTTTAATTTTTTTCCCTCTCAATGCCTTCTGCCACCAGCCGCTGGACTTCGGATCACCAACATCGCCTGAGCGCTCTGAATCAGTAAGAATTACCCTCTGGGTTGGGGCTTGACCTTCCATTCTCTTCTTGCCAGTCACTGAAGGAAAAGACAAGAGGCTTGGGGAGGGGGACTGGATCACTGTTGCACCTAGTCATAGACCTCCACGAACACCTCTTTTGGGGAAAGGGATCAAGCCAGAGCTGAACTGCCTTCAGATATGTTCTCTCTCTAGCTGGTAGAGCTTTACAGCTTTGAGCAACTTGGAAGTCTACTGCTGAACTAGGCTGCAATGGACACACCAGTAGGCTTCAGAGAACCAACCCAGACTGATTTCTGGCAAAATAGTCATCTCCATGGCAGGAGTCCCAGTCGGTTCTGGGGCTCAGATCGAGGGACAATAGGATTTCTCTGTGCTGCCTTTCCATTTTGGAACCCAGCTGCATTGTGACTTCAGAAGGATGAACCTGTTTGCTGTCGCTTTTGCATTTAGCAGTTTTAACAGTGATGGATTTGCAAGCATCTGGTGAAACACTTTTCTGTCACAGCTACAACCCTGCCCTTTTTTCCATCTGCTCAGAAATCTGATTCTTCTGTTGCTTCAACTATTCCGTTTGGACATCTATCTGGTCTATGGTTTGTACAGAGATGCAATATACAATAAAGCCATCCTACTCACTGTTCCTCAGGCACTGAGGACACCAAAACCAGGTCACTTCTGCAGTAGAGGCTGCAGCTCAAGCAGATCTGTCACATCACCTCTTTTACTACACAGCCTTGGGTTGGCAACTGGCTTTGGGATGGCATGGCTGCAAAACAGCAAGTGGCAGAGACCTAGAGCTGGCATAAGTGCTGGGTGCTAACAGCTGCTCTCCCTGCATTAGCACAGCCCAGACTTCTGGTTTCGCACTTCTGAGTGAAGCAGAATAAATGTGGGTTCTTCTCTTCTAATCTTTCTTTTCTCCTTTTCCTCTTACTTGTTTCACAATTACTGCAGCAGCAAAAGAGTCGTCTTCCAGATTCCCTGAAGAACATGGGAAGCAAAACTGAACCCCAGAATTCACGTAAGTATCTACGTCAACCTAGGCCAAAGAGAATCAGTTCAATAAAGCTGGGGTATTCACCCAGATTCCTCTAGGAATACAAATTGAATCTGTTATCCAGGTTTGCCAACTTTTATGCTCCCTACTGTCAGGTTTGAAATTGAAGTCAGTGTTGCTGTTTCTGAGAGAGGATGTGATGCAGAGATGGTGAGGATTCAGTATTCAAATGGTGTGAGAGCTCCAACTTGAGGGCTAGGATCAATATGAAGGACTATTTCCTTGTTCATGAGGCCTTCTGGCTTGGTATTTGTATCCTCAAAATTAGCAGAGAAGGCAGATGAGCTATCTGACTGAATGTTTCTTTGGGGGTGTTCAGTACTTTCAGTCAGATGCCAGGGTTTCAAGAGGTAGCAGTAGAGAACAAGAGTGAGTCCATTCTTTTCCCTTCCAGGACGAAAGATGAAGCCTTTGCTTCCTCGTGTCAACTCCTACCTGGTTCCCATCCAGTTTCCTTTGAGTCAGCCTCTTGTCTTGCAGCCTTCTATGAAGGTTCCTCTATCCATGGCACAGGGAGCCTCCCTTAACAGCTCAGAGACTTTGCAGAGCAATAAGCGTGTGCGCATTGCTCCAAAGGTTGGTGGCTTGTTTTCCCAGGGGTTTCTGTGTGGCTTTCTTTTTGTTTCTAATTTTTTTTATTCTTTTTTGGTGGAGGGCGGGTGGGTAAGGAGGGTGAGTGTAGTTTTGGGGTTTTGTTTGTTTCTTGGGATTTTTGGGTTGGGTTTTTTTTTTCCTTACATCTCTTACCTTCAATGGACCTGTTCATATGGTTCCTTTGTGCATCTAGGTGCTCTGAAACTCCAAGTTCATGTTAAGAAACTAACCAGTAAAAATCCTTGCTATCCTTTACTGTCTCTAAGCTGACTATCCCCTGCTAGTTTGTTTGCTATAAGGATGTATCTATAATTCACTAGAGGAAGGGGCCTATGGATTGGTCAAGACAATTTTTCTTTACTGCTTGGATGGAAAGAAAGAACAATGGGAGAAATATCTTTGTTCTGATCCTAAAACATTAATATTTTTTGATAGCTCTAGCAACATGTAACATAAAGAATTTCTCCTGAAAGAGTATTTATTTCATGTAGTTTCTTCCCAGAGGTTTTACATATCTGCTGTTTGCTAGTTCTCTTCAGTTCCCAGTTATTCTGGGCTCAAGAAAAACAGCAATTAAACAGGTCTTTCTCTTGGTGTCTCACTGACTACTCTTGTATAATTAGACATTCTAAAGCTTTAGCTTCTTCTATCCGATCTAACCATAATCCTATTTTCCTTTGTGTGCCTGCTGCTTTATGTTCCCTCCTGCTATGATTTATCTTTCTCCTGTGCTCTTTTTCTTTTGATAACCCCGTTTTTTTTCATTTTCTTTTCCTTGGCTTCTGTAAAAGTTGTCCTCATTCATTTTGTTATTCACATACAGGCAGTGTAAGAAGAAATCAAAGGGGTTACATTTTTCCCAGAAATATTCGGCTCTCTTTCTGCTTGTGCTCCTAAAAGATCCTTATAGCAGAAGTGCTCTGAAGAGTATGACTTTGTCACTTAGTTAAAATCCTTCCCACGTGATCTGTAGGTTTCTTTCTATTGACTTTACTGAGATCAATATCTGTTGTTAGTTACTGCTTTCTGAAGATTTTCCTCTTACCTCAGCTGCTGACCTAAAGTGCCAACCTTTCTTTTATTCTTTCCACTATTATTTGGATTTTGGGTGGGTTAGACCCTTGCGTACTGACTGCATGTCACTTGTGTTTCTTTGTAGATGTCACTGTCTACAGAAGAGTCACCCTCCTTACCCACAGCTGCTATCAAGGAAGAGAGTCAGTGTGATGAAGGTTTATTTTCCCCAACCCATTCCCTAAAGGAGAACAGCTCCCAGCCTGGTGAGGAATTGGCTTCTTTCCCTGAGGATGTCTGTATAAAGGAGGAAGAAGGCTCTCAGCTGGATGACTGGCTGTCCCCATTTGCCTCAACCATAACAGCAAAGGAAGAGCCAGGCTTGTTCCTCCCAGACTCATCCACAAAGGAGAGGAAACAATTCACTACACTGAAGTCCCCACCTAAGGCTGTTTCTGACTCATTAGTTATAAAGAGGCGGGAAAGGCAGGAAATGGGCAGATCCAGAAGGAAACAACGCCTAGCACTGCCTTGCTCAGAAGAGCCTGTCCTTGTTTTGCCAGAAAGCAATAGCTTTGACCCTTTCCGGTTAGGGGCAGACCGTCCCTTCCCTCTGGAAAGCCAGTCTCTTGAAAATGCATCACAGCTCAGCTGCTCACAAGGAGAAGAGGGAGCCTTTAAAACACCAGTCAAGGAGATTTTCAGCAAATTGCCGGTTTCTTCCACTCCCAGTAAAGTCTCAGCTGCTACTACCCCCTCACTAGAGGGCCTTGACACCTGGAAGTCTGTTTCCTTAGCAAAGGGAAGTCATGAGCTGGACTTCAGTCCAGTGAAAACCCTTCAGTTGCCATTCACCCCCCTCCAGGACAACCAGGACTTGCTGGCTTTTAACAGCACACCCCTTAAAAACCCGCTCTTTGATTCTCCTCAGGAACTGCTCAATACAGAATCCAGTGACATGGTTCATGCCCCCCTCACGAGCTCCCCAGCCTTTGTTCGTGAGCCTGCTAAGCAATCATCTGTTGAACTGACAGCCTCTGGCTTTACTGAAAACCGGTCACTCATGGAGGGCCTTATCCTGGACACCATGAATGACAGCCTAAGCAAAATCCTTCTAGATATCAGCTTTCCTGGTCTTGAGGATGAAAATTTAGGTACAGATATTAGTTGGTCTCAGCTGATACCTGAATTGAAGTAAACTGGCCTGAGAACTGAATTTGGCTTGCTCTGATGTTACAGAAAGCACTCTTCTGAGATCTATTCACGTAGTCTAAGACAACTGCTTTTGACTAATTCCCACATCCATGGGAACAGAGGGCGTTACTGACTCCTGCTAAGCTGGGAGACAGGCCCATCAGCTGCTATGAGCTTCCTTTATAAGATGCTATAGACTTTGTGGGGAACAAGGTAGAACTTCTCGAACCTTGTGCTAGAGATAAGAATCCCTAGAGAGAGGTTATCAAGAAAAATCTAGGTAGGTTCTGAATGGCATTTGCCACTCAAGCTATCAGAGGAAAAAGAACGCTCTCCTCAGTGTGTTCTCAGGAAAGAGTTTGGGAACCTCATCCTAGCTCTGTCCTAATTTTCCTTTACTTTGTTCCCCTAGTATCTTCTGTTTAGTTTTAATGGCTGTAAATACTGTACATTCCTTAAATTAGCCCTTAATTATAACAATAATTTTATTATTGTAGGGTTATGGGAATATTTGGACAGGGAAAGAATTGACCTAGAGTGTTGTCCATATGTTCCACACCTCCTGTATTCTACCGTAGACAAGAGCTCAAAATTCTTTTTTTTTTTTTATTTTATCTTTGACTTCAGAAACACATTGGTCTAGATTGTTCTGAAGGTTGTTGGGGCAAAGATCTAAAAAATCCCCTATATGTGACCCAAGTCAAACTAAAACAGGTTGTTATCTGGATTGCAGAATAAAACCTTGGTTTGGCTTTCTCTGCCCAGGCTGGAACAGAGGAGAGCTCAGATCAAGTAATCTAGCTCTTCTGATTCCAGAGTCCTATTATGTACCTAGAGAACTAGGTAGAGACACTGCTGCAGTAAGATGGACCTCTTTTTGAATGTTAAAGCTGCTCTTATTACAGTCACCAGTTGAAATTGTAGAAACGACCCTATAAAGCAAATGCTGATATTTCCACTGAAAAGTGACCTCTGGAAACACAAGGTATCACTTGTTGCAACAGAACAACTCCTCCCAGTTCTCTAATACTTATGTCAAAGGAGGAAATGACCAGGGAAAAGATCTGATGCTTCTGCTTACAAACAAATGGTGATTCCTGTATCTACATACTCAATAAAGCTTCTGTGGGAACACAGCTGAGTATTATCTGTACCCCTCTTAGCAGTGTGCTTGGGCTGGGCCATGGCATGAGCAACTAATTTTCGCACATCTCATGTGTGTGTGTTTTGTGAGGACTAAGTGACCATGAGGACATTTTCAGTATTCTTCAGGCCATGTTGATCAAACCACATTAGATTTGGTTACTCAGCCCTTTGCTTTATATAATAGACTTTCTCCTGCCATTTGTAGGTAAATCCTGACTTTACAGGTCAGATCTTAGTCTAAAACATCACAGCACCACCAACAGACTAGTTTCTCTACTTGCTAAATGCAAAACAAATCTCAGTTGAAACTCTGTATTTCTACCTTCCCTTACAGAGATAAAACCAGTTTTAGATGTGTGTGGTTTTCAGAACTGCAGTTCTCTTTTGTGCTTGCAAAAAGGTAATTTGCCCTCAGAAGATGTTTCAAGAGCTTTGGTTTAATGGTGGCTATTTCATTTATTCTGTGGTTATGAAGAAGAGGCCTGGCTTGTGGCATGCTGTCTGCTAGTGCATCTTACACAGCTGTCAACACTCAGCTTTCTCAAGGCATCCTTTCTCCCTTTGATCTCACTTCTCACTCCTGAGAGGATGTGTGCACGCAACTGACATCTGAGAGCCAGCTAACTAAGGATCGTGTGTCCAGCAAATAATGAAATGTTCTTGTCCTTGGTGTCAGTTCCAGACTGGTGATCCCCTGCTATCCCGGTCAGCTGAGATGCTTTGATAGCCACCTTCTGTTATGTTTTGAACATAGTAGTGCCAAAGTTTAGTTTCCCCTCCTGTTAAGTATTCCTGTGGGAGCACTGCTAGAGGGAAGTTCTATGAAACAGGTGGGAGGAACAACAGAAAAATTCCATAAGCAATTCTACCTCCCGCTTCCACAACAGTTTACCCAGTGTTTAGCCAACCTGGTTTGAAGCCTCAGTTGGTGAAGATTTAATCACAAAATATTTATTTCTCTATGTTTGTCTGATCTTCTGCCTGGATCCTTTCCTTAAGGAAAGGTAGTTATCACCTTTTCCTTCTGCAGGCTCAGTATTTGGATTGTAGAGTAGAGGTGTCATTTTTTAAGACAGTGGATGCCTCTGTCCACCCTCTTTCAATCAGAGCAGAGCCATACTACACGTCTTCTCATGAACCTGTTGCAGCTCAAGAGCAGGTAGGCACAATTCTTCACACCCATTGCACAGCAGTCTCCAGGTCTTCTCTGAGTAATGTGCAGGAGCATCCAAGACTGTCCTTGAGTTCTGATAACACAGAAGGCTGTTTAACACCTTTTACCCAGTAAAACAAACATGAATTTAAGATACAATTTCTAAGAGACCTGGGACACACAAATCCACAGGGAGCCAGTGAGTGCTGTGGATGCTCTCCTCCTCTGAAAATTCTGTTCTGTACCTGACAGGAAGAGTGACATGTAAAGGGGAAGGTAATTCCCCTTCCTTGGTTCAGTGGGGTTCCTACTACTATGTTTTGTCAGCTGGAAAGGACTGAATTCCCCCTGACAGAAGGTGAACAAGGACAATTGCCACCTTTTTGCTTTTCCAGCTTGGCTGGGGAAAGGAAAACTTGATCTCTTCCCCATAGGAAGAGAAGACATCTTTTACAATGCAGCAGTCATTTTGTGACAGTGTCAGGCCTTCATTTCTACCAGAGGGCAGAATAGCTCTAAAGAAGGGTGAAAATTTCTTTTTTATTAAAATATCTGGCTTCTTTAAAATGCACTGTGGACTCAGAGAGCAAAATGCCAGGCTTGAAAAATGTGAGCTGGTTCCTGAACAGAAATATATTCCCTTCCCCCTTCCGTTTTTCCAGCAGAGGTGAGCTACAACTGGATAAGAAGGTATTCAGGGCATAATAAAGCATTAGCTGCCTGAAATTAAAAAGAAAATGTCTTGCTTCACTAGTCATCTCAGACTGGTTTCTTGCTTTGAAACAAGCAGAGTTTCAGAATGTAAAGGCCATGAATCTGAACTGCTGATGCAGGTCAAATGACACATTTGTCCTTGAGTTTCAGCTACAACTTTCCTTGGAAAAATAAAGATCATAAATACTGGGATACACAGTTTACAGGCAATGCAGGCAAAAGATTATGCAAAGCAGATTCTATTCTACACCTCAAGACTTGTGGGAAGTCATTATATAGAGCACACTGATGAACTGTTTGCATAGAGGATAAATTATCAGAATTACTTATCCTCATTTGCTTCCATTTATTTTTTTTATGCACCCAGTTTGAAAACAGAAACATTGATTTAGGAGTATTCACATGAGTCTTGGGGTCTAATCTGTCCTGAGTTACCAAGATGCATTTTCCACTTTAAGCTTCACTTTACAAAAGCTTCTGTTTGGAGCAGTTAAAATTTTGCCTGCTGTCACGGTAGTCTTAAAGTTTTGGACAATTAACAGTGTTGGTTATATTTAGCATCTAATTCAATCCTTCCAGGAGGGGAAGAAAGGTCAGGAATGCAGCAGAATTGAAACCATAAAGTACATTGCTTGGAAGAATATGTGGGATCACTGAAGATGCCTTCAGCAAATACAATTTTCCAAATATTTCCAAGTAATGATGTCAGTGACACAGAATGGTCTGATCTGGAGCTCCAATCTGTAGCTTAACTTGTTCTTGACAGTCTGCACTCTGCAAGCACGCCCATGGGATTGGCATGCCACAGTGATAAGAGCTGTTTTGCCATTTCCCATTGCTGAATCTCCGTTTTTATTTGTTTGTTGTTTTTATTAAAACCTTGGAGTCAGAAGATCATGAGATAATAGCAGTTGTCACTCAAATCATGTCAAGGCCTAGCCATCAAGAATGTAGCAAACAGCTGGCGCACATACAGATGCATCCTAAAGGCTAGGAAATCAAACAAAACCAGTATTTATAATCAAAAACAAAATTGCATTGTTAAAGTATCATTG
>JAWWEU010000001.1:29453365-29517988 GCA_035583155.1 Acropternis orthonyx
GATCATGAGATAATAGCAGTTGTCACTCAAATCATGTCAAGGCCTAGCCATCAAGAATGTAGCAAACAGCTGGCGCATCCTAAAGGCTAGGAAATCAAACAAAACCAGTATTTATAATCAAAAACAAAATTGCATTGTTAAAGTATCATTGTTACCCATCAAATCCTTGAGGTGATAACGCATCCCTCTGTCTTTCTGCCACTGCAAGTGCATTGTGTACACAAAGCTGCTTCTGTACTAGAAATACTATTGTGACAGTAATTCCACCACAAAATCCTGAATTGTCTGAGCAGAAAATATCCATACTGAATTTCAGCCTCAGGTAGAGTTATTCTTTCTCTGCTGGGGAGAGAAGGGGCAGGGAACACAGGGAAGGCAGTTCAAGGGCCTAATTGGTTCTATAAATGAGAGCAGAAGAATTTTTTGCTCATATTAAAAAAACCCTTTATAGCAAATCTTTTCTTAAAAAGGTCTAGGGCCTCCCTGCTTTGGAAGGATTTTGTCAGGGTGTCCTTCTTGGCTTTGATGTTTCCTTTCTTACAAGCTGATTGAAAATTTTCTGATTTTTGGCTGCTATAAACATTCTTTAAAAAATTTCTTTCACATCCTTAGCCCAGTCATAGCTGGCAACTAAAATCTGAGAAGAGATTTATTCATTACAGAGTGTGCTCCAGCACAGGCTCGCTGAGGCGTATGGAGATTTCTCTCTGAGCTTGCTCTTCACTGCTGCTTGCAGCTGAGCACGGCAACATGAGCTCTCTTGTGCTCTAGGGGCTTCTACTGGGCTTTTGGGAGTAGATGATGCAAAGAAAGACCTTGATGAAAAGATGTCTCAAAGAGTCAAAGAGAGAGAGGATTCAGAAGACAAAGAATCATAAAATCATGGAGTCATCTAGGTTGGAAAAGACCTTTAAGATCATCAAGCCAAACCATTAACCTGACACTGCCAAGCCCACCATTAAACCCTCTCCCTAAGTGTCTGCAATCTACACATCTTTTAAATACCTCCACAGATGTGACTCAATCACTTCCCAAGGAAGTCTTTTTCCAATGCTTGATAACCCTTTCAGTGAAGAAATTTTTCCTAATATCCATTTTAAACCTTACCTAGCACAACTTGAGGCTGTTTGAGAGAATAAAGAAAGAAGAAGTTTGGATAACTACCACTATAGTCATAGATTCTACAGTCCTCAGGTTTAAGGCTGGGGCAAAATGTTCAGGTACCACAGAACAAGCATGAAAGATGTGAAATACTAATTTCATGTCTTGGGTTTGGTTTACAAGGGATGAGCCCAGTGCCTTGCACATACCAGCAAGGAGAAAACACAGTTTGGAAAAGGTGCCAATTCACTAAGCAGGACTGAGGTACTGTTCCTGAAGAACCATCCACAACTGCAGAATGACTAAAGATTTAGTCAGCAAGCACTGAAGCTTGAATAACTGCATCTCTAAATAAGAGTCTGCCTGAACAAGAGAACAAGAGGTGGGCTGCAACACCCTTTAGAACAGCTGACTCCCCCTAGAACAGTGTGTCTGAGTAGCCCTGCTACAGCAGAACTGCTCCAGTCACAATGCAGCAACCAGGGACATGCTGCACACATAAATATATATGGCTTCAATTGTATATACTGACAAATACACCTGCTTAAGTGATTATAGTTAATTTCAGCAAGTTATACTGCTGACCTATCGAGAATTTGACTGATCTCGCTTTAAGATACAAAACAAGCCATTTATAAACAAACATGACAGGAAACATCTGGTACATCTGGCAATTGTTGATAGGAGAGTTTTCCACAGTGTGTGATGGTGGACTCTAAAAGTAAAACCTGTCCTCAAAGGAAATGAGACTGGAGGCAAAGACAGCCAACAGAGATTCCCACCTTCTGAGTACTACATCTGGACTTCATTTTGAGCAAGACAAAAACTGCTCTGCTTCCACAGCTAGCTGGGCACAGGCAAAAAGTGTATAGGTGGTTGGAATGTTTATTTGCTGTTGTCGTTTTACATGAAAAGAAATAGGTTTTGACAGAATCCCATGGACAGCTACTCAAAGCCCCTTGCCAATGCTTTAGTAATAGGCCTATGCACATACATAACAAATTAAGCTTTTCAAGGCAACTCTAACTGTGCTGGGTTTTACTGTTTGAGTATTCCGTTTTGAGGACATGCTCTGAAAGGAGGTTTAATGGTGTAAAATTGTCATTATTATTTTTATGGCATTATGTAGATACTTAAAAAAATTTTGTCTGTGTTAATGACAAGTGCATTCTGAGCCTCAGGCTAAGTGGATAATGGAAATATTGTTCTCCCTATGGATAAGAAGTGAAAGGACAGTGAAATGAAAACAACTACCTAGAGACACACACAGGAGACATCTTTGAGACTGCATGTTTCCAACTCCTGTGCTATTGGTCTTAAACACACAACTATCCTTCATCTCAGACTCTTGCATACTTTTATTGGTAAGCATATAACTACCAGAAATTATTCTCTGCTCTAAAAACCTCTTCAGGAGCACAGAGAAGCTCTAGCATGAGTAAGACAGCTGCCATTGCTATGTGCATTAGCACTCCGAAATGGATATATTCCTTCCCCTTGAGAAAACAAAGCCACAGTCTCCTAGTGTAAATCACGAAGGTGCATAATGGAAGGGGGAATTTGATCAGCAACTGTTCTGTGACATTGCTAACTATTCTAACCAAACAGAAAAGGCCCCTTTTTAATGCAGTTTAACTCAAGCAAAGAAATCAATACAGACAGGATACACATCATTACAAGCAATGTTTATACAGCATAGGGATTTCATATTGGCCAACCTTGTTCTAAGTTTGCTATAGTGTAACAATAACTCTAGCCCAGATGGCAGATGACTACAGAGACTTTACTCTAAACTACCTAATTAAGGAAACTATTTTACTTTCTGGCTGACCTTACTGGCAGGACACACTTTGCTATCCAGCAGCCGAGCTAAATGTTATGTACATCTGAGATGACATTTATCTCAAGGAAACTTGCCAAATGTATTCAAATTCACTGAAACAAATACTGTAATTTATTACTTATTATTTCTAGAATAGGAAGACATTTTATTATACAAATAGACAAACTGGAGGGAATTCAAAGCAGAAGAAGCTTTTTTTTTTTTTCCCAAAGAGTGAAGGAGAGAGGGAGAAGCATGCCTGGTTTGCTTGAGTAAGGTTTGTCCTCTCATCACTCCTCTGCACCATCTGTGCATCCACAGACTGTGCGCAGGCTGTGACAATGAAAGAAAGAGAAAGAGCAGAAAGTCGCCTCATTGTGATCCTGCACTGGATCACCACAAGGTATCTCCTGGCCTCAACACATTTGCTACACCCGGGGGCACTTTTACACCCACTTGAAACTTGCACTGCCAAACTGAGACAGTGCATTGGAAACTGGTCTAATATAGAAACAACCTCTGGGCTGGTTATATTGTGTGGGGGCTATTGCTGAGCTCTGTAGCAGCCCAAATTGTCACAAAAGAAATTTAAAGCTCTTTATCTACAATCCACCCTCGCACCAGCACTGTGTCAGCTCTCAGGAGGACAAAATAATGGTTTAGAAACTGTTGAAAGACAAAAATTCAAAGCTGAAGGGAAATCTCTAAGCAAGAAACAACTATTAGCAGTTGCAAAAGTAGCATGAGAATATGATAGAGGGGAATGATTTTACCTATTCATTAAAAAAAAGTTAAAATTTAGTAAAAAGGTAAAGCTTCCCAGAAGTGAGATAAAAGGAAAATCTCTGGTGAAAAAACCTCAACCTGTGAAATTTAAAGTCAAACCAACAAAAGCCCTCAACAGAGCAGCTCCTCAAACAACTGGGGTACTCAGTAAAATAATGGTTTCGCTTTCTTTAATCTGTGAGCTGCTGATCATGCAGCAAAGGACTCCATTGCTCCTCTTCACTACTTCTGGTACTATTCATGAATTTCTTCCAACAAAGGAATAGCTGACTGAAATATTGATCCTCTCTTGCTTCTTGGCTGGGCAAACTGGCTACTGGGAAATTCTGCTTTTCAGTGTTTTTCCTTAGAAATATGGGCACTACTTCTTCAGTGTTTCTGTTCAGGATCAGGGACCAACATCCATAAACATGGATACAGAGCTGTAGCTTTGTGGTTAGCTGGAGCAGGGAGAAGGGCTTTTAACTTCTGTGAAGGCAGAGTGGTTCTTCTATTGTCTGAACAGCACTGTTACACATCCTGTAAGGATTTCTGTATGAAGGGTGCAGAATGGTGAGGCAGAATGGGTATGGTTATTGTATGTAACTGGATTGAATCAAGAAAGGGAAATAATTTTTCAGAGTTTATGGGACTGTGTATCAATATTTTCATCTAAATAAGTTTTATTTTTCTAATACAGACCCTCAGTGAGTCATATACTATTTTTCAGGGCCTACAAAAGATGACTGGGAAAGCTATAACTGGTGAAAAAAATCCTTAAATTTGCTGGACTGTGATCTGATTTTCCAGTAGAAAACCTTCAAGAGTGTCTGTTCTGGAAAAAACAGAAAACACCTCACCTACTTAGTAAACAGGCTCTGTTTAAGAAGAACAGGATGGAAAAAGTAATAGCTGAATAGTAAAAAACAGTGACCTAGAACCTAGCATGCCTCAGAAGGGGGAAGATAGCAACTCTGAAAGGAGAAGACAGTTGATTTCACCTTCATAAAAATGCTAGGGTTTTTTGCCAGACCTAGGAACTAACATCACAGGATAGAAAGAGTTAAGTGATCTGCTCTTAAAATCAGAAGGCATGAAGGATGGGAGAAAGCTTTAAATAAGATTCAAAGATTTCTCCCCTTTGGGTCAAAAAGAGAGAAATATCTTCTGGGTTAAGGACCAGGATTAACTGGTGAGACCCTCAAGCAGAACTACTCAAGCAATGGCTCCAGCACAGCTGCAAGGCAAACTGATTGTGATTGAACTTTGGCAAAGTGCTGTGCAAAATAAACTAAAGAAGGGTGGCTAGCTGCAAGGAGGGACTGGGACTGGGAAGTAGGAGTGGTCCCTCCTCTTCATGCCTAAATGCACATCCAAGGTGGGAGGTGAACTTGTCAGAAATCATGTAGCTCTGCCCACAGGTTTCAAGGCAAGGTCTGTAGGTGATCCAAAATGTTCTGTTGTACTTTACAGTCTTAAGGTTTGTTCTGAGGTTTTGAGAAAATTGGCTCTGTCATTGCTACAAGCAGAAGCAGACCTGCCTTGTCATGGCTGGCCTGCTGAGATATTCACAGTCAGCAGGAGGGGAAACACCTCTTGTCCTTCTTTGAGAGCAGAGGTACATGATTCAGTACTGGTTTGTGTGGTTTGTGAAAGGACTTGATAACAAGACTCAGTGAAGCCACAAGAGGTCAAAAGTGTGTAAATCAGGAATCATTAACAACCTAGAGGCAAGAAAACAAGAGGATGGGAACACAGCCTCCCTGGGAATATCCATTATTTAAATTCTCTTCTTAATTTGACTTGCAGATAGACAAGAACAATTGAAAACACCTCTGCTGAGCTCTTGTTGGGACTCTGCCTGCATTACAGTTTTGAAGTCTGGCCTTAGAGTATAAAACAGTTAAAATGTACTTCTACTCCCATTCCTGCAAAATCCAGTGATGTGGAAATCATACTACCTTGTGTAAAGCAGTTAGCTTATTTGGAACAAAAATGTTAATCTCTCTACATTTTAGCATTACCCTAAGAACAACCAGCCTCCCTTCTCACATTTGAGGAGCCCAGATCCCAAGACAAGTGCTAACACTGTAATGATCAGCAGGGAGTAAAAGATACACACCATGTTTTCCTTTGACCTGAGGACAACCTTTTGGTAGTTTCTACAACCGCAGTGAGGTCTCGCAGTGTGCTGACAGGACTTACCTTTGGATCTTTGTATTGGATTTACTTCCTAATATTGCAAACTCACTGTTATATTTTTTTATATAATCTAGAACATAAAGATAATTGGTATCAGTAATATTAGAATGTTACATACTACCAAGCCAGAAAACAAAGGGAGCAACAGAAGTTCTTCTTTTGTGGTGACTTTCAGTCAGTTGCTGCTATTCCCTCTCTGTTGCACATGAAGGCTGCTCCACCCCTTGCTGGCTTTCATGGAAAGGTAATGCTGTCCTCAGCTTCACAGCTGAGTAAAATTTGGTTTCTTCCACTGTACATGATGTCAGAACCAGTGCTTAATGGGGCAGTGTATTAACCAGTGAAAAGGAATCAAAGTAAAGCAGCTTCAGTTCAAGTAGAAATTTCATGTTTCAAACAGGATAATATGGAGGCAGAAAGTCGAAAAAAGTGAGCTCTGCCACGTCCTCTCTCCCACGAGAAGAGGGATGTCTGTGCTAGTCCAGACATCCCAGACTGCAAGCAGTGTCAGCACTCTCTTAGCATAAATAGGGGATCAAGTCCACTGCTGTTGACAAGCCAGTGATTTTAGGTTTTTGTAGCATCAGAGGGGATTGCTCGAGATGGAGAAGGGTGAAAATGAGGGCTGAGTCACGCCCAATACATTTGCCCTGGCTGGAAGCAGAAACCAGACCTTCAGCGTTTCGTTCAAGCTACACAGACAAATCCTTCAGCGCAGCCTGTTCCCAACGCATGGCACTCTGCAGAAAGGAGACTGGGCATGTCTGCCAGGAGCCTTGAGGAGGATGCTCTCTCCCATTTACCAAGGCACTGACTGCATCATCTCCTAGGCTGAGCCGTGTCGCTGCCGGTATTCACAGATACACCGAGATGCGTCAAAGCCCCCTGGCATAGCCGCTGGACCGCACACGCCGCCGGCGGGAGATGTAGCGTGTCCCCAGCGTGCGGGGACAGGGACGGGGACACGGGAACACGCGCGCGGATGCGTGCGCGCAGCACGGAGAGGTACGCCCGGCCCCCGGCAGCGGGTCATCCAGCCTTCTCCTCCTGGATTTTTCCAGCCGGAGCGTCTTGCCGGCTCTGCTGTGATTTATGGAAATGGGTTTCTGACGCGGGGCTTTTTCTCTTGCGACAGGGACCCACGGACTGGAGGAGGCAGAGCTGCAGTCAGGGTAGGAGAAGTGAGGGGAGAGGAAGAGGCGGGGAGCAGAGGGACACGGGGGAGTGGAGAGGACAGAGGGAGAAACAGTCGCGCAGACACTTCAGAGACGGTTGAGTTATAACTAAGAGAGCAGGAAGAAAGTCAGAGAAAGGAAGAGAAGGAGAACTGTGGGGAAGGGGAAGGGAAAGGAGATCAGAGACTGAGTCAGCCTCCAGAGGGCAAACACCGGGAGACGAGTTCAGGGAACACCCCAGCGTACCAAGAAGGAACCTGCTCTGCCTGAATCTTCACCATGAGCACAAGGAAGAGCTGCCCCCTGCCACTGGGGCAAGAAGACCAGGAGGAAAAGCAGACTGAGGGTACTCCTGACCTGGAGCGGCAGGAGTGTGAGATGGAGCTGAGGAACAAAGCTATTCTGCAACAGAAGAGGCGGCTTAAACAGGCCACCCAGTTTGTGCACAAGGACTCTGCTGATCTGCTGCCCCTGGATGGCTTGACAAGGCTTGGCACCTCCAAGGACCTGGTGAGTCCCGTGGGACCCCATGTGGGAGAGAGTCCTCCTAATAGCTTTCATCCCAGCTGCGAACTGCGGTCAGGCTTTATGAAAAGGTCATGGGTTCAGCAAAGATGAAACTTCATGATCATCTAAGAGCAGGTCAGGGTGGAGGGAAAGCATGAATCTCTCATTTATTTGCATTCATGTTCTCATGCATCCCACTAGGAACCAAACTCCTCGCAGGGGCAGGCAGACCTGGACTGTAAGGACTCTCCAGGACCTAAGTTTCCACTCACCCAGTACCTATATGTGTTCATGTGACATGTATGTTTCCCTGTGGGACATCTCTGAAAATCCCCATGTGTTCTTGCATGATCCAGCTCAAATGCAGACTGCTTCCTGGACTCAGCAGGGAGGGAAGCACAATTTGTGAAACTCTTGAGAGGCTTATGTTTGACCTTGTCACCTTTTTGCATTATTCTCTGTCCCCCCACTCTTAGCATTTGTGGAGGGGCAAACACAGGGCAGGACCACTAACCAGACACGCAGGTAGATGCAGTGCCTGGCACTTGTGGATGATACCTCTGGGGAGGAGGCACGGGAGGGAGGCCTGTGGGAATCTGCTTGTGGAGCAGTAAGCATCAGGGAAGGGAGATCTCTTCCAGGAGCCTGGGCAGTCTGTGTCTGGAGGGACTTCCCCAAGGCTAGAAGCAGTTTTCCCATGGGATCTCTTGCTGGCTCAACTGCACACACATTCCCCTCGCTCTGCCAGTTTTACTGTCTAACTTCTCCTCTCTGCTGTGGAGTTTAACTGCTTAAGGATGTGAAAGTCTAAACCATTTTCCCTAAAGGGGGCCTGGGTCTGGTTGTGATGGGGACACAACTACTTATTCCATCTGTGCCTGTGGGTGTCATAAAAGATCTTGCCCCTCCTTGCTGTCTGTGCTTTCTTCTGTGTCCTCAGACAACCAAAACACCACAGATGCTCATGTGTGTGTGTGTCCCATCATTTCCCGGCTCCCACGGCAGGTCCCATGGCTGCTGGCAGCATGGCACACAGGAGCACATGTGTGTGGGATGGGCAGGGTCCCCAGCACTGGGCCTGAACGGGAGCTGTCCTCCTTGCTGAACCCTTCGGGTGCAGTGGCTCTGTCCTGCATGTGCCACACTCCCGTGCTGGCACACCCTCCTGTCTCCCACCACCCTCCCCACAGCTGCCTCAGCAGCTGCTGAGAGTCCCTGGCTCAGCAGGGTAAAGGGTGGCCCCTCAAAGTCACCCTGAGCTGTTGCCTCATGTCCTGCTGGCCCTTCACAGCTGCACACACATGGCTGTGGGCAGGGACTGGTCTTGAGAGCGTCCCTCTGGCCCCGCACGCTGTCCCTGCTGAGGGGCGAGGGGAGAGTCACAGAAGTGTTGCCTTAGCGAGGAACAGGGACTGTCCCCCCTGCAGGGAAAGAGGTCTGGCCACACTGGAGCCCCGAGGGCTCTGCTCAGGCTGGTGGCACAGGCAGGCACTGACCCTCAGTGCCTGTGGCATTGCATCTCAAACATACCCTCAGGAGGGAATGGCCGGACATACCCTGAGCCTGTCCCTGGACAGCTTTTGGCAGGGTACGGGGCGGAGCCGCTTCTGAGTCTTTTAGTGTGTGTTTGTTGACCCCAGCCACAAAGACAGAGAGAAACATGTCTGTCGCCTTCGCTTTGGAATTGACTCCTGTCGCACCATGCCCCAGAGTGACAACTGGCACCCTGAAGGCACAAACATTTGCTTGGTCAAGACAGTCCTTGTCTGAATCACTTGCCACGAGCAGCTCTCCTGGTCGAATTAACCATTCTAAGCAGGAGAATTCCTTGTGTGCAGACAGCGTTCAGTCACTGCAAAACACTGCATGCCTCAGGTTTGGCCCACAACAGAATAGCTGAAACATTTTTCCCATGGAGCTAGGGAGCAGTAAATAAAGCGTAACAACTTTTCTGACATGGAGATCTTGTCTTGGCATTAGAAGGCACAAAACAAAGTGTGGCCCCTGTGCAGAGATTGCATACATAGGATCCATGTGATACCTTCATTTCTGCTTTACCTTGGATCAAGAAGAGAACCAGACCTTAGATTTCCAAGAGCAATTCAGCAGTTCCTGCAACTTGATGGGACACTGTGATATTGCTGTGATATTGCTGTGATGTTTTGGGGACTGCAAGTTAAAGTCCAAAATATGCTTTTGGAATATTTTCCAGGCATTTCTCCAGCCCTATGAAAACCCCATCTATGTTTCCTAAATTGATCTGGAACCCTCCTGGAGGACAGGCATACAAAAAAGGAATGTACCAAAAACAAAGCAGCAGTAGGAAGTGCTGGATGGTTTGATTTTGGAGAGAGAGCAAAACATCCCAGAGTCCTATAGCACTTACACTGGGAGGAGAGTTTAACTGATTCCCCAAAACAGGTCTCCATTGACAGTGCCAGACACTCCAGCTGTGACCATCCCAGAAGTCCTAAAATTAGAGCAAGGCCCCATGTAATTTAAAACTAAATATATGCTTTCTTTTGCAGGCACAGGCTGTTACTTTTTGCCCCTCCTCTCTGTGTATTCTGGATGTGCATTCAGCTTATGCAATGAAGCCAGCAGTGCCTGGGATTTGATGGGCCCATCATGTCTCCAAAAATGAGTAATTACACATTTCTGTGGAGACCTCATGTTTCCAGCTTTGTAATACAAGCGTGATTTATTTTTTCCTGATGGCAAAACAATTAAGTAGCTACATGAGCTACATATTCTGAAAGTACCAAGAAGATCTGAAGAGCTGGCTTCTTGCTTCCCAAAAATCAAGTTCTCCAGCTCATACAGTGTGACTAATCCTAGCAAGGCCTTGAGATTTCACATTGGAGAGCCTGAACCTTCCCTAAATTGCACTGGAACCTGCTTTGATCTATCTAAGTGCCCTGAGAGGGCCTCCTTTTCAGCTGCTGGCCACAGCATCCTTCAGATCCTCCCTCACCATCCTCTAAATCTAATTGTTACTGACCAGTCCAAGAGAGACAACAGTCTCCACTTCTCCATCTTGCTGGTGAGAGAGAAGATAGGGAGGGCCCCAGGAGTCTGGTTTTGATCAGATGCCTCCACAATCCCAAAGCTCAGCTAATCCCCATCAGCACTTGGCTCCTTCTCAGCCTGAGTGACAAGAAGGGGACAGAGGTGGCAGCTGCAAAGGCCCTGCTCTTTCTGTGGGAAAGGTTGCAGGGAGAGGGAAAGGTCCTTTGAATGCCAGATTGTGCGAGATAGGAGGGAGGATGGGAATTTGGAGACCTGCTGTTTATTCCCTGCCCTTTTCCCATGGCCCAGATGTTAGCTGGCAGCCAAACTGGTACAGTGCTCAGAGTATTTAGGGAGTTAAGTCCAATAGCCAGCTGTGCTGTGGGCCAGAACAGTAGGCTGGGAAAAGACCAGGAACAGAAGGATATTTTTACCTCATTTTTCAGCTACTGCAGTGTCTCTCAAGCAGCATGTGAATGATCTTACTCTCACCCCTTGAGTGACAAGGAAACAGAGGCATGAGGGACTTGGGATCTTGCAAAGAGCAGTGCTGAGTGTGACCAAAAGAGCCAGTACCGGCTTTCCTGCTTCAACCATTGGGCATATCTGACAAGT
Organism: Acropternis orthonyx; assembly: GCA_035583155.1. Classification (NCBI taxonomy): domain Eukaryota; kingdom Metazoa; phylum Chordata; class Aves; order Passeriformes; family Rhinocryptidae; genus Acropternis; species Acropternis orthonyx. The sequence continues at coordinate 29,464,562 of JAWWEU010000001.1, forward strand.
CAGGGTGCTTCAAGTGGCAATTTGCACACTTCCTCAGCCTCAGCCCTCTGACCAGGCATGAAGCTAGTCCGAAGCACATGTACCCTGTGGGGTTAATACAGCCCAGCTCATTGGCAGGTCTGCTGTAATTCACGTGTTTGGCCTGCACATTGATAAGATCCTACATCAAGCTGCTGCACCATCTGGGATTTAATTTATCTTTTTTTTTTTTTTTAGAAAGATAAAAGCAACAGTTTATGCTGTAGCACATCAACCGTTTTAGATTCTTTGCCTTTCTTCACTTAGGCAGTTATTACTGAGAATGCCACAGTCAGGTCTGAGCAGCTGCTGTGCTGGAGAAGGACCATGGGGTCAAGTACATGGAAAATGGACAAAGCTACTTGCAACAAGCCTGTTTCATTGCTGTTGCCTATTGTTGATTCAGTACTTGTGCAGGAACTGGAGATACTGAATCAATATTGGCCAAAGCTAGAGCATCTGATGGGGGGGAGCAGAGATGGACTCTAAAGAGCATTAAAAGCTAGTTTTAGTTTCCTCTTCAGGGGAATCTTTCTGCTTCGTGATGAAATAATTGCTTGTACACCTAAAATTTCTAGAGTCCTGCCTTCTTGCCCACAGGTACACATCACACACATGCTGCATTCCCTGTCCCCTCCGACATTAGAAGGTGTGAATGTGCCTGATTGGATGTCAGCACATGCTCATCAAGTAATGTACGGCAGTACTTGAACATGTGTGACACTGCCGAGTGCATGCTTAGCTGGAGGAACAGATATGTGTGGGAAGAGCATGCATCAGGCGTGTTCTTCTGCTCCAGTAATTGCATCCCAGAGGCCTGCCTGTCACAGACATCCCAACACCTTAACATCACCTTAGTCGCTACAGAAAAAATTTTGGGATTTAAAGGAAGTTTTTTGGGCCTTTCATCAGGATGATCAGTTGGGTCAAGCACTTGCAACCTGCTTCCCTGAGCTAGCAAATGTCCTTGTCCTTAGCTCCATACTTAGCTGGGATTTTTCTTTCTTTGTGATGGAGACAGCAGCCACATAGTGTGGTCCAGCGGCGTCTCTTGGAAGGCAATCTGAACAAGCTGCGGAGCGAGACCAGGGTGCAGTCTGCATGGGTTCAATCTCCGCTGGCAAAAGACCAGGATGAAAAGAAGGAAAAGGGAGAGGACAGGAGAAAAGAGACTTCACCCCTGCTAATACAGTGCCAGGTAAGGCAACAACACAGTGCTGCTGATTTCACAGTGATGGCAAAAGCTGAGAGTCCAGCTGCCCCCCTCCCAAGGGCCATGCTGAGTTATAAATTGCAAAGCCAGCTGCAGCCAGAGAGAGCAGATTTCATGCATGGCCTCTCTTAGAGTATGGGTTCACATCTTCCAAAAGCCAGAGGAAAGCCTTCCTGCTATATGCATTCTAGTTGTTCATATTTGAGGATAAATTGCCTTAATCTCAACTCCTCCTTTGAGGGCCAACTTTCCCATGATATGAGGCATTTCATAATTGCATACAGAAGCAGGGAATGTCTCCTTATCACTTGAAGACAGGTGCCCATAGTTAATTTACACTTACTGGATCCAGTCTGGTCTGATTCTCTCGGGTGTCAAATGACAGATATGAGACTCACTAAGATAAAGACCTGGTACAGGATTGATACAAAATACATTTTAAAGCTGTTTTTAGCACAGTTACTTGTTCTAAAGAACATCTCCCGTGTTAGAGTGTAAAGACTACACTTCCAACAAAAACACATATAGCTTTTAAAATTCAGTTAGCACAATAAATTATAACATGAACACAGCCTGGCAGCAAGTTTCTGAAAGATATCAAGCAAAGCCGCTGTCTATTTTGTTTTGCAGCCTTTACTGTTGCAGTCAGGCATTGCTTACCCTGGGTTTGAGACCATAATGTAACTAAGTTAACAGTACTTGGGAACAGACTAGTAGGATAGATGGCTCTCCATGTAATTTCTCCAAATACCTGGAGCCTGGTTTTGAGCAAATAAAGGTGTTTCTTTTTCTTTAATTGCCACTCCTTATTATTCTACAAGAGTAAACTCAGTGATAAAGGGTAGGTTTTTTTGCCAGGCGTGTACACTGAGCAAGGACAGGCATGTGCAGGTATCGCATCCCAGGGGCAGTAGCCAAGTCAGCAGCAGGGTCCAGTAGTCATTCCCTTTTGTGTTTCTAATGGAATGAACCCCAGCTGTCACACACATTTTATTTTCCCTCACAGAGGAAAGTTAATAAACATCACAGTTTAAATAGGTCTAACACTCCCTGAATTCTGCACAGGCATTTCTCTCTTTTTCTGCCCTTCTTAAGAGCCAGTCACTGTTTGTCACATTTAATCTTCTTACACTGAAGGAAGAAAACTCTCCTCCCCCTTCTTTTTAGTCTTGCTGCTTTTGATGTTCTCCTTTGTGAACTTCAAAAAGCCTCTCCTGTCAGTAACAGATCTGTGGCAGGAAATAGGATTCAGGCTGCCAGTTCATTTCAACCAGAGAGGTGAGCTGGTACCTTTTGGAGAACTGCTTGATTATGGTGCAGTTTTTATTAGAAATGGAACATGACCTCAGTGAAGTGGGTTTTTGCCTGACAGCACCTCCTGAAAAAAGATAGTCTATCAGCATAAATCTGCCATTTACATGCAGACAAATATGTGGAAAATTTCAAAGTGGTAACAAATACATCAACTGACTTGTAACTGAACTTGCCCAGGGAATAAGCCTGAATATATGTAGGCTTCAGTGCTACGGGGAGATTCAGGCAGTGTTTTCACTCTAAGAGGTTATAGTTGCCCTGTGCCTGAGGCCTCATGAAGTCTCAGAGATCACAGCCAGACCCAGCCTGTACTGCAGGGTGACTCACCCTCCTGTTTACTTGATGGGTTGCCCACATGTTATTTTAGCAGAATTGCCCCTTTTTGTGACAGTTTTTGCAAAGCACTTTGGAAAGTTTATCATGACTTGTAGCTGCATCATAAAATCAAGCTGTTATTTTTCTCTTGTGGGGCTTGTCTCTTTTTGACTTGCAAATAGATGCTGAAAGATTCCACTGCTGTCCAAGGCCACTTTTCCTCTATGCCAAAGCAACCTGGGGTTAATCAACCTTTTGTTTGTTAAAGCAGCTCCTTGACTTTGGAACTGACATTATTTCAGAATACACAGGTCTTCATAAATGGTGATTCCTGCTGATTCCCCTTCCCCTCTTTCTCAGAAATCCTCATAACTGACATTTAGATAAAGACTAATGGTGACTGGTAGTAACAAACTGAAAATTCTGGAACAGAGATAAGAGTGGGTAATGTGATGAAATGTCCTCTTAGTCCAAGAAGGCTTGCAGTGCCATTAGCTGCCTGTGTACTCCTTACCACATCTGCATTACATTTGTGAGGTGCTGGATGGAGGACTTTTCTCAGGCTTCTGCTGAGTTCTCTGTGCAAATGGTTAGTGGTGTAATTGGAGTGTGGATAACTTCTGTGAGCCTGTTGGAGCTGATAACTGTGCTGGGCTGTTTACACTGAATGAGATTAAATGTTGTTTTCTACAGAATAATCACCGCCCTCTTATATCCTAGCAGGTTTCTACATTGCAACTTTGTCAGCCTGCTCTGAAGCAAAACTCCAGAATCTGCCTAATGATACAGTTTAGGCTTATTATAACAACAGCAGCTCATGCATCTCAGGTCTGTCTGCTCCCAAAGTGATTCCTTAGCAACTGCTATCCGTGTTCTGGATCTTCTGTTTCTGAGCAGCTGACAATGCTTTTTCTGCAGCTGGGCAATGAACAGTTGGCTTCTGGGAGCCATAGGGATGATTAACGCTTTCCCAGTAGAATCCATGACTGTTACTGAGGAAGAGCTGTTTCAGCTGGGCAATGCTGGCAGGTTGCAGTCTGGGCAAATGTGGTAGCATACCTGACCTGAGATTCATGGCTAACATACCCACTTAGGCAGTGAGAAGGCAGGGGGAAGCCTCTTCTGTAAAACACAGAAGAGAGGATGAGGATGCAGACATTTAGCACTCTGTGCTTTATCTTGACTCCCTGCTTAGTCTGGCCACAATTCTTGCAGGCAGGGTTGATGTATCAGTGAGGACCAGACAGCACAGACATTGCAGAGCTTTAAAATCAGAAGGGAGGCATTTTTGTCATATAATCACAGAATGGTTTGGGGTGAAAGGGACCCTATTGGTTTAGTGTTTATTTGCAGCATTCCAGTATTTCTCACAGGAGGTGTTTTCTTTTTTCTCTTTATAACTACTCACAAGTACCTCATTTTTGAAAACAAAATCTTGGAGATACTGGATGTAGCTCTCTGTGATGATGAATAATCGTAAACACATTTGGTTAAGAAATCAGGAAATCGAGACATTTTCCTTGACCTTAGTGGTGCTGCACTGAGTCCCTCATAGCCATGCTGGTCTGCTTAAAGTGTTTAAATATTTAAACTTGTGAGGAATGGGCATAAAGGTAGAGGAGCAGTGGGAGGTCTGTTGCTGCTTCTTAGTGGTTCATGGCACAAAGCACCACAGTGGATGGAAGAGAGGGAATCACAGGAAAAACACAAATGGTAGTAGGAGAAAAAAAATGAGCCTCCCAAAAGGGAGACCTTGTGGCTGAGTTTTTCTGGGTGTTGGTGCATGACAGAACCTTGAAGAACTTCTAGGCCATCAGTAATGCATATTAGGCACTATAGGTAGGTGAAAGATATTTTGTAGATGGCAGTTACTCTGTCTTTTCCAGTTCCTTTACTAAGTCCCATTCCTCCATTTTTCCTGAACATAATTGTTATTGGTGTCCTTGCCCTATTTTTTTCAGACCCCTAACATATGTGAGACCTGCTCTTACTTCATCACCTCTGCCCTGACATTAAGTACCTCTGTGCAGAGGGGACAGAAAACACATGGCAACCACATCTCCTTTTCCCTTCCAAGTGCCAAGGGATACAGAAATGCAGTGAGCAAAGCACTGGGAATTATTCCAGTAAGATCAGGCACAGGTGACTGGGATGCAGGGCATCTAGTCTCTCCCTTTGCTAAGTGACTCCAGCTGTGACTATTGTAGTTGAAATACCATGTCATAAATCCTTGAAGAGCTATATAGGAACATAATGTAAGCCCTGCACAAAACAGACACCTCGTGATTAGGTTGTCTCTTGGATTCAGGAGTCACTTGAGTGTGTCAGCTCATATCAGGCGTATTTGTCCTGGGTGCTTGTTTCAGGCTTCTGCCTCTGGAAGCTCTTCAGCTGAGAACTGCAACTGGTGTTGTTACCTGTGACACCAGAAGAAAGGGAGAGATGACAGTGGCTGTAGCACATGCTTGCATCCGTTTAGAAGCTTTTGTCATATCAATTATTGCTCTGTTAATAAAGTCCATGGGGGTTTTCTGAACAAATTCGCTAATTATGCATCTCTTGACTGGAAAAATGCTAAGGTAAAGTTGCTAATAACAGATAAGTATCTGGGCAATCAAATACAAATGAAACAAGACAAATTGAAAAAGAAGTCTTTGACAGAGGTTTGCAGAGCACTGGGAAAACCACCATTGTCTTGGATGAGTCTCCCACCTTCTGACTACTATATCTTTGGCTGTGTTGCTCAGAAGGTTGGAACAGTGAGTATGCCCATTTTGAGCCCACAGTAATTATCTGTTGTTTTTTCTAGTGCCAAGGTCAGGTATTGAAAGCGACTGTTAACACTGGATGTCTACCAAACCTCATCTCCAAGAGCTGTTTAAACCAGCTGGGGTAAGTCTGCACAGCAGAAAAGGAGAGATGGCTAAAAGAAAACCAATGGCAAGAACCTGGGCACTCTTGATTCCCAGCCCCACTGAGAATTACGAGCAGTTTTGCATGTGCACATGGCTGTTTAGGAGAAGGTACAGAGGGTGGGATAGAGGGCAAGGCCTCAGGAGCACTGGCAAAGTTGCGTGCAGACCCAGGCTGGGAGGCAGAGCAATGTCATTCTGTCTTAGTGTACTGCAAGGCAAAACTGCCCAGCTGAGGGTTAGTGGTGAGGTTTTGCTTGTTGAATCTGCCTCCAGACATACTGCATGGAAGAGATTCCTTCTCCTGTGGGCCTGTTCCCAATGTGACCAAGAAGAACTGCCATCAGTGAGAAGTCCTAGGTTTCCTCCTCTTCCCCCATTTGAGGCAGTAACACCTCTTGTGTCCCACAGGCTGGAAGAAGTATCTGTCATGGACTGTGGAGACCTCTCTCTTCCCATCCCCAGCGTTGTTGGCCGAGTAGAACATATGGAGTTGCAATTTGGCCAGGAGACAGTGCTGTGTTCAGCGCTGGTTGTAGGTGAGAGTGCCAGCCTCCCCTCTCCCCTATTTTTCCTGTGTCCCTCTTGCCCTGCCAAGGGCATTTAGAAGGACCTTTGGGAAAAGCATAACATGTTGGGAGGTTGGTGATTCAGCCACCTCCACTGCTGGCCAGCATCATTATGTGCTGTGAATACCCTCAATCTAACCAAAGGCAAAGAGCATAGGGAGAGTACAGAGAAGACAGAAGACACTGAAAGTGGGGAGAAATTATGTGCTTTTTAGTCTTAACAAATGATGTGGAAAATTCTCATTTCCGTTCTAAAATGGACCTTTCTCAAAATTGTGCAGACAGCTTGATTAGTCCTCTGGTGCCCTATGTTCTCCTATTGAATGGGCACTTATATCTCTGGCTGGCTGGAAGTCATCAGAGAAGGCAACAGAGGGTACAGCTTATTCCCCAGAGTGGTTCTCTGTGTACTCATCTGCCTCTGCTGCAGGGAGCACCCTGAAAGAACCTGGCAGCCGCAGAGTGCTGAGCCTCCCTCAGTGTCCTGAGGCAGGACCCTTTGAAGGAAGGAGCCATAGGATACAAGGTCGAGTCAGCTGGCACTGAGGCATGCCCAGAATTTAGCAGAAAGGCTGCATGTTCTGCATTCACATCAAGCTGTGCATATGCTGAAAACAACCTAGTTGTCTTTTTCCCCCATTCTTTATCCTTATTAATCTTCCAGCTTTACTCTCTTGCTTTTATCTGTTTCCTCACCTTTGATGTGTACTATTCATCTTCCAAGGCCTCCCTTGCTCCCTCTTTTCATGTCCATTCTTTCCACATTCCTAGTCATCTAGAAAGAGCTTCCTCCTCTTACACACTCCAGCTCATTCTTCTCTATTGGCTTTCCCTCTGCTTGTTCTTGCCCTACACAGGGAATCTGTATTAGTACCAGCACGGGTCAGTGTAGCCAAGTAGCACTCATCCATTTTGCTGGGATGTGGAAATGGCTGCCTGGATGGAGCAGAATTGCTTCTCCTGTCTCTTGCATCTGCCTGTGCACACAGTGCTCTTGCTTATCTGGTTATAAATAAATTATAAACTACAGCCACTGGTTACAGGGCAAGGAAGCATTCAGGAGACATGAGAAGTGTTAATGATATTACTGGTGGCTCCTGATTCCAGCAGGCTCCAGGACCTGTGGATTCCTCCTTAGCTGCCACTCAAGTCCAGATGGGTGACTGTAAGACCCAGGAGGTCACTCCCACCCAGTCCAATGCATGTTCTTAGTGGCAGGTTCAGATAGTAGCAAGGCTGAATGTATATTCCAGAGAGGCACATAGAGGAAGGACACAGACAAGGCCAGCCACACGGATCGCCACATACAGAGCAGTGCCTTTACCAGCAGGCACAGACAGCCCAGTCCTCGTCCTCCTCTCCAGCTGACCAGGACTGAAGTTCACTAGCAGTTCATACATCCTTAGTCTCTAGATTCACAAGCACACGCACATTCACAGAGTCTTCAAAGAACAGAACAGCTTCTAGGTCTGTCTTACATCCACGTCTGGACCCTAGGTCCCTTACCTGGCCACTGACCCAGACCCTGAGTCTTTCCAAATGCAGGTTTCTTCCTACTCACTGGCTAGACCAGACTGAGGTTTGGGAGCAAATTATGTGTACAAAGCCACAACTTCATAGGATCAAATTCACCAGGGAAATATAAACACACCCAAATCTTTCTAATTAGTGACATTTAGACCTCTCACACACACGCCCTTTCCCCTTCAGTTGCTGACTTATAAACCTAAGGCCCTTGTGACCCCAGTCAGAGCTGGTACCTACAGCTCTCTTACAGGCTCTTACAGTTGCTGGCACCGAGACCTACAAGCTCTGTCACCCATAGTCCTTCTTCAATTACTGGAACTCAGACCTTGCAGCACACATTGCAATCCATGCAGTCCAGTTGCTGGCACCCAGGTGTGTAAGCTCTGTGGTACTCAGACTCTCTTGCACACTGGTGTCTCTGCTGTCCTCCTGTCCAGCTGGCAGGAGACACACACCTCTGAGCCCTATGGCCTGTAGTCCCTCCAGTTTCTGGCACCTCCCTTGCCAGTGCCTCAAGTTGGTGACATCTAGAGCTATTTGCCCTTTAATCCACGACATCTTCTACACTTGCTGACACTGAAGACTTGCACCAGTCAAATGTAGAATAGAGAAGCTACACCAAAAAAAAATTACTTAATAAAATTATCTAATAAGAAGATTGGATAGATTGCAGCCATTAGGTGCAGGGTTTGATCAGACAAGGGAAGTGACCAGCTGCCTGATTCCATGTGACTGGCCCCCTTATTCCCTCTCCTCTCCATTTTTCCATGTCTGTTCTTTCCTGATTCACCCTGCTGCTTGCCTTCTCCTGCCTTTGGTCCTTCCCTTACACAGCCCACAGTAAGTTTTATGGGATCCCATAAGCCCCTTCTGACATCTCATATTAAGTTTCAAACAATCCCACAACCCCCCTCAAATAACTCCTAATAGTCAAGATAATCATCATTTCCTCCTCTTATCAGCTACAAAGTTAATTTTGACCATCTCCAGGACTGTGCCTAAATAGCACCTCTAATGGCTTACCAGTCAGTGCCAGAAGAGTGCTGATTTGCTATTGTCACTGTTACTACCTCTTGTTAATGTTTGTGTGTTTAACTCATCACTTTCCTTGTTACTTGTTATCTACTTTATACTGAAGAGACCACAGCCACATAACTTTATGAATCAAATGTTCTTGTATTCCATGTCCTCTTATGGGAGAGACACACTTTCTTTAGAGGGGTAGTATTATATAATCTTAAGCCTGATCAGTCTCTTCTCTCTTCTCAGATGATGAAATGCTGGAGTTTTGCATTGGTCTCCAGACTCTGTGGTCTCTCAAGGTAAGGAACAACTCCTTGCTTATTGCAGGGCTCCTCTCAAGAAGTTCTCAAAGATCTGGTTGCTGTAAGCATCAGAAATACTTCTGTGCAGGTCTTTCAGTGCAATGCCTGTCACACAGCTGCCTGACTGGCTGCAGTATGCTCTGAGACTGATTCCTTTCCAGTCCCTCTTAAAGGTTTTAAGAAAGGAAACTCCCATTAGGATATTATAAAATCTCCCATTCTTTGTATTCCTGACCATGCAAGTTGCAAACAGGAAGAGGAAACTGAAGAAGGGACAAGAAAAGGCAAGGCACACTGTGACAAGTTAGATCTGTGTTGCCTTTTGAAGGCAGATGTGAACAAGCTCTGCTTTTTGTTTAAGCCAAATGAAGCTGTATGATCTCATTCAGTGTCCAACACTAGACGGACATGAGTGGAAAGAGTCCTCTCCTGTTATCAGCTCGGCTCAGGTTAATGCTTGCTAAGCCTGGTCCCTGGGTGGCTCAGAATATGGCTGCAGCAATCTGGCTCCTGCCTGTCATGTATTTGTAGCCACATGTCAGACTCATAAAACAGGAAAAGCATTGGGCTGATGTGAGGGCATCAACTCAGAGGGAGTCATAGGAAGAAGGAAGGGGAATGGCGCTATGTAGGATTTGGAGAGGAATCCACTGAAGGAAACAGAAGCAAGGAGGCAGTATGTGCAACATACAGGGAAACTAAGGCCTCTCCAAAATCGAAATGGTGTTAGGTTTCCCCAGTCACAGACATGATGAGATTTGCCATCTGAAACATCCAGCAAGTAACTGGCTCTCCCCTTCTTTAGTGTTGCATCGACTTGGAGGAAGGAGTCCTGAGATTTAAAGCACTGAGTCAAGAGCTGCCTTTTCTACATGCCTCTGAAGAGCCTGGTCAGTGACTGGCTGTGTTCCTCATGTCTGGGGCTGAGGAGGCTTGCTGCTATGAAAGAGAGATGAGGGTGAGGCTCACATGCCCTTAACCTTGCTGAGTTCTAGGCTGAAGCCTTCACTGGGGAGTGAGAAAAAGGCACATGACTGCTGGAAGCTGTTACTGCTGGGAGTGCCTCAACTCCAGAGATGTCCCTCCTTTCAGTGGACCCTCTCGCTTGTCCTGATGTGCCAAGCGGGCATTTTATTCTTGTTTTTCTATTTGTCCCTAGTCATTCCAGTTTCTGTTTCTGTAGTAAATTTACCCTACTATTTTAATGACAGTACCCTCTGTTCATGAGACAAGAGTCTCTGTGAACAATCTCCAGTTGTTCTGTGGACAAGTGGAGGGCATTTTCTCCAAAAACGTCCAAAGATTGCCATTAATGTTTCCCTTCTCTTTGCCTCAATGTGAGTGGATGCCACTCCTGTTTCTTTGTGGGAAAGGCTCTGTTCCTCTCACCTGTACTCTGGGAACTGGATTTTGTTACTTTTTCCTGGTTCAGAGCAGAACAAAAGTATTTTCTTGGGAAAATCCTGCAGCAAGAACACTTTTAGAGTTCTAAGAAACCTCTGCAGAAATGTCAAGTGTAGATGCCTAAAGTACACACAGGGGCTTGGGCTTTGCCACTGCATCCTTGGGCACTAACCTATATTATATGAATGGCAATGCTTATCATCTCTTGGTGTTCTATGTAGTAACCAGACTTGCAGACCCTGTTCTTCTGACCAGGCCTTTCCTCTCTGCACTACAGCTGCTAGAGCTACATTCCTGTTACCTATGCTGCTTCATCAGAGATCCTATTGCTCAGTGTAAATGCTGCAATGAATTTCAGCACCAAGTCTTCTGCTCTGTCAGCTCCTTTCTTTCAACTTGAAATCCAGTGATTGAAGATAGATACACCATCAGCCTCAAGTCCTGGCATCACAAAGCCCATCAACCTGGCTACTCCTGTGTGAAATAACTAGGTTTGCTTGCAGTATCCACTCAGGTCAGAGAACTGTGAACTCATCTGGGATGTCAAGGGTGATTATTAAGTAACTTGGTAATTGTTTGGGTTTTTTTTTTTTTTTTTACATTTCCATCCTAGAGCATAGCTGCATTATAAATACAGTCTATTCTTTACTAGCTCTAGGAAAGATGCACTAGATCAGGGCTTGTCCTCTGCCTCGTGACTACTGATTCACTATCCAAACTCTGCCCAGTGTACCTTTTTCCACCCTTAAAATGTCATGAAATCCCAATCTTGCCTATCTTCCCAGATTAAATGCCGCTCTCTTCCTTTTTTATCAAACTGCACTGTTGTGGTTCCCAAAGAAGTTGTGCATGCATTTTTGCTTTTTTTCTGTTAGTTCTTTCCTAAGATGCTGTATGCTGTAGTTTAACACATGCTAAGGATAGCAGAGTACAGCCTGGCTGATATGATTTGGGATTCACTTACTAGTGTTAGCTGGTGTGGCTGCATCTGCTCCTCCTACATGGAGTATCAGACTACTGACGTTTACTGTTAGACATGACATATTGCAGCTTCTGATCTGTTCCACAACTTCTTGGCCACTCTTATACTTATGCATCTGATTATTTCTGGCTGCATGAACTTCTTTCCATGAATCTCCTGAATGGCACCAGTGGTTCTCTCATTTATTCAGGAAACATGCCTACTTGATAAGCTTGTCTTCCAATGTACCGGTAATTCAACCTGGGTTTGTATCACTGACTGCTCAAACACAGGGGTCTTTATGAAAGTTCAGATTTTTACTAAACCACCCCATCTGTCAGCTGAAATCTATGTTGTACTTGGGTCAATTCTGCTGAAAAAAAAATCTTGTTTGTGATAGAGGAAACACCTGTTCCTATGTGCAGCAACTAACCCACTTTCCAACTTTCACTGACCTCTAAAAATGGCATGTGGAACAGGGGCTAATAATCTGTTAATTATCTGAGAGATACCATATCCATTAAAATTCCTATCAGTTAACTCTTTGATCTTAAAAAAAAAAAAAAAGGCAAACTCTAAACCATAATCCTAAAGCTCACTCTAATCCTAACCCAAACACTAAACTGTAACAGCGACCCTAAATTTAACCCATAAGGCTAAACGTAACACTAAATCCTAACCCTAAACCATGCCTAAACCAAATCTAACCCTAAAACTTAAAGCTAACCCTAACCCCTAAACCAATCCACTACCCCTAACTATAAAACTTAACATTAAACACAACTGCCTAAATTTAACCCTTTAATCCCAACTCTAGCCATCTAACTCTAAACCGAAAATGCAAAGCTAATGGTAAAGATGCTAACTACAAACCCCAATCCCAAAACCTAACCATAATCCCCAACCCCTAAACCTAAACTGTAAAGCCTAAACCTAAGTCTAAACCCCAAACTGTGTAACTAAACCTGATCCCCAACTCCACCTCTAAGCATATCCCTAAGCCTTACACTTAACCCCATCCACCTAACCTATCTGACAGCTTTTGTCAGTGCCCAAAAGGGGCCCTGCTTCCCTCCACAGTGCCCTGGGGCTTTTGCTGAGCTTTGCTTTGGCCTGCAAGGGGTGCTGCTGCCTTCCAGACTGTCCTGGGGCTTTTCCCAAGCTTTGCGAGGCTCTCATGGAGCCCTGCTTCCCTCTGCAGTGCTGCAGGGCTTTTGCTGGACTGTGCTGATGCCCAGGCAGGCCTCTGCTGCCTTCCAAAGTGTCTGACAGCTTTTGCTGGGCTTTGCTGGTGTTCACAAGTAGCTGTCATTGGAAGGGGAGGGTCACCAATAGCTTTCAATCCTGGCCACTTTCTTGTGAGAGCCGTGCCTGGTGGGTGTCCATTTTGGAGCTGGGCTCTGGCTAGGACGAGGGTGTAGGAGAGTAGGAGTCTTCAGATTGAAGCCAAGAGGAATCTTGCCAATGATTTAAAGGGTGTTGGATGGGATTCTACAGAAAATTGGCATGACTTTGAGTTAACAGTTCTATTTTGGCTACTGACTGTCACTTAGGGCCCTGCAGATACTTGCACACTAGCTGCTGTCTGAATTCATCAGGTGCTGTTCCTGCATGTCTGTCTTGGGATAACTGCTCACATTTAGAACATGCTCCAGTCCTTCTGAAGCCTTTTTGTGGTTCATATGCCTCATTTTTCAAATCACTAACAGTTCGGGTTCCTCTGTGAATTAATGTGCTACAGTAAGTGAAAATTCCAAGCCCTATCTGTTCCTCTCTTCTCTGCATAATGAATCCTTCTTTGCAGCCTCCTTTCTTTCCCCTCACACTCCTAAGTGACAAATTTGCTTCTTTCAAAAGTTATTTTTTCCTTTTTAGACAATCCTTTTAACACTTTCCTGTACCTTGGTTGCCACTTCTAAGTCACAAAGAGGCTGTTTCCAAGAAAGCACTGAATTAGCATGTGACCGTTCTCTCAGCTTTAAAATCAGCTCCAGGACAGAAAACATGCTTTTCACCTTCCTCCTGTCCATGTTAGTTGAGCAGGCAGATCCACACAGTAAAGGTCTCTTTCACCCAGACACTGAGGAATCTGTTGTCAACAGTTATCCTGGAATATCCCAATCTCCCTGAGATGAGCTCAGTTTGTTAGAGCTTGGTGTTAACAATGCCAGGGTGGTGGGTTTGATCCCCATATGGGTCATTCACTTAAGAGCTGGACTCGATGATCCTTGTAGGTCCCTTCCAACTCGGAATATTCTGTGATTCTGTGATCAAGCTTTGCTGCTGAGAACTGCAGGTGATAATACCACTGCAGACACTTCAACTCATTCCCTAAATCACAGTGTAATCCTACAGTTTCAGTACCTGCTTTTGTCATCAACAGAACTTCTGGTGGCTTTCTATCTCCCAAAGTTCCTTGGCATTAAATGACATGCTGTTACTGACCTTTAACACATATATTCTAGCCCAAACTGGTGTTTTCTCCAATGACCAGCATTTTTATGTCATTACATGGGAATCTCAGCTTCCACTGTGAAAGAAAGAAGCCTTGGCTTTAAAAAGATGTGATTAGAAAATAGGACTTAAAATATCACAAAGAAGCCAACTCAACCCCATCTACAAACACAGAAATTTTTAAAAGTCTTCCAGCACTGGGGAACCCAGTAAGTAATTTTTGAGTGGGTTGGCAAGGCTGAAGATTGTCTCAATTGTAGTTTCTTTTGGAAAGCCTGTTCTTCAGATAGAGTTCCCTACTCCCAATCCCAGTCATTCTATTGCTTTTGTGGGACAAAGAGAACGAAGATGCTGTCTATCTAAAGGTCTTTTCCACTGAAGATGAAAAAATATTAATACTTTCATATGGAAAGTAGAAATTCAGTATAAACTGCCAGCTTAGAGCAGAGCATAGGCACATCCTGTATGTGTCCAATACTGGCTTTCTCGTAAGAGGGGCATCCCTTCAATATAAACAATGGAATGTTATTATTTGAGGGATAATGTTTGAACTGCCTTGGTGGTCAGCCTCTACTAGGGCTGCTTTCCAACAGAGTGGGCACAACAGTTGTGGAACGGTCTGCAGGGAAACATCTGTCAAAGCCAGTCTCGGAAACAGGGAAGCAACTGTGAGATACATATGGCTGAACTGCCTGGGGATGGGGAGATGGACTTCTGAGGCCCCTTCCAAGGCAAGAGGTAAATCTATCCCCACAATATGCACTCTGCCAAAGCCATAATGAGGACCATTTCCAGGAGCTTGGGGTCACTTGGTTTTGAACAGAATGAGAGCTCCAGCCATCCATATTTCCAGAGACCTGCTCCTTCTTCCACTACTAGCAGGTGAGTTAAGGAAATGAAGACCACTGAACCACATATGTATGTTTGCAGTAAACTCCTCCTTTCAAGAAACTCCACTGGCAAATGCCAGCATACACCTGAAGAGTTAAAGAAATAAGTAAATTCAGCAAAAAGATCATAAAAATGAGGGCAGGGATGGCCAGCAGGTTTATTATGTCTCAGGAAAATAAGGCAACCCCCTCCCTTTATTTTCTTGCTAGTAAATTGACCATCACAACCAAAGTCATTAATCATTTATCTGCAAATACCCCCAGTGCCTGAGAATGCTGTCAGACTCCTCACTTGCTGTGTGCTGGCACTGGGACATACAAAAGTGTCTGGCAAACCCTGCCCTGTTAAAAAGCTTCCCAGCACCAGTGGAATTCCCAGCCAATCTGCTACAGAGTAGGATACAGCAAACCACATTTTCTACTGCGTGGGAAGGAACCAGTTCCAATTCCAACTCTGTGGCTTGTGTCGACTGGCAAGGACAAACAAGAATTAGTTACAACGTTACTCAGTCCAAAGACAGACCCTTAACTGGCCTCTGTCCTGAGAAAACACAGACTTCACAGGAAAATTTTGACAATGGAAGTAGCCTGAAACACTGACTTTGGAAGTACTGGCCAGTCTGTCTGGCACTTCCAAGTTCAGGGCAGGAAGAAAGAAGAAAAATCATCTTTTGGCCAAGGAACAGTACAGATGTTCAACTAATTCTTCTGTAGCCACTTTTCATTCTTCTACGTGCAAAAGGGGCACAGGAGCAAAATGCACCTGCTAGCTATTATGTGCTGCACGTGATATAAAACTGTCAGGGAAACCCTCAAAGGTTAGTATTTTTCCTCCCCAATGGTTTTTCAGAGCTGAAGAGTTTTGGAGAATGGATGTTTTTGTAGTGTCCGTATCTTCTCACCTCTGCTTTTCACAGTGCATATTGCCTGGGCTTACACAGCACACAGCAATGCTATCCTGAGGCCAACAAAAGAGGGCTAGGGTGCACATGTGGCTCTGCCCAACATTTACAGTGGTCTTGCCCCGTTTTCTTTTAAAGATGGTTGTTAGGAAAAAAAAGTCACCTCTTCCTTGGTTAACCCTTTCCCTGTCTTTCTCAACAATTAACAGTCCAACAGTGGATTAGTTCAACCTTCCTTCCCTGGAAATCACTTGAGCTGTACAGCAAAGTTTGTTTTGCATAAAACAGCTTCAGTCATTTGTATGCCCCTTGCGCTTGTGTTGCTAATAAAGGTTTATATTTGGTGTTGCTAATAAAGGTTTATATTTGGCATGGACAGACAGCAATGAGTTGTTCTCTGTTACAAGTGTAGGCAATCCTGTTTCCCTCTTAGGCCCTATTTGCCAGAAGCAATGGTGTTTGCCTGCTGGGATGTGTGGCTGCACATCTCAGCATCATGAAAGCTGACAATTTGTTGAGGTTACAGTCTAGATCTGATAAGCTTCAAGACAACTCCTCGCTTTAACCCATGAGTAGATGGTCCCTGCGGTATCAGCTCTCTACAGCTCACAGACTCAAGCCCTGCTGCTCTCAGCATCACTGTTAATAAGCTCTATGATGACTTGAAAGCTTCTGCCTGAAGGGTCCAGTTTTACACAAGCACTTAGTATGACAGGGGAACATTTGAAAATGCTTCTCGGTGAGGTCATTAAAATGGAGAGAAACTTCCACTGCAGTTAGAGAGTCAGAGGATACCGTGGCCTGAGAAGCAAGCCAGCTGATACAGAGTAGGTCATACCATTTTGCTGCTCCATGCTTCAACTTCGACTGTCATCAAAGGCAAAGGACAGCATCTGTCCTCCATAAAGCTTATATAAATCTACAGATGGAAACTGCAAATAACAGCTGAAGCTTATTATGTAAAGATCCTGCCCTTCTATCACACAGGGCTACTCCCAACAACAGTCATTTTGACCCAAGGGCAAAACACTCCCTTCCTCTATACAAAGTATTTTCTCCCTGTTAGGGCTGCCCTTTGCAGAGTATAGCACAGCTGGTTTTCAACTGCCTGCAAGACCTTTAAGTGGTACCACTAGCTACTGATCACTGAATCCCATTTGCTCCAACTCAGGCTGCCGTAAGGGTGAAGGGACAGCTCCCTCCATTGCACATGTCCAGTAAAACAGCACACAAGTGAGAGGAGATAACAGATGCAAACCAGGAGGGGAGCCTGCTGCCCCTACCCTAAATATGCTGAATTAGGCAAAAGGCAAGCAAGATAAGGGAAAGCACAACACCAGCAACATGTGGGAAGGTTTGTGCCTGGGCCTTTGCAAATGAGCAGCCTCTGTGAGTAATGCCCTTCTCCAGACGCCTCATGCCAGCCAGTGGAACATCACCTCCAGTCCATCTCTTTCAGTTGTGCAGGACTCAGAACAGCATGACACTCTTCACAAGAGGCAAATGTGGCATTTCCACTGTTTACTGTAGAATGGCTAAGCTCTCACAGCACCACAGACACATGGTTAAGTCAGATTTCTCTTACAGTCCACTTCACAGCTGCTTTGTTAAGTCACAGCCTTCTCTGGGATCACCCTGCCCAAGAAGATAGAGACAAGCAATGCCTCTCAAGTACAGCTGAGGTTTTCTGGAGCTGTTACCTCTCCACACCTTATTAGTGCAAGTTGTGGTTCTCCTCACACTTGTCTCCAGCTCCTCAGAACAGGTGAATTGTGAGAAAGTGCTTGCTAGAAGATCAGAGGCAAAGCAGAGGCAATCAATGCATTGCCTGCTCCCTAGCTCAATTCCTCCATCTGCAATTCCCGCACTGTAATCTTGCTAAGAACTCAGAAGTAATCACTGGAGCCAGAATGGAGACTGAGCTCAGCTGTTCTCTCCATCTATGTCCTCAGTGCTCCTTCACGGTGCCCACAAAGCACTTTAGCTAGCAAAGAATATGGAAACTGGCAATGGAAGGCCAACAAGCAAGACCCTTGACTCTTTCTGTTCTGGCAGCTCACTCTGCTAACAGCAAATCAAACCACCACCTACACTCAAGCCTACAGCCAAAAACAACCTCCACAGCCTGTACACCCTTTCCTGTTTGGAAGTTTTGACAGAGATAGGAAAAGAATAGTCATCTTCATCAGATGCCCCATTCCAGCTGCAGAAGAACCTGTGCTGGTAGTCAGACTCCATGTGACTTCTTATAAGGGATCCTGGATGACAGTGCAGTGGGCAGAGGAATCTGTTCCAGCAGGATCCTGACACTCTGAGGGGCTGCTCAGATGATATTTCTCAGGAAAATAGAGTGTTTTGTGAATCAGACTTTTGACAGCAGAAACATCATTTCTATCTGTGGAAAAGAGAGAAAAACAGCTGTTACAGATTCTCAACAGGCAGTATGAAAGCCTCTTCCTCAAAAAATACCTGGAACTCTAGTTCCCAGCACATCACGTGCCAGCAGCCCTCCCTCTCTTTCTTCCTGTACACCCTCCATCCTTTCTGCACTCACCTACACCCAGCTGCTGCAGAAGACTTCCAAACTCTGGGTCACCATCCAGGATTTTCAACAGATTGGTGGACTCCATTCTCTCCAGCTGCACATCCCAGTAGATGTAGATCTTCTGGCTGAAGCTGACATAAACCAGGCAGGGACTGTTGCTTTCTTCTTTGCATGCATAGAGGCCTGCAGAAAGCAGAAGTGTGGAGATCTGACTACTTCCAAAAGGACAGAGAAAACAAACAGTTAATGTCTCATTAGGTGGTACCAAAGCTGTTAGCAGAAAACAGCAAGCATCTGGGGAGAGACATGGGCTTGGGAATACAAAGTCACTTTGAGACAATCCAAGGGAGTGTCTCTAAACTGCATGAAGCTTGGGGATTTGTAAGCTGCTTTTTGCAGGTCTGAGAGAGGACTGAGCAAAGCCAAGGCTTGGGTTGGTTCTATGGGGCTCTTTATATCCACTTGAGAACAGCTTAGAAGTCTTCAAATTAAAAAGTGATGGGAAATACAAGAGACTCCTGTAGCAGACCCAAAAATGACAGGAAAAAAAACCCAACCCATCAAAGACAAACTTCAGCATCACCTCCTCTCAATCCCTACTTTTCCCAGATGCCACCAGAGGAAAGACTAGCTGGGCCTTCTGCAGTATACACAGAAGAAAATTATTCCCCACTGCAGGCAAAGGATTCCAGGTCTCCCAGATGGGAGCAGTAGCTTTGAGGGCAAAATGCTTTGAGGGCTGGCTTTGCAGTCAGGCTCCCCACCTGCACAGAACGCACTGACATTCTCATCTGCCTGAAACCTGGCAACAGTCCGGTTGTGGTCGATGATGTATGTCTGACCATCCCATGCACAGGCAATCACCTCCTCATGCCCATTGCCCTGCAGGAACCAGATGATTGCATATTAACACAGACATCACCTATTCCCATGGACAGTCAAGAATCTTTCTTGCTTCTTCAGAGAGAGAACATCAATGTCTGAACAGGAGGTCACTTTCAGATGTCATGTCCGGACATTCTGCACTTGCCCAGACCTTTTGCACTTTGAAAATATCTCTCTTCTCTATGGCAATCCTTAGACATTGTAAGTTTGTAGACAATCAGGGTATTAACAGTGTGCAAAAGCATTCAATTTCGCAATAAAATTGAAGAGCAGCTGGGGGACAAAAGCTTATGAACAGATCAATGGAAACTGGGCTCACTAGGTCTAACTGGCAGGCACAGCTCAGCCTCTTGCAGGTGGACAGACTGACATGAGTGCTGAACGTACTGCCACAGTCAGAGCACTCTGTGTCATGCTGAGATAATCTCAGCCTGTTTCAGCTGAGTCATACTCCCTCTGCCCTTCCTAAATTCATATATACAAAGGCATGTAGAGGTTTTGTCTGCAATCCTCCCAGCCCTATTCAGATACTCACTGTAACATCCAGCTTTTCCAGAGCAAACAGCTGGTGATCAACCTGAACAGACCAGAGCAGCTTGTCTGCTCCCTCCATGAGTTTCAATGTCCCTGAAGGAAGCAAAAAAACCAAAACAGTCTTGCAAACATTAAAAGGGAGCAAGATATTTGCTAATGCTGGCCCCCACACACTCCTTCAACACCCAGGGTTGCTAAGAGTTAGCTGCTAATTGCATTGGCACAGCCTCTTAGCTGCTGAATCCATACTGGACACTTAACCCTACTTATCATTTTTCTATTATCCAGATATACTGTGACAGTACTGGGCATGGGGGACTGGCCAGGAGAAAGTGAAACATAAACATAAGTCTATCCTCATAGTGCACTCCATGCCTGCATAAAAAAAATGTCAGCAGAAGGAGTTTTTGGGTCAAATTCTCTTGCCTGACGCAGGAAGGGTTTCTGAAGCTCAGCTTCCCCTTCCTTTCAAAGACCAAAAGCACTGAGCCTCTGGTTCCCTGCTTTGAATTAGTGACAGGCCTTGTCCACTCCACAGGCCTTTCTTCCAGGACAGTGGTAGGACTTACCATCCAGAGTACAGAGGGCAAAGAGACCTGAGCCACTATTCTCACTGGAGCTGCCTGTAAGTGCAAAAGAAAACTGTTGGAGTTGATGGCATTTTATAAGTGTTATCATCTCTATCTCCTGAAAACAATAAAAAAGATCCAGAACAAGCTGATCCATCTTGCCTCCTTTTTTTTTTTGCCCAGTTGTATGCAGGAAAGCACTGACAAATGTGACTAGTTAAATCTGAAGAGGAGACTCCCCTGACCACTGGGCTGCTTCAGCCCTTCAGTAAATCTCTGCCTAGCTACCAGTCAGGAGAGACATGCAAGGTCAGGTTTTAAAAGTGATATCACACTTGGAGAGAGAAGACTGGAGTTGTATTCAACTAAATCTGCAGTTAATCCTTTCACTGACAACGCAGGAGAGACACTGGCTCCCTGAGGTCTGCAGGACCCCAGGATACTTGGCAGTCAAGGACAAGCCAGCAGAGCTGAAAGCAAATAGGCAGTTTCCCCAGAATAACTTAACAAACCAAGCCTACCTCCACTGCCCACAGACAGCTCCAAGCTACAGCCCCTGCACGCTCTTGGGCTGCACGCTACATTTCCACAGATCAGCTTTAAAGCAAAGTCAGCTGGTTGAGTGCTCAATTGCCCCTTGTTGCTCATTCACCCAGACAGGCTCTGATCCAAAAGATCTGCTGTGTCCCCCTGGTCAGCATGGCACTCCTCAGCTGTTTCCTTACTGATGGTCCAGCACCAGTGGGCTTTTTTACAGCCTTCTCTTCATCCCTTGTTCTATGTGCCTTCATTTTTCACAGACATGTCTCAATAAATGCAAGGCTTTGCATGCAGTGAAATAATTGATTTCATGCTCTGTTGACCATGTTGCTCACAGCAGCATCAGAGATGCTGAAAACACGACAAGCTTAGGAATCACAGAGGAAAGGTACTCTGAGGAAGGGGAAGGGGGTGGGGTGCAGTGGATTGCTCTTCTCCCTAAGCTCTAATTATCTTGGACAGCCTAAAATCATTCTCAGGCAGCACTGCAGGAGGCAATACTTGAGCAGAAAATAACAGAAAGTGATCTCCACTTGGAATTTGCTGCCTTCTATTATGCTCACACACTCCAAGGGGGAGTGAAAGCTGCCTGTTCTCCATAGGTACCAAGAGAGTTCAGCAGGTGCACCAGGAACAGGTCAGAGCACAAGGTAGTTACACAAGGCAAGCAGTGGCAGTGTAAGAAAAGTCTGGACACAACAGCAGCATGTCAGGGCTGAGAGAAGCCAGCAGCTGTGGAGAGTTTAGATACAACAGCTGAATAGAACACAGTGGAAGGGGAAAGAGGACAATGATAAAAATGAAATATGGAAGCAGCTCTGGAGAGGTTGGGACTGCACAGGAGAAGGAGGAACAGCACATAGCTGCCAGGTATCGAGATTCAAATGCTAAGAAGCCGTAACAAAGATGAGGCTATGGGAAGGAAGAGATGCATTTAGGGAGTAAGAAAGGCATAAGCTGCAGTCATGCAAAGGCAAAGATCAAGGACATCTGTAGGAGCATGGCACAGCAGCCATTCAGACTGACTAAATGCAGGTCAGCAGACTGCAGAGAAACTGTTGTGTTAGGTGAAGAATAAGGGCTATCTAGGGAAGGACAAAGGCTATAAAAAGCTCACATGCAAAAATCCAACTGTCTTTCTTTGGGAGCTGGCTAAGACAAGTCAAGATCCCTCTGTTCCGGCAGTTGCCTCCCACTGTTATTTTTCAACCACAGGAAATCTGATTTCATCTTGGACTGACATGCTGAAAAACTGTCCCCTGAAAATCGGGGGCCACTGTTGGTCCAGAGACTCCAAGCTGCTAATCTCTCACCTCGGGCAATGCTACCAATTAGATGAGTGGAGACATTCTTGTTGTGAATCCGTCCAGATGTTTGGTGTAGAATAACATCTCGAACAGGGCCCTCACTGGGGAAAAGAGAAAGACATCAGGGAAAGGTTAGGGAACCATGCCTGGGTCTGTGCCAGAACAATCTCAAGAGCAGTGTACTCCAAAGCTCTACAAATCCAGAGATAGACAGTTTGTGAACGGGTTAACCCTTTAAAGGTAAGGGCTAAGTAAAAGGATATGTGCCACTCCAAGGTGTGAAAGGAACTCACTAATGTTTAAAAATCCAAAATTAGAATGATTTTATGTATCAAAAAAACTGGAAAGAGCTCAAAATTTAAAAAGAAAGGAAAAAGTAAAGCGTGTATTTCAAAGAAGCAAAAAAAAAAAAAAGACAATTTTTATTACTACTGCCACATAAACCTGTCTGCTTTTGACTCAAGCAGCCTCTGCCCAGGGTTTAACAGGTTGGTGAGAGAGCACCTCTGGGCCTGGCTTCTGGCTAGGAGGGTACCATTCCACTAAGCTCTCTAAGACATTAAGGAGACTTGCCTTGCTCCCCTCCTGCTGCAGTTTTTTCTCTGCCTTGAAGTCTTACAGAACACCACAGAAGCACCCCAATTCCCCAAAAGGATCCTTCCAGGACCAAGACAACAACAAACACCTCACTACTCATTCTGATTGCTCTGGCTGTGATTTATAGAACTGGCTGGCAGGGATCTCATTAGGAAGGCCTCCAATTGCCTCACCTGGAAAAAAAACCCAAGTGAACAAAGCTAAAGACTCATTCTGGGCTTCAGACTAATTTGGCTTGGCCCAGCCTTTCAGTTGTTACCCTTCCCACCATTAGATAGGTCACTGGATTGCACACTACCCTTTCTCTGGAGATCGAGGTCACTCATTCCCCTGCCTTAGCTCCCAGTAACACCCCCTCAGTGACCTCTTTTTGTCACTCTCCTTGTCCAATACAAAAGAGAGGAAAGCAGTAGTATTCATCTTTGTGACAGACATGAAGAGTGTTCATAGAAGCTTGGGTGCAGCTGGGTTTAAGTGACTGTGCCAGCAGTACAGTGACAGCACCCCTCACGTCACAAGAGTGGCATGGTGGCACCCCCTTGTGATGGGCCTCCACAGCAGCATCTCCTCATGTACCCTGACAGGAACACCCCTCACCTGCTCGAGGCAGGGCCATCCCTTCCTGCAGCTGTGTCCCGCTGCTCCGTGTCCCAGGTGCACAGCAGGATGGCATAGCCACAGCCTGGCTGTGACACCATCAGCTCTGGGGAGCCATCAGGGCCTGGGTTCACAGAGAGGCTGTCCACCTGTACTGGCAGAGACAAAACACAGAGAGAGTCACAAACTTCAAACACCTCCGAAAGGTTTACAGTGCTCCTTGAACCTACATCTGAATATGGCAAATCTTCTGACAGAGCTGAGCAGCAGCTGAACAAATTCGTTAGAAGCAAAATGTCCAAGTGCAGTAAAAGGTTGTTTCCCTACCAAAAACCACTTTAGAACACCAGTATTTTCCACTAGTGCACCCTAGTTGGGTGAGAACAACTGCTTTCCAGACCAAACCAGCAGCTGTTCGATATATACAGGACAACCACTGGACAAATCCCCTTTCAAGCCATCAATGTGACAATTGTTCACAGGACTGAGATTTTGTTCTTCTTCCCTTGGAAGAGCCACCTCTGAGAGACTGTATGACAAGTAGTGCTCTGAACATCCTTTTTTCCTTACCTGACCTTCTAGCAGCCATTTCTTCAACAGGAGCAGCTGTCCAGAGATGTGGTCTGAGTTCTCTGATGAGTCCTCCCAGCGGAAAGCACGTACGACCCTGTCAGTGTAACCCACCACCAACTCACACTTCCCATCTACATCTGAAGGGAATAGAACAGATGGACACTCTTAGGCTTTTATAGCCCCAAGAGCTCCGACATTCAAAAACCACTGTATAGGTAGCAGCCCTGAGGATCCCAATCCTGTAATGAAAACTTGAACTTCAAAAAAATTTCTGAAGTTCTTGTTTCTTTTCTCCATGACTTGGCTGTGGTTTGTTACAGTGTCTGTTTCAGCAAGATAATAATTTCCTTCTGCAAGTCCTCCACACTTTTCCTCCCTCCTGCCCCCCACATAAACTCCCTCACCTGCCCTCCCACACCAGCTTCGTGGCTTACCAATGTCATTGATCAGCATGACCTTGGTGTTGGCAGGAATGTGCTGCTTGAACACTGGCTTCTGCTCTTCTGCTGCTGCCAACTCATGGTGGCCTGAAGCTTCTGGGTGTTTTGGAGAAGTTAGGTCAAAAAGATGAAACCAGCCTTCTGCACTCACTGCCACAACAAAATTCTGTGAGGGAAGAAAAAAACCTTTTGATTCTTCCTCTTTTAGAAACTGGAGAGGCTGTGCCACCGCAGGACAAGGGAAGATACAAGGGTAGATCCATCAAGATCAATGACTGCTACAGAGGGAACAGGAGGTTTTTGGCCAGCACACAAATTCCTCAGGTACTGGAAGGGTCCAAACTTCTGGTTCCTCTTTGTCAGACTGTGTTATCAAGCTGATGTGTGCATGCAATCCCCAAACAGTGTCTGGCTTTCTCAATGCTAACATCAGCTCTGCTCTCCACTGGAGCAAACACAGCGACAGTATTTTGGGCATGGTGCCTAAACTGGGACCTTCAGACTCCCTGGTCCTGGCTTAACCCCCAGAAATAAAATCCAACAAAAGAAGTCATATTAGAGCCAGTGCAATTTGCTTGGGAGTCCAGATTGTTCTGTGTCTCAGTCTTGTTTAGATGACCTTAAATGCACACAGCCAAGTGGCAGAGGGGCCATGGCTCACAGCAGGTATCAGCACAACCAGAGCAAAAGCCACTGAACAAAAGCAGCAACCCTCAAACGACCAAAGCCTTGTGGTGATCACACAGAGGCACATGAAAACCAATAGTGCTCTCTGAATATAGGATAGATTGCCTTACTCGCTAAAATGTGCATATGGCTCACAGAAAGATACCCATTACATGTAAGCAGAATAGTTTAAAAACAGTAGTGTCAAAACTCTACCAGCAAGGGCAGATCCTGGTGACAAAGCACCTGCAATCTGTTCTCCTCCACACTCAGTACATGACATGACCCTCATACCCTAAGCACCTCCCACATGCCCTACAGACACAGCTGGGAAGAGTTTGCCTGCTCTCACCTTTCCTTTATTGCATACATCTCCCACACCAACACATGTGAGCTGTAAAAGAAAAGAAGGCCATACATGAGACACGGCAACCCAAACAAGCACTTTGGGATAAGCCTCTACCCTACCCCTCCTCTCTCATAAAGCATCTCTTGAGCTCTTAAACAGCCTTTTGAAGGACAAGGGACAGAAACGTATCTGTCATGCAACTGGTCAGAACCCTGGGTCAAAATCCACAGTGCACAGAGCAGGGTCAAGGTGGGACAGGAGCACAGTTCCTGTTTGTTCAGCTCATTACCTTACAGCCCATGGGGTCAGCTCTGGGCAAAGGCAGGGTCTGGCATGAAAGGCAGCAGATCCATTTCAGGCTGCCTTTCCCCTCTGGCCTACATATTTCCCAGCAATGGACAAGGATAGCTCCCTTCACACACACCAAAAGGCCCAACCATTTAGAAATTTTGTCAAGAACTGACCATTCCTTGGCACAATCGCACAGCCCAGGGTTTGCTGTCATCGTTCTTGTAAACATAGAGTTTTCCATTGGTATCTCCCACCACTAGTTCATTCAGCTGTACAAGAGAATTGCGTCAGTAGGAAGAAGCCCACAATTACAGTAACAATTCCTCTACAACAATCATTTCAGAATTCATATCTAAAAATCGTTCAGTGGAAAGAAGCAGCAAAACAAAACTAGAGTTAAAGAGACAGTCTTGAATCAATAGGGAGAGTCTGGGAAAATATAAAAGCCATAGTTTTAGTCTTGCAGATAAAAGAGATGGAGAGTGTCTCCTTAAGAGCAACATCCCATTATCCACCGCTTCTCTACCCACTGTTTCAGAGTTGTGACACTGTTTTAACATCCTGCTCTGCTAATCATTATCACTCCATCTTCCATCCTCCAACCCAGATTGACTTAAATCACCCAAGGAAGATGATGGCAATAAGGAAAACGTAACCATCCAGAAAGAGGCTGCAAGAACACTTAACATAAGATTTATGCTCCATGTTCAATCTCGCTGATGAAGGGACAAAGGTCTTTCAGAACGGTTATTATTTCTTCAAAGATGACTGCTAAAAATCACCAACCACCCTTGCTGACAAGCCTGCTCCCATCACCGCATCTCCTGCACCGTGCCTCTCTGCATTAAAACTGTGTGCATGTCGTAACTCCTTGCACACCTTACCCCATATAACATAACCTCTTATGGAAAAACTCATTTAATCATCTACCTCATTGCTAGCCACGGCATTTGTCAGGGTAAGGCTGTAATAAAATTTTCCTGTTGAAAAGGAACAGCTTGCATACACCTGGTTAGTCTAACCTCTTCCTAGTTACAGAGAAATCAGCCACACCAAAACCAACCGTTTGATAGCAACATTCCCAGTGCACATCCATCCATCACACAAGTTAAGAGGCACTGAGACTCGGCTTTGTGATCCGCTTTGCGCCAGCAAAGTGTTTCCCCACACCCCTAAGCCGCCGCCACCGCCACAGCAGAGCGTCTGTCTCTCTGGGACCAAAAGCTAACCACCCCTCTGGATATACACCATCCAGGCCCCACGTCTGAGGGTGATGCGAGCCCTGACCAGCCTCAGCCCAGAAACCACGGGGACATTCCCAGAACCACGGGAACATTCCCTTCAAACCCCGCGCCTCTGACACCGTTAAAGCTCCCCCTGTCCGCAGGGTGGGGATGCCCTGCCCACCTCCCTGGGGCCGCGCCAGCCTCTCGCTCCTTCCAACCCGGGGTGGGGGCTCCCCATCCCGGGCACCCCGAGCCCGGCCCCGCACCGTGTCGTTGTCGGCGTCCCCGAGGCAGATGGCGTGCGGGAAGAGGCTGCCGGCGAAGTCCAGCGCCACGCACTGCACATAGCTGACCGAGCGCATCCCGCCGCTCCCGGCCCCGAGAGGGGAATGACAGAAAGGAATGGCGGGAAGGAATGGCGGGAGCGCGGGGCGGAGCTCCCGGCCGAGACCCGCCGCTTCCTCTTCCCCTGCCAACGCTGTCTCCAGACTCCAGCTCCTGTTACCGCAGGAACGCAGCTCGGGATAGAGGATTTACAAACCGAGACAGACAGATGCGCTTGTGGTTTACAAAGTCAGTATCGTAGTT
Organism: Acropternis orthonyx; assembly: GCA_035583155.1. Classification (NCBI taxonomy): domain Eukaryota; kingdom Metazoa; phylum Chordata; class Aves; order Passeriformes; family Rhinocryptidae; genus Acropternis; species Acropternis orthonyx. The sequence goes on from JAWWEU010000001.1 coordinate 29,492,073, forward strand.
GTTTATTTTAAGCGTTTTTGTTTTTTGTTTTTTTTCCTATAAGGACATACATAACGAATAGTTTATAGTTGAAGTTTATACATGCATGACCTCACTTACAAACACCAGTATGCCGCCTTCTGCTGGCAACTTAGACGCATTTCTAAGGACAGCACGGAACATCCTCTCAGCCGCCTGAATAAAGCACGCTTAGTGTCCTTAGTAGATTTACATTCTTAAACATTTCGTAGTTTGTTATGTAGTAACAATGAGGGCAAAGTAGTACTTTCAACACTGCTCACACTTAACATCTCCACCATGAACTCGAGAATTTTTCAGATGTGCTACAGAAACCATCTCTCCCTCCCTTTTTGCTTTCAGAAACACGTAGAACTGTCACGCCTGTGGAGGATGTTTGAAAACTGCTGCTCAACAATTTATCAAAAGCACCTGGCGCTATGCTCACTGTAACACCAAGAGCTTCAGAGGCTGCTATTCCTAGGGTTAACTACCAACAAGTCAAGGTATTTGCTTGCTGGAGAAAAAGTACTGTTGGCTTGCCATTCCTGCTCCCCTTAACTCTTTTCTGTGTCTATCAAGCCCTTGCTGTAACTCCAGTTGACACTCACGCCGTGTTGTTTCCCACAGGAGCTGGTCATGCTTTGGTGCAGGTTTTTCACATACACAGGACTGTTACTATCATGAAAATCACCTGCATTACCTGGCAACGCTAAGATTAGGCAAGTCAAATCAGCATTTCTTTAAACATGACAACCTACCAAGCCACTCTATCCTGCCTCTTCTCCTATCCCACCCCCAGCCCACTGAAGCTATGCCATGCAGAGAGCAGCACAGGTCACAGCTCCTTAAGCCACAGCCAGCCCAGCAGCAGGTGGTGAATTTATTATTTAGGGCCCAGGGGCAGTACATGTCAAGCAGCTCTTACCACTTTGGTGACAGTCGAGTTCTACAGCTGCCAGGCCCAAGGTGTCCTGGCACTGCTGCAGGGCAGGTACTGGCAACACCCCAGCCCATAAGAACCCCAGCACTTACACAGTACTTCTCTATCAGGAAAGGAGACTGGAAATTCAAACTAAGATTTCCAATGTAATTCATGTTAAAACAGGGATACTCTCTGCAATATACACACAATCCCAGCTCATTGCGTGCCATGCAAATCTTTCTCACCATAAGAAAAAAAAATCAGTTTGTTTTTTTTAAATCTGAACAGATATCTACCTTCCTTCTGCAGAGCAGGCAAAAAGTGCCCCTGCTGCTAGAATGGCCTTAGAACAGGACACTAGAGATGCTGAGTTTAACACTACACGACAGAATAAACAGAACAGCTGAGTTCGAGTACTGTGTTCCATGCCTGCAGACAAACAGAAAAACCCACCCCAACAAAAAGCCCCCGCAAAACCCAAAAGCACACCCACCCCCAAACAAGACACAAACTGCAGAAAGCAGCAGAATACCAAGTAATAGCTTTCTTGTGAGATGGGGATAAGCACACACTAGAATCTATAGTTCATTAGGATTTAGAAGTATTTGTAATATGTAAACCATTATCACTTACTTTCTCTTCAAAGCCCGTCACTTTCAGGTATAAATATTGGGGTTTTTTTTCCTCTGGTCTAGTTTTACAATGTGGTGGGCAAAGAGGAAGGTAGCAACATGAACAGATAATAAGTTCTATGCATAGGTTACAGACTTGCTTTTTGAAGTTTTCAGCAATGTGTTTTTTCCTCTTGCAAATATATGGGTAAATATTTTATCAAATATTATGGGGATTTTCTATGGTAATGAACAAACAACATAGAAAAACAATCAAGACACTGTGGCTATGTGGATGAGAAAGGACAGTAAATTCAATTCTGTGCAAATTCCAATAAAAACCCACGAAAAGTTGTTTTCTTGAGTTTAATTGGAGCTTTATTTCTTAAGTTGTGACTTCAGTCTTCACCTTCAGCAATTTGCAAAGAGGAGGCATACAAGAAAGGTTACAATATTTAATGGAAGGGACTCCCTACTCAACAAGGGGAACAAGGGCAACCCCAAGGCAGAACTGGAGTGCCAATTTGTTCTTAAGTCTCATGTGAGGACTCCTGGAAAAAGCTGATTACTTCAAAGAAATCAAGGAAATAAATGTAGAAAGCAGAACCTGGGATTCAAGTAAGCTGGAACTGGAAAGAAACAAACACCAATGACAAAATGATCATGGAACAGATCCTCCAAGATGCTGTGCTAAAGCACATGGAGCAGGGAGGTGATTCGGGACAGCCAGCATGAGACTTCAGCAAGGACAAGTCCTGCCTGATAAACCTAGTCACCTTCTGTGATGGAGTGACTACATCACTGGACAAAGGAAGGGCTACAGATGTCATTTATGTGGATTTCTGTAAAGCCTTTGACAGTCCCGCCACAACATCCTTCTCTCTAAATTGGAGAGAGATGGATTCAACGGGTGGACTGTTAGATGGGTAAAAAATGGGTTGGATGGTCATACCCAGAGGGTAGTGGTCAATGGCTCAGAGTCCCAATGGACATCAGTGACTAGTGGTGTCCTTCAGGCATTCATATTGCGACGAGTGTTATGTAGCATCTTCATTAATGACGTAGATGAAGGGATTGAGTGCACCCTCAGCAAATTTGCAGATGACACTAAGCTGAGTGATGCACTTGACACGTGAGAGATGGGATGTCATCCAGAGGGACCTGGACAAACTCTGGAAGTGGGCCCATGGGAATTTCACGAGGTTTAACAAGGCCAAGCATAGGTGGCTGCACCTGGGTTGCGGCAACCCCTGGTATCAATACAGGCTGGGCATGAACAGATCAAGAGCAGCCCTGCCAAGAAGGACTTGGGGGCGCTGGTGGGTGAGAGGCTAGATGTGGGCTGGAGATGTGCACTCAGAGCCCAGAAAGCCAACTGTGTCCTGAGCTGCATCAGAAGCAATGTGGGCAGCAGGTTGAGGGAGGGGATTCTGCCCCTCTGCTCTGCTCTGGTGAGATCCCACCTTGAGTGCTGCATCCACCTCTGAGGTCCTCAGCAAAGGAAGGACAACAACTTGCTGGACTGAGTCCAGAGGAGGCCACCAAAATGATTAGAGGGATGGAGCACCTCTCCTTATAATGAAAGGCTGAGAGAATTGGGATTGTTCAGCTTGGAAAAGAGAAGGCTTCAGGGTGACCAAATTGTGGCCTTGCAGTACCTGAACACAGCCTACAAGAAGCATGGAGAGAGACTATTTACAAGGGCAAGTAGTGACAGGACATGGGCGAATGGCTTCAAATTGAAAGAGAATAGATTTAGATTAGATATTAGAAATTAATTATTTACTCTGAGGGTGGTGAGGCACTGGAACGGGTTGCCCAGAGACCCTGTGGATGATCTGTCCCTGGAAACGTTCAAGGCCAGGTTGGATGGGTCATCGAACAACCTGGTCTAGTGAAAGCTGTCCCTGCCCACGGTAGAGGGGCTGGAACTAGATGATCTTTGAGGTCCCTCCCAACTCAAGCCATTCTATGATTCTATGAGAAAGCAAATAAAGCAAGCAGAGTAAATCCAGACAGAACCCAAACATAACAGAGGCTGAATGAATAAATAAAGTCACTAGGATTAAACTGGATTTATGCTGCCACTCAGCTTCTTGAACAGCCACATAAAGCTGTAACTGACTGCGGCATGATGGCTTCAGCCTCTGCTCCCTTGAAGCCACTATCCAACCAGGTAGAAAAATAAAGGTCTAATTCACTGGAAATTCTTTCATTTACAAAACTAATGGAATAGGGTTTGTTTTTATGCTTCTGCTTCAACTTCTGATTTATCTTCAACTCCATTCTGCTCATCTTTCATTTCTGCATCTTCAGTGTGGCTGGTCTGAAGAGTAGCAGCTGACTAAATGGAGAGAAAAAGAAAATATATTAATATAATAGAATTATAAAACTGCTAACACAAACATTGTTTGATTCTTAGAACTAGGAAACCTAGTTTCCCCTACAAGAGTGAATTAATATATTAGCATCTTCAGCCAAGAGAAACCAAAAATTTCATTTTTCCTGCATCTAAGAAACCAGATGCAATTTAGAAGAAGCTGAGATAAAATACTGGTATTAGGTGGTTATTATTCATGTTTGCACATGCTTGCTACACAACACTTTCTTAGAAAAGTCCTTGAACTAAAATTCATTTACAAAGCTTCTACACAGAACTGCTTTAGTCCTGCTTCAATGCCAATGTGATTTATTTTTAGCCATTCCCATAGCCTACCCCCAACCTGTATGAGGCACACTTGGGCTCATAATGGGAAGAACTATCTTTGTTGGACAACTTGTTTCATGAAGAGTGACTTCAAATCAACAACAGTGATTTGGATATCCTCTGGAAGAGCTTAGCTGGAAGAAAATACAATCTGACAAGGTGGCTGCTCTAAAGCCCTCTCCTTGCCGCATCTTCCAGTCCACATAAAAAGGTGTGCAAGGCAGAGAGCCATGTGGCAGGCGTCCAAGGTTAGTTTTTGCAATAGGACATAACCAGCATATCCTGACCTTGCAATGACTTTAAAACACGGTAAAGGGAGGTAAAAATTTCTTGGCCTTCTCATCTCAAAAATCAGTGCAATGAAATTGCTGTTCCACCTGTCAGCCTAGCACCTTGAACCATCTGTTTTATTATGATGTTGGCTGAGAACCAGACAAAAACAAAGTTTTAGGCATGAAATGTTGGGAGAGGTGAGTAGGAGGGGGAAAAGGGGCAAAATCCTTAAATGTTAAAATCAACTTGGCTGCAACAAGAAACCACAATCAGAAGAACTTCCAGACATCAAAGGTCAACCTTTCATCCTTAGAAGCATTTTGGAAAGCACACAGGAGCCAACTCTTCTCTCACAGAAGACCTTTTAGCTAGCAATCCTGGGCTTAAGATAAGGTGATAAACATCCTGACCTTTAAAAATCCACACTTTACATATGTGAACTGTTTGAATTCGTGAAAGGAAGTACTAATGCCAAGAGTGGCTGTTGAATTCAACAGACTGTAAGATATGCAGTGTCAGGAATTTCAGAATTATGGCCAGAACTATAGCAATCCAAAGACAAATCTTCTTCTCCAAAACTTTTTAAGATAGGGCCAGATGGCTCAGAGGAAAAAAAACCAAAACAATGCATACTTGTAAGATCATCTCACTTGTTGGAGAAGAATTCACCATGCCAATGGCATCCTTGCTTGCACCAGAAGGACCAGGGCAGTGACTGTCCACCTATACTGGACACTGCTGAGGCTGCACCTAGAGTCCTGTGTCCAGTTTTGGGCCCCTCACTTCAAGAAACACATTGAGATGCTTGGAGCATGTCCAGAGAAGGGCAACATTGCTGTATTCACATACTGCCATTATTAGCTGGACTAGTATTTACTGAAGTCCTAGTGAAAGCTTGTTAGGAAAACCATCAATTCCTAGAATAATCAGTCTTCTGACACATCATAATCAATCTGCAACATTTGAAATGGAGACCATCACCCACATCTTCATGTCTCCCTGAGAAGCAAGATTGTGCTCAGCACCATCTGCATGGCAGACAGAAGGTCTCAATAGACGGGCCCGCCCAAGCACCAGAAAAGGCCATTCTTTAGAACAACTGGTTCAAGAATAGGTGCTTTTTTAGCTGGAATGTTATCATGTTTGTATCTCATCACTTCAATTGCTTTCTCATTAACACTGGTCTGTTGCAAATTTGGTTGAAATAAGTAAAAGCATCCTGTGCAGTACCTAGTACTGCTACCTTCTTGTTCAAACAAGAGGGGCTCATAATTTTGACTCTTGGCTATTTAGAGTTCAACCTCCGCTCCCCAGAGGAGTCTATTGGAATGTTCTCCTGCTATAGTTACCTATTCTAAGAAGTAAGCTGAATACCTAAACCACTTTTGCTTGCCTAACACATGACATCACCTCTTGTAGCCTTCTGGAGTAGTGTTACTTACCTTTAAGTCTTTGTCTGCAAGCCTTTGGAACATGTTGGCATACATCTTTTTCTCCTTCTCATGCTGCTCCCGTATTTTTTGCTGACAAGTTACCAGTTGCACCTTGGCAGCTTTGTTACTTGGATAAAGTTGTATCACTTTCTGGAAATCTCCTCGGGCCAACTCAAAGTCATTGACAGCCAAATGGGCTTCTCCACGCCTAAAGAGGCCTTTTTCATTGTTGCTATCCAATTCGAGTGCCTGCATTAAAAAACAAAACCAAACCACAAACAACAATTATTTTTCTCTTATAAAAATTATATGTAGTCAGATCACCAGAGATGGCTGGGAACGGTATCTTCTGATATTGATTTATGAGTCTTGTCAGGGTTTAATAATAAGGCGAGTGGAACACAGTAGAAGTCAGCACACAGACGAAAGAATATAGCAGGCTATTTGACAGAGAACCAGCAAGTCTAAGATTTAGTCCTGGCTCTAATCCAGCCCTTTGAAAGAAATTGGCCAACATGACTAACTCCACCAAGTGTATCTAATTTCTAAATACTTGAATATTCTCAATGGACAAGTGAGTTAGAGAAAGATGTTCAAAGGACAGTAGTTATGAAAATAATCTGCTGGATATTTTTTAGTGTATTCAGTACTATCCAAATGCCAGCTGATAAGAAAGGCCCAACACCACATGGCCTGTTGTCCCTCACATTTCTAAAACAGAAGATAAACTGCACAAGCAGTCTGACAGTTTCAGAATAAATAAACCCCTACTAACCTTGTTGCAGTTCTCCAAAGCCTGGGAGTATTCCTTTAGCTTGAGATGGCACATAGCTAGATTAAGGTGGGCAGCAAGCCGCAAGCTTTTGGCTTTTGATTCCTCCTCATCAGAGAGTCCAGATTCATGCTCCAGCCATGACACAATCTTCTTATACTGTAATGCTGCCCGCTTGTATTTTCCCTCCTGTAAACAGGGCAGTTCAATTACCACACAGCTCATCACAGTAACTTTTACATCCCTCTTGCCCCTTCTGCTTACCTTGAGCAACAGATCTGAAAAAAACCATTCCATCAGAAAATAACTTCTATCATCATGAACATACTATTTCTGAAAGCCATTCCCACACATGATCAGAAAATCTTCAGGAATACCTATGGTTCCCCACTAAAGGTAGGGGTATATGCCAGCATTGATATTTCACTCTGAACTCCCACCTTATATTCAACTTTTGATACAAAAAAAAAAAAGGAAGATGGGGCATTTTCAAAGTGTGTTATGAAGATAATCGGAAATTCTTCCTTTAGCTGCTCAAATTGCTTGCAACAGCTTCTCCACACATCTCTACCCAAATGAATGTTGTTCATTCACAGCACTATTCCACAGCAGAAACTTGAATACTGTAACCTTGCTACTATTCCATGTATGCCCCAAAGTTACCTGTACGTACAGCAAACAGCTTTAAGAGAGAACTTCCTGCAGAGTTAGTTCTTTGGATATCCAACTGACTTACTTTTTTTTTTTTAAGACAACTTCCCCTCCAATCCTCCCTGTAAAATCTTACAGAATACCATGACCACCACTTAGAAATGAGAGAAGCTGTAATCATCATCATCAGCTCATGACAAGGACTAAGAAATGCTATTATTGTTATTTGGGGACAGTAACTTACCTTGAAGTACTGAGTGCCTCTCTCCTTCACAATGCAGCTTTGTTCCAACTTCTCATCCGTGTTCATTTCCCAAGACTCCTTAGCCTACCCAAAGAGGAATAGTTCAAGTCAACTTCAATACAACTTCTAGGGAAATCAAGTGGCTATGTTGCTTCCCATAGGGAGGCAGAGATAGGTTTAGCTTTGCAGAGCTTTGCACTGCTACTGGAGACCAGCCTAGAGCACAACAGACAGCAACAGACAGGGACACAGTGAGATAAGGGCCATTTCAGCCAAGAGCTCCCAGTGTGTCATCATCTCCAGCAAGAGAGACCTCATTATTTCAGTCAAGGTTTCCACTGTCCTTGTTTAAGCTGCACTCACACTTCTTCCCCAGCCCCCAGGACCTCTTTGGGGTTTTATCTTTTGTTCCTACCTTTTCAAAGCTTTTGAGTTTCACTTCATACTGCAGCTCTGCATCTGGAGGGATCTGAAATTTCTCGTTCCCAGCACTTCCAAAACCATAGCTGTAAGATGGGGGTGGGATGGGGAGGGAGAAACATTAAGGAGAGAGTTCAGAACTGTGTTCAGCTGTATTTTCTACATAGGAAGAATGAGACAAAAACCCCATGCAAATCTGGGATGCCCATATATCATCATTACAAGACAAAGACTTCAAGAGTTCTAGGTACAATTCTAAAATCAGCAAGCACAGGGTAGAAGAAAGCAAGAGAAACGTAGCACTGATTTCACTAATCTCTTACCAGTTCCTATTATTTTATTGGCTTTTTTATCTTAGATGAAGGAAAAGCAAGTTAACTCTCCAACAAAAAAAAAAAAAAAACAACTTCCAAGTTATATACATCTTGCTTTATATTCATGGTCTGAAACCAAGTGTTTCCTTCAGAGCATGTATTTTAGTACTATTCTTAGAAAAGCAAAGACAATAAATACCAAAATCAAATGAACAGCTGTACATGTAACATACTGCTAATGAGCTGATAAACAGGAAATGCCTACAGAAAGGTTTTGTGAACTAACTCCAGTAAGAAGCTGCATATTAGCAGGAAAACCCTCAAGACCAGATTGCTTTGCTGTTATTAGGCTCAGTTCCAGTTTAAAAATCTTAATAAAAACTGAAATTAAAATTAACATTTGATGAAAACAATCTGTGCAACTCCACTTGTTTCAGATGTTTTCTCACTGTAAAGAGAAAATTCTGCTTCTATCCAGAACTATATATGCACTGTTGTACAGTAAGTACTAACTAAGAGGGACCACAAAAACGTAAGTAATAGAGCAATAATATTTTTTAAACATTCACAGAGATCAACACTCTAGAGACTGAAGTAAAATTCATTTCTTTTGCAGTGCTACTGCTTCATTATGAAGTTGCAAAGCAATCTTAGTTCAGTATTTCTCATACATCAATTTTTTGGGGCTGATCCAAGTTTTTGCCACAGCACTGAAAAAAGCTGGAAAGTATTATAACAAAACACTTAATTCTTGACGGATTCTTAGTATAAGCCCTTCAAGTATCAAAAGATCAGGAACAGCATACCTGGGTTTGAGATAGAACACGGATTCCTCTGATTTCTCCATTTTTTGAATTGCTTTCTCCAGACCATGAGGAAGATCAAAGTTTTCCCCTTCTCCAATCTCAAACCGCAATTCCCGCTTGTCAAAAACACGATCTCCGTATCGGCCTTCAAACTGGACTGGTAACAAAAACAAGAGCAGGACACAGATTAAAATCAGAAGTATCTATGTATGGTAAGGGGGAGGTAGCACAGGAGTACACAGGGAGCTCTACATAGGCAGGTAGCACATACAGAGTGCCAAAGCCACCTCCTTTTTTAACAGCTACCTATGCATGGTGGCTACTGGCAGGAAACAGAACTTCTCCTGTTAAATTTAATAACCCCTTTTTTGGTCTGTTCATGTAAGAGTTTGTTTTTTTCCATTACAACAACAGGTCCTAGAACAATTCCCCTCTTGTTCCCCAGCAAATGGAAATACTTTATTAGACTCATCTACCTTTTGTGATCAGATAAGCACTTTAACAGATTCAGTATCACTGGAGAACAGTTGCTGTTGGAAAATGTAAGCCTTGCTAGAAATAAGAGAATGAAATCTTACTCTAGGTTGTTAAGTTACTTGGTAAAGGAAAGAGCAGCCATGTATTCCTCTCTCTCAGGGCAAAGAGTTGTGGACTGTGAAAAAGGTTCAGCCATCCCACACAGTAAACCCACTTACTATTTGTGTAACAACAAACTTACTCTCTACAAGTGCATCCTCATTGGGCTTGGAATAGCCCTCCCCTTTTTTACGGATTCTCCGGATGATGCCACCATCTTCTTCATCAGTGAGGTCCTCCCCCTTGAACTCAAAAAGTTCTATCTGTGGAGAGAAGAAATGCCTTGCATTTATTCTCATTACATCAATTCAGTAATGCACAGAATTTGTTCTCCAGCAATCTTTGAAGCTACAGCTATTCAGGAAATCACTATCTTAAGTAATGTCCTATAAGATATTGGATGGAAACCAGAAGATACTGGATGGAAACCTATCGAAGAATTACAAATTTCAGATTATATTCAGGCCTTTTCAGCTATTTTTCTCCACCAATCTTGGTCTCCCAATAGTAAAATTTAAATCCTTTAAATGAAAGGACTGTGAACCTGGCTTCTGAATAAAGCTGACATAAGCCCCAGTGCTTAGGGTCTATGGAAAAAAAAATTACATTGGCTTCTTTCATACTATTTTTGCTAATGTCTGCAGGCAGAAGTATAGACAGTTGTTTTTGGTTGAAGTTTTTCTAATATGAGGGAAAAATGCCTTTTGAACACATTAAGCCAGGAAGAATTTACTATCATCTGCCACTCTGCAGTGCTACCACACTGATCAGCTGTGACATGCTCTTACTCTACAGTCAAGTAGAATCATCAGCAGTGTCACTGTATCCATGGGCCGGGGAGGTTTATAAGTAATGCAAGGATAAAAGGAGCAGGACAATAAAACAAAGATGTAATCCTTATCCTTAATTCATGATTAGACCCTTAATTCCATCAATGGTCAAATTCAGATCAACTTTAAAGTGCTTGGAATGGAGCTTAAACTGATTCCAAATGCTTGTCTTGCAACATTAAAACAAATTCAAAAATACCTTTTCAAGCTTCAGCCATTCCCTACCTGTTTTTTTCATTCTCCTACTCTTGTGCCACAGGACAGTAGTTTCAAAACTTCTGTGCCATTCTCCCTTGCATGCCTGGACAGAGCCAGTGTTCTCTTTTTACTTGTCACATTTTCCCTTCTAGTCATGCTGTATCACTGTGTATTGTGGGATCATTTTAGAAAAAAATATTTCCAGAACAATGATAAAACAACAAAACCATGATCAGGCCCACTTTAATCTAAACTCACTGCTGCCAGAAATTGTTCAGAATTTTCAAGAGCTGGTGTTAAAGTAGGAAATAGCTATCCAGTCTTAATCTTCACATGCCCTCCTGAGACTCTAATGTAAATCATAGTTTCATGTGGGAGTACCATGATGTGATGGAAAAACAGTCTGGTCACAGAAGGTATTTGTTGATGCTGCTATTTTGTATCCTATGTTTGAGTAAAACAATAGTAAAAACAGCACAAAAGAGAAAGCCATTATAATCAGCATTGTTTAGACTACCTCATTTTAAAAAAAAAGTTCAGGGCTAATGCTCTGAAGGCTCCTGACACTGGACTTAAGGTACCTGGAATGTAAAAAGAATTGAATGTCCACTACAAGAAAGAGTAATTCCACTTTTTATTTTGATGGTCACATACTAACAAATAACATGTGGTCTTTCTCTTCAGTCTGTCTGAAAAAAGTGAAGTCATTTCTGAACATTCTACTGATGACCATGCGGGGCAGGGGGGGGGGGGGTCCCCGTTTTTTTTTTCTAGCCTGAACAACAGTATTCTATGGAATAATCTACCTATTTATATTGCTCTGCAAAACAATCATGAGGGGAATGAAAAAAACCCAAAACAACAGAACACCACCAGATCAAAAAAGCAAACCATAGACCATCCATTATTTCAGGTCATAAAGAATTGCTGATGTGATGACACAGATAGAAAATCTTTAAAGGTAAGTTTTAGAGAATCCTTTTTAAGGCAACTTGTACAAAATTCTGTTATGGTGTTAAGCACTTGCAGAGGACCCATGGTGACCTTGTTTCAAATAATAACAAGGAAACCTAGGAGCAAAACTAAAAAACTGGATACTTAGGAGACTAAGTGCCTGAGAGTCAGAAACTACTTTTACCTAATAACACTTAGGGAAACTTTCTGGATCTAAGTTCCAACCCACACGCTCAATTAGGACACACCCAGCACTACTTATTTGTTGCAGCCAGTCAGCTCCAGGCTATTTTGTTAGGGAAGCACAAAACCATTACAGAAAGAAAAAGAGCACTGAAGCTGCCGGCCTGCCTCTTCCTTCCTTTCTCCCCTTCTTCCTTTACCATTACTGCTTAGGGAAGGCATTAGGGGTTATCAAGGATCATGGATGAAACACTACCTACCCAGAAAATGATGGAGAGGTCAGACTGGCATAATTAAAAAAAACCCAGTGAGAAGTGAATAACCTGGATAACTACTTCAGATAGGCTCAGCAGTAGTCAGGTGGAACAAATCCCATCTTGCTTTTATTGTTTTTGTTTATCAAAACACTGGGTATTATCTCACTGCAGGTCAATGAAAGCTCCTCTGCTTTGTACTGTCCATGCACATCCTGTGTACTAGTGCTAAGCCTTTAAGAAAGCTCCACTGGGCTGCCAAGGTAGAAGGTCTTGAGCTTTTAGCTTGCCTTTAAATCATCAGCTCAGTAGTTTTTCTCTCTCTTGAATCCTGCCCTGATTACACTTAGTATCACTTGCGTATGTGCAAAGCACACAGCATTCCAACATGCATAGTTTGATCCAAAATAAGTAAACCATGAGTAACTTCAGATTTATAGATACAAAAGTGCTGCTTACAAACAGCTTTACAAGATACTATTTTTAACAGCCAGCTACAGAAATAGCAGCATTAATTTCAAAGTACTCAAAATGATTGAGTTGTCATCCGTTAGTGGACACTACCTATGCTAGCACTAGTTTTTAAATTCTTCTGCACAAAATAACATCTTTATCCTATTACTCACAAGTCCATGAAAAAAAAAGTCAATACACTATCCCAATGTAATAAAAATACAATATCCAACTGTGTGAAGGACAATGTCATTCTGACTTGTATCAGAAATAGTGTGTCCAGCAGGACCAGGGCAGTGATTGTCCACCTGTATCGGGCACTGCTGAGGTCACACCTCAACTGTGCCCAATTGTGGGCCCCTCACAGCAAGAAAGGCATTGAGGTGCTGGAGCATGTCCAGAAAAGGGCAATAGAGCTGGGGAAGGGTCTGGAGAGTAAGTCCTATGAGGAACAGCTGAAGGAGCTGGGGGTGTTCAGCCTGGAGAAAAGGAGGCTCACAGCGGGGAGGAACCTTCTTGCACTCTACAACTACCTGAAAGGAGGTTTGTAGTGAGGTGGGGTCAGTCCCTTCTCATAAGTAACAAGTCACAGGACAAGAGGAAATGGTCTCAAGGTGCACCACAGGAGGTTTAGATTGGATATTTGCATTAGAACAGGCTACCAAGGGAAGTGGTTAAGTCACCTTCCCTGAAAGTATTTAGGTATAGATGTGGCACTTGGGGACATGGTTTGATCATGGACTTTGCATTGTCGGATTTAAGACTAGACTTAAAGGTCTTTTCCAACCTAAATGATTCTATGTATAATTTACCCTTGTTAACACATGCTCATCATTTCCAATAAAATCTGAATACACCTTCAGTCTCTACTTGATGAACTATTTTGACCTTTCTCAGATATTAGATAAAACATTCAATCTTAGAGCAATCATCAGTTTTAAATCTTTCCTTATGCCCCCAACATAGGAGTCCATTCGGTCCAGTAAGTGTTTTAGAGCCAAGTAATTTTAAAAATCAGACTTAAAAGAATCTGCCTTCTCTCAGGTAGAATTTATTTTAAAATAATTGTTGGAAAATTGAACTGTTTCAACAGTATGAAAAATATATCCTCTCCAAACACTGCTGAGATTGTCAGAGCATACTCCAGAAACAGCTTTAAGATCATCCTCCGTGGAAAAATCAAACACAAGTCTCAGCATTCTGAGCAACCATTCTCACCATTGAAATAAAACATAAGAGACAGCTGCTGTTTCCACCCGTTTTGGGAAGGGAGGTGGGGAAATGATTTAAAGATCAGTAGGAAATAAGTTCTCTCCTCTGCCGGTAAGGATATCAACGATGATAACTGGCTCCATTTCACTTTCTCAACTACTTCAGAGTTTGTCACTGAGACAGGCCGCCCTCCCAACCCACACTTTTCCTACTCTGTAACTGTAACATTAAAATTGAGCACTGGAAACCATTCAAGTTTTTTAAAAACTCATTTAAAAAAAATAAAGGAACTCGAGTCTTTGCAGGTCAGTAGCAGCCGGACTAAAACTATGCCCACACTACCCACATTGACCATATTATTTTCTTTAGAAAACCTACCAATTCTGTTTTGAAAGGATATTGCATCACACATCTTCTGCTGTGAAATATGACTTTTTCTTGTTTTTCAAGTGTACAGGTTTAGTGACCATCTCTCACTTACCTCAAAAATCAGTGTGGCATTGGGAGGTATCTTTGGGGGGCTCCCAGCCGAGCCATAGGCATATTCTGGTTTGCATGTAATCCGACAGATTTCACCAATCTTCATAGTTGCCACAGCAATGTCCCATGCTTTGATCACCTCACCTATACAAGTCAAATGTCAATCAAACGACAGCAAGGCATACATGAAATGCATGATCAGCTGAAACTCAGCATCATCACTTTTACTAAACAAAAGCTAAGACTGCAGAAACGCTGAAGGACTGGTGCTCACCCTCCTTTATGTACATCAGTTTTAAGCCTAATCAAATTCTAAAGCTTCCTGGCGACACAAATTTGGGCACACATCTTCATTCTAGGTGTAGCAACTCCCTTCATAGAATCGGTTGGGTTGGTAGGGACCTGAAAGATCATGTAGTTCGAGACCCTCTGCCAGGGGCAGGGACACTGCACCTCCTTCCCTAGAGAGAACACAAGTCCTCTGAAGGCAGACACAGGCTGAAGTGCCTGGCACGGTCTCAAGTGCAAGGAAGTAACAATAAACTCTTCCCAGAGGAAGGTCTCAGGGTGAGATATTGCCTGCTCGTGTTTTGAAAACAATACAAACCAACAGCCTTTTCTCTCTGTACTTTATCAGTTGGCAAAGAGCAGCACTAGTGGTAACTAAAAGTTACAAACATTTGTAAGAGAAAGGGGGAGGAAAGTGGAAATAAGTATTCTTTCTGAGGCCAAAAAGGGAACAGAAGCTGTAACAAAATTATCTCTCTTATTCAAGCTCTCCTTTCAACTTGATCAAGCAACACTTTATGAGTCTTGTATTAATAGGTACACTTCATATTATCTCAAACTTCAGTACAATAAATTCATCTCTTTTTAAAAAGGGGGATACTATCCATTTTTTTTAAAGTAGCAGGTAAGGAACTGCCAGAGAAAAATACAAGACTGAGTAGTAAGATTTGCTGGAACAAGGATGCTTGGATTTTTACATTCAAAAAATGCAAGGTTTTTGACAATGAAGAAATGCACTGCTCAAAGACTCATATTTAGGTTAATTTGGGAACTTTGTGGGAAAGAGTATGTTTCATCACACTGCAGCTGACAGTTGCCTCTGTGCACCCTGTCCCAGTATCTGGACACAATTAAATACTCTTGAACTGGAGTCTGCCAAAAAAAACCAAAAAACCAACCAACAAAATGCATATTCTGGCTATTTAACTACCCTTTGTCACTATGCTTCAGGGCAGATTTGCTCCCCTGCAGTGCTTTGTCTGAGGCCTGTAAATCCTTCATCAGGCCTCTCAAGGGGCTACACAGTTTTCTCATTCAGAAAAATCTCAAAGACATTCTGACTGGGCCATTCGGAGAGAACAAACTCTGAAAACAATGTTAAGTAGTACCTTTAAAAGGCAAGGAGGCACACATGCAAGGAAATCTCATCTCAACTATTACCAAAACTGATCAATACCAAACATAAGATAGTACCTTTCCCCAAGTCAAATGAGAATTTGTCTCTCCTGTCCAGACTGGAGTCAAATTTTGTGCCATCAAGAAGCCATCCCGTGTAATGGACGGTCACTTTATCACCTATCATCGGAGACTCTGTCCCACTGCCTTCCCTCTTGACAACCTGAGAAAAACATTAAGCAAACAACATTAACATCATGGAAACTAAATCTGCCTATAGGACATTAATTCCATTTACTTAGATACACGCATTATCACCTTCAGTAGATAAAGGATTTGCAGGTTTACTTCAGTTATCTGGAAATGGATTGACTATTCCACCTGCAGATTAGCAGTGCTGCAGATGCAGAACCTCAAGATGGCTGTGCTGTGATACAAGATCTTAATTGGCAACAGTTGGCACCAGCTTACAGATCTCTGCATAATCTATAGTTAGCTATGTCACTTACCTTTCCTCAGTAAGATTTTAAATGTTCCTGAAACTTAAACTGGTAAAGTATTTATTAGGCAGGGTTTTTTTGCTTGATTCAAGTACTTGCCTCACTGCCTTTCTATCATTACACCCGAGATCAGTGCCTAGGCAAAGCATTTAAACAACAAGGTGGTTCTTTCCATGCAAAGTCTATACTAACATGTAATCTGAGATTACTTGAGTTAAACTGAGCAGTTTAACAAAGGTTAACAGAATCTCACCCCAGAGCAGGTTAGTTCTATCAGTCAACAGAGTAACACTTAAAAACTATTACAGTGCATCAGTTTTGTCTCCCTGCAAATCTGACACGCATTGTCAGTACCCCTATCTCACATACAGCTGCAAGGATTTGATCTTCTTAAGAGGTTCTCTAGCCTGACAAGCAAGACCGGTATCAACTAAACCTACATTATTCAAAAAGATCGGCCAGTCTGTCAGTTGTTCATTTGAAAAATAGAGAATAAGAGTGACATATCTTATAGGCAAGGAGGTGAAGCCTTAACTGGAAACAGGATTCCTGAGGTTCAGATTTTAATTTCCTCCAATACCGATTGAAACCATCTAGTTCTGAGCCAAAGATGTGCATTACTCCAGCTAGGCAAAAGGGGACCAAATGAAGAACCCTATCCGCTTGGATCATGGAGGCCTGGAAAACATACTGTTCATACAAGATAAATGTTTATTCAAGGGCACTTACTCAAAAGTATGAATTGGACTGGCATCCCTCCTTTCAAGAAAAGTTATACAAGTGTCACGCTTCTACACAGAAGGAAGCAGACCCTTGGGAGTCTCCTTCACAAATTCCAACTTCTTGCAACCCACCACTGCCAATCCCCTACTTTGCCTCCCACCATCCCTGCAACTGACTATACAACTGAAATGCCAGCACCCTTCATCCAAAGCCAAGGCAATGCTGACAGTTCCTCAGACTCCTAACAAGCTGAAAGCACCTCACTGGACGCATAAAACAAAGACAGAATCCACAAACAAACAAAACCCAGGGAAAAAAAACAAACTACCTGCTGTTTCCTAAAGAAAGAATGCTCAGTGTGAAAAAGGATGCCTGACCTCACACAATAACACCACCCCTTCACCCTGCACCAACTCAGTGCTACAGAAGCTATTAGCATTACAGAACGAATCTATTGCTATCTCCCCAAAGGAAGGGGACAGCTCAAGCTCAAACAGAGATAAGGAAACAGAAACCTACAAAAAAACCCATGAATCTGGTAATCAACCTAACTTACATAATGCTTAGATATATATCTAGGTAAGGTGGATCCAAACTAGTTATTTTAAGGAAGCCAATCTGAAGTCACTTTGAAAAAGTAACTGAATTTAACAGAAATTTACTAAGCTTTTCTCAATGCCACATTCTTGTAGTGTCATACCAAGGTATCCTATGAGTATTTTGTTTTCATTATTTATACAATATTATTCTTTTGCATTTATTTCATTTTGAAAAGACTCAAGTTTCACTTTTTTCATATTCTCAACATAACAATCCTATTTTCTGTAAGACTTACATCTCCGTTTTAGATGGAGAAACAGGATTTTTCAGTTCCTATTGTGGATTTCAAATAGTTTGTTTCTAAACTTAAATACTTACACTAGAAATAGTGCAAGCACATTCAGCAGTATCAGATAAAAACCTGTGGATACTTTTCTAATACAAAGCCAATGAGCAATGGAATCAGTGCAATGATACCAGTACAAAATTGGTGTAGGTTAGTTCAGAATTAGACCCTTGGTTTCAACGGGTGCATTCTGCACTCTAGAAATTACCAGCAAAATAAAATCCATGAAGGCTGCACTTCATGACCTCCGCACTATTTTGCTTATCAATTCACAATCCCTCTTTTTTTTTTTTTTTTTTTTGTGGTTTTTCACAACCTCAGTTCTTTTACTAGTATTTTCTACCCCCCTCCTTAAAAAACAAACCAAATTAAAAGTAAAAAAACACCAACAACCAACCCATAACCAAAACACCTGCTGCTTCTCCATCAACCAAACAGGTACTGACTGCATGGATTAGGCAGAGGATCCACCATGCTCAAGCGACCTGAGCTGTGGGAGACCTGCAGGCACCTTGATGAGAACTCTGACCTGATCGCTGCGCTACGTGCAAAACCCAGAAGTTCTCACTGAAGCATGCAGGCAGGAACTTGGGAAAGCAAGAGTATGGAAGCCAACATCTACAGTTTGGTGCCTGATAACCCTCCTGAATGGCAGCCATGACGAACCTAAAATTTAAAGCCAGAGGGCTCTAAAGGTTAAGACCAGAATTTTGCCTTCGCTGTGGCGCCACTTTCTGATTCTGAATGCCACAACTCCGAAATTGTACTGCGATTGAACAACGCTTGTAATTACCGCTAAAGGTTTCGGCAGAGACGAGGGGAAGTTTCTAGAGATATGGAAATAGGCGACGTCTGACAGAGGAAGTTGGTGCGACTCCCCCTCACGGTATAAATCCTGCTTGCCCTTACCGCCTGGCTTCCCGCTTTACAAAGCGGAGCGGCGGCACCGCCGCAGCCCTGCCCGCCAAGCGGCACCGCGGGGCGGCCACCCCGGCCCGGGGCCCCGCACCGAGCCCGGCGGAGAGCCCCGGGGCCCCGCACCGAGCCCACGTGCCCTGCCGGGGCTCCATCTTTAGCTCCCGGCCCCCAACACGTGCTGGCGGGGGGTGGGCCCGCACCCCCAAGCCCCGCCGAGCGGGCAGCGTCGCAACACGAGCCCAGTATGACCCGCCTCGCCCCCCCCACCACCACCGCCGCCGCCTCCACCACCGCCTCCCGCATCCCCGCCCCGCAGCGACCTCCGCGCAGCGCAGCCCCCCCCCATCTCCACGGCCGCGGGCTCTCCGGGCGGGCAGGTGGGAGCCGGGATCCGCCAGGAGGAGCGGGATCCGCGGGGATCGGCCGCGTGGGAGGCCCCGCGGGCGCGCTGCTGCCCTCCGCGCTCGCCGCCACCGTTGTTTAATCGCAGCCCGGCCGCGCTGCTCCAGGGGCCGCCTCGCCCCCTGCCCCCTGGGGACACAGCGGGGATAGGGCGCCCGGGGGGTTCCCGCCCGCAGGCCAAGCGGAACGCCCCCTGCCCCCATCACTGCGGGCGCGGGGAGCCCCCGGAGCCGGCGCGGGAGGTGGGGATGGGGAAGCGCCACCCGGTACCTTGAGGACGCCCTCATCCTGCTTGGGGGTGATGTCCGTCCCTTCCAGGGGAGCCCCGTCCGCTTTCATCTCCTCCGCCGTCATGCCGCCTGCCGCTGCCACCGCTGCGCCGGGAAGGGCCACCTGGTGAGGCCGGGGCTGGGGATGCACCTCGCCAAAGCCCCAGACACCGCGGGCACCGCACGCCTCCCGCCCTGCTGCTCTCGCCGCAGCGCCGGCCCCCGGTTCGCGGGGGGGAGGAGGAGGAAGGGGAGGGGAGGGGAGAGGAGAGGAGAGGGAGGGACCGAGAAGTTTCTAGAGCCGCCGCCGGGCTGCCGCAAAGCGCCGGTCCGTGCCAGGGGCCGAGGTGAGAGTGTGCGTGGCCCCCGGGGGCGGGGAGGCCGCGGCCGGCGGGGCGCGGGCAGGGCAACGCAAGGCGCCTGGCCGCGGTGCATGCCCGGGGCGGCGTGGCCTGAGGAGGAGAGGAGGAGGAAGCGGAATAGATTATTCATGGCAGGAGGGAGGGCGCGCTTTCACAGCGCCGGGCTCGCTGGGCTGGAGCGCCCATGTCTCGCAGGTGATGCAGGAGGAGCTGCTGCGCCCTGCCCTGGGCAAATTCAGCTGTAAGCTGCACTTAGAGTGAAACTAACCCTGCTGCCCCCCCTCAGTGTTAGCGTCCCCATGCAGATGCGTGGGCTGGTGTCCTTTTCGCCCGCCACGCGGTTGTGGGCGGTCACAGAAAGGCTGCTTGCAGCCCGCGGAGCTCGGGCATCCCTGGGCTTGCAGTGGTGGGGGCATCGCGTCAGGAGCCACGTGCTTGGAAACGATTTGTTACCCAGGACCAGAAAGGGTGAAGACGTGCTTAGAGCGCAGAGTGTAAGCTCTGTGGTTTGCCCATCTGTATCCATCCGGATAAAGTTGGCACGGCTTTGTTCCTCAGCCCGCAGCTGGAATATTTGGGGACGCATAAATAAAATTAGGCACTCCCTGTGAATGTGAAACACATGAGTGCAGGTGTGCAGGGATTAACAGACCAGTCTAATTCCGGTGTGCTCGGCATCTGTACATGCCTCACAGGTGGGATGGTACTTTTGGCCAAATCACATGAAACATCCGATTATGTAAAATCAGACTAGAACCCTGTCCATCGTCTTGGGCATAAATAACTAAAAGCAAGAGCGTTAAATGGATCCACCCTTCCACTGCAAGCCATTAACTACTGCCAACCCCTGCAGTTTTGCCCTCCCCCGCCCCCGCATTAGGGCGGCACTTTTCCCGGCTCTTCTTGAACTTTCCCCTCTCTCTCTCCGCTGCGGTAAGCTTGGCAGTGTGTGAGCCTGCTCTGTGAGTACACCTGTAGCACCTGTCCTGACGCTGCAGACGACCTACATTTGTTCTGTGCCGGTATAAAGCTGTATCTGTGCACAGCGACTCCAGCAGCCTTAGGTGGGCCCTGCTGATGCCAAAGGAACGTAATAGCAACAGAGCCTAAATAAAGAACCTGTAGTTAATTCAGCAGGGGGGTGTAAACTGAAATCTGCAGGTTTCCCCTGAGGAAGAACATGCTTTTCAACCCCAAGAAAACATACAGTTTAGTGCACTTTCAGACTGAGTAAGTAGGAGTAAGGTGGAGAAGGAAAGAATTGTGGTTTCTGTGTACGTTTGGTCTAGAAGCTTCCAGCTGCTCTTGGTCTGCAATTTAACATGGCTGAGTTATTTGATTGCAGACTAGATCTGTAGGAGGTTCTGTGCACAGACTGTAGACCCTGATCCACCGAGGAACACAGAGAGGAGCATCAAGCTGGTTCCAGTCCAGCAGGTCTAGCAGGTCTTGTTAGGGGAGGCACAGCAAAAACACAGGAGATACTTCTTCATCTGATGAGTCTGTATGGCACTGAATTTACATTCTCAAGTCAGCACTAACACACATGTTCTCTACACTCCCAATCCATCAGATCTGACTTCTTTGTTTTCATCTAAATTTTCTAATAACAAACCAACTGTAATTGGTTTAAAATAAGTTTTTGCAGATCACCTGCCTTATGTTTGGCAAAGAAGTTTCTGTTTGGGACTGGTATTTTTAAAGCCACATGTTGTACATGTCATAATCTAGCATTTAATAATTGTAATATGTAGGAATTATGCCAAATTATTTACAGCTGCCAAACATGCCAGACTCAAGTTTAAGAAAGTGATAGAGAGGAAAGGAGATCTTTCAGTGGAGATTGCTTGCAGATATTATATATTTAATATTTTCAGCCATCTCCCTGTTTTCAGCATAGCAGTGCAAGCTCTTACGAAGTAATTTAAGGCAAGTACTGCAAGCTTAGTAACTTTTGAAAGACTATTTAGATACCGTTTAAGGCCTTCCTTAAGGGCTATATGCACAGTGCTTTATGGAAGAGGGGGCAGAGATAGTAGCAAAAAGACAGTGAGTGTTGTAAGTGATGTCAATGCCATAATACTCCTGTTAGGGTATGGATGGAGGGAAGGTGGGTCAGAGGAGTCTACCCTGTCTTCTAAGCCTCTTTTAAGGCATGTTTATGGTACCACAGCATTGTAAAGCAGCCTTGTATCAGACCTGTTCTCAGAAGGTACTTTGTAGAGACAATTTTGAAACTAAAGACAGTAACTACACAAGATGGGGAGAATGCAAAGGAAAGATTTCAGAACTTGATGGGTATGCTGAGGTGAAGTGAAAATGAAAATTGTGGCAATACGTTTCAGGCAGAGTGAAAGACAAGTGAGATGATTGCCTAAAGCAGCAAAGAGTAGCCTGGGCAGTAAGACATCCTGAAAAATATCTAATTGCAGCAAGAGTCTGGAACAGTCTCCCAGGACATGAAGCCAATCTAAAGCTGGCAGCATATTGCTAAATTTATGAATAGGCTTACACAAAGACTTGCCAGAGATAACAAAGTTTGGACATAAAACATAAAAGATGGCATAGGGCAACACAGCTCAGCTGTAACTTTATTGGCAGGTCCTGCACAGGCAAGGGCAGGACTCCAGGTGACCCATAGCCTGTCAGGAAAGGATGACCTTTGGGTTGCTGTTAAAGGGCCAGCTTCCCAGATGTGTCATGGCTCGAGTCGCTGTGCTGTGTAGGTTGACCAAAGCCCCACCATGACAGGCTGTGACCTGGAAGTTCACTTTCCCAGCTGTGTTGATCATGCTGGCACTGTGGACTCAGTGGAGCTGGGAAAAGGAGTGAGGAATGCATGTCTGTACAAGCTCAAAGATGGCATTACGAGATAACAGCAAACAGAATAACCAAAACCAGAATGACCCTGGCCTATTAATTTGTGATTGGAACAGGAATTGAACCCAAACTCTTCATGAGCACTGGGTTCACGCTTGATTGGCTTGGAAGGGCCGAGCACAGGGTGTAAGAAAGAAAGACAGAAGCCACACACTGTATTGACTTGGACTCGCCACCAGCTTGCAGATGGACTGACAGGCCAGTCATTGGCAGGGATATCCCTGATGCCAGCCAGAAAGGAAGACAAAATAGAACCCTGTGTGGCTTGAGTGTGACGAAGACATTCCTGGGGAAACTAATACCAAAAGGAGAGCTCACAGGACATGGGCAAGAGCAGTAATTTGTGCACCAATGTTATTTGAAATAAGGCTTTAAAACATGGATCAATTGTAAATACCTATCTAATTGCAGTTATGATGAACTAAGTAAACTTGCTAGGCTTTTTAACTTGGCAAACATTTTTTCTGAGGAATTGTTTGGTTAGTCTCAGAATCCAAAAGAAAGCCAAGATGCTCCTGTGTTCATGTGTAACACTTATACTGAGTTGGAAAGGATTATGATTTCATAGGTCAGAGATAGCTTGTAGTTACTTCTGCTTGTTGCTTTATAAAATACAACAGTGATAAGGAGAAAGTAGTGCTCAGTATATGGAATTGCACTTTTTTTTCTTGCAAGAAGTGGTGCTACCCTTGAAGTCCACAGTAGGGCACAAACCTTCATCAGACTAACCCTACACCATTATTTTGTATGACATGTCTGTGACTGGCTATTAGGAATGTCAGCTGCTGCCCACCAACTGAGTTATACTCTGCCTGTTCTTCAGTCTCAGCTTCGCTTTCCCTTTCTTCCAGACAGTATATAGCAAATCTGGTCCTGTGTCATCCTTTTAGTTTAGAAGGGATAAAGGTTTTCCTTAGCCTTTACCACATCACTGCAGACTGTAGTAGATTGGCATGGCCCACATGCAAGGAGCATCAGACCTCTTTTCTGTTTCTTTTCAAATGAAAGTGGTGTGACACTCATCCCCTGCTTTAAAACCGAGCAACATTTAAAGGGGAGTGATCTGAGCTGTTGTACAGCAGGCATGCAAATGAGACTCAACCCTCCAGTGTCAGATTGGAAAAGGGCTCTGTATGTGCCGTTCCCAGGGATTTTTGAGGTGCTCTGCTCCTTGTTCACCAACAGATGTCAACATTTTTCTAAAACTACAGGCCGTAGGACTTGCAGTTAGGCAAGGTTTCATTTTTAAAATAATATTTCCTAGTATGGTTATGGTTTCTTCTCCTGTGCTTCTGTACATTATCTTCTATGTTTTAGTAATTTTATTTATGTGATATATATACACTGTCCTTTGTTGATCACAGATGTAGATTTTCAAAAAGACTAAACAGCAATTGTTTTTGTACAGACATCTGTTCTGATTCAGCGTATCCCTGTCTTTATCAATCATAGCTCATTAGCCTGCCTTCAGTGCATAGGAAGTTGATAAAATTAATTTTAATTAAGATGTTATTTATCTTTCCAAATGCAAAATTATTTTAAAAATACCTAGCCGTGTTTTGTCAACTACTTTCATTTTGTTCTTTCCCTGCCTTAAAAGCAATCAAGATTACTGGGCAAATGTATGTTTAGACACTCCGATTTTATATTTCTTTGCATCCTGTTAGCCAGTGAGTCTACCCTAATGTGTGTATGTTAATACCATCGGAAAGGATGGGCAATTCATGTTTGTTTTTTTCTTAAAGCACAGCAATGTTTTACTAGGCTTAGAAATTGTAATGTTTTGTATTCGATTCCTGTGAAGTGCCATATGAAAGTAACACCGATAACAGTAATTGCAGATGGCAGTTGCCTGATGGATTCTGCTGCACTTTTACAAAAAATACTTTTTTATTTTAGGTTTTATTGATTTCAATCTCTTTTGTAATAACTCTTAGGATTATAATTGTTACAAATAAATAAATACAGTAATGTCCTTTGTTAATTGCTTTCTTGATCTAATTTTAGAATTCTCATTAATTTGCAGCCGAATCTATTTATTTGGCTCTATTTCCCTTAGATGTATTTAGATTTTAGTTTTTTTCTTTTTATTATGGAACATTGGAAAGGTTTTTTTAAATGTATGGTTTTTTTCTACTTTTGTCTTTCTCATTCAAGCTTTCCTGCTTGGCTGCCTCAAACTTCTCCATCTCTCTTCTCTGGCTGTGTCAGGAAAAGGTCAGACTGGATGTTAGGAAATTATGTTTCCCAGAGAGAGTGCTTGGTCAGGCACCAACCCAGTCAGAGTTCAAGGAGCATCTGGGCAATGCTCTTAGTCATACTGTTTAGTTTTAGGTAATCCTGTGAGAAGCAGGGAGTTGGACTTGATGATCCTTCTGGGACCCTTCCAAGTTGAGATATCCTGCGATTCTATGTTCTGCACTAGGTCCATTCTTTTGCCATAGTTTTGAGCAGTTCTTTAAGAAAGGTTGTTGTCCAAGTTTAAGTGTTGCGTTCTCTTTTGTCAATTGCACCTGAATTCACTGCTTCCATCTCACCACCCTTTTTGTGCATTGCTTGATCTTTAGGTCTCACGGCTTACTGCTTTAGCTTACCTAACTTACCCCAGTGGGGACTTCATGGTGCTTATACTTTCACAGGCCTTGAAAAGAGCAAAGAATGTTCAGTTCTGGGAGTTGTCCTGTCCAGTGTAACACAAGTTTGAGCCCATTCACAGGTGGACCACCTTCACAGTGCTGTATGTGTGGGAGGACATACAGCGCTAAGACCAAATTCCTGATCCTCCAGCAGCACAGACCCTGAGCACATTACAGCCCTGACGTCAGCCCAGGCTCTCACTTGAGTGAGCCCACGCAGTCTTGCAATGGAGACACTGCCTTTCTTTATGAGAATGTGCCATAGAACTTTGAAGTATCCTTGCAGTTTTTATCTATGTTAAATTTGTATTTGTGCTACACAGCACACGAGTCACAGAATCACAGTATGTTTTGGATGAAAGGGACCTTCAATGCTCATCTAGTCCAATCCCCTCTTATAAGGCAGTGACACTATAGCGGGTGGTGGGTTTCCCCCTGGCACGGGTGCTGCGTTCCTTACCGGGGGGCACGCTCTCCGCCCTTCCCCCCTCCACGTGGTTCTCAGGGGACCGGGAACAGCAGCACAGGACTCACGGAGAGAGAGAGGCAAAGAGACTTTATTTCCGGTGCTACCGGCTTTTCAAGGGAAAGGGGTCATTTTACTATGAAAGGGGGACCCAGGTTAGGACCAATGGGGTAAGGT
>JAWWEU010000001.1:29518088-29553547 GCA_035583155.1 Acropternis orthonyx
TTCTCTGCATCAGCATCCACATTCCATTTATGACAAGAATCTTTCCATACTTTAAATGGTGTATCGATTACCACATGACACCTTCCATTAAACTGCATTACTGAAAGCCCCATCCAACCTGACTTTGAACACTTTCAATGATGGAGCATCCACAGCTTCTCTGTGCAGCCTATTCTTGTGTCTCACTATTGTCACTGTACAACATTTCTTCATTATAGACAATCTAAGTCTACCCTCTTTCAGTTTAAAACTTTGTTGACGATGAGCAGATATAATGAATATAAGTATTTTTGTCTCTTCAGCAAATGCCAAATGTCAGCATTCTTGTCCTTACTCAATTTGTCAATAAACTTGAAGAAGCAAGGGTCCCCTAATTCTCTACTGCCTTCAGACTTTGCAGCATACTTGGGTTTTGGTTAGTGTGCAGGAGGCAGCTAGACTATAAATCTGAAAGACAGAAAAGACTGGAAAACCCATGGATCTACCCTATTTAGGAAGAACAGCCAAAACCCTAGGAATTGTGTGTCTCCCTCACCTAGGCTGCCTGTGTTCTTAACAGGAGGTACACCCCACGGGCTGTCCTGTGTCTTTTGTCCTGTTCCTCACAGGTGCTCTGCAATCCTATAGTTTTGACTCATGGAGATCCTTACAGGCACCTTAAAGACTCACCCCAAAGTGGCTGACCACTTGACACATAAAATCTATTCCCTTATTCACCCTTAGAACTCTCCCAGGTCATCTGTTTTACAGACATTCTTCCTGAGTGTACAAGGGATATTCCTTCCTTTGTAACATACCTCTTTTGCCTGTGTGTGATGGCTTCTGGACAGCAAATGATGGAATCTCAAGTCTGAATTTAATGAAACCTAATTACCTTCCCAGTGCATTTTTGTCCCCTTTCCAGAGACAGAAGAAAGGCTAGGAGAGAATTAGTCATCTGACGGGATTTATAAATGTGTGCTCTAATACCTACTCTCAATATTCTCATCTCTGCAGGGAGTAGGAACTGGCTGGAGGTGAGAGGTGGAAGGAGCAGGAGTGAAGACAAGGTATCGAGAATCTCTCATGAAACATTGTCATTTGTATTTCCACATTAATAAGGAAGGCAGCTAGGAGCCAAGATCTTCCCCTTCCTTCTGTGTGTACCCAGATCCAGTCGTTGTTTCCTCCTGACTGACATCAGAAACATACAGCTCAATCTTCTGCAGTTTCTTTCAGTTCTTGTTAGCCATGTGTGTTCTCTGTCCCTGCTGTGTTTTCTCCCTTCTCTCTCTTGAAAGATCTGCAGTTTTTTCTGCTCTGGGTCTAATGAGTGCACTGCCTTCCTTCTTTCCACACTGAAATGCTAATACAGTGGGAATGGAGAAACTGTGATTACACAGAAGTTGGGAATTCTGTTATATGGTGACAATTGCTTTCCATTAAGAGAGAGTTAAAATCCTTCCTGAGACAGCCACACCTTGTTCTGAATAAATGCCAGGGAGCAGCAGTCCTCCCAGGTCCACAGTCTAGGATGTTAGCTTTCAAATCCTGTGATAAGAAGAAAGGTGGGGGCTAAAGAGTTTGCTGAGTTTGCTTCAAACCGAGTCCTGTAGGATAATCCTCATGCAGAATACCTGAGGAACAATTCTGAGCACAAATACAGGCTGGGTGGAGAATTAATTGAGAGCAGCTCTGCTGAGGAGGACTTGAGGGTGTTGGTTGACAAGAAGCATACCATGACCTGGCAATGTGCACTCACAGCTCATAAAGCCAAGCATGTCCTGGGCTGCATCAAAAGCAGCGTGACCAGCAGGTCAAGGGAGGGGATTCTGCCCCTTTGCTCCATTCTTGTGAGACCCCACCTGGAGTACTGATTCCAGCTCCGGGGTCTCTTGTACAAGGAAGACATAGACTTGTTGGAACAGTCCAGAGGAGGGCCACCAAGATGATCAGAGAGCCAGAGCACCTCCCCAATGAAAACAGACTGAGTTGTGGCTGTTCAGCCTGGAGAAGAGAAGGCCCTGGGAAGATCTTAGAGCTCTTTCCAGTACCTGAAGGTGGCTACAAGAGAGCTGGAGGGGGACTTTTTACAAGGGTGTGGAGTGACAGAACAAGGGGGGAAGGGTTTAAACTGAGAGGGAGCAGTCTTAGATTAGATGTTAGGAAGAAATTCTCTACTGAGAGGATGACGAGGCACTGGCACACGTTGTCCAGAGAAGTTGTGGATGCCCCATCCCTGGAAATGTTCAAAGCCAGGTTGGATGGTCTAGTGGAGTGAAGTGAACAGCTGGAGAGCATCACTCCTTACTTGGAAGAAATAGCCTCCCAGATCTTGTTTTGCCCCTGTGTTCTGTTTTTTCAGGGCTGTGGTGAGGATGTGAAACTGCAGAAACTCGTTTGCCCCGCTGCTTCTGTTCCCCTGAGCCACATGGTGCAGCAGGAGGAGAGGAGGCCTGGTGCATCTTGCCTTTGTCTGAGAGAACCACGCCAGGCACTCTCTTCGGGAAGTGTTTTTGTTGGTTCAGTGGTGAATACCCTTTTGTGGAAAGAGCACGCTCCCTTCTGTGCCCTCTTTGATTGATATTGTTCTGATTACTGTGAGTTTTTCACTAAAATTGTGATTCCAAGTTGTGGTCTCTCCTAGTGTTTCTGCTGCTGTTGGAAGGGGGCAACTGGAGTGGGGTTAATTTTCCTGCTGGGTTTTTAAACCACCCTAATGGGCAGTGTAATTTTTATCCCATGTTAATCAGCAAGTTTGACTAATAAATCTTATGTAAAACAACAGTGGAGTCCTGTGATAGTTTGGGTGGAAAAACAGCTTCCAGGCACGTTCAGAGGATAAGAAATGGGAACGATATTGTCGTTCTTGATCAGGTTGTTGTTTATAAGCACTGTGGGGCTTGTGGCAAATCCAAATCAAGGTTGCAGCTTCCCCAGGACTTGCCATTTTCCTGTGTTTGCATGACAAGGATTTGCTTTCAGGACAGATGAATATGTAATGCATGTGAAGATTAGCGTTGGCACAGGATACTGCCAGGGAAAGGGCCATGCCTCCTCAGAGCAGCTCCTTTCCTCGCCACGGGTTTTGTGCTCCAAGTCACTCTTCTGAATCCTGAATCACAGAAACTGGGTGGGACTGGGCTGTACTCCCTGCCTCAAAGCCTTCCTGTTTGCACAGTCACAGCTGCTCCAGCTCAACAGAAGACAAACTCAGGGAAAAGCTAAGCCAAACTTTCAAACTGAGGGAGCCTTGACAGAGCACGTGTCACCCATAGATCCCAAAGGGCTTGGCAATCGAGGTCAGTACCACTTTCTTTACTTTGTAGATGGAAAAACAGATGAAACAAGGCTATGGAAAAGGGAAATTATTTTCTTGAGAGCACAAAGCAGTTTGGATCAGGGAACTAGGGCATGAATCTCCTGTGCCCAGACCTGCTCTCATAGGTACTGTGTGACTTAAACTGGCAGCTATTCCAGGGGAGCTGGCTGTCTCCGTCATTTGTGCTGACCTCCCCTGTCACAGCGCCTTTTAATACTAAGCAAGGGCTTATAGTGCCTAAGTGGGGGTGGAAAAGTAAAATTTTGGAATAACATGTTCCAGTAACTCTCTGTAACCCTGTATATATCCAATTAGGAGCTAAAATGTGAACTGCGTGTTTGAATTATGCTGTGTTTTGTGTTGATTTTTCATTTTCTGGCTGTTTCCTTGTGAACCACCTCTACCACGAAAATTCCTAGTAGACTTCCTGGAACCTCTGGCACTCTCCCTCTCCAAATCCCTAAAACAGTTGGGTCCACAAAGCTGATTCCTGTTTGTTTGGAGTTCCTACTAGACAACAAAATTACTCCACAGGGTTGTTACAGCTGTCCTTTATTGCTGAGCCATGCTTTAATGGATGTTGGTCTTCTCTCCACCAGATTCCTGAAGATGAAGCCCTCTGCCACCTATGAGCTGTTAGTGCACGGTGTTGGGCCATGGGACTTCATTGGTGGTTTTGTTCCTTGTGAGCTGCTGCTTGTTGGGGAGGATGCCTACCCTGTGCTCCTGAGTGCTAAGAAGCAGGTTTTGATCGCTGTTTCACAGTACGGGAAGGGCCGCATGGTGGTTGTTTCCCATGAAGGAATCCTGAAGGACTCCAAGTTTTCCCAGTTCCTCAGAAACGCTGTGGAGTGGCTCAAGCCTTGCCCCGAGGCCCTGGTTGGGGTTCATCCTCGGTTGGATTCCCTCTCCCAGGTGCTGCTCAAGGCTGGCACCAAAGTACAGGCTGGGGCAGAGCTCAGCCCCTCTCTGGGGGTGTTCTGTGTGGATGCCTATGGCAGCTCGCAGGCAGAGGACCTGGTGGGCTTTGTGAAAGGGGGTGGAGGGTTGCTCATTGGAGGGCAAGCCTGGCAGTGGGCTAGTCAACATGGCAAGGAGAAGGTGCTGTTTGAATTCCCTGGGAACCAGGTGACCAGTGTGGCTGGCGTGTACTTCACAGGGAACGCTGTGGAAAAAGGCATCTTCAAAGTCGCCAAGAAAATTCCCAAGATCCCACTGGTTGTCCTGTGAGTATCTGAATTTCTCTCTGTTTAAACAATTGAACAGATTGTTCAGGTGAGTTGTTTATAGAAGATTTGCCAGGTGAGAAGTGAGGATGATGGTGAATGTTGGTTCTTTAATCGCTGGGTTGGAATACAACTGTTGTCTTCTAATTTAAAGGGGACTTTCTCACTCCTTGCAACTGGAAAGAACGGTGTTTTCTACTGCTTCCAGAGCAGTGGGCCAGGCCCAGGGAATCCATTCAGGGAGAAGGAAATGACGGGAGCACATTCTGCCTGATCAA
The DNA here is from genome assembly GCA_035583155.1 of Acropternis orthonyx. Classification (NCBI taxonomy): domain Eukaryota; kingdom Metazoa; phylum Chordata; class Aves; order Passeriformes; family Rhinocryptidae; genus Acropternis; species Acropternis orthonyx. The sequence goes on from JAWWEU010000001.1 coordinate 29,522,894, forward strand.
GTGTACCTGAGTACAATGCAGTGACAGGAGGAGGAACTCCTTTCCCTCTCCCCACACGTGTACATTCAGGGCAGTTTTCTCACAGCTAAAAACCAGACTGGAGATGCATCAGGCCAGCCCTCTGGCTGACAGCTGCTAAACTTGTTTAGCCTGTTACTTGCAGGAATTCACCTTCTGCCTGGTGCCAGCCCAGAGCTGAGGAGGCAGGCTGGGTGCCATCTCCCTTTTCAGTTCTGACACATGCTGAGGGCAGAAAATCTCAGTGCTCACGGGGCTTGTTTGGAATTCAAGCCTGGCCATTTGAGCCCTGGAGCAACAAGTGTGAAAATCAGGGCTGTTACTACTCATATCACACAGCCAGCCAGGCACTGGAGTCCTGAGCATTGCTCTGCCATCTTCACCCCCTTGCCAGTGACTGTGCCAGGTTGTGCCTCCTGCCACTTTCTGCTGAGTTACACAAGGTGCAGCAGGTTCTCTGAGGAGGATAAGTGCTGCTGTACTTCTGCTGTGTGGTAGCTTCATTTCATTGTAGTGAAAGCCACAACTGCAATAAAATTCCCTGCAAGTCTTTCCTTCACAGCCTTTTTCTTGTGGGTATATAGTACTAAATTTCTAATATTTCCAAACAATTTGATTTGGTATTTTCTGAATGCTCAGTTTATTTGCCAATAAAGGTAGTAGAAATCTCATCCTTTGAATTCAGTGAGGTACTTAGAATATATGTAGCTAACAAATAAAGTTTTTAATTAAAATTTGCTGGTTGAGTCTTGTTCCCACCTGCGTTGCACAGGCATGTTCCCACTGCTTCATGCACAGTGCACGGAACAGGTAGAGGGGTGGAGAATTCAGCAGAGAAAACTTACATCGCAATTAACAGGACTTTAAAATGGTAACTAAAGGTGGAATATACATTTTTTAGGTTGCTTTTGTGGTGGTTTTGGTTCAATCCAGAGCCAAAGGGAAATTTAGGTTTCTTAATTTCTGTGTAACCCAACAGCTCTGAGCATCTGAGCCTTCCTGCCAGCTTTGTGTGCAGAGACTCAGCCTGCAGTCTGATGCAGGTGCTGTGATGTATGCCAGGGCACATACTCTGTGTGACAAAGGGTCTCAGTAAAGTACTAACCAAAGGAGGGCTGCAGATTTAATTCCTGTGATACGAGTGTGCAGAAGGGCAGAATCATTCTTACTGAGTTGGCTGCAATGGCCATGTAGCAACAGATACTTTACAGGAGTTGAGGGAAAATTGTGTTTGGCAGAATCAGGGAAAAGTGTACACAGGGCAAATAAGAGTCATTCTGTATGTCTGTCTCCACAGTGACATAAAGGAGTAATATGAAAATAGCGGAGATAAGAGGGCCTTGCACAGCCTAATCTCTTTATTCTGTGGAGACCAACAATGTGAGGTAATGTGAGGTCTATGTGTTAGGGCTCTAATTCAAGTCATTCTTTGTCTAGCTGTGTGTCTGCCTGTCCATCCAGCCCATCTGTCCCAGCTGTCCTTTCTTCAGTTCTCAGCAAGAGCAGAGGCTGGGAAAAGGCACAGAGAAATCTTTTTGGCTTGCCTAGTTGATAAAGACTAGTGTGGGGCAAATGGAGAAAGTTTCTGTTTCCGGAGATTTGCCACTTCCCACATAATTTGCAGTTTAAAAAATATAAAGGGTCTGATTGAGTTTCTGCAATTTATTTAGATTTTTAACTGGCTCTTCAAAGTAAGACATCTACAAGCTTCCTTTTTCTAAATGAGTGCTGAGTTTCTTACAGATTTGTTTGGCTGTAAAAACTGAGGTTTGAAAAAGGAAAAAAATGAGGTATTACTGGATTTTATATTTTTCTTTAATGAAAGAACTGACAACATGATGTACTAGGATGGGGGAGGAAGAAGAGGCAAGGATGGATGAGGTTGGCTTTTGAGCCAAGGATGGAGGCTAACCTGAACCTGTCTTGCTTCTGCAGGCACCAGGCCAACCTCAGCCTTGATGCTGAGTGTCTTCTGCGTGGTGTGTCGGAGCTGGATCTGATGACGGGGGGCACACCCTCCACCTTGCTGGTGCATGGTGCGCTCTCCTTCCCGCTCTGCCTGGACAGCGCTCACCGCTGCCCCTTGGCTGCGGCACGCTACGGCCGAGGCCGTGTCGTGGTGGCGACCCATGAGAGCCACCTGTTCTCCCCAAAGCTGGCCAGATTCCTGCTTAATGCTGTTTGTTGGCTGGATGCCGGAAGAAAGGGGCTGGTGGGCGTGGATCCCAGCCTGAAGAAACTGTGTGGCCTCCTGTCTCAGGAAGGGGTGAAGTCGCAGGTGTCGCAGCTGACAGGTGACCTCAGCGTGTACTGCTGCTCCTCTTATGGCAGCAAAGAGGCAGAAGGGATTCATGCTTTTGTGGCGGAGGGGGGCGGCCTCTTGGTGGGAGGCCAGGCATGGTACTGGGCTTCCAAGAACCCTGGCAAAGCTGCTGTGGCAGAATACCCCGGCAACAAAATCCTGAACCACTTTGGGGTGAGCATCCTGGGGCAGAGCATCCGGGCGGCCAAGTACCCCGTGGTGGGAGCTGGGGAGCACTACCACTTCCGCAGGGCGCTCCTGCTCTTCAGCACCCAGGTGCACAAGTGCGGGGAGCTCACGGGGCCCCTGCAGCACTGGCTGCACCGCCTGGCACAGGACTGCGCCGCCTTCCTGCACATCCCAGCCCACGACTGCCCGGCCTATGCCTCACTCCACCGCATCCTGACCAAAGTGCTTCAGAGAAGCGGGATCCCACAGGTCGGCAGGCACTGCCCTGTCAAGAGCAACTCCAAAGAGGCAGTCCTGCTCTGCATGGCAACCGAGCTGTCCCTCACCTCGACAGACTGCACAGCCCTGGTGCAGAAATCTGCTGCGGGGGTCTGTGCCCTTCCCATCACCGTGGAAATCGATGGCACAAACCCAGGTGAGGAGCGGATCTCCCTTCCTCTTGAAGCATTGCTGGGGTCAGTGCAGTGCCGAGCCTCAGCCTGCATCTGTATGTCTGAACATGGGCACAGGTGTGCAGTCTCACTGTGGGCTTGAGAGGAGGCTGACCTCTGTGCAGTGGCAGGCAGGCTCCTTTTGTGGCCAGCCCTGATTTCAGCACTCTGAAACAACCCCATGAAAGTCCTGCTTCCTCACTGCTAGTGCACAGGCACTTGGGGGAGAAGAACCACCTAATGAGCAGTACCCCAGGGTACTTGCACAGCACAATGGCTTTGGCAAGAAAGCTTCTGTGAGAAACCCTGTGCTCTGCACTGCAGGTTGGTGGTGCCGTAGCTGTGCTGATACAGCCATCTGTGGAGCTATCCCACACAGAGAGAGGAGTTAGAAACAAAAGGGATTTTTGTTACCTAGATGATTTCAGCCTGAGTTATAGCACAGTCTCACATCTTATTGTATCAGCACAGTTAACAGAGTGAAGATCTGGTTTAGGGGGTGAAAACAAGAGGCTGGAAGTATGGTGGGAGCTTCTTGGGCTGACAGCACCACTGAAGGCAAGTTATTTGGTAATTACGTAATGAATGATTTGTCTGAGCTTAGGCCTTGTATCTCTATAAGCTTGCTGAGATTCCTGCTCACAACTGATGTGTTTAAATGTTTAAACTCTAGATTAAAGTCCATTAATAAGGTTTTATCCCCTGGACAGATTAATCTTGATTATGTTTTTTTTTTTTAATTAAAATATGATTGAGAGGGGTTGCTTCCCAACTGTTCCAATGAGGTGAAGGAGGCTCTTCTGCAGTAACAGTGTCTGAGTGCAGAGGCTATGCAAAGAGAAAAGTTGTGGAATAACTGCTCATTGGTTTTAGCACTAATGAGTCAGGACAAAAGAGGATAATTGTTAAGGTTGGCTGAACTGAATGGGTTGGCTCGAACAGGGTATTTTATTTGACCAGAAATATTCAGAATTTGTGTCATTTCACATAAATGAAAAAGAAAGAAATGCTAGCAAACCCTGAACACCATTTTAAAACTGCCTTTTTTGCAAATTCAGCAAAACTGAAATGAACTGGTAAAACATTGTCATATAGTCTAATTTGAATTTTTCTGTGGATTAGGTTTTGCTTGACAAAATTGGTCTTGCTTTCTTGGATGACAGGAAAGGTTGTGAGCTGGGTGCTTTATGACAGTTCAGTTCTTTTTAGGAGTTTTGGTGCTTGTATTGAACAAGCCTAAGTAAACTTTATGTCAGAACTGGGGAGTAGAATCTACCCAATCTGTACAGTAGAGGTGAGTCAGTTTTGCTCTGTGTATTGCAAGTGTTTATATAGATCCAGGCTGAGGAGACTTGCTTTTACCAGGGAAGACTGTCTAGAAATATGCTGAATTGTAGTGGCATGGTAGGATATTCGTCTTACTGTTACATCTAGCATAGAATTGTCTCTTTAGCCCTTCTCATAACTTCAGTCAGCTGGAAATGGGAATGTCTCTGGGCTCCAGCTTGTGCTGGATTCTACAGTCAAGAAGGAGAATTGCAGTGCTACTGTCTGTCTGTTATTGGGAAATGTTTTATGGCCATTACAACTTCAGCTGTGTTTAATACCACCATAGCTGGCACCTATTATGAGGGCTGTAGGGTGAGAGGATCTGAGCGGGGGAGGTGTTGGAGTTTTGGTTTCTTTATTATTATTATTGATTATTTTTAAAAGATACTAGTAAATGCATTTAAACTTGGCATTTCCAGAAGTTCAAATTTGTGTGGGCTTGCTTCCTAATGGTGTGATGTTCTTGTTCATGCTGCTACCCTATTGCTCTGAAACTGTATTTGACAGGTTGGGTAAAATATGAGATGGTTCTGTGATGGTAGAGCAAGGGAAAAGAAAGGGATGGAAGATTTTTCTCATGTTGCAATTTGAAATCTCCAGAATGTGTAACAGTCAGGACAAAGAAGTGCTTGGCTGGTTAGGACTGTGTTCTCTTGCCTTTTAGGTAAGACAGCCTGGAGGAGTACAGGACTCTACCTCCCTGAAGGGCACACAGCAGTTATAACATGCCCTTGCATAGTGGTCGGCGCTGGTCTGAAGGTAAGCTCTCTCTGGTTTGGCTTTTGTTTACACCTCTGTATTTTTCAGGTGAGCGCTCAAAAATAGCCCGAAGGGTTTTCTCCTTAACGTTTTTAGCTCCGTTTCCAGTCCTTTCCTGCTGCTGCCGCCACCCTGTGGCACTTCCTGTGCTTTGTCATCATTTTTACACCTTATGTCCTCTCTTCTTTTGCATTCCTCCTGCTTTTGTGTGCTGGAGGGATAATGGAGTGTGGCTGCTGCCTGAGAGCAGCTGTGTTTTTGCTGTTGTTGTGCAAAGAGAGCTGGGCCCTTCTCTGCACCAGTCTTGATTCCACCTCACCAGATCTCTCATAAATAACTTCAACAATGCTGTCACTACCGTTCATGTAGATGTATCCAGATCAAATACACATTGTTACCTGGGATCCTGTTGTCCGCTAAATATGACACAGGTAAATGCTTACCTGCTTGAATGTTTTTTTGCAGTGACCTCCCTGCAGCTGAAATGCAGAGTGAACTCAGATGATGTGTCTGATCCTGCATCCACATGCTGGTTTTTTTTCCTGTAAGAAATCCAAGGAAGAGGCACAGTAAAAGAAGTCACCTGTGATCACATCTCTCCAACTCCTATGTTACAGGATGTGACTTTGATGCTAGTGAAGGGTGGAGGAATGATCACTGCAAGTACAGTGTAGTGAAAGATGTCACTGCAGTACCCCGACTTGCTGGTGAAGGATGCAGTTGAGCCAGTAAAATGGGAGTATAGTTGTAAGACCATCTGAGACAGGGATAGCACTGGACTTCATCAGCTTTTTTCATTGTATTTATTGCTTCTGGTCATCACAGGCTGAAAGCTGGAACTAGGCTGGTGTCAGAAGGCTGCTCCTGCGTGCATGCTCTGCAGGGACAGCACTGCAGCAGAGAGCTCAGGGTGTTGAGGTCGGTCTGGCAGGTCACACTTGGACACATTTGACCAGCTGTTCCTACCCTTCTGTTTTCCAGGTGCAGATTGGCTGTCACACGGATGACCTCTCCCATGCCAAGGAGCTGAAACGGGCACCAGTGGTAATCCGCACCTGTGATGTTGCCTGCCAGAAGCAGTCCATTTCCTGCCTCTGGGGTGGCCTGATTTACATCATAGTGCCAGCAGGGAGTGTCCTGGGAAACGTGCCTATCACAGTGGAAGGGGCAGTCAGAGCTCCTTTCTTCAAGCTTGGTAGGTTTGTTTACCTTGGTGCTTTTTTCCTTAAGGCTGCTCACAGATGCTGCTATCCCTGTGACTGAAAGTAAAGTTGGTCCTGTCTTAGAAATGCTTGGGTTTAGGAATATCCAGATTTAGTTTCCTTGCTGTGTTGTCCTCTGGGATTCCCATTTTTTCACCCACTTTTATAAATGGTAGAAAGGTGGCCCCCAGGAACTGTCAGCCTCAGCTCTGTGCCTGGGAAGATCACTGAACAGATCCTAGATGCTGTGCTAAGGCACAGGGAGGACAGGGAGATGATTTGGGGCAGCCAGCACAACTTCAGCAAGGACAAGTCCTGTCTGACTAACCTCGTGGCCTTCTGTGATGGTGACTACATCAGTGGGCAAGGAAAGGGCTACAGATGTTGTCTATCTGGACTTCTGTAAGGCCTTTGACATGATCTTCCACAACATCCTTCTCTCAAAATTGGAAAGACACAGACCTGTTGGAGTGGGTCTAGAGGAGGGCCATGAAGATTGTTGGAGGCCTGGAGCACTTCTCCTGTGAGGAAAGACTTTGGATTTTTCAGTCTGGAGAAGAGACCTTATTGTCGCCTTTAAAGGAGGCCTGTAGGAAAGGTGGGGATGTACTTTTTAGCAAGATCTATTGCTATACAACAAGAGGTAATGGTTTTAAACTAAAAGAGGACCAATTCAGACTACATATAAGGAAGACTTTTTTTACAATGAGGATGGTGAAACACTGAAGCAGGTTGTCCACAGAGGTGATGGATGCTCTGTGCCTGATAACTTTCAAGGTGAGATTGCAGAAGGCTCTGAGCAACCTGAACTAGTTGAAGATGTCCCTGCTTGTAGAAAGGGAGTTGGACTAGATGGCCTTTAAGACCCTTTCCACCCAAACTATTCTACAATTCTTTAATCTATGCTTTCAGGTAAGTCACTGAGTCACTCTGAACCTGCTGTGTGGCTGGAGGTAGGTGAAAGAGCTTGCACAAAATGGGCAGGGTTTGTCCATACCAGAATTTCTTGGAGGTTGAGTTGTCATTTCTGATGGAAACAGTTGTTTTGGAGAGAGGGGGACTGATCTCTGCCGCGACAAAACATGCCTTGTGCTCTGCCTGCTTTACTGTGCCCCCATATGGCCATTTCTAGTCCCTACAATAAACCTCTGCTGAATTTCCTGTGTTTCCAGCAGTTTCTCTTCTCTTCCTGGATGCAATTTCTTCTTGCTCTTATGTCAGACTAAACAGAACCATGGTTGTTACGTGAAACGTCAAATCTCTGCTGGAGAAGAAGAAATGAGACACTGGAGAAACCTGATGCTTCTTGTTCTCTGATGGAAGATAGGGTTCTGTTCCTGCCATGTGACTCTATTATGCCAATCCTTTTCTGTCTGTTTCCTATCCATTAAAGAGCCTGGGGGGACTTCCCAAGCACAGAATGAGGATTGGCTATTTAACAGCCACCACCCCCAATCATGCAACTACCACATGCTGTTTTCTGTGAAAATTTCGTGACCATGATCTGATTCTCCAAGCTTGACCTCCGTGTCAGAGCTGTTCTTAACATATTTTGTGTGTTGTTGATGTAGGGGAGACCTGTGAAAGTCAGTGGGAGGCCTGTATCCGGCACTACCCTGCTCCCTGGGCAGAGCTGGCTGTTGAGAATCTCATCCTGACAGTGCCCTCCGACAGCATCCGCCACATGGAGACCCCACGGCCACTGCTGACCCTGTGGAGTGAGATCATGGTGGCAATAAGCAAACTGGCAGCCATACCAACAAAATTCCCAAGGCCAGAGAGGATTGTAACAGATGTCCAGATCTCATGTGGTAGGTACATTGCCATATGTCCTTCTCAAGGGCGAAGAGGCAAGTGGCCTCTATCAGCAGTGTCTGTTCCTTCAAGGTTATTTTACTAAAACCAGACAGGGAACATATGTGAGGTGTTAAATGACTGTGACCCTTGCATAATTGTGAGCTACTCCATCAGGGTGGAAACGTGGTAAGGCAGGGCTTGAAAAACATGTTGACCTTTTCAGATGACTCCCTGCTCTCAAAACTGGTGTTGTCCCTCAGCTGTTCTTCTGTCTGGGTGTGTCAAGATGCAGAGCTGCTGACTGAAGTGACTTCAGCTCACATGCAGTTATTCATTCTCCTTCCTGAATGCACTGCAGGGCCAGTACAGCTGGGAGGCAGTGACCTGATTTCTATTTTTTCTCTGCCTCAGCCACAGTATTGGTTTTATGTATTCAGTGACAATTTTTAAACCTCTGTGTGCCTGTTTGCTGGAGATGGGCCCCACAAAGGTGACTGTGGACAACGCTTAGCCCAAAAAGATGTGCCTGAGAGGATGACAATGGAGAAGCAGAACTGGTATCTTTGTCAAAGCCCATGAGTGGGTATTTTTGCAGCTGATGCTCCCCAACTCCAGCTTTTCCACTTGAGTACTGAGTGCCTTTGATCTAGAGTCAAATTATATGGTAAATATGGAACTTTGCAATAAAAAATTGGTTCACTTGTTTTTCAAAATATACTAGTTAAATTCATAATTCCACAAAGAGACAAGGGCTTGGCGTGAACCCTGATGTCCTAACCCTTTGCTATGCCACATGGAAAGAATTTGTGGCACATCTTGGGAGTGTTAAGTTCTGCTATCCTGAGCAAATGCCAGTTAAAAAGATCATAGTCTACAAACATAAAACTCCCTTCTGGTTTGAGTGGAATAAATTGTTTCACTCGCACTTCTGGACCTGAGCTTTTTGAGTGCCAGTGGTTGCTAAATGCATGCATCCCTCTTGTTAAAAAAAAGAGGAAGCTCAAGGTCTGATTTTCTGCAGGAAGGGGATTGCCAATCATGTTCTCCGAGTTGGGTTTTCTGCAGACTTCATGTTCAAAGTCAGCTGTGTAGGCACCCTACATAATGAGTATAAAGTGCTGTTTTTCCTGTTACAATAGGTGTCCGTGTTTTGGGGGCATGACTCTTGTATGAAGTTTTGGGAATCTTCAGGAAGGACCAGTTAGGGATGAAGACGGGAAAGACATAAGTAAAATTCCTTGCAGTGCAAGATTCTTGCCTAGGAACACGGTAGGAAATTGTTTCTAGAACAGCTATCCTGCAAGGTTACGAGCAGGCTTAAGTATGACAAGCTTTGCAGGACCAACTGCATTTTCCATGTGTCTCATCCACACCACTGACTACTGGAGTGCAGATCTGCAGTATCCACACTCTGCATAGGAAGACTCAAGGTCTGCCATGGTGCTTTCACATGGTTGTGTCAGCTTCAATAGTGTTCAGTTTGTGAGTATTCTGGGCAATGGTCAGGCCTTTCCCCTCATCCTAAAATCCCCTCATTCCAACCGTGAATATATAACCTTGTGTAAAAAAGGAAAGCAGTTTCAACTGTGCTTAACTGATAGTCCTACCTTTACACTGCTTATTTGACTATACTGGGATAAAACTTACCTCACAAAGGGAAAAACTGGTCATTCATGGTAATACAGTGTGGTTTGTGAGATAAAGGAAAGGCACTAAGAAATGATAAAAAACATAGTCATTTATGTCTGAGAGGCACTGAGGGGAGCACTCAGTGACGTGTGTTGGTACCTGTCTCTCCTGCAGGCTGGATGCATTCTGGCTACCCCATCATGGGCCACCTAGATTCAGTGAAGCACATGCTGGATGTGAAGCATATGAAGACTGCTGGTCTTTGGGGTCCTATCCATGAGCTGGGACACAACCAACAGCAGCAAGCATGGGAGTTTCCCCCTCATACCACAGAGGCCACATGCAACCTCTGGTCTGTCTATGTTCATGAGACGGTGCTGGCGATTCCCAGGCATCAGGCCCATGAGGCCCTTAGGTCACAGTGTCGGAAGGAAAGGATAAAAGAGTATCTGAGGAAAGGTGCTCAACTGAAGGACTGGACCATGTGGACTGCTCTGGAGACATACCTGCAGGTAACTGGGAGAAGTGTGTATATTCTGAGTGCAGCCAGTGAAGCCTGTGTCAGAGAGATGTCTGCAGCCTGGTGACTGTAGCTGTCAGCCCTTGTAAGTGTTTGCTTGCTAGATGGGTTCCTTTTGGATGCAGAGGTATACAGGCAGAATGTTTGATGCTGATGTCTCCTGCAAACCTTCCTTTGCCAGACTTGGGCTTAGCCACTCAGGGAGATAGCTTAGTACAGTATACTAATCTTACCCCTAGGAGAGAAACAGGAACTGCTGCTTTTTCTACGGCATAGGAAAAGGGTGATCAAACTTGGGCACAGTTCTTTAATCTACTGCAGATTTCCTGTGAGACTTTGGGCTAGCTGGTAAAGAAATCCTCGTCACTGTAAAATGTCTAGGAGAGCCAGGCTTGGAGAAGTATCCTGGTGAGTTACATGGCCTGGATCTTTTCTGCAAACCATGCAAAAAGCAGGTTGTTGTTCATATCAGCCAATGCACTGAGTGGAACCAGTGTAGTCCATCAGGTGGGAAGGGGATGGGTTCAGCTCTAAAGAGAGCTAAAACATGAGACTCTGAAACGTGAACCCTGTCCTAGATTAAAGTGCATTCTCTGGGGAAGCATGCAAGAGAGATTTTTCCCTTAATCTTCTTGGCAACTAGTAGTCTAATGGAGAGAGCACTCAGCCTGATTTTAGCTGGGGACTGCAAAGCAAACATCCAGTATGATGGCTTAAGCTACTGACTGCTGTGAGGTGAGTTTCCCTCAGCCCCCTTGTCTGAGAGCTCTCACATCTTACATAAGCAACAAAATATGTAGGTGTCAATCCTGATTTTTCCACATCCCAGAGAAGCATCTGAAGAGTAAACCTTTGTTTTTTCTGGTGCGACAAATACCAAAATAGTTACACAGAGTGAAAACAGTTTTAAAGGGGGAAAAATTCCCACAATATCTTACCAGTTTAGCCAGTGTTCCCCTGCCTCATCCACACTTAGAGGCTGGGATCTCCCATCTCCTGTCTCCTTAACTAACAGGACTGGTGGAATAAATGTGACATGAAGAACAATTACAATTCTGCAACAGCAGCTTTTTTGTATGAATCCCTTTTGTTCTTACTCCTAGCCAAATAGTGCCCTGCTCACAGTCTCTCCTATTTTCTGTTTCCCCACTACTCCTTGTTCTCCTGTGCTCCTTCTTTCTGGGTATCCTGTCAGAGTCCTCTCTGTTGCTTTTTCACTGCACAAGAAGCTTTCCTCTCTCCAAAGCAGCAGCTTGTTGTTGATGTTTCTGGCTGCTACCAATGCATCTTTCATCTCTGTTTTGGGAGGCCAGTGTAATGGAAAGGTGTTTTTCTGTACTCTGGTTATGCTCTGAAGCCTGAAAGTTGGATCCTTTCATCTAAATTTACATTCATTCTAAAAGACACTGCAGAAAACTCTGCAATCTTGTATTGTTTGTAACACAGGTAAAATGCCAGTGAAATGATAACTTAATTGCTTTTACACTATATTCTTCTCCATCAGTTGCAGGAAGGGTTTGGTTGGGACCCCTTCACCCATCTCTTCTCTGACTACCAGAAAATGTCCACCATCCCAAAAGACAATGCTTCTAAGATGAACTTGTGGGCACGGAAGTTTTCTCAGCAGGTGAATAAGAATTTGGCTCCATTCTTTACAGCCTGGGGATGGCCAATCAAGAAAGAGCTGTCTGTGGAACTGTCCTCTTTACCCAGCTGGGAACAGGACCCAATGAGATCCTATAAACCATAAAGGAAAACTATCTAAATCTTGATTCTCATAGTAACTATGGCCTATCCTTTTCTCCTTTCTTTCTTCTTTTTTCCTTTCTTCTTTCTGGTGACAGCTCACTATGTGCTTAGATTTACACTGGATTCTTCAGCCTCTTGCTGCCAATGGAGGCCAAACCCAAGAGGAAATTCAGCAGGAGCTTTCTGCAGGTCAGCAGCCATCTAAGCTATCTTCTGAAAGGCTAAATAATCAAAGAGCTCTCTGCTGGGTTCTTTACCTCAGGAGGAATATAATTCTGGGTTGATTTAGTTCCTACAGAACCTTTCTCTGATGAAATGGAAGTTTTCAGGGTGGAGCACTCACTGGAACATTCTCAAGAACAGTATCAAGAGAATATAGACCTTTAAAGCAAATAGTAGCCTCCAAAATGTTATATTCTTCACTTATAATTTCAGTGACATGAGATTTTCACTATTGTTTTTGTTACGCTAAAATCCCTAATTTTTAATTCCCCTAATTATGCAGAACTTCCACACCTACTATCATGAAAGTGACCTTGTAGTGCTTTATATAGGTTATGTAATACATAGCTGATACTGAAATGCTGGAGATTTCTTCCTAGTGAGTAAGTCACTCAACCACAGCTTGACAATAAGATGCCAATGAAGATCAGAGGGTGGAAGCAAAGAGGTGACTCGACAGTAGTCAGTAATGGTTAACTCATCAAAGGTTAAAATGCAGGCACTGACCTGACAGCATGAGAGAGCAGAGAGAAGGGAGACAACAGTTTATGACTGTAAAAAAAGACCAGAGTAGAAATTACCCAAAGACTTGTTACAACAGCTTTTCATTTTGGTGTTGGCTCGGATGTGGTTCTGATTTCTCAATGATTCACTGGTCTAATATTTTGCTTGGTCTTTCAAACTTTTTTCAATTATTATTCACTACTAGTGTGAGCTGATCTTCCAATACAATAAATGCAGAGCCTAATCACAGTTTAACAGTGTTTCAGTACTGGTTTGGAGATTTGGAAAAAAACTTACATGATATAAAGATTTAGACCTGACCCTGCCTACAGAAGCAGATTTCACCCCTAATGAGTTTATGAATAAAAGTTCAGTTCATGTCCACTTTAAAAATGTACAAAATGTATCAAAGTATTATCAGATCTGTTGTCAGATCAGTATATAAACAGAGGGGAGTTGGCCAGCTGCCATTGATCACTGCTCGGGGACAGGCTGGGCATCAGTCAGCATGTGGTGAGTGACTGTGCTGTGCATCACTTGGGTTTCTTGGGTTTTATTTCTCTCTGTGTCTCTTTCTCTGCCTTTCATTGCAAATATTGTTGTTGTTATTATTGTTATATATTACTTTCAGTTATTAAAATGTTCTTAACCCATAGCTTTTATCTTTTTTGTTTTTTAATTCTCCTCCGCATCCTACCCCATCCCCTGCTCCGAGGCAAGGCAGTGAGCAAGGGGCTACGTGGTACTTAGTTGCCAGCTGGTGTTAAACCATGACACAGAAGAAACATTCAATAATTTCTGTGAGACTGTAGTTCAAGCAGCAGTTAGAGAACAATTCAGCATGCAGTCTGGGAAAACCTTGTGACACACCTGAGACTGACCTGAGTGGGAGCTGAGGTGGGAAAAAGTAATATAGATTAGGAGGCCACATTGACCTTAGCAAAAATAAAACCAGAAGCAGAGGATTTCCGTGCTGTGATAAACTAAAAATGAGTGGGTTCAGGGGTGAGGTTTTCAGAAATGTAGACTTACTGGCTTAATTTTTATGGTCAGTAAATCAGTTTGCTTTGAGTGGAAACTTGCTGTTGCTATATACTCCCTTCTGCTAGTAAAGAGCTGGAAGCCCAACAAAGATTTGATGAAGGTTTTCCTTTTATTATCAGTCTAAGGATGATATCACTAATGGATGAAGCATCAGATTTGTCAAGACACTTTGAGAAACACACTGAGGCACAATACCTGTTCAAGGACAAATGTGAAATAAAATACCAATGACTCTTTCAATTTTATTAACTACTTTTGTATAAGCTTTCTCGCTAGCAGCAAATTACTTTCAAATATGGCTTTTTCTTCTGTTGGCAGTAAAGAACTCAGTGGTACTGAAGGAGCTGCTGATTTAATAACAGGCTCTACTAATTTTGTTTCTCAAAATTTAGTTAGACTGCTGGAGAAATTTGTGCTAATTGTATTGATTACTTCAGCCTTTGATACTCTGGCAGCAACTTTAGGAAGTAATCCACAAACTAGGAACAGATAAAGTGGGATTCACCTGCCTTGGTTTGGCTTCCAAATATTAGCCATCTCAATGCAAGCTGCTCACTCAAGGCTCCCTTTAGGCAACGCATCCCCTAAGGGAGCGTAGAGGATTTGCCTGCCTCTGGGGGAGGTTAGGTGAACCATCACCTCAGCATGAAAGAAAGGGAACTCTGCACTGCATATGGCAGTCACATATATGATTTTTTGACCACTTTGCCCAGGTGTTCAGTGCTACGTACACCTTTCTTGGGCACTTGGAGACTCCCCTCTCAGCCGCACATGGTAAAACAGTGCTAATAATAGGAAAGCTGAATGTGCTTGAGAATGGGAAATAATGGTTGGAGAGGATGAATTACTGAAAGTGACGCTTGAAAACACGCAATACGAGTTGGTAACTGCCAGAGTGGTGTGTAAGTTGAATTTCCATTGCAGAGCAGTGGGCTAATAGGGAATAGAAGGAGTGAGATAAAAAAATTGCTGAGGGTTTAGGTACTTGATAGCCTAAGGCTACACAAGAATGAAAAGAAGGTGTTGCAGGTGCAGAGATATTGGACAGTCAGATGAAACTGTGGAGAGCATGAGCTATGTGAGTGAACTGAAGATTGAATGGGCCACTGTATTCCCCATATAAAGCTCTTCTGGAATACAGGAATGGCTCTTTTCTTCAGGGAAATACAGTTACTTTTGCTCACTATTTTATGAAACAAATGATTCTGCTTTAGTGCTTGGTATTGGTTAGGTATATGGCCTTACCAGATTGGCTGGTAATAAGCTGAGGCAAAACTGAATATGGTCCAACTCATGGTAAGGGTTCAAAAATGCACCTGATACCTGCAGAGCTGGAGTGCATAGCTACTGCTGTTTCTTGAATGGGAAAATACAAGGCCAGGCACAGAATCAGCCAGAAGCTGCTACTGCTTCTGCAGAATGAATGAAAGTGTATATGGGATGTACTGAACTGGGATCAAGCTCCTAACTTCAAGAATTAGACCAGTCCAAAAGCAATCCCATGGCCAGTTTGGGATTAATTAGTGTGTCTGAATGTCCTGTGGTTTGAAATAAATATACATACGTGACTGGGAAACAGAGGAAAATTTCCCATAAGAACTAAAATGTAGCCAGGGGATTAATCTTAAGCTACCTTGTAAAGAAGCATTTTACGCACACACAACAGAATTCTTTTTGAAACAGAGCTCCCTGAAATTCCCACAGCACCTACAACAACGAGCAGGGTTGGGAGCTGCACAATGGATTTAACTGGTCTGTGGGGAAACAGTGTGGAAGTACAAAAGAACAGTCCCATTTGTGTTAATACTGCAGAAGAGAGGAAGGAACCTGGAGACCTCTGTCAATGGAGATGTGTATTTTAAGCTGTGCTTTGAAGTGTCCCAAAATGCTCACACAGAAGAGAGGGTCAAGGTTTTGTCAAACAGCAGCAGCTTCAGAGGGGAGAAACATGGTTGTCATTGTGCTGTGGAAGGGTACAAGGGTAAGTCAGGCACCTCCCAAACCTCTGTGATCTGAGAGGAAATTCTTGAGCCTGACAATGCTGCATATATAGTAAAAAAGACCTCGTGACAGGTGGCTTAAACCATAACAGATGATTTTGCATGTCAGAGCAAATTCCAGCTTGAAGCATCCTCCTGCTGGTGTCTCCCAGCTGAAGCACATGGCTGTGTCTGTAAGTCCAAGCCCAGAGATGGCCCAGAAGAACAGCCATTCTACGTTTTCCTGCTTGTACTTTTGCAGCTGACCTGGGGGTGAACATTTGATGTCGTTTCTCATTACAGTCAGAACTTTCCTTGCTTCCATTCCCATTTCTTTGAAGTTCATCTTGTCCTTACTTAGACATGAGCCATAAACAATTTCTCCCCAAGTTTCTCCTGTTATAAACCTCTTTACATTTTTCAAGTGATACTCTCACTTCTGTCCTAAAAAATGACTGACCGCTGCAGATGTAGTGGACACACCTCTGACCTTCATCTGCTCTGTACCATGGCCATCTCATGTTGGTCTTATACCTCCTCTGTGCCCTCCTCCATTCCCCTAGAGAAGGCAAAAGTCACAAAAGAAAAATACCTAAAATACCTGTATCACTGCTTTCAAGATTAAAGGAATAATCCCTGTATGGACAGTGAATAGGGTGAGAAATAATAAGGTTGAATGCTATGTGGAGGAGACTAATAGATATTTTCTGCCCCACCTTGCTGTCTTCTGCTATCATGCTGCCTCATTTCAAGGCTTCCAAGCCCTTTTCTTTCAAGTTTTATCACCCCTGTCATCCTGACAGATGGACACCCACACTATGGGGTTTGTATCTTGACTCTGAAACCAACCTCTATGTAATTGTAGGGATAAACACTACAGCAGACAGAGTTCGTCAAGCAGTATTGTCCCATAGCAGGCTGGCATCCACATAGCCGGTTGGGTTGGTTTTTTGGGTTTTTTTGTGGGACAAAAGGACAAGCTTTGGGTGAACTGGGCTGAACTAGACCAGGAAGTAGGGATTTACATGTCTTTAGTCACTGGTGGCTGGCCCATGTGGGTGTTACAGTGTTTCAGAGAGTGCACGTAAAGCAGGTGAATTATTAATAAATGGGGACATTATCCTCTTCCTCATTTTCTCCTCACTAGTTTCACATCCAGATAAGCTCTGCTTTTCACCTTGATGCTATCTTTTTAGATCAGCACAGCTGTGGTAGCTGTGATGGGAAGTAAGGGTGCTAAAACTGAGGCCAACCAACTTTGCTATTTCTTCAAACCCAGTGAAATCCCTCCTTTCAAACAGAGCAGTAGAAAGAGAATTCTGCTTTTCTTTGACAACTGATCCAGAATTTCCATTTTCTTCTTCACAGGGCTTAAGTCTGTCCTTGAATCCTTTTGAGCTACTTTCTTCTGATTGATGTCTGTGCCAAGGTGAAGAGTAATGTTCTGTATGGAAGTACAGTGTTGCCTTTCCTTGCTGAGACAAGAGTGTCTTGTTGCCTATGGTAGATACAGAACACACAGAGTTTGGAGTGGAGCTACCCAAGTTGCAGCACCTTTTGGTGGCTGTTGTTCCCTGCTGTCACACTGATGACCTCAGCTATTCTGCAGAGTTGAAGTGGCCTCCCTTAGTGGTAAAAAAGTTGAAAGAAAACTCCATGGAAATCTCTAGTCTGTGGTGTGTCCTATATATCACAGTGCCAAAGAAGAGCACATTAGGCCAAGTATCAGTCACAATTAAAGAAGCTGTGCAGGCTTTGTAAGTGGTCCCAAAACCTGACTACAGCAGGGCAGTAAAGAAGCATTTCTGTATTTATGTCTTGCCATATTTTCCTGGTTTGGTTTTTGGAGTTTTTCTATGGTCATATATGTAGAAAATGTCAAAATATGTAATGTTCTGGAAATGTCTTTGCATAAAGCTTTGCGTTTCTCAGTGCAGGGAGCATATTGATGGGACTTTCGTTTAAGGATTCATCTCTTCTCAGGTTTCCAGTATAAGCATGTCTGAGACACCTTTAAAGAGGCTTGATATTAAAAACTGAGTATCATCAAGTCCTTGCAGCAACAACAGACATGGATCACCAAAGAGGACAGAACCCAGGATCTCTGCATGATTCAGTAAAACACAGTTACATCTGGATTAATGTATTGTTTCTGAAGCTATGCAAAAGGTTTTAGCTATGGTGAGTCTCCTCTTTCTTCACACTTAAAACTTCTTTTTAAAGTGGCTACTTTTTTTCACCTGAATGTTGAATTAGGGGAAACCGACATCTGTGCCTGGTAGTCAACCATCTGTCAGTACCAGCCCCCCCTGGGCTGAGTTGGTCATAAGAACATCATCCTGACAGTACCAGCTTCTGATGTACACCACATGGACAACCCAGAGAGTCTGCTTTCCTTCTGGAACAAGATGATAAATGCAGTAGCCAAGCCAGCAGACATCCCAACAACTTTTTCAAAGCCTGGTGACAGATGACCACATATCTCATGGCAAGTATAATAACTGGGACATTTTGTCTTTATCTGTGATGAATATTTATAGGGGAAATACAGAAGGCAGTAACATTATCACAAGACCACGCAGATCCTCAAATCAGCAGATTAATTCCACCATATTCAGGAAGATTGCTTGAGAGAGCAAGAATCTTGTGTGAATTTCAAGAGCTTGTACACAAAAATAACATATTCTGCTGCTTTTTTGACACTATCCCAGGGTAAAACACAATGGAGGGAGACAGTCTGGCCACCAAATGACATGTGTACTGTGTCATGTTGGTCTTATTACTGGGAAGCAATTCATGCTAATTGCAGCAGAAAGAAGGGAAACACAGCTAGTTGTTTTAGGCAGAGCAAATGAGATTTTGAAACTTAAATTAAGGCATGTAACAGGCACACAGGCAGCCTGGTATGTAATAAGACCCTGATGTTAGCAGGGGGAACATTACATCAGTGGGGAAGTGGGGGCAGTGGTGAGGGGAAGAGTTTATTGTAAGCAGCACTTTTTCTGTCATTTAAGAAACATGCTGTTTCAAGACGATTCACCAGGCCAGTGGAACTGAAGTTTGTTATGGGCAGTAAGGAGGTTCCTAAAGGCCAAGCCTCAGCATTATTTTCAATCAATCTTCATTAAAGTATTGCGGTTTTTTCTCAGTAGCATTGGCAGGTACTTTCAACTCTACTTGACTGTAGCACTAGAGGTGTCTTCTACCACTTGACTTGATAAATTCATCAGCTTCCCAGGCCTCCACTCTGTCAAAAATCCACACTCTAGCAGCCTAACTCACATGTTATAGCTGCTGTTGGTCGATAGGAGTGATGTAAGAGAGGCTGGCTCGAGTGTAAACCCTGGCACAGGTTGCCCAGAGCAGTAGTAGATACTTCATCCCTGGAAATACTCAAGATCAGGTCAGACAGGGCTCTGAGAAACCTGATCTGTTTGAAGATGTCACTGTTTATTGCAAGAGGGCAACAAAACAGCCCCTCCCTTCCCCTTCCACGGTGGTAATGGGGAAAATTCAAGCAAGTTTTGTCCCTTATTTTTTTAGCACCAATGACAAATAGTAAAGAGCTGCTTTACTAAAAATACTTATAAGAATCTGCCTTCACAAAAAATAAAAAAATTAAGATATATCCCCATTAATGTTTTGCTCTGTGGTACAATAGACATTGTCAGGGCACAGTGGAGGCTGGGTCTTCCCTGAGCTGGAGACAGGCATACCCACAGCAAAGCTCAGCCAGGGACTGATGGCCCAAGGCTGAAATGTGGTGCTTGGGGCTGTCCACAGGAGGGGTGGGTGGAATGCCTGAGTGGGGCTGCTCAAGGCCATTAAAGACTTTTCTTCCACTCTGACACCAAATTTTGCAATGAAAGATTTTTGTCCCTTGCCTTCAAGGTGAAAATCTGCTGCTTCTTTGGGAGCACTTCAAGAAAAATAATCTATTTTCCACTTTATTTGTTCCTGCTATTTATCATAAGTTATTTTTACCCCATGTATTTTCTCCATAGCCAGAACTTAGATTGCAGAGTTTCTAGAGAGAATTGGATAGGGTGCTGGGGTCATTTTCATCGTTACAAACCACTTGGCTACAAGGATGCAAACTGTCCTGGCAACAGCATCTTCTTTGCCAGATCTGAGTATAAGAAATCACCAGTGTCAACAGAAAGTTCTTCTAGTGACAGAATTAGATTTCCACACCTGTTCTCCACTTCTGTACGTGCAAGTACAGTCACCTGCAATATCTGTAGCTGTGGCAAAATAATTTGGCCTTTTTTACTCTTGGCATTGGGCAGTGCTGAGGAGTGAAAGTGTAGCAGAAAAGCATACAATACACACATTCAACTTTTGATTGTGGTCAATATGTTTGACATTCCAGCAGGGGGGTGGTGGAAGCACATCATGAGCAGCATCCACTTGTGACAACTCAAAAGGATGAGTTAATGTAAAGAGAATTAATGGTATTTTTCTCACTGTGTTGTTGCATCCCATGAGCTTTCCCAGACAGATTCCCTTGATTGTTTGTGGTTTACCTTCCTACAGGTTGGATGAATGGTGGGTACCCATTCATGCATCATTTGGAGTCAGTGACAGGGATGGTAGATGTGCAGTCCCTCCAAGCCAATGGCCTTTGGAATGCCACTTATGAGCTGGGTCACAGCAGCAATCTGAATGGGAGCTTCCTCCCCACATCATGGAAACCACCTGCAGTCTCTGGTGTGTTTGTGTGGATAGGGCTGTGTTGGGCATCCCGAGAGATAAGGCCCACAATGCACTTGCACTAGAATTTAGAAAGAAGATTCAAGATTACATTGAAAATGGAGCACATCTGAAGGACTAGAAAGTATTTATTGCCCTGGAGACATTCCTGCAGGTAATCTGCAGGCAAATTAAGATTGCAACAGATTTACAAATAGTTTTAATCCAGGGCAGCTTCTTTCCTTGTCCTCACTTTCTGCAACCGCTTGATCCCTACCTGGATTATGTCTCTCTGTTGACCATTGGTCTCCAACAGTGTGTGTGTGTGCCAGCGCATAGGATTCCACAAACCAACATGAGTCAGCCCTGATCTGTCTCTGAGTAACACTCTTCAGCAGGAGACCCAGGGCTGCAGGGAAAAGTTTTTGAAGCAGTCCTCAAAAAACGTACTTATTTTGAATAACTTGTGATCTCACCACAGTGCAAAGCTCTGTGGAATGTACCAGTTTGGGATATAATAGTAAACCACATCCATTGGGTATTCCCAAATAAGACTTTTGATCACCAAAAACTGTTTCTTTTTATTTTTTTTTAATAATAAATTTAAGCCAGTCTTTCAGTTTTGTTGGTGCAATCTTTCATTCAGTAGCACCCAGGATTAAATGACAGCACAAACACCAAGTGTTCAGAGTCACCCAGCAGGGAGCCAGTATTTTGTGCTGAGAGAAAAGCGTCTCATGCACTAAAAGTATGTAGAGATATTTTACATATAGATACTTATAAGCATGCAGTGGTGGTTTGACATTTGTTCCAATCTTGTTTTGAACAATTGTAACAACAGTAAAAAAAAGAAAGTAGGGATCAGGCCTGTGAGCACATCCAAGCCCTTCGAGATGAAGAGCACTTACATAAACACTTGATTTTTGATTTTATGTGACTACTAAAAAGATGGGCTTGTTGAATAGTCTGATGGAGTTAAAGGGCTACTCCAGTTCTTCAGTAGACATTTAGAATTTTTGGAGTAGCTACACTTATTAAAAAAAAGAAAGAAAAATACCCTGCAAAAATATCAGCAACTGAATTTATTAAAAGACTTTGTTAAGAATTCAGGTAGAGTAATTCTAAACTCCCATACATGTATTTTGTACTGTGTCTCTGTTCTTATGATTCATAGCTGCAAGTGACCTGTGGATGGGGCAGCTTCACTGAAATATTTTTTGAATACCAAAATATGCCTGAGCTTCCAGATGATGGTGGCTCCAAAGTGAACCTGCAGGCAGAAACCTTTTCTCCTTTTCTCATCTGGTGAGGAGGAATTTGACTCCTTTCTTTAAGGCCTGAGGATATCCAGACAAGGAGAACCCTTCCCAGCAGCTCGCTGTTTCTTTTCCCAGCTGGTCAGATGATCCAATGAAGCAACATATCTCCTCAGCAGGTTTTGGCTCATAAAAATGTGATTGTCTGTCATGAAGCTAGTGCTCTGCAATACTTTTAAATGGTGTCTGAGCGGTATGGTATCATATCAAATCTGAGAAGTGGCTCTGTGTTGTATGTGTGATATAAGAGTTTGTTCCTGGCTCTGTCCCAAGTCTGGCTTTTTGTGTTGAGTCCCACCAGTTCCTTTCCTAACAGGAGACATTATAACCACAGAAAGGGAAACATTTACTGGCTTAATACCTATGAAACAAAGAGACCCTCTTCCCATTTTTTATTTCCTCTGTTTCCTTATCTCCGAAAGGTTCTCCATTCCAGACTTACTCAAGTTTCAGGTATGCAAAGTTTGTTAATTAAGATCAAACAGAGACGAGTAGAAACAGGGGAACAAAAGTAACTTTAAAAATAGAGACATGTTAGGAGACAATAAAGCTAGAAACAAATGGAAGAACTCAGGTGAAATCATGGCTACAGCAATGAGAAATGAGAATGATCATTTCAAGAAAAACTCTGATAGGATAGGAAAAGGCCGTGATTGGTGCTTAATGTTTTGAAAGGGGTTGCTTTCATGCTCTGCTTTCAGAATTGGTAGCTGTGTAGTGAGAAATACCTGCTTTAGCTTATGTCAGAAGCAGAGAGTGTTCGGGCAGTGAACTCACCTCCTTGATCCTCAGCTAGAGTAAATTTGTAGGCTTCTAGTGAACCTAAAGTCGTGGCAACTCATCTGCCTGAGGATGTGAGACAGTAGGTGCCTCACCTCACAGGACTGAATGTCATGACAGGAAAGCAGTACTGGAGTGTGTTTACAGTGGTCTGTTTTGATCTTCAACCTAAATAATCAGATCAATGGCCGGTTCTTAAAATGCTACACTGAACTTCATCAGTGTTAATGCATGAACTGCAGCACAAGCCAATTTTTATGGTGCATTTCAAGATCCTGAGCGAAGCAATTGCTTGTCTTTCAGCTGTGCTTTCTTTTTCTAGTGAATGTTCCAGAATTCTTGAGCCTGCTGTTAAGGTCACTGATGCACCACAAGGGACTGCAGTGATAGAGTCAGAGACTCTCTGTGACTCCTCCTGATCTCATGGGCCATAGCTGAGCAGATTCTTCAGCAAAAGAAATGAGAAGTAAGAGATATAAGGATCAATAATTTCTTTTCACTGTACCCAAATAAGTATGTGTCATATCTATGAATAATCCAAAGTCAATGAAGTGACCTCTACTAATAACACTACAAATCGTTCACATGTACATGGAATAACACATGTTACCCAGGAAGATGCCCCAAATCCTTCAGCCATCCTGAACTTAAAAATCTTTATTCTATACTTTAAAGCCAAATGATGCTACAATTTTTTCTTCTGATAAAGTCTTACAGCTATTCTGTTTTGAAGTTTTGGGGATTCTATGCAGAGAAAGTGACCATGACTTTATGATTTGATTCCCAGGAACTGAAAACTAACAGTGCATTATTATCTCCTCAACCCCAGTGTTTGTAAAATTTCCAGAAAGCTAGTTTTAAATATCCCAGAAAATTGCAGTTGCTCCCTTTTCTCCAGTAACGGATAAACTTTCAAATTTGGTACTTTTAACACTCTTATCTGATGTTTCTTTAGAACCTCTCTTTGTCTCTAGTGTTTTGTGGTGTCTTTAATGAAGGCTTTTTGATTGTTCTGTTTGTACACGATAAGATAACATTGTTAACACGTCAGTGGTTATATCCAAGGTGTTAGAACTATTTCCTTCATAATGTACCAGCAGAGCATTAAGAATTGTACTAGGCACAAATTTCATTTAGCATGTCCATCATGATCTGATGCTAATAAGACTTATTGATGCCACAAAAACATGCATTGTTGGTACACAGTGTACGAATACTATCTGAAAATAATCAGATGTTGTTGAAGACTATAGTATGGGACTAGGAAGAAATTTTAAAGTGAAGAACTATTTTGAACTCCTTATCAAGAGCTTCTTTTCTAAGGTAAGAGCTTATTGATGGGAAATGGCAGTGAAGAAACAATCTGGGCATATTAATAACCAAATAACTCACAATATATACTGAAACTGAAAAGAATGCAGAAGATAATGGGGAGGGTAAGTGAGGTAACAGCCTTTATATTGGTTTTGTTACACATAATTTGCTTAAACCTTAAAAAATTGAAGGCTGGGAGAGACTCTATGATTATCCTCTGTGAACACATGGGAATAACCAAAGTTTCTTGGGCTAGAGAGAGAATAAGATTTTTTTTTTTAATTTTATTTTTCTTTTGTAAAATGGTAAACAGATTTGGACATTCAGGAAATGTGTTGATGGCTCCATGTAAACGGAGCTGAGAAGGCTCATGATATGGATATCCCTTCTCCATAAGCTCATTAACCCATCCATTCCCTCACATTGCACCAAGTCAGTATGCTGAAGAACAGCAAAAGCAGTTTCATGCACTGCTGCCAGAGAAAGGTGGATCAGATACAAACCCCGAATTATTCTCTGAGAGTGGCGTGGCACTGGATCACGTTGCCAGAGGGACTGTGGGATCTACATCCCTGGGACTGTCTAAAGTCAATAGTAAAAAGATCTGAACAACTTCATGTAGGCTTGAAGATAGCCCTGCTGCTAGAAATGGTAGGACTAAATACGTCCAGATGTGCAATCTCACCTAAAGTGCTCTAGGATCCATCAAAGGTACCAAATAGCAGGACAGTTTCATGTTGTACCCTCACAGCACAGAAACTGTAGATAAGACAGCACCATACAGTGCAACTGTCTTCCAAAGAAACTGCATTGCTTTGGCACTGTGCTTCCCCATCCTCAGGGTTCCTTGGCCACATGTCACTCAGACCTTCATGTCATCTGGCTGCAAGATCAATAAATCACCTTCTAGAGGGAAAAGAGTGATTAACTCACTCTTACCAGATCAGTCTGATACTGCTGCTGTGTTCTTGCTGGATACCACGCTGGCCTTTGGCAGCTGAGCTTGGAATCCAACTTAGTCTACAAAACCAGGAGCTTCAAACTTCTCCTTCTTATCTGCTAGGTCAGACATTGGCTTATTCCTGTCTCTTCCCCTCTAGTTCCTTCCTGGAGAGAAGCCAACTCCTTCTGAACCAGGTGATGTGGGACAATGTGGGCAGTGTGGAGGATCAGGGTGTGTAGAGTTATTGTAGAGATCAAGCCCTGAGGTTACAAAATGGTAGAAGTATCTCTCTGTTTGAGACACCCTTACAATGTGAGACTTCAGGGTCTCACATCATGCAGTTCATCCCTCACCACAACAGCCTCCCCACCACTCATTCTGCCCAGCATGTGCACATTACCCTCAGGTGATAAATCAGTGACACTGAAAGAGTGGCAGGTGACTTGCTGTGAGCAAGAGAAGTGTTGGACCTCATAATCATCTGAGTTACTTCCAGGAAAGCAGGTGATCATCCAAAAGCATGTCAAGATTAACAATTTATAATTAGGCAGCAGAAAGTAAAAAAAACTTGCTCAGGTATGTAGACTGATTGTGTATAAAGTACAAAAAATGTTTGCATTTACTTGTAACCAAGTAGAGACATAAAGGCTAAAGTCACAATATTTGTCTTAGACAATATGTGAGATAAACAATGGGGAAGCAGCATGAACCAAACAGCTGAAAAGAGGTTTGGGGATCTCTTGGATAGCAAGAACCTTGCAAGGCCAACAGTACCTGGATTGCTGCTAATACCTTACACAAGATGGCTTAGGAAATGGTTACTAAAATACCAAATTTTAAAAGACAGATGTGTTTCCAGTGTCAGAACTCCTTTAAATGCCATTTCTTTCTTTTATTTCCCCTAAACAACATTGTATGGTCCTCATCTGTGGTCTAGCAAGAAAAGGTAAAAGGAAATGTCTTAGTTTAGAGGAAAATAGGTGTCTATGTGGAGTAGGAAAAAGGGGGCCTCCTTACCCCCAAAAAAACAAAAAAACCACCACATCCCTTAAAAACTTAAAAAAAATTTAATTAGGAAAAGGATTATCATTTATTAGAGAAAGTCAGATGTAGCCTATAAGGAACAATCAGCTGTCAGAACTAGACATATAGAGAGCAGCATGTGCAGTGTGCAGACATAATTAATAATTCTGGCCAGAGGAAACATCAACAGTGACTGCTTTACATGTGCACTGCCCAACTGATATCAGCATTAACTGCTCTGACCTCCCAGAGGTATTGCTGTCACCTCTCTCAGCAAGAGAGAAGGAAGACAAGCCAGCACATGCTAGTGCTCTCCAAGGCAATAGGGAATTTTTTAAGAGGGTGAATACACTGTTACTGGGGTAGATTCTGCACCACTACCACTCCTCTTCCATGTGACCCTGTGAGTTAGATGTTGGCACCTGCACTGGTCTTGTCTTCTTCTGCTTAATGCCATCTATGGACACAATGAATGTCTTCTTCAGTAGCTGTACCAGAAGAAATACTCCAGTTAATACCTTATACACATTTTTATCAGATGTTTTCTGAAAACAGAATGCAGTATTGTTTATTTCCCACTCTTATTTATCTTTCTCCCTAGTAATGCCTGGCATTTTCTTTCCATCTCTTGCTGCTGATGCCGTCAGCAGACATGATGTTTGCCAGCAGCATAAAGGAAACCAACCTCCCTTTCCTACCTGAGCTGTAATCTGAGAAAGTGGGACAAAACCAACAGGGTACATCATTGTCTCCCCCACAAGATTCCCACTGGGAAATTTCTAAGACTTCCAGAATAGGACTGAGGAAGTGGGGACAACTGGCTGTGCTTTCTTCTGCCAAAAGTGGCAGTGTGCAGGGGAATTAGGTATATTCCCAGGCTGTCCTAATGATGGCCAGGCTCTAATGATGTTCTTCCAGCTGAAGACAGCATCTCAAAGA
The DNA here is from genome assembly GCA_035583155.1 of Acropternis orthonyx. Classification (NCBI taxonomy): domain Eukaryota; kingdom Metazoa; phylum Chordata; class Aves; order Passeriformes; family Rhinocryptidae; genus Acropternis; species Acropternis orthonyx. The sequence continues at coordinate 29,549,575 of JAWWEU010000001.1, forward strand.
CTGGGCATCGTGACCTTTCATGAGGAAAAGCAGAAGCCAACTCAAGTTTGAACCGTAACAGATTTTTTTTTGCTGCAGTCAGAATACACATGCTCTATGATGTATGTTTTCTCAGAAGTGAATGTCACTGTGGCTCCTTCACTCAGACCTGAGCTCCTTTCCAAAGGAAAAACTAATGTGCCAAGGAGTTGTGAGCATCCAGGTCTTGTTCTGACAGGCACTTGGGATGTGGCCAGGATGTCCACCTGAAAAGAAGGACTGCAGGTGTCATCATGAAGTATGCTAATCTGATAAACATCTTGCCCTTTCCACCCAATCTCCTGGTTCAGTAGGCAGGATTGTCCTTGTGAAGCTTTCTGAAAGTCCTGTACCTGACTGTGTATCTGCCTCTTGCTATGACATCTGCTACCTCCTGAATCAAGACGGATTTGAGATAGAGACTGATTCCCATATGTTGGGAAAATGTACCTCTTTCAGACAAATCTGTGTCACAGAGGGGATCAGGAATCTCCCTTCAGCGATTCTGCAGGCAAACCCAGCATCAACACCCAAAATCCCTCTTTTGTGGTGACATCTCAAGAAAAACTCTGTGTTCCAAATTTGGGCATGGAAACTGTTTCTAGCAAGATATATTTTCTTGGAAACCATCTCCCGGTGTGAGTTTTGCTCTGTCCCACACCACCTTCCAGGAGACAGAACTGCAGCTGCCCCTGAAACCTCTTGTAAAACCCTGGTCACTCGGTGTGTCTTATCTGCCCCTTTTGCTTCCTCAAAACCATGCTGTTGTAATTTGCAGAACTGACTTGGAGGACTGAAAAGGAGAAGTCCATTGCAATGTTTTTGTTTGCTGTCATGTTACACAAGACAAGAAAAGTTTACTCCACTGTGAAAGTATCACAGCAACCTTAGAAAGTAGGAAGCCAAGACCTTGTAACAAGCAAGCTTTAGGTCCAGTGGTAAACCAGAAACCTGGCAAATACACTAGTTCAGGTAGAAATGACAAAAATTTGCACTCAGATTTTGACGGGAAAAAGTCACCCAGAACGAGTTTTTCAGGATGTATTTTTAGTCTCCCAAACTGGAAACTTCCAGCTCTTCAGAGAGTATGGGTATCATTGGCTAAAGGGGAGGAACAGACAGACAGAGATTTGGAAAATTTGAGGGAAGCAGAGCACTTGCTCAAGACCTTTGTGTATCTGATTTGCAGTGATGGCTCTGATAGGGGTCCTCTCCCCTTTCTTCACATTAGAAATCCTGCATTGGGGGACTCTGACTTTTATACTTCTTGTGATATTTAATTGCTTTCTCTACTCTTCATTGCCATGCCTCATCGTGCCACACATCACAGCAGAATCTCCAAAATCTATCTCCTTTCTGTTACATCCTGGGCAAGTGATGGCACTGAATACTATACAGCCTGCTCTGTTGCTCTCACATGTGATTCTTCAAAAGCATTCAGAGCCTTTCTCACATGCTCTGCAGATGAACATTAGGTTGTGCTCCTGGCCAGTTCAGCACACTCACAACAGTATTCTCATCTACAGGTGCCAAACACACTAAGGAGTTAAAATCTCCATGCAGGGAAGCTGGGTCGTGGGACTCTGGGACATGTCACTCAGAGGACCTCCTCATGCAAAGGGCAGAATTAACATTTTTTAGTATGCTTTTTTTCTAACGTATCAATGCAGAATATGTTGAAGGAAGAAGGAAACATTAATGATAAACCATGAGTAATTTTTCCCTTCAGAGGAGAGACAAGAACGCTACACTGAATCCTCCTCCTTCAAATTCTGCTCCAGTGATTTGAGGAACTGGTATCGTTTCATGAGACAGAGATGGCCTTTTCCATGTCATTGAGATATGGACTGGACAAGGAGTCAAGGAAAGTACTGGAGAACCAGGACCCTCATCAATGAAGGAGGAGAGCTCAAAGGGGCCTTGACATCAGCAAGTTATTTCATCCAGGACTGATCTCCAGCTGGAAAGAGATGCAGAAGTACAGGCTGGGAACTGAAGTCCTTCAGATCTAGGATTTTATGGCAGGCTTGCTCATACTACACTCCAGGATAAAGTGTTTTTGCATGCTCAGGCCAGGTTTTCATCAGCTTTCATGAGCTGGCCTTTCTCAAGGATACTCCTCAGATCATTCATCCAAAGTGGAGCTTCCTTCTTCAGACAAATTTGACTGCCAGTTCACAAATACGATAGCAACTTGTGAAGCAAAGAATGTTATTCCAGTTACTGTAAGTGTTGGAGTCTCTGTTTCCCTTGACATGAATCGCAGCACATCTTTCTGCAAAGAGTAAATTGGGTTCTCTGGGTTTCCAGAACCTGAAAAAGAAAGTTCCTCTAGTGAAAGTACATTAACATGCATGGCAGTGGAGGTGAAATCACCTCAAACAGTTGTGGAAGAGAAAGGGAAGGTTACTGTGATAGAAATCAGAAGCCAAGGTTTTGACCAGAAAATTAACAAGTTTTCTGACTTACAGGGCAGTTGGAGGCAGAAGTCCCCATCTGATACATACGTGCCTTACACAGTGTAATGGTAACATGGACTGAGGGGGAGTGAATTACAGGACCTTCCCCACTCCACTAGGATACTTACGTGGCTGTCTTCTCATATGGAGTCTGATCCACCCACTGCCACTGCCCATTTTTGTAAGAAGTTAAGCCTATGTAGTATTTTGTTTCATAGCTGTTGGTAACTTTTTCTTTTACCAAATTGAAGAGGAACTCCTGGGAAAAAGTACAATGTCCATGAGCTGCAGGACTGAGCAGAGGGAGACATCAGGGGTCCCTGTGGGGTGGGCTGGTGGCAGAGGGGAGCCAGTGCTGCAGGGGTGAGACAGGACATTCCCTGTCCCCTGCAGCACAAGGAGGGTCTATGAGTCCCCTGCAGGGCCCAGCACTGTGTCTGTGGCTGCTCTGCCTCTCAGCCCTCTGCACATACCTGCTCTTCCCTGCTGTTGATCACTGCCAGGTGGGAGCCCATCCTGGTGCAGTTCTGCTCACTTTCAACCCAGGACATCTTGTCAAGGGACAGAAAATAGCAGCTTTCTTGAAACCTTTTCCATCCCTTTGGGCAGCACACCCAGCCTTCCACTGTGGGGAAAAAATCCGACTTCTGAATAAGGTGTGCGTGCTATCCTTTGTCTCTGTGAGTTCAGTGTAGGGTGCCAGGTGTTAGGGGAGGGCTCTGAACCACGCCTTTGCTCTGGACAGAGATAAATGCTCTCTTCTGCACTCTACAATGAAGCTGTCAACAACCAGACAGGCTCCTGTCACAAAGCCCCTGCCTGAAGGGCCTTTCCCTTCCTCTATCTGTTCTGCCACATCCATGCAACCTCTCTTTGATGAGAAACACAGTTTCTGCCTTACTTTTCCTGAGGAAGCAAGAGATAGGAAGTAGTTTGCATGAGCTCCTATGGAAACCCTTCCATCAGAGAAGTATTGTCCCAGCTGTCAACTAATGCAAACTGACAGACATATACAGTAAAGTGCTCTGACAACCTTACTGCCACCACAGTCAGTTCCTTACACAGCCAGATTATCCTGGACATCTGCCTCATAACCAGAAAGTCACATGATGGATTAAAAAGCCACAGATTTATTCTCCCAAAACATAAGTCTACATGAGAATAGATTTCTGACCTGAGTCTGGGAACCTCCACTGCAGGCATTCTAGCACATCATTTGATTGCCATCACTTCATATGTGATTGCAGCCCAGCTCTCCAACTACTTTGAACGGCTTAACAACATCCTCCAACCTCTGCCCCTATCACTGACTATGACACCTGTGTGAATAGGCAGTGAGCCAGCACAGAGGATGGAGCTGCATTGAACCAACCTGTAAAAAAATGATGAAGCTCTCACACCCAGCTCAGGGAACCAGACGAACAGCTGAGGGCTTGTGTGAGCAGAAGAGTAGAAAGGTTGGTCAAGTGCAGGTATGCAACAACCCACCCACTTCC
>JAWWEU010000001.1:29553647-29600095 GCA_035583155.1 Acropternis orthonyx
CCTGTTTCTTCAGCAGCAGAGAGTGCAGGTGAAGGTAATCACATTGAGCTAGAGCTGCTGAAAGCAGGGTGGTGGGTAAACTCCTAGGACTTCCCAGCCCCCAGTTTGTGGGGAATAACACAGTGTTGGCGACTGGTCACATCCACAACCCAAAGGACTTCTTCCTAACTCAAACACTCAGGGGTATTGACTGAAAACTGACCAGGGTGTGCAAAGCAATACAGATGTCTATTTTAATAATAACTTTATTTAGAACTATCTTTACTAGTGAGGAGAACAGATCAGTCATAGAATCATAGAACTACAGAATATGCTGAGTTGGAAGGGGCCCATCAGTTTTGAGTTCATTTCCTGGCCCTGCACAGGACACCCCAAGATTCACACCATGTGCCTGGGAGTGTTTTCCAGAACCTTGGTGCTTGGTGCTGTGACATTCCCCTCAGGAGGAGCCTTCTCCAGTGCTCAACCACCCTCTGGGTGAAAAAACGTTTTCCTGGGATCTAACCTAAACCTTCCCTGACTCAGCTTCTTGCCTTTTCCTTGAGTCTTCTGGGGACACGGTTTAGTGGTGGGCTTGGCAGTGTTTGGTTAATGGTTTGATTACATGACATGAGCAGTACTTTCCAACATTAATGATTCTATGATTCCATACTTGTATGACCAGTAATGAAAATCATGGTTGTATTGTGATTTGTCTGTGCATTGCAATTGCCACTCACTGCTACATGCAATTTGTACTGGTGTTTTCATTTAAATACATTGTTGTATCACTCTGCTAAACCAAAATCCTATGTAGCATCAATTAACTTCAGTAGGTAAATTTGTGACTAAAAATTAAACCTTCCATGTGTATCAGAAGGTATCAAACTCTAACATCCCACCCTAAAACTCCCCAACCATTTAGATGAGTACTGTGAAAAGTTATACATTTGGAGACACAGTAACACAAACTTCCTGGGCCCAGGAACTGATGACAGCAAAAGGAAAGGCAGTGATTTATCCCAATAATATGCTCTCTTCCAGAACCTGTCATCTTTACTGATAATGTGTGAAAACATGCCATGAATGACCTTTAACAGAAAATGAGAATGCAACAGTGATTACAATCGCCACAAACTTTATGTGCAAGAATAACCTTTAATTATTCTGCAATTAACCCCAAAAAGGTGTGAGAGTTATCACTGTGCAGTTTATCCTAGAGATACCAAGACTGTGGCATTTTTCCACAATTTTCCCATTATGACATGAAATGTATCCAAGCACCTTAGAGAATCTAAGTTCAGATTCAGGTGCCTGTATAGACCCTTGTGCTTCCACCTTGACTTTCCCCCCTCTGATAAATGTGATGAAGCTCTTTTTGTGTGGTATGAAGGTAGAGAATTGTTCCAGAGTTCCAAAGAGGCCATGTGAGATGGGAATGTATAATCTGGGCACACTGAAAAGGCCCAGGTAAACAGTGGAAGGCTTGGGGCATGTGTGCATACATATACAAAGTCGGGGCAGGAAAATCTGAGACCTTTACACAAAGCCCAGACAGCCATGAAGTTCTGAAAATGGTCATGGTCCAAGTAGGGCAATAGACTAGAGACCTCCAGAAACCCCTTCCCCCCTAACTCATTCCATAATTCTAAGGAAGAGGGTGGGTATAACACAGCTGACATAGTGCTGGGGTAGTCCCAGTTCCCACATGTCACTTGGCCATAACATCTGGTTTGGCTGGCCTGCAAGAGAGAAGTTCGTGTCATGTTGTAACTGTATCCTGAAACCCACAGTGTAGTCGGGAAAGATTTTGCTCCCAGACACACCTTTCAAATGTTCAGCCTTTGGGTTTTCTGAACCCAAATGCTGGTGCTTGCATCCTTTCTCATGACAAAATTGTTCTTTAGTGAAATCCCCCCATGGCTGGAAGATATTCCCCTCTGGGCTCTGATTTCTCTGCTTTTGTCCCAGCACTTCCCTCAGACCTCTCTCCTGTAGCCAGCCTGCACATACTCACCAACGAGAACGACAACAAGGGCAATGCACACCAAGAGGAGCAGCAGTGAGATCAGCCATGGGAACCATGGGGGACATTTCTGGGGATGGTGCTTGTGCTCCTTCGTCTCAGGAGGTACTAAAAGTGGAGGAACACACCAGACAAAACATCACAGTCAGCTATGCTTCAGTCAATCCACAGTCTATGTACCAAGGATGTACTACTCAAGAGAGAGCTCCTCGGCATGAAAAAAGCAATTTCATTTCTGATGTGGGAGTTACACGGCTGGGGAGAAGGGCAGGGTGGGACAGAGCAGCAGACCTCTGTGGTCTCTGGAGAAGGTCAAGTTCAGTGACAGTGTTTCCAGTCCCAGCCCAGCAGGTGAGCTAACAATGCTAATTGCTGTTGTTTGGGGGTAAGGCCTTCACACAACCTCAAAATCTGAAGTGAAGCCATGTCTTTCCAGAATGATCCCAAAGCTGCCAAATACAACATTGCTCTACCCATAATACTGGAGACATTCATACAAAGATTTCATGTTGACCTCTCCCCAGAAAACTTTTTATGCCTGTTTCAGTTCCTCGTTAGCTTTTTGGACTTCCTGTCCAGAAGGTTGGTGTAAGATGAATGAGGACAGGAGACAAAAAGGTGCAAGCTGTGATGGCTCAATCATTGGGAGATTAAAATATGTACTTTTCCCTTCCATCTCTGCTTTCCAATCCAGAGTTCAGAGATTTGCCGTAATAGGTTTTGCTAGACTGGATGCCTGGGGAGGAATAAGGGCAGTGTCCAGCAGTCTGAGTAAAATATCACACTCAGATTAAGACCTTCCAGGACCTAACTTTTGTCTAGAGGGATTTTTCCAGTACTGAGGAGGTCTGGGAGTATGCAGAAGAGTGGGTCATAGGGAAGGAGGAAGCAAACTTTTGTTAGGTTGTTCTAGCTAGTGACAGGTACACAAGCTAGAGCAAATAAGAGGGTAAAGAGACAGCAGCACTCACTGCAGGACAAGAGAAAATAAGTTTTTGGAGAGACTGATATTAGTGATAAAATTTAAAGAAACCTCATTTTTTGCTCAGCATGAAACTCCCAAGTCTGTCAGCAGCCATGTGTGCCTGTCAGCCATGCCTAGTAAGCAAGACTTCCAGAAACCTGCTCTTTGTGGAAGACTACTTCCCAAAGGCTACAGCAGGCCTAAAGGCATCAAATTCCATTATCTGGAGATAAAATGTTCATAGACAGACAAGATCCAGATTTCCTTGGTCAAATCATGATTTTCTAGCCAGGACTTCTGTCTGTAGTGAAAACAAGGAACCGCCTCGTTATCTGGAGTCCCGGCCACCTACTTCAGATCTAACCAGTCCAAATGATTTTTATGATGTGCAGCACATCCAGAGATTGACTGTTCAACCTGTGCCTAGTGAGACCTGAGCATCCCACACCCATACCCAAGTGGCACAGGGAACACTGCATGCCATGCACCTCAGCAGCACAAGTGAAATGCAGTAATCTTGTGCACACTCAGTGGGTTGAGCTCCTGCAAAATGCTTTCCACAGTTCTTCTGCGTGCTTGTAACTTGTCCAGCCTGATCCCAGCACAACAGACCTGATAGGCATATGCTGGTTATTCAGCATGAAAATCGAGCATCTCCTAGGCACAGGCAGCAAGTGCGGTGCAGCACAGATGCCTGTGTTTCTATCTGGGAAATCCTGGTTGGAAATGCATAACTCTAACTGCACTGTGGTTTGAAACACATCCCGATAGTCTCTGCCATTTCCTGCCAGAGTTCGTGTATTGTTTGATTAGCTGTTGCCTTCTCCTCTCTAACTTCCCTACTGCCAGTTTTGGTATCTCTAGAGCCCAACTTGAAGGGGCTACAGAATGGAAAAACCCAGCTGTGCTTGGCCACTACCAACACAGATTCTGCATGGCCAAAGTAACCACTCAGAAGAACAGAGCAGCAAGATTCCCTCTATCTTTCACTAATTTTCAATCATAACTCTCATCTTAGGAGCATAATGTGAAGCTGTGAGAGATATTAGAACGATGTGCAATGGTACTACTGGACACTCCTCTGAATTTCAAGTATAAGCTACAACCAGTGTGAGATCACTTGGAAAGGCACACCAAAAATCAGACCCTGAGCACATCCCCAAATCTATAGCATGAGCCTGGCATCCACAGTTCAAGCAAACTTGGTGGAATCAGATGTCTTTGGAATAGGTCACTCAGAACACAAGGGGAAATTCCATTACTCCCACCTCAGCACAATGGAAATGCTGGCTGTATCCAGAACCAACTCATCTTGGTGCATCAAAAACAGTGAGCTTTCAAGACAGTCAGTTATTTCCATGACTCATGCCTCGGAGTAGGCAAGGAATGACCTGGAACTGATGTCTGCTCTGTTTGGGATTGTAAAACTGAAGTAAAAGCTGTAAACAGCTAAGTTAATATCCTTAGCAGCAATAATTATTTATGTAGATATATATATTTTATTCATTGATTTATGCACACATACTTTCACCCCCCTGAAACCTGCTGTTGTGTAGGGCCCTGTATGTCAGGGCAGAAGCAATGAGCCATACATAGAACCTCTCTATGTGTTCCTACCTGTGACATAATGACTACTGAATACATACTGATCAGAATATGCCTTACATTTGCACAAAGTCCAGTAAAACAAAACATTTTACCACTGTAATTTTTAATAGCAATAAAAATTTGTTTGTTTCGTGTGTTAATTATTTTTCAGAACCAGCAGACATCAATAACAGAGTTGGATCATCCTCCAGATCTTAAATAATTCTTCTTCTGTATATTTTGGGTATTCTGTTCAAGCTTTGAGTCTCTCTTCTCCAAGGACCATTTCTCAATCAGCCATGGACAGCGGGGTTTTAAGTTTCTGCAGCCAGTACCGCTTCTCATGAAGCTGCAGAGTACAACTGACTGCTCGGCTGTCAGGAGACACATGACCTCTCCCTAAGCAGAAATCTGTAGTCTCACTCTCTCAGAGGCAGGAGCAGTAGCAGCCAAGGCTTGGGCTTATTTGCTGCTTTGGGAGCCCCTCAACCTTTGTGGCAGATCAGATTGTTTGTAATAAACAATAGCCTCTATTGTTGGTACTCGATATCGTCCAAAAATGACTCATTTGAGACTCCATAACATGTAAGGATGCAGCTACCACCAGCATGTAAACAGGGCTAGGCACTATTTCTGTACAGTACCTATTCTGAACACACTACCGTTCTCCGCTGTCGGTGTTGCAACCAGGGGACTGAGGGAGCCCAAATATATTGCTTAATGAATGTTCACTTGAAACCTACTGTTTGTGCTCCCAGTAGTCATCAATGTTCATGATGCAATTCCAACTCACCTTTACTCCTGCAGACATTCCTCGAACCTCTTACTTCAAAACTCCTCCAGTGTCCTGCTCATTTACGAGTATACAGAAAGAAAAGCCTTCATTCCCTGTTCTTCAGTCCCCCCTTATGCCAGTTCCATTTCCCCTGAATAACCCACCCATTCCTTACCTTCAACAACTGCAGCTGGTGATGCATTCTTGAACTTCACCTCAGCATAGGTGATTTCTGATGCCATTTAAACACAGCGTGACAACTGACCCTGTCCTTAGTTTTGCCACATAAAACGTGGTCCTTTTAGGTCCTTGTTTCCAGAGGGTGACACCAACAGGTTACTGAGCCTTTCCCATCTGCTCATTCACCCTCTGCCCATAAAAAAAGGCTGTGTTGAACGCTGAAATCACTGGCGATAACCTCAGAATTCCTGGGAGCTCAGAAATGCTCCAAATGGATCTCCAGTTTCTTAGCTGAGAAAATCAGTGTTGGCACTATGGAAACTTCTGAGACATTAAAAAGAAAACGAGAACCTAACAACTGAAAAGGAAGTGGCACTCCTCCTTCCCCTTATTCAATTCTCAGCTGATAGGCTTCCTTTTAAACGTATTTTTAGGGTTTTCTTTTTGCCTTTTTACCTTACTTATTTAACTTTCTCCCCATCCCATATCTTTGTGCCTTCCTTTATTTGTAGTTCTACTGTTGCCCTTAGGTTTGCAGCTATCATGGCTCCTATCTCAGTTTAACCTGCAGCCCCATACAAAGTGCATCCTGCCCTCACTTGTCACTTGCGGTTAAGCTGCATTTGCCACATCAAATGTTGCAGCTATGTCTCATTCTCAGAATTCCATCCCAGTTGGGAGCTAACACAACAAATCTCAAATGAGGAAATGTTCCTTTAGTAGTGAGAATAGGGATCTGTAGCCTTAGGCAAAGGAATAAAATTAATTAGAAGTGTGACATATCCAGAGAAAAACAGAAGGATGAAGCCAGACGAAGGGAGGAGAACAAGCAATGTGGAATTAAAAAAAAAAAAAAAAGTGTTGATGGTTTGAGAGGTTATTGGGAAGATCACACACAGAGGCCTTTCTATCACAACCTGATTCACAGCCTGTGGAAATTCAGAGCAGTGCTTGGTTCAGGCTCCATTTCAGAGGGTGAAATGAAATGTTTTATATTTTTCTGCTTCAACACTGTAATTTATCTCCCTTGTCTGCTTTCTGGTAAAGGCCTCTGATACTACCTTGGACAAAATGTTTAGTCTGATTTCAAGCTGGAGCAGATCTTGAAAGGAAACAATTAAGGGAAATGGCTGCTGAGATACATGCTAGATCAGAAAGGCTTCTGAGAAGAAATGCCAGTAAGTCAGGCAGGGTGAGAGGGTTCAGTCAGCTAAAGTCAGGAATCACAGAATGGTTTGGGTTGGAAGGGACCTTCAAATACTGTCTTGTCCAGCCCGCCTGCCATGGGCAAGCACATCTTTCACTCCATCAGGCTGTTCAAAGCCCCTCCCAGCCTTGTCAGTTAAGGGGAATCAGCAACATTTTCAGTTAAGGGGAATCAGCAACTTCTCTGGGCAGACTTTTGCAGTGTCTCAACACCCTCATTTTAACGATTTTTTTCCTTCTATCTAATCTAGATCTAGCTTCCTACAGCTTAAAACCACTACTCCTTGTCCTGCCATTACAGGTGCAGGTTAAAGGCCTCTGCCATCTTTCTTTTAAGCCCCATTTAAATATTGAAAAGTCACAACAAGGCCTCTAAAAACAACCAGAAGGAAGAAGAAGGAAGCTTTGCTGGGTTATTTGGGCTAGCTGGAATTTCCTGAAGGCAAAGAAGATGAGATGCTCACAGGACTTCCAGGGAGCTAGCACAGAGGGCACACAGGGCAGAGTTGGAGGTGAGATAGGGCAGTACAAGGAAAAGCATGCACCAGACAACAGAGGACCACGATATCGCAGAAGGCAGAGGGCATCTGAACACAGATTACAAAGAACTGCCCCTAAAGAGAGGGGGCATATGTAATTGGATTTTTTTTACCAAGAAGCCTCCTCATGTCTTGTGTCCTCTAAGCTGACTTCACTTCTTTTTGTATTGTGTGCAAAGAGGGTGACTTTTATACAAGAACAAGAACAGCTGCAGAACAGAAGCCTGGTCCCTCGAGAAAATGCATTCTGCCTTCTTTTTTTTTTTTCCAGCATTCTCCAGTACTATCCTTTGTCTTCAGGCTTGGCACTCTCACTGGAATTAAGTCTCCCTGAGTGTCTGCTGAAATCTAATTAAGCCCTCAAATTTCATGTTGAGATATCAGAGCAGTCCTCTGCATGCTTCCCCCTGTCCCCACCCAACCAAGCCTCAATACACCCAGTCATGTGGGAAAAAGGCTTACTTCCTGAGAGGGTTTCAAGATTTCCACTGTGAGGAAACAGGAAATACAATCAGCAGACAGAGAAGGAAGTCACAGAGTATCTTCATGAGCTTTTTCCGTTGAAACACGTCTCCAAACACAGCTGAGGTGTTTCAAATGCAAATTCAGGCTCTAGCTGCTCTTTTTCGTAGATTACACTACACTGCACTCGAACATCAGTAGACAGATCAATTCTTCTTTCTCAGCCATCAGAGTTGTTGCTTGCTATCAAAATTCAACCCTGAATCATACTTCCATAGGATGCAGTGCTAAGTTAAGTGTGCAACAACAGTGAGGTAATATTCCTGAGGGTAAAATTTGTCCTTTGAATTCCATAGGCACTGATGGCATGTAAATGGATGGGAGACAGGAACAATTGAACCGGGCAGTTACTTGCTATGCTGAAAAATGAAAAGGAAAAAAATAACATCTTGCTTAAAGAAAACCCCAAAACTCACACTTTGTTTTCTTGCATTCCCACAGCTGCTCCTCAGTTCCTCTCTTTCCCCCCTTTCTGTGTTCTGCTCATCCCCTTGTCCTCCCACAAAAAGTTGCTGGTTGCTCTCCAAGCTCCCTGGGCACCATTTGCCTGGCTGACCCAAACACAAAGCAGCAGAGGAACTAATGCTCTTTCTCCCTTACCTGTCAATGAGGTTTGAATAGGGTACCATCTGCAAGCCTTTCACCTTGCAGACTCTGTTACCCACTTTAGTAAGTAGGTCCATGTGACAGCAGAGGAGACAGTGCCATTGCACATGCCTTACTTCTTTTGAAAATCCAGCTGAATGAGTTGAGTTTAAATCAAATTTATAAGCAAAGAGAGGGACTTGAATCCTAAAGCTGAATCCACAGATTCAAACAAAATTCCCCTTTTGAAGTTGAGCCCAGGTATGGTGGAAACTGCAGAGAAGTGAGATGCTTTTTACATATCAGTTTGAATGGAAAGGGGCAGATGAGGGGATTGAGCTGAGGGCTTAGGAGTCATCACAAGTAACATGGAGGTTGCACAGGGACATCACACTGGCAGCCCAAAGTCAATACCTAGAACCTCTTATCAAAAGGCAAGAGGAAGCTGTCCTGGCTAAAATGTCTACCCAAAGGGATTATCAGTATGCATTTTTCAACAAGCTGACCTCACGTCCAAATGAAGAAAATTGAAATTATCATGACCTCCAGCAAGTGTGAAAACATAACAAAGCAAAGGTACCAGGTTAAGGGGTGGGTTTCCTTAAACCCTTTGTATTTGATCAATCTGTCAGTAACCCCAGGGAAGACAAGGTCCTTGTGCCTGACCAGCTTGTCAGCGCCCCGTTATGAGGACACCACTGAACAGCCCACAATATCAGAGGGTGGTTTGACTGACCCATTCAGGGTCACTTGCCAACAGCATCCCCACTCTTGGCTAGTATATTACCAGTTTTGTCAAGTATGCTACCTTAAACTGTCTTTTAATCAACAAATCACAAGATGGCAAGGAAGATATCAAAGAGGGGGGAGGGGAGAAGTCTAAGGAGTTAAAAGCTTGACATCTGTAGTGGCCAGGTTATTATAACAAGTGAATGAAATTAATGGACACCTGTAGAATTATTATTTACTTTGGAGAGAGTCAATATAACTCTTGTAAGGAAATCCTGCCTCTTGAAGGTCTTTGAAGGGATCATAACAATACACATGAGAATAGTCTAGCTACCTGTGAAGTTCCTCAGCAAACCCTTCCATGGAAAGTGGGTAGCCATGGGATAACAAGGCAGATCTTTTCACAGAAAGCAAACAGAAAAGGTGGGTAGGAATTACTAGTCAGTTCCTTCCACAGAGAGAGAGCACCTACAGAACTCTACCAGGTCTCTAATACACACACTAAGATTTTTGCAAAGAACATGGCAAAGAGGAAGGATATGACAAAATCTACTAATGATACCAAAACATTCAGGGCAGTTACTCAAAGAGCCAGTAGCAAAGAACTGCAGAAGGTTGAGACTAAGCAGCAGGGTGACAAAAGGACTTACAGTCCTCTGTAGGCAATGAATGCTTTTTAGAGAAATGGGTAATGAAGCAATGCACTTTAGGAAAATCAGCCCTAACTTCACATACAAAATAATGGGCCCTGAGGTAACTATTGGCACAGGTAAAGAAAAATGTCAGACTACAACAGTTGTATGAGAAAATCTGTTCAGAGGCAGAAAGAACAGCAAATCAAACATCAAGAATAGTGGGAAAAAAAAAGACACACAGAAAAGAAATTATTGTTATGCCCTCATAACTCATATCATCCCAAGAAGTGTACAGTGGGTGCAGAAAAGGCTCCAACAAAGGCAAGGCTGAAAAAAAGTACAGCATGACTTCCACTTAAAGAAAAACAAATTAAGACAGTGAGGCACTGGCACAGTTGCCCAGAGAAATTGTTGACACCTCATCCCTGGAAGCATTCAAGGACATGCTGGATGGGGCTCTGAGCAACCTGGTAGAAGGTGGAAATGGACTCCTTAGCCCAGGATGCTTAAAGGTGGAAACTGAGGAAAATATAATGGGAGTGAAATTCATTGGGGGATTACTCTATGCAAAGTAACCACACCTTCCTTGGCAAGTTCCTATTCTGATACCCTATGGGATGAGGCAAAGAATTAAATCAGAATATATTGTATGCTTGTCTTGTTTTTATTCTGTAAGCACAGACATCAATATTTTGTCCAAAGCATCTATCAGGTGGAGACAGTCTGATGCTGAGAGCACAGCTTGAGGTTCTGTATCGAGCAGCATGAAGAGTGTTGCAGATGTGGCTCATCCTCTGAGTCAGTTTCAGCTCCCTTAACCAGCTGGGCTGCCAGGGGGACAACCTTTGCTACAAGATCAGTCTTCCAGGGAGAACAAATCTGCTGTTATAACACCTGTGGGTCTCACCCTGAGCACAAAGACAGGGAAGGCAGCTTGCTGCATTCTGGAAAGCAAAGTAGAGAGCAGGAAAGGCAGAAAGACAGGGCAATTTCTCTAGCCAAATTGTATTCTCTTCATTTACTGTCAGTCATGGAACTAAGTATCATCAGTCAACCTTATGTGGGGTTTTGTTTAGTTTCTTGAATGGAGCAATGATACCACAAGACCTCCCCACCAGACCTTATTCCAGCAGAACCTACATCAGTCCTTCCATAAAACTTTACCTTGATCTTACCTGGACCCTGTCTGCCTGCTGAATGAACAGTCCTGCCATCACTGCTCTTATGGCATCTCAAGCCAGCACAGTCCATTGGGTCACTTAGATAAAAGCCTAAACCAAAACCTGTCTTTTTGTCCCTGCACCTGGGTGAGAAGAGCATCAGAAGTGAACACATTATGCCTTCTTGGTTTTCCCTCTCCACACCACCTTGCTCCTCTCTACAGATTAAGGCCATGGAAGTAATACAGGGGGAGCAGAGCAGAGCAACCAAGGGAAGAGCATAAAAAGGCACTGGACCATGGAAAATGGGGACCCAGGGCCAGATATTGAGAAGTTAATATGGGAGGTCAGATACCTAATCAAAGAGATTCAGGCAGTGAAAACTCCTTGAGAGCTCCTGAGCGATTTGGCTGGTTAGAGAGGATCTAGTGAGGTATGATGTAGTAAGATATGAACAGAGTGTGCCCTGCTGCAAGGAACTGGTTAAGGCAGGGAGTGATAGGATACCGCAGTGCTTACAGCAGGAGAAATCACAGAAGGTGAACCAGGGTTTCATACAGATTACCAGGAGACCTAAGAAGAAATGGTTTATATGGAGCTATGAAAGAGAAAAGGACATTTGAGCCAGCATCCAGGAGTGAAGAGGAAACAGCAAAGTACTGAATGGACACCAAGACAGGGAGGTGAGAGCAATGACTGAGATGAATTAAACAGAAGAGAGCACTGCAAAGCCATGCTAGTTTCTGGCAGGTGGCAGCACTTCACCACAGGCAGGCCTGAGCCAGCAGCAACATGCAGTGTCCTGAGCAAAACCACACAGTGACACTAGTACCTTGACAGAGACCAGCAGCTTCCCAAAATACTGTGGTTACTGCACCACACAGAACATAGTGAAAGGAAAGTGGGAGATATGCGAAAAAACTGGTCCTTCTCAAAAGGGTTTCTGTGTTTTTCCCTTGCCCACATCTCTGCCAAGTTTAGTGAGAGTTGAGGTTTTCCAGCAGAAGAGACCATGTCCCAAAATTATGTCAGCTGAGGGAGCTCAAACTCAGTCAGATACAGGAAGGGAAAGTCTTGTGGCCAGCTGTGATGATAGGCTACCAAAATCCCCTAGGTTTAAGGGAAAGAATAAGAGAAGGAAGAACAGTATCCGGGGAATCTTCAAAGAGACAAGCCCCAACCTGCCTCTTTACGTACAGCATTAACACAGGATTGTTTCTTCAGAAGAGAAAAGATGTTTCATTTATTTCCCCTAATTAACAAATTATCGAATCAAAGCCAAATGAGGGCACATTCAGATGCATTTACCTCACAGCTTTGGTTTATGCCATTACTGACCATCACATCTTTGCCCCCTTCCTCTTTTGGATCTGAGTAACAAGTCTCAAGGCCAGAAATTGCTGGAGATCAGGTCCACATACCACAGTTGCTTGCCACAGTGGCACATCTGACTTCAAACCTGGGCCAGATCCAAGTCCTGATCAGACCCCAGTGGCCTGTTTCAGAGGCAGGACTGTGAAGTTTATCTTCTTAGATAAACTGCACATGGGATTTGCATGAAACAGTTGTGGCCACCTCCCCACAGAAGCAATTCTTCGTGCTTCTTTTCGAGTTCTGTCTAAGGATCACACAGACCTCAACAGTCTTGAATTCGGCTTGGCTACTCTCTGCCCAGTGAGGTGAACACACCTGATCTCCCTCTTTTGAAAGGGAAATGGGGGGAGTAGAAAGAAAAGCGCAAAAATGGAAAACAACCACAGACACCAAGCAACGTGGGGGGCTATCAGGTAAGATCACACAGCCCTATGCTATAATCTTAGGGCCACTCTTATCTGATCTCAAGCTGTTTCCCTCCACATCCTCTCCATGTACACGTAGGGGGTGGAGTAAAACCTTCTCATAGGCAGGTTTTAGGGAGAGCTGTACTGGTTCAGCTGTCCCAGCAGGTGGTACTGCAAAGCAGCACAAACTTCCCCAGCCCTGCGGAGCTCCCTCACCCCACTCAGATCCTCAAGGGCAGATTTATCTGAAAGATTGTAAAAGGCCTGTGCTGACCCTTACCCTGTACCCACTAAGCCAAGGCAGCCCTGAATGTCACCTGCAGTCTCCAAGCCCAGCTCGTGCTGGCCAGCAGCAGGGCAAGGGGACACCACCTGCCCCCAGAGGAGTGCAGACCTCCCATGTGTCCAGTCAGGACAGGACAAGGCAAAGGCCATTTAGAAACAGTCATAGAAAGCTGAATTAAACCCAGGGAATACAGTCAACTCAGTCAGACATTCCTTGGCACCTCGTCACTGGAACATGCTAGGAAAGTTTTAATGCCAGGCAGGGAGAGCTTAAGCTTTGGGGTTCAACTGTATGCAGGAGCCTCCTCACAATGCAGATGTCAACACAGCTGGACAGGGAAGGGCAGTTTTTGTTGAAGAGCACACTCTCCAGGTGCCTCTGTCAGTGACTTTTACTACAGTAGGACACTGAAGTCAGCACAGTAAAGTGAAGGGCGGGCAAATGGCACTCCAGGGTACCATCCTCCAGCATGGAGCCAGCACTGACTCAGAGGGTGAAGGGCCCCTGCTGCTGACTCCCTGCAGGCCCTGGAACTGCCAGCTGGGACTGACACAGAGAGGGAAGTGCTCCTCGATGACTCATGCTGGCCTGCAGCACCATGGCCTGCGTCTCTTAGACCTGCCTCCAGTTCACAGTTATTTGCATATTTGGCATTTTAAGACTGCACAGGACAGGCTCAGCACACCATCCTGGTCCTTGGTCAGCCCCTGCCCTTCCTGAGGTGAAGGATAGCTGTCAGACCTCAGCATTCCCCGCCACTGACCAACCCCCCATGTCAGAAGTCTCACCACACTGCTGGCTCACCATGGGACCCACCTCACCACAGCCTAGCACAAAAGCTGTGCTAGGAAGGGTTTCAGACTGGAGGTATCTTGTTCAAACCTTGCTCAAAGCAGGACTACTTCTGGAGCTAGACTGGCCTCCACAGGGCAGGTTATCTGCTTACAGTAACCTTGTTTCTGTATGGAATGTATTGCTTAAGGGCTTTTCCTGGTTTTTTACCAAAAAGTATGCAGCAGTCATTTACAAGTGCACTTTGTATATGTACCCTCAGCTTTAGATATTAGTGACAGCAGCTCCTAACTCTGGGCTAGATATACAGCCCATACAGTCATATCTATAGGCCTTCAGGACATATTCTCAAAAAATACTCTCCTACCCCTTACCCCCAGGCACTGCTGCTCACTGAAATCCAGCTCTGTGTCCCTGCAAGTTAACCAAGGTGCTGGTTTGTGTAGCACTACTGACACAGCATGTCCACACATCTTTGAACAGTTTGCATAACACAGTAAACATGCACTTACAGACAAGGTCTTAGACATCACTTTAAAAAAAGACTAGGAGGGATGCTATTCCTTTGAGCCAGACTTTAAAGACAACAGAAATACATACCTGTATGCACTGGACAAGAAGAGGAGATACGTGCTGGGACAGCTCGATTCCAAGCCCCACACTATACTGTCCGTGCAGCAGGGAAGCACAGAGGGCATTAGGATAGCAGAACATGGGTACATTTGGAAGCACCAGTTCCAATACTGTCAAATTACCCACCTACAAATCGCCAGCTGCGGTTTCTTTTCAGAGCACACCTCACCAGTGCTAGCCAGGTCTCGGGTGATGCCCCTGCATCTCACCCGCCACTCCCCCGATTCCTGGGGACCCGGCCGGGCCCGTGGGATGGTGGCTGAGTCCAGGATTGCAGGGTAGCCCGCAACAAAGGGTTTCGGCAGCAGATGGCAGCACACGCTCATGAGTGGGACCGAACTTGCAACGCCTGATCGCGGATGAGACCATCCAATCCAGGCTTGCAGACCATGCTAGGCGGGCAGAGGAGAACCAGCTGACTGATGTTCACCTGCTCATCTTCAAGCAATGGCTGTCGAAGTCCCAGCTCTGAATGGGAACACGCAGCTAGAGGTAATGGCAGGTGACAAAAGCAAGCTATCAAACCAGAAGGGCACTTCATCCTGCAATGTGCTTTTTCTGACTGTAAGCAAGGACAGAGCTATTTTTGGAAGAAAGAGACCAGTAAGTCTCTTCAGTAGTGAGAGTCTACTGCTCACACAATGTAAGGAGCGCTCACCAGACTGCCTAGACCTTGGGGCATTACAGTGTGTGTGTTAACTACTTAGGCCCCAGTGCTCCACTTCTATGCATTACCAACCCAGCTGTTCTCCCTCCTAGAACTTTGTAAATTTACACTGATCTAACAGGATGAGTTTAGACTCAGATCCTGTTACCTCCTTACCAAGGCTCAGGAAAACTCTGGAGATTTTGGTTTCCTGTTTCATTTTTATTTGGAAGGACAATTCCTCCTTCCATTTCTTCAGGAATCTACATGCAGCATTAGGGCTTTGTGAAATCTAGAAAGTTTGTGCCTGAAATCCATATTGTGTGGCTGTGGTAGGAACAGCTGCTGCATGACTGTAAGATTCTGTCTCCCTTTTGGCACAAATTTTTCTTCCCCTTTGACCACTGTGCCTCTCATACTGTGGACAGTTCTTCCCAGATGCCCAAGGAAACCAGCAGACTTACTATGTGGAACATAATAAATGTTTAGGAGATACTGCTGTTTGATCTGCTGATCCACATTAAAGACCTGGCCTTAACCCCTTACCAGGAGAAGTCTGCAACATCTGAAACTGTAGTTCAAAGGTAGCAGAAGCCAGTAAGTAGGCTACTTTAGAAGAAACCATTGGGAAGGGGAAAGCACAGGAAGACACGGGAGGATTCAGTCAGTCCATTCACAGGCCAGGCCAAGTCATTTCACCAGTAACTTACCTGTGAGGAAAGGCATGGGAGCTGGGAGTATTTACAGAGAGGACTAAGCTTCCCCTTATGGACTGTTTCCCAGCCCTCTGTGCTTCTTTATGCACAAACAGGAGATACCCCTGTACTTCCCTTAGGTGCACCTCACCTGAAAATCCTCCTACTCTGGAGAAATTCCCTTTTAAGCTTTTCAACCCTTTTTGCCGCCAAGTACCTACTGCAGAGTCAGAGAAACTTCACCACAGCTTATGGGCAAGATGCTTCACTTTCTGCCTGCCACAACCTATGCAACATATCCACCCTATTCGCCAAAACAGAGTAACAGCTCCCAGATCCGAAAAAAAATGTTGTTGTTTTTTTTTTCAGCCACCACAAATGCTAGGATATTTGACAATTCAAACAACCAACTTGAAAGGTTAAGACTTCTCATCTTTACCCAGGTCACAAGCCTTCTGTTATACTTTCAACACAGCCATATGCACAGCTTTGCTGTCTGGCAGAGCAACACTGAGCAAGTATGGCTGTGCATGGAGTTGGCTGTAAGCAGGCTTGATAGAAGAATGTCAAGGCCCTGAGCATATTCTCCATCTTCCATGGCTGCCTGGACTCAGGTCCAGCTTAAATAATAGAAGCATCTGGCTTTGAGAAACCTTAGTGAATTTGGCCTGTGGACTTACCACAGCTAAGGGTCTCACCCTTGATCCCTGCCTGAGCTAGAGCAGCCATGCTCACATCTGGCCACTCATACCCTGCTGATATAAATTCTCATCCTGACCTGCTCTGGTCTTTGTGCTCAAATACTGCAGGACTGCTCCTTTGTCAGTGAGGCCACTGCCCCTGCCTGCCCTGCTGTGACTCAGCTTCCAGCTTGCTCTCTTTCCAAGCAGCCTGCCCTTGCTGCCCCTGATAAAGTTCACCTTGCCCATCTCTGCAGTCAGCAGAGACTATTCCTCACCTACTAGCATGGCAAGAACTGTATCTGAAAATATCTGCAGGCTGTAGAAGCCTCTAATGTCTAAAATGCTAAATATCAGGGCAACTACGTTTTCTCACTTGTTGTTTGTATCCACACTCTTATCAAGCATCACATATACCTACAGTCTGGCCTGTTTCTGTGTTGTTGTGTTTGGTGTCATGCAATGTTTAACCCCCTTTGGAACAGCCATGGCATTTCTGTGTCCTTCTTCCACACTCCATCTTTCAGAGCCTTAACCTATTCACTCCGGAAGTTGTTCTTGTCCAGTGTGCAGGTCATAACACATATGCAGAAGGATAAGTAGGCTACTAGGATCTTGCTGGAGACATGAAGACCTTCAATCTAGAGGCTTCCAAAGCAACAACAATTTGACAACTTAGAATAATCATGACACTCTTTTCCCCAATGGTACTTGTTTAATGACCATTTGCACCAGTACATCTTATGCTTTATATACATATATCTTTAATTTTTGCTTCTTCAGCTTTTTGAATACATAATATATTATCTCCAGAATACTAACTAAGACAACACAGAAGAGGCTCCTAGTTAGTTGTTAATTGGTGCCATGAACTTCCTTGATTGGGGAACTGATACATAGTTGAAATGACAGGACCTCACTAGGATTTGAGCAAACAAAGAAAAGACAAAGAAAACAAAAAGCCAGCCAGCAGAGTCCATGACTTCACTGGCAGACTAAAGCCATCCACAAGTTCAGGAGGCAGGAAGCTGAAGTGCAGTGAGACTGCAGGAGTGACTATGAAGGCAAGGGGAAACACCAAGAGAGCCCGGGAATCAGGATTAAATGACTACTTTAAATACATCCAACAGCAGTCTGGTCCCCACTTCCAAAAGTGGAACTGCAGCAGCTTTAGAGCTATTTCAAGAACGTTGCTTCCCAGAGGGATGGTCTAAGTGAAACTTTGTCTCCAAAATGCCCTCAGTGTAGTAAGAAGACAAAAATGACAAGAGACCTTTCGGCCAGTACAAGGTGCAAACATCTAATTATTCTTTTAAAAGCCTCATGAGAATTTTTGCCCAAAGGCAAAAACTTACTTGCAGAGGTGTGCTAGAGACACAAAAGTGTTGCTGTGTTGAGTGTTCAAAACAGGAAGAAGCCTTCCAGTGAAGCACCAAAACCCTAGTGATCCAGTAACTGGGTACAGCTGTCCTAGAGTCAGTGAGATCACCTTCCCAGCTAGTGTTTTGGCTTATGAGCCAGCATGAAGGGTAGGTTTCCAGCTTGCCCTGTGAGCTTTGCCTAGAGTAATCACAGACTTACACCCCAAATCACATTCATATGCTGAAGATGAAATAGCATCCATAGCAAGGAGCTTCAGGAAGCTCTCCCAAAGAGAAAAGCAAAGAGTAAAGTGCCTTTCAACTTCTTTCTAACCCCCTAAACCACACAGAAAATAGAGGGGGCTTGGGGTACATTAAAAATAAAAAAAAAATATCCAAGTTCCAATAACCAGCTCACATCCCTACAAAGTTAACCTCAGAAGAAAAGCCATAAGGAATACACAGGTGGGAGAATTTTGCTGCCACAGTTATCAAGATTGGGCCTACTATACATTTCTTGCCCAAATGGGAACTGTGAGCTGAAAAGAGGAAGGAGACTGTCCCTCCTCCAGAAAATTGTAATTCACTGTCCCACAGTAATTCCTACTGTGGCATAGATATGCAATACTTGTAACATGGTGCCAAGTCACAACACAAGGCCAGGGCTCAGGATAGTGACGCAGGAACATGAAATGCTGAGCGGTGGGAATTACTTGGTTGTCATCTAGTGCAAGTAACTACCAAATTATAAAAACAGGCTTTTTTTTTTTTTAAGTTATTTCCAGTTAAAACAGCTCAGTGATAGTGAGGTCTTTGCATGGGGAGAAAGGAGTTAAAATTAGATAAGTTCCTCCAGTGAACCTGCAAGCCAAATAAGGAGCCTGGAGACAGGGTGCCCACCTGGAGCTACAGCACAGTGACAGCAGGTCTGCTCAAGGACTTGCATGACTCCTCCCACAAGAGCATGAGAACATCCAGCACTACCAAAAACTGCACCGAAGACAGGAAGAGTAGTGCGTGCAGGGGGTGGTTCACTCCTCACCATAGACATAATTAAACCACGGGGGTTTTGGGTTGATTCAAGAACTATCTCCTTACAGGTTGCATTTACCAGCTGCAGCCAAATGCAGGTGTCCTCGGCACTGCAAGCTGCAGACTGGAGTCACTGTTGAAAGCAGCCACAAAAAGCAACAGCCTAACCAGAGAAAGTTTAAAGCACAAGGAACTCAGGGGCACCTACCCAGCCTACTCCTGGTACCCACCTTCTTTAGGATTCTTTCTTTCCGTGGATGGAGAGACAGGGAAAAAGAGCTAGGATGTACCATGTAATGGCCAAGTGGGTGGAAGAGATAAGGTTACCTTTCTCCTCTTTGCCCATCTTGGGAGGGGTCTGTATGTTCTCTTTAGGTTCAGTGGGATCAAAAATATAAGTTTTTACTGAAGTGAAGGTCTGGTTTAAAAATGAAGGATTGTCCCAATTTGCTTTTGATTGAAGACTAGAGAGGTTTGTGCCCTCTCTGATCCCATTTTGTGCCTCTAGAGCCTCTTGGTCATCAGTCTGTCCCATTCCACTGCTTTGATCATTCAGAACTGGACCCAGTTGGACTGTTGAGGAGCCTGATTGGGAACGGCGCTGAAATAAAGAAAGGAAAATCAAAGGGGCAGATCTAATAAGACTTCATAACTTATGGTTCTTCCAGTGCCCATCAGGACACTACCCTTCTTGTGTTCCCTTCATCACACTTTACCTGGATGCAGTGCTGAAGTCTCCCCAGAGGTCTGTGGTAGCTGATGCTGGTGCCTTGGATGCAGATGCAGGAGCATCCAAGTCTAATAGAATATCTAATGCAGGAGAGAAAAAAAAAATATCAAGCTAATCAAGAAGAAAAACTCACAGGCATTTAAACAGTTACCTTAAACAAACTCCTGGATGCAGGCATGGAAAATCTTTAAAGAGACTCCAGCTCTCTCTCCAGAAGAAGGAAGTTAGACTTTTTAAGGGGTTTGTTTTAACAACACCACCTTTTGCTGAATGTGCATAGAGCCTCCAACTAACACTGCAAGGGTACATTGTCTTCAAGAACTTTTCAGTCTCCACTTAGCACATCAACTGGTAGATTTGTGACTTATTACCTCTCCCAGTAGACATAAGGCTCAGACTCAACCCAAGCTCAGCAATAATAGCAGTTGCCAAACAGGCATCACCTTAATGGTACAAACCACACTCTAGAACCACACAAGCCCTATTCAGAAGCTCATAGTTTCTTTTCACTCAAATCTATGCACAGCACTGCTGAAGTCTCTGCCTTCACAAGGGTATCATCACCTCTACATGGTCACACTTAGTACAGCCTCCAGGGGACTGCAGCAATCTCTTTGTTGTAGAATCACGGGATGGTTTAGGTTGGAAGAGACCTTCAAAGGTCATCCAGTCCAACTGCTGTGCCATGAGCAGGAACATCTTTTACTAAATCAGGTTGCTCAAAGCCTCATCCAATCTGGCATTGAAAGCTTTCAATGAGGGGGTACCCACAGCTTTTCTGGGCAACCTGTTACAGGGTCTCACCACCCTCATTGTAAAAAATGTATTCCTTATATCCAGTCTAAATCTACTCTCTTTCAGTTTAAGCCTTTACCCCTTGCCTTGTCACTAGACTTTTTAGTCTTCATCTTTCTTACAAGATTCCTTTATATATTGAAAGGACACAATAAGGTCTCCCTAGAGCTTTGTCCTCTCCAGGTTGAACAACTCCAACCCTCTCAGCCCTTCTTCACAGGAGAGGTGTTCCAGCCTTCTGACCATTGCCATGGCCCTCCTCCGGACCCGGTGTAACAGGTCCATGTCTTTCTTGCACTGGGGCACCACAGCAGCCAAAGAGAGCAGGGACACACCATCTCTCACAGGGCACTGCTGGCACTAGGCTGAACACAGATTTACTGCAGCAGATCTCAGCCCTCTCCAAGCCCCTACCAGTGTCTGTCTGACTGCTTGCTCTGTGCTAATGTTTACCTGCACCACTCGCATTACTGGATTTCTGCACAGGTGGTGGTGTGACATGGTTGGCAATGGCTGTGGAAGAAGGGGGAGGTATAGGAGGAACCGCAATTTTGCCTCCTGGTGGTGGGGGCAGCAGGCTTAGGCCACCTGATCCAGCTACACGGGGCTTGGCTGCTCCTCCTTTCTTTGTTGTCATGTTCTGTATAAAAAGAAAGGACATGTAAGGAGGAGTCTCCACTGGCATATTGAGAGAAAGAAGCAGGGTACACTGGTCCACTTACCCCAATGTTTAGTTTGATGGTCTGCCCTTCCTTAAACCCTAAATCTAATTTGGGACGTGTGTCAGCTTCCTGGGACTCCTTGGAGATCTCAGTCTCCTGCTTCACCCACCTGAAAAGAAGATAGGAAAACATGAGACCCTGTGGCAAAAGGGAACAGGGTTTCAGAAAAAGGTGTGGCTTTTCTCCCTATCCCACCAAACTCACCTTGCCTTGTCAAACCTGCTACCTCCCTACACCCAGTGAAGTTCAGCAAAAAGCTGTGACCACCACAAACCCTAACACTGCACCTGGAGCATCACAGGACCTAGGCTTAAGACTTACATATCTGACCCTGCAAGGCTCTTAGCTTGTATGACAGCTGACAGCACGCTCAAGTGATCCTTGCCAGAGCAGGGCTTCATGACCATCCCAAGGAAGCCTGTGCTAAATGATCATGCACCACCACCCGCCATGTTCTACAGGCCAGAGGAAAAATAGCATTCCAGAAAAGCACAACTCACTTGAAGTGATCCTGCAAAGAGACGTTGAAGTCAAAGGCATCACCACGATCCGTGAAGCCAATGCCTATAAAAGCACTTCGTCCTAGCAAGGAGATAGGAGAAGTCATTGGAGGTGCCCTGCAAATGGGCCCTTGTGTTCATTCACTCCAAAATCCTTCTGCTTCTCTAAGCCATTCTGTGCTACCTCCCTCCAACACATCTGCAGCTGGACACCAGAAGCTCACAGCAGTTCACTATTCCTAGCCTTCAGGATGCACTCTTCTTCCCACTGGAGATGCTCAGAAACCAAATGTTCCTTGCCAGCCCCTGGACTGTGTACAATGTAGAGAACCTCCTTTGTTTACCTTGCCTTCTGATCCCTCCAGGCACACTCCCCGGCCTTGTCAGCACTCCCAACACCGTCCCAACCCATCCGGCATACACCCAGCTCCATCAGGCTAAGTCTCCTCCACCCCAAGCACGTGGCACATACACTGTCCCTCAACTCACCAGTCCCATCCTGAATTCGAATGACAAAGTAGCGGCTGGAATCTGCCACAGTCTCTACTGCAATGCCAGGGTACTGATCTATGGGAGCCTGGGCAAAAAGCTCTCCTGCAGACAAAGAATCAGGCATTAAGGAGAGTGACCTCTTGCTAAATGTGGCCAGGACTGCCACACATAGCTCTGAGCAGGCTGAGAAACACAGGCTCACAAGCAGCAATCACAGTTGCAGTCTTACCAAGGCACAGCCTTTCCCTTACCTGAAACCTTATCTTCCAGTTTTATATATGCAGTTTTGCCTTTGGAGGTGACACGAAGCCGCCCTGTCCAGTCTGGATGGTCCAGTTTCCAGTCGGATGCCCTGAAAAGACAAGCAGCTGATCACTGACCATACATCAACCCTTCTACTTCTGTCCAACCACCTCAGCAGAAGTCTCTACTGCCAAACCCTCAACACCTGCAATTGCCTCATTCCACTTCCCTCCCCAACCAATGCATGGGGTCTCAGCTCCTCTCTGTTGCTGCCAATCAACACACATGACTGACTGGCCTCTCTGGGTAAAGGGAAATACACACAGTCCAGAGAACATCAACTCTCTACTTTTATAAACTTGCAGAAGAGGGGAGACAGAAGCCCAGAAACTCACTTGAACAGGAAATCCACAAGTGACTTGTGAGCATCAGGAAGACCCCAAAGATTAATTAATAGCATGCTGAAAAGCCACTCCATTATTCTACTTTATTGCTGCAAAATAGTAACAAGTACTTCCGAACCTGGAGGCACCAAGCTTACATCAAGTAAAACATCATACGTTCTGACTATCTCGTCAAATTCTGACCAGCTCAAAAACTCTACTGAAGGGAAAAAAAAGAAAAAGGAAACAGTGAAAAAACCCAACCTAGAGAATCACAGAATATTCTGAGTTGGAAGGGACCCACAAAGATCACTTTTGGCCCTGCACAGGACACTCCCAAGAATCTCACCATGTGCCTGAGAGCATTGTCCAAACACTTCTTGAACTCTGGCAGGCTTGGTGCTGTAAAACCTACAGGATTTTACAACTGCAAACAAACATCAGTGACCTGGTACAAGACCCACGGCACCAACAGTCTGTCACGTTCAGGGAGCACACAAATCCCCTCCTCCAGCAGGCCCGCGGGCACAGCTTATAAAACCACAAACCACTGCTTTCGGCTAACCAGAGGAGGCCTTTCTAACTGCTGGCCCTGCGGTCTCTCCTTAGGCATGACGCCGAACTCCTGCCCCCCCTCCGCGCCGCTGCAAGAGCCGACAGGCCAAGCCCCCCGTGCCATTACAGCGCCCCAGCCACCTCCCCGCCGGTCGGGCACCCCGGAGGGGAGGCCAGCCCTGCCTGGGGCGGCTCTTGCTCGGGAGAGCAGCGGAGCGGCCCCTGCTCCCCCACAGCCCGGCGGGGGCTCCGGGAAGGGGCCCGACCCGCCCCGGCCGCGGGACACGGCTTCCCGAGGCCTCGCTCGGGGCCAGGGCGGCCCTGCCCGGGCCCGGCCCAGGCTCTGGCCGGGCTGACGGCCCTGCGGCCGGGCCGATCGCGGGCGCCGCCGCTCTCTCCCTCACCTGTACCCGCGGTTGGAGGTCCGAGGCGGGATGCGGTAGACGTTGACATCGGGCTTGACGCAGAGGACAGACTCGTACTCCAGCTCGGCCGCTGCCATCTCGGCCGCGAACCCCGCCGGGGAGGGAGCAGCGGCCGCCTAGTGACCAGCGGCGCTGCCCACCGCCATCTTTGATGAGGGCGGGCACCGCCGGGACGCGCGGGGGCGGCCGGGCGGGGCGAGAGCACGTAGGGGAAGCGGGAGGGGCCATCTTGGATCCTGGCAGCGAGGTGCGGCGGGGACGGGAAGGGAGGGGCGCCATCTTAGAGGCGATTCTGTGGGGCAGCGGGACCTCCTCGGTGCTGTGGGGCAGGAGGCACTCCATGGTGCTGTGGGACACTCTGTGGGCTCCGTGGGATAGTGGGCACTCCATGGTGCTGTGGGCGCTCCGTGGTGCTGTGGGGCAGGAGGCACTCCATGGTGCTGTGGGCACTCCGTGGGACACCGGGCACTCCGTGGTGCTGTTGGTACTCTGTGGGACAGCGAGCACTCCGTCGTGCTGTGGGCAGTCTGTGGCTTCTTGGCAGGACAGCCAAGAACTGAAGAGAGAACGTGCCATGAGACGCCCCAGGTTTTGCTGCCAGAAGGGGCGAAAATGCCCGCCGCGCAAAGGTTAATTTCGGGAGTGTGACTTCCCCGAAAAATCATGGCCAAAATAAGGGTGTAGATGCTAGTTTGGTTATCGATTGTGTTAAGACTAGCAGTGAGGCTGACATATCAAGGATCAGAAGAATTAACTCTTTCCAGTATTACCGGAAATGAGAAGGGGTTTATGAAGCAGGGTCCTGCCGAATTGTTGCAAAATACAGAACACGTAAAGATTTTCTTAGGAAAATAGGTTCCTTGATGTTTAATCTTTGTATACTTTCATACATAATCATCAGGAAAGGAGATTTAGTCTGTGAAACCAAGAGCATCTGACAAGCAAGCTCTAAGTGATGTCCAAGTGTTAGAAAGACAAATTACAGAATTACCTCGTTCAGGGTTTCGGGCTCCACGTGTTTCAGTGATCTCAGATGTGGGGGAGGTTAACAAAGCTTGAGGAGAAAGATGTGCCACTGATATAAGACACAAAGCACGCAGAATTTACAGGCCACGAGGACATTTGGCAGAACTCCCAAGATAAGGAAGAAACTGATAAAGACAACTCAGCAACTGTGCTGAATCAGCTCCGACTGGTAAAAGGTAATTCCGGCAGGGGGAGATCACGATTACCAACTCAGGGACCCAAGAAACCCACTGACCCAAAGAAGAGAAAGAGTGAGCGTGTGGTGTAATTAGCCTGAGAAAGGCGAGAATAACTGACCAATAGAAGATAGAGTACTAATTAATAAAAGAACTATGTAACGTAGCAGTAATTCCTTTGTTTGCTAAAGTGTATAACTAGTAAAAAGTTTTGATAGTTGGTCTGCTTGATTTGCAGAAACCTCGACCTCGCACGCTGCGCAGAATAAACATTGTCTCCTTTCTAAACGGCACTCTGTTTAGGGAGCTCCTACATCAGCAACAGTACCGTTTAAATCATGACTTCTCAGTGAACACTGGTGTTGCAGCAGCCTGTGGCTGAGCCTCTAAAACATCAAATGTTTACTCTGAGAACTGGAAGAAAAGACATAAGAAAAGTTACAAAATTTTATAGAGCCATGTCCATGTCAAGCATTGGAACAGGCTGCCCAGGGAAGTGGTGGCGTCACCATCCTCTGAAGTGTTCAAGAAACAACTGGATGTAGCACTTAGTGCCACGGTTTAGTTGACAACGTGGTGTTTGGCCAAAGGCTTGATGATCTCAGAGGCCTTTTCCAACCTTAATGATTTTGTGATTCTGTGGTTCTGTATCCACAGAGCCAGGGGTAGGCATAACATCAGTTAATTGCACTAAGGAGTAATTTACTCTATCCATGGAACACTGAGTGAGCACAGTTTATTGCTGAGTGTGAAGCAAAAAGCATCACTAAGTTTTAGGAAAACAAGTGCATAGCAAGGCCTGGCCACCAAACCACTGCAGTGTGCCTTCTAGAGATACAGGTGTGCCAGTTATGGCTCAGATTTATTGGGAGAGCTTTGGACAGGTGTTTTAGGAACATCAGTTTGCCATGTACACAAGGCACATTCAAGGTCTGTGGAAGACTGTAGGCAGCTAGACATGCCACTTGCAGAGAAATAAATAGAACAGGCTGCAAGGCTTCCGAGAACTGCAGAAGTGGAAGAAATATGAAATAAAAGTGTAATTCCCCGTTCTTGCTGAAGTGTTTCAGAGACAACCTGCATGCTCTTGCAGGAGGGAGGCTTTTGTAAATACACCGATTATGTTTTTAGAATTGCATATGGGTGCAATAGTTTAGTAATGGATAGACTGGTGCAGTTTTGTAGCACCAAACCTGAAATGGCAATATACATGGTAACTTGCATTATGGTTTTAGCCAACTTGTGCTGGCTGATTGAGTCTGTACATCAAGAGGAACTTCAAAATGAACATTCTCATAGACAAGCTGATGGGATATGGGCTAGGTAAGTGGACAGTGAGATGGGCTGAGTAGTGGCTGAACTGCTGAGTTCAGAGAGTGGTGATTAGAATAACTTTGTCCATCTGAAGACCAGTCACTAGTGGTGTCCAGCTGCAGCTGACACTCATTCCAGGACTGTTTAACTCTTCATTAATGACCTGGATGATGAAGTAACATGCACCCTCAACAAGTTTTCAGATGATGCGTAACTGGTACAAGTGGCTGATGCACTGGGTGTCTGTGCCACTATTCAGAGAAGCCTGGACATCCTGGAGAACTGGGCAGACAGGAACCTCAGGAAGTTCAAGAAGAAGTGGAAAGCACCAATACATGCTGGGGACTGAGCACCTGGAAAGCAGCTTTGCAGAGAATGATGATGTTGTGGTCCTGGTGGACAAAAAGTTGAACATAAGCTGGCAGTATGCCCTTGTAGAAAAGAATGCCAATAGCTGCCCGGGCTGGATTAAAAGGAGTGTTGCCAGCAGGTCAAGGGAGGTGATCCTTCCCCTCTACTCATCACTGGTGAGGCCACATCTGGAGGGCTGTGTCCAGTCCTGGGCTCCTCACTATTAGAGAGTCATGAACATACTGAAGTGAAACTTGTGGAAAACCACTAAGGTACTTAAGGGACTGGTACACTTGTCATGCAAGGAGAGGCTGAGAGAGCTGGAGCTGCTCAGCCTGGAGAAGAGAATCATAGGATGGTTTGGGTTGGAATGGACTTTAAAGGTCATCTAGTTCCACCTGCCCTGCAATGAGCAGGGACACCTCTCGGCAGACCAAGTGGCCCCATCCACCTTGGGAAGAAGAGAGAAGGCTTACGGGGACTTTTTTCGTCTATCTGATGGGAGTGTGTAATGGAGATGAAGACAGACTCTTCTCAGTGGAGTTGGTGACAGGACAAGAGGCCAGGGGGGCACACTGGAACACAGGAAGTTCCATCTGAATCTAGAAAAGAATCACTTTGTTACTGGGAGGGGTGATTGAACATTTGAAGAAGTTGCCCTGGAGAGTTCATGGAATCTCCTTCTATAGAGACCACCAGACGTAATTGGACACAGTCCTTGGCAATCTGCTATAGCAGACCCTGCTTTGAGCAGTGGGTTGGGCTAGACAGTCTCCAGACAGCCTTCCCACTTTAACTACTCTGTGATTCTGTGAATTAGAGCCTTTCTCAGCGAGCTCAGTCTGTTTATCATGAGGGGAATGGGGAGAGCCAGAAGAGAATGCAATGTGGTGATCTGGGATTAGTATAAAAGCTTAGATTTTAACTTGGAGGATCAGAACTGGTGGAGGAGGACCTCCTTACAAAGTAGAGTCTGACTAGAGCTAGCAAGTCCCATGGTGGTGACTAGGCTGTGTGTCCCTTGGCCAACAGGAGTCCATAGGAGTAACTGCCTATCAGCACTGCCTGTCTGGGTCCGAAGAGTGCCCCAGGAAGAACAGCAGCTGAGAATATGATGCAGCTGGAGGAATTTTCCTGGCAGACTGCCTGTCTATCTTTGTGGGTACAGCCCAGCCCTTCCCTATCTTCCTTCTTTCTGGTTTTGTGGGTTTTGTGTCAGAGGCAGCATTTGTGTGTTTCACAGAGCCGGGCTCAGGAGCAGAACTTTGCTCTGTCATGGTTCATTTTCCAGACTAAAACCAAAATACTGAAGCTGACTCTTGTATGTCTGGGCTTTGTCATTTCTGCTAGCAGTCTTGATTTCCCAAATTGTGAGGGGCAAGGGGCCTTGCTAAAACATTTGAAATGCCTTGCACTAGAGGTCTTTAGTTCTTATCATCTTGCCACATTTTGTGCAATCAGCATTTCAGTTAACCACTTCTAACTTGCTGTAAACAAGTTCTTTCTTAA
This sequence comes from Acropternis orthonyx, assembly GCA_035583155.1. Taxonomy (NCBI): domain Eukaryota; kingdom Metazoa; phylum Chordata; class Aves; order Passeriformes; family Rhinocryptidae; genus Acropternis; species Acropternis orthonyx. The sequence goes on from JAWWEU010000001.1 coordinate 29,581,662, forward strand.
GAAATAGACTTTAAATGCCCTGAAAAGTAAACGTCAGATTAAAATCCCTTTGACACGACCAGTCAGGGTTTGTTGAATACAATGATCTGTATTTGGTGAACTAAACTGGCTCAAACTGGGACAGAAGCTGATCTGAACTGATAAGAATCCTAGAAATGGGATTAACTCAGTGAATGCGTTGGTCTGATAAAGCATGGAAGTGGCTATAAGACAACAGGTCAGATATTTGACAGTGACATTGGCAGAGTTTGGAATTATGAATTATATCAAGCAAATGTCAGTACTATGCCAACAGGCAAGATATCATTCAATTGTCTTATGGAAACTATAGTATAGTATAGGTCTCTGCACATTCCTTTGCTTTCTATTAATATTTTATTTTGGGCACTATTTTATTTTGACAGTATCAGGACAATTTCTTTTGGTTTGACTGTTTATTCTATGAGCAGATGATATCTAAAACTCCAAATATGAGTCATTCTAAGCCTTTCTATCAGATTGAAGAACACAGTTCACACATACAGGAAACAGCAAGCAGTTCCTAAATGTCATGTGAGTTTCTTTTTTCAGTAACTCCAGAGACAGGACTGATGGCACTTGCTCCTAACACACTGAAATAACTGCTTTGCTCCGGTAGGTATCATAAGCTGGAGAATTCTGCTTTCCTCTTCTACTTGCAATTTATTATTATTCACTTCTGAAAATATCTCTCTCTCCTCCAGTTCCCTCTTCCATTTTTGAACAACATTCCTGCCCTTTTTGAAATCTTGAAAACATAGAGTGGGCAGTATCTTCTTATTGATTCATCTCTCCATTTACTTTGGAGTAGGGCTCGCCTTACTATTTTTACAGCATTCCTTGATTCACTACCTGCTTCATGCCATTTTCTGTATGGGGAGGCAGAGAGATTCAGCTCTTGCAGCACTGTTCTCCAGTTTTCCCTGTAAAAGTCGCTTCTGCATGTATCAGCAAGAACACAGGAAATGGAAGAAACTTGTTAGAATTTTAAGTTCAGATCCCAGCTTTAAGTTAAGCCTTCCAGAGACTGATTTCATAGCTTTTCTTACAGGTCACCCTCACCTAAGACCTCTTGGCAGTTATTACCAAAAACTGGTAAATTACGATCTAATTTTCTTCCTGTTGAAGCAGTTCTAACACTTATGCATTGTCCACATTTAGGCTATAAGTTATGCAAGAAAGAGATTGGTGATTTGAATTTAAATTTTTTAATAATATTGATATTTAGTCCTGCACACAACAGTCCCTGACTGTCATTTAAGTACTGGCATAATAGAGGTTAAGAGAGTGTCAGTTGTGTTATTTGTGTCTTCTCAGTTGCTTCTGCAGGCTGTATTCAACTCTTCCATATGCAGTTTCCTTGATATTTTGGGAACATTTGTAGGGACCTGTCAGCAACACAACTGCCTTCATCAATTCAGCAAGGGTTTAGTTAACAACAGGCATCTTATCGATAATTTTATTAATGCCTAAAGGATGAAGATCGGGCTCTTTTTCTCAGTTCTATCTTGGCTTTGCTAGTTTTCCTTTCCTTTCTAAATTTACTAATATTGAAGTCCAAGAATAATTGAGCAATTAATGTTGTTTCTCTACTACTCTCATAGTTTTAAAATGTCATGGTCTTGCAATAAGGCACCTCATATCTAAAATGGCTCAAGACCATTACTGCTATTACTCTGTATTTTCACTTTTATTTCTACAATTAAATCTCTGTCTGTTCTTCTTAAAGCATTAATTTCTTTCCTTTCTCCTCATAAAGCTAGCCTTCCAAGGAACCAGCAGACAGCTCAGAACACAAGCAAGGAGGAAGAAAGCGTTTACTGAGACTTCTCTAAAATACCCCTTAGCCAACAGGGTTGCTGTCCTGTATGTTCTATTTATAATGTCCAGAAAGCAGAGCAGGGTTATTTCGTAAAGACAAGCACTGCTTTCTTATCCTAAATGTATTTCACTGGTTATGCCTGAGGAAATTGCTCATTTTAAAGGCATCAGGGCTTAAAAACATGGATTTCCCTTTCTGAGTAGTGTATTACAAAGCAGGAAGTCTGTCAGGAAACACACCTGGGACAGCATGGCTGTGTGAATAGAGCTCCATTTTGGAGACAAAAAAAAAAAAAACAGGTATCAAAGGGGATGACAGAGATAGGAGAATGTAAATGTATACAGTCCCCCTGTTTGAACAGTGGGGCTTATGTAGCTTAGCCACCATAAGAGTGATGAAGGTGTACAATGGTCACATTAATAAGCCTTTATCACAAACTTGTATAGACCAATGCCTTTGTACTCTCATAGCTCTGTAGTGTCACCTGACTCAGAGGTGATCCAGTAAAGAGAAGAATTTGGGGAGGGGAACATGAATGCAACTAATTTGCTTTCTGTTTTATAGCTGCAGAATGCCTCAACTCCTGGGCAATAGCAGTTCAGAGGAACAGGCTGCTGTAAATTATGGATCAGCATCAATTGTCTCCATGGCTATCTACATCACTGTTTTCATCACAGGTATCCCAGGCAATGGACTGGTCATCTGGGTAGCTGGTCTGAAAATGAAAAGGTCTGTGAACACTGTGTGGTTCCTAAACCTGGCTGTGGCTGACATCATGTGCTGCTTGTGCTTGCCATTTTTCATTGTTCACCTGGCCCTCCATGAACACTGGCCGTACGGATGGTTCCTCTGCAAAGTCATTCCATCAGTCATCATCTTCACCATGTTTGCTAGTGTCTTCCTACTTGTGGCCATCAGCATGGACCGGTGCCTCCTTGTCATGAAACCTGTCTGGTGTCAAAACCATCGAACAGTGAAATTTGTATCACTAATATGCAGCGGCATTTGGATCCTGGCCTTCATTTTCTGCTGTCCCGTCTTCTACTACCGCGAGACAAGCAGCTATGATGGCAAAACTGAGTGCGGGTACAGTTTTGGAGATGATGAGGTGCTAGATTACATAAACAATTCTGTAAATGAGTTGTGGGAAGAATATTCACTTTTAGCCTATAATGGTAGCGACTCATTGGGAAATACCTATGCAGGTGATTATCCTGTACCCCTTGCCTTAGTGGTAATAAACATCACTAGGGCTGTCTTTGGCTTTGTGCTCCCCTTTGGCATAATGGCAGTTTGCTACATCCTTATTGTTTTCAGAACACGTGCAAATCAGTTTAGTAAACCACGCAACAGGATGCTGCGAACAATTGTGCTCGTGGTAGCTGCATTCTTTGTCTGCTGGGCTCCATACCACATAGTTGGGATTCTCTCCCTCATACCTGGCCTTGGAACAGGACTGACAGAGTCATTGATCCTGTGGGATCACCTCTCCACAGCAATTGCATACGCCAACAGCTGCATCAACCCCCTGCTCTATGTTTTTGTGGGACGGGACTTCAGGGCAAAAGTACAGCAATCAGTGCAAGGGATCTTGGAAGGTGCCTTTAGTGATGAACTCACATGTTCAGGCCTTCAAAGAAGCCAGACTTCAGCAGAGAAGAACATTAGCAGCACAGCAGGACTCCCTCTCACCACTGTGGAAAGAGCAAACTATGGCCCTGCACATCCATCACTCTGTTTAACAGTTGGTTTTGCTCCAAGCCAGTTCATTGGTCTGTAACTCCACACCCAGGACACTGTGATGGTTCAGATCGTGAGGAGTACCCCCTTTACATCCTACTCTAGAGATGGGAAGTTGGAAGTACTAAGAGTAATAATCTGAGAGAAGACTCCGGCAAAGCAGAAACGAGAATTTTAGCCCTCAAAGAGGAAAGCAGGGCTGCAGAATATGGTGGGATCATGTAGTTTAACCTCTGAATTGAGATGAGAATGTTATTTCCATATGTCTATGTTCTACATCTCCGGTCTCTGATAAACTGCAGATAAAACCAACTTTGATGTCTCTCCTTGGAGTATCGTATCTTTCCTCTCCTTTGACTCTACTTGGGGTCTGAGGTGTGTGTGTGGGTAGCTGAGGATTCCCCTTGAGGGTAGTGCTACATTTCCTTACAACCATGCATTGGAACAGCACTTGCCCCAGTGAGCTGCACTGAACTGACTTTGATCTGGCAAGTAATTCACTGTAACTGGTCCAATGCACATGCTGTACCTATGTTCATTAACGTGTGCGCACTCCTTGTCTCCCCAACACGCTCCCCTCCACCAGAGTCCCAAATATTCCTTTTAGGAAGTAGTTTGAGATTATCCAGATGTACCTCCTGCATTTTAGGATGACACATGCACAGAATTTCCCTAACTGTAGTCATTGATGATCCAGATTAGGTGACTGCCAGACTATTGACCACTTAGCAAAACCCTGGAGTTGAGAAGTGATAACCTCCAGTCTGACCTCAAGAAGGCAGGGAACAGGCATGTTGTGTCTCAGTTATATCAGGCTCTCTGGTGAAGGAAGATAAAAATTTCATCCAGTCAAGCCATTTGGGTTGTTCCCAAACTTGAACATTCCCCACTCCCGAAAAGCAGAAATACATTTACTAGGTACTCTATGGAGGCAGTTTAAAACCTGCTTTTTGTAAAGTTAGCCTTTCCTTTAAAGAGAAAGATCAACACATGGTATGGCAAACAACCATCAAGCATTGGTAGAGTTTTCACTCTGCCTTTCTAGTGAGCATGAGTTGAAGGACTCATAGATCTCAGTGCCCTGAGAACAGCCATCTGGGAGAACTTTCAACTCTTTCTCTCGACATCATAAAAAAGCCTCAGTCCAAAGTACATACAGGTTCATTTATGACAACACCCAAATTCTAAGGTAAGTAGGTGGGAACTGAGCCAACTTGATGTGTGCTGCTGGGGGAAAAAAAAATTAAAAAATCAATACTGGCACCAAGAGTTAAACCATAAACATTCACTTTTTCTTTTTATTAAGAAAGCATGCACAAAAATAAACTCGTGAGACCACGCCCCTCTCCCCCTGACCACTGACACAAAGCATGGGGGGGCCACACCAGGCTGGAGGGGCCTGCAGGACCCTCCTCTAGGCCAGGCTGGCCCCCCTCCCCTCCCTGCAGGCTAGTGCCGCCCATCCCATCGATGTCTTCCCACGCACTAACAACGCACATTTATTTCAGGGGCAGAGGAACGAGGCTAATTTGCACACTGACCGGCATGTATTTACATATGCAAATGAGGCACAACTTAATACGCAAATGAGGCAAATATGCAAATGAGGAGCACTTGGATACGCAGAAGGAGCCATCTTGGTTTGTTTTTCTTCCGGTGGTGTTTTCAGACTTCCACAGGGCCAGCTCTCAGTAACATCCACTGCAAAGCACTAACTGGCACCTGCCATAAGCTGTCTCTGGTGCCACTTCCCACAGAAACCTATCACACATGCTTCCAAGCTGTATCATTCCCATCCTGAATCGGCAGAGATAGCAGCAGGCTCCATGTTGAAGCTGTCTGGGATTCCTCATTTCACTTGGAAACACTCAATGATGAACTCCCCCCCAAACACACTTAAAACAAAACAAAAACAAAAAACCAACCAAAAAAAAAAGAAAAAGGAAGGAAAAAAAGTGTTGTTCCCCCCCCTGCCAATACAATGAGACTCTGTCCACTTCCCTGACAAAAGATCCAATTTTCAATTGCTTTATCCCTACAGCAAATTGAAAAAGCAATGGTAGTTCCCCACCTTCCTGCAGTCAGAGTAGGGGTTATTACTTTACTCCCCTGCCCCACGTCTCTTAAGTGGCCATGACGGTCTATTTCTGTGTTTGTTCCCTTCACTGGTAAACAGGGAATAAAGGCTGGGGGGAGGCTTTACAAAATGTTAAGAAACAAGAGGTCTGACAGAACAGAGCCATACCAGAAAAAAAGGGGAACACAGGACACAGCTTGGGGAAGGAAGCATCTCAACACTCAATCCTGCTCCTGCACCTTTTCCACCTTCCTGATTTGCAAGTGCTGGCAAAACCCATCCTTCAGGATTTATACCAGATTCTGTCATCTCCCCAGCTGAACTGCAAGGGGTCTGACCCACCCTCCTCCCTTTTGTACTACACTCTTGGACTGTTCAGCTTAAAACCCTGCCCTGCTTCATCCTCTCTCTTCTAATGCCCTTTTCATAAAAACCACTTGTGAGGGCCCCCTGGTACCTGACCAGAGGGTCCAGCCCTTGACCAGCAGTCCCCCAGTTCCCTCCTGGTCTGCACAGCAGCTTCCCCTGCCCACCACGAGCCCATTCACCAAGTGGGAACCCCTGATGGAGGCTGTGCACCTACACAAGACTCCTGTTGCTAGCACTCTCAAACCACAGGCACGGACAGTCTCCAAAGAAATATGAGGGGCAGAGGGCCAAATAACAATTGGACAAATACTGATGGGAGAAAAGTTCCAAATTTGCATATGCAAGTCAGAGCCTCACTACGTATTTTGAAGAAGGGCTTGAAGGGGTAAGAGGTGAAATTGAAAGCTCTGGGGAACAGAATTTGCTGAATCACATGTGACACCCCTGACTGCTTCTTTTACCTGATGGGTATGTAGGCTGCACCTGGAGACTGCAAAAGGCAGTGTAGGAAATGGGTCAGGATTCCCTTCAAAATCTCTCTCAGTCTTCACAGATGGCATTGCACTCTGAAACCCAACTTCTCTGCTGAAATACCATCTCTGCCACATTCTCCTTTCTCCAAACTCAGGTCTGTCCTCCCAGCTCAGCTTAGCTCTCCCTGCCCTAGGGGATTACCCTCTCTTTGTACTTGGGAACACCACTTCTTTCCTTGCTGTTCCTGCTGGTGCAACAAAGTTCACAGAGCTAAGATCACCCCTCCAGTGTCCCTTCAGCCCCCTGACCTTTACAACATTTACGAAACAACATAACTACAGGCTCCCAGGGTCCACTAGGCTCTCTCACTCCAGTAGCCAATACAACAGATTCACCGGCCACCTTGAAGGGAAAGAGGGATTGTTAAACGCAAAATGACGGAGGCAGAGAAAGATGCACTCGAGGATTCAGCCTTCCAAGGTCTTTTCATGGCACCAAGGACCCATTTTTCCGCCCTCCACAGGGCACTACGCAATATGAAAGAGCCGATCCGATGCGTTCGAAGCCACCAGAGGAGGGGGAGGGCTGTGCTCAATTACTGGTAATAATAATAATAATAACAATAATAATAATAAACAAAAGAAGAAAAGAAGATAAAACAGGACGCAAGGAAGGATTATCTTCGGCAGCATCTTGCGGTGGCTTCTCTGGCAGAGATAGAGAATATATATCTATATACAGGCAAGGCAGGGAGGCTGGGGAGGGCAGTGCTGACACCATTGACCCCATGTCCCCCTCCCCTCCCACGTCCTTCACAAAGGACGGGCTATCAAGTCTGTAACTCGCTAGGTGATCAAGTCCCAGTCGAAATCATCGGGGATTTCCTCATTGGCGCCTGGAGGAGGCCCTGGAGGCCGAGGGACCAGATGATGAGCTGAGACAAAAACAAGAAAAAAGAAGAAAAAGGAAAGAGAACAGTTAGAATAAACAACTACATGCTTTTTCACAGCGAGCTCTCAGGCAAAAGAAACCCAGAGTGATTTGGCCCTTCTCCCTTCCAACAGTCTAACAAACAAGAACACTACTGGCATCAATTTCTCTGCCACACAGCATCTACCAAGGTCTGTAGGTGGCCTGCTGTGAAACTCTCCACAGCATCTTCTAGAGATGTTAGTTTCAGTGCCTTTACTTTCCTCACAGCTGACTGCTAATAGAGCACTTCATCAACAGAAGCTTCTCATGTAAAGTTGCCTTCAAGCAACCAGTTGAGGGTGAGGCTAAGGTCGGAGACTGCTTACGTGAAGTAAAAAAAAAAATCAGGCCACTGAAACCCTAAACCTTCCCAAAGCTATGGCAGCACCCTAAACTGAAGGTTTCCTTGCAGCCCAGGCTCCCTTCTCTACTTGCAGCACTCCATTTGATTACTAAGTACTTTGGGAGAAACACACAGAGGGGTTGGGAACCAGTTTTTTAATGTTCATTTGTATAATACGCCTTTAATGTCCCCCCTTACCTGGGCGATTATATCCTGGAGAGTCCTGGGTGGAAATCTGGTACATAGGAGATGGCCCGGAGAAGAGATGGGGAGGCTGGGGCTGACCATAGGAGTTCACTGTGAAAGCAAATGAATTAAAAAAAAAAAAAACAACAAAAACAACTGTTAATGTTCTGGTCAGCAGTCTTGGCCCTGACTAGGTGGCAGCTCAGCCACAGAGCAACTCACTCAGACCCACGGGATACTGAGGAGAAGTTCAGCTGTTGGGTTCTAACTGCAAGCTATAGCTTGGTCAGGGATCTTGTTCTTGGAACCAGCAGGAGTTTCTCTATTATTGTAAAAGAAGAAAATTTTCATCCAGAAACACCACAAGCTGGCTCAGTATCATCCACTTAGTTCAGTACTATATGACACACACCATTACAGTTCTATCAAGACCATGACATCCCCTGTGCTCTCCTCAGACTGCATCCTCCTACTCTTTGTCCAGTCAGTATTTCTCCAACATGGGTGCAAGAGCTTTCTCCTTTACAGCTCATGCCATCTGGAACAGCAATCTCTCTACTTGGTCATTTCTTTCTGTTGGTCACCTACAAAAATTACCACCCCCTTCTTCTTTTATGGGTTTACCTTTTAAATATATTTCTGTCTGGATAGGTTGTCTGTCAACAGTATGCATCACATAATAGTGGTCAGTCCCGGCCACCGGCACAGGACATCACAGTTCTTTAAAGCCAGAGGAAACTGAGTTGCTATGAACATCTCTGACAGCCTAGCTCAGTGCTACATTGCCTGGCAAGGCTGTAAGTAGTTCAGGATATTCACAGAATTGGGCCTTCATTTACATATAATTTTAATCTCCTCCTAATTACCTTGGTTCATGGATTGCTCCTGTTTGCCACTGTTCAGGGCACAAGAATCAGAGATTCGAGGGGGCTGCTGTGGGCCAACCAGATGAGGGAGCTGACCAGTCTGGGTAAGGAAGTGATTAAGGGAGTCGCAGAGGTTGGCAATATGGTGTTGATCCAGCGTCCAGTTCTTCCGTTCAGCCTGGCGCAGACTCTCCATCAGCTCTGTGGGGAACAAAGGACAACATCAGACAGCAGTCACATTGTGGTCTTCCCTGCAAAGAGATTGTCTTCTGCCCCTAAATCCTACCTCCCTCTCACAAACCCAACTTCAGTGCTTCAAATCTGTCACCAAACTCCTGGCGAGCTCCATATCTAGGATGCTGTCTCACTGACTCAGGTAGGGGAGGGAAAAATCTGTTAGCTTTCTGACATACTTCTCTGAATTAATTCCCCCTGCCCCAAATTTCTGCAGTATTCATCCAATGATCTTTAACAGAACCCATGAAGTAGGATACCTCATTTTAGAAATAAGGTGAGTCACTGAGAAACCAATGGACTTGATATTGTTACATTGAAAAAAAGTTCTTGACACAGCACTTGCATGTTCTAGACTACAGCCCTAGTCACAGAGTCACTAGCCCTAGTCACTAGGCCAACACTGACCTGAGAATTGGGAGTGCTCAATGCTAGACCAGTTCAGCCGGTTTACCATCTTGAAGCTTTCCTTCAGGGAATCAATGTTGGAGCACCAATCAGGGGGAAATGCTGGAATGAAACACGGACAAGATTAATCCAGTACAGATTGCCCTTTCCTTCCACCCCTTAATATAAAAAGTTTGGCCCCTCATCACCAAAGAGCCTGATGCTACAGCAGTTGGAAAATCTTTCTCCCTTGGAAGACCAGGGACCTTGCCTCCTTTTTCACTTAGGCCCTGACTTTATCCTGCATCTATAAACACAATCCCAAACCCAGGGTGGATGTATCCTTTTTCCCTTCAGTAGGGAAGGAATTTCCCTCTCAGATTTCAACCATAACTGGCTTTCATCCGTTTTCTACATACAATCTAGGCACTACCTAGGGAAAGCTCCCTTGTGGAATTTCTCTCTGGGGACTCCTCATTGCTCCCTTTTCCCCCAGCTTTGCTTTGCATTGCCCCTGACTCACCAAAGCCAGCACTGTTGATTGAAGCCTGTGACTGCTGCTGCTGCTGGTGCTGGTGTGGCTGCTGCTGAGGGTGGGAGTGCGGGTGATGTTGTTGATGCTGGTGGTAGCCTCCATGCTGCATTGGGGGCGGGTGCATGGACATCACTGGTGGAGGGCCATAACCTTCACCTCCCTGCTGCTTTCCCCCTTGGGATGGGCAACCCTCCGGGGTTGGAGTGTGGAGTGGGGGAGCAGCACCCACTGAGGAGGGGCCTTGCTGCTGCTGCTGCTGCTGGTACATGTAGTAATTGTGGTTGGAGGGCTGCATGTCACCAAGGAGTGAAGAGAAACCTGCCAAGTAAAGGAAAGAGGAGGGAGCTTTAAGAGCAGCCTGAATCAGACCTCTGCTTACATTATCCATCTCTAATTTCACAGTGCTCATCCCATACTATTTATGAAGCTTTTGGAGTGCCCTCTACAGGCTGCCAACAACCATCATCAGTGCCATTATGGCCTTGCTGTGCTCCACACTGTTCAAAACAAAAGGCTCTACAAAAAAGACCCAGCAGGATTTTAGTACAGAGTTAGACACTTAAATTCCAACCTGGATTTTTCCTACATTTACTAAAGTAGCCCCATGCTCGCCTGAAATGTCATGCATATGTTGTTTTTCCATAAATGACCACCAACAAGCCAATTTAAACAACAAAACATTTTGAAAATGGATAATGATACATCTGACTTGCTGTTTCCAAAGGCTCCATTCAGTTCCTGTCTACAAGCAGATTGGTCAAGAAACTCATGCACATAAAAGGCTCTGCTTTTGTACACAGAGCACATTGTACACATCAGAGCTCCTTCATTACTTTCATTCCTCCTGACTCACTGGGTGTGTCATTTCCATCCTCCTGTATTTCAGACATCCCCTACATGCAAGGGCATCAAGTGTTCTCCATTCTTCCCCAACACCAGGAACTCAGCATATCTCTTATGTCTGCTTCCCTAGTTCATTCTCGCCATACACTGTGGAACCTCAGTGAAAAATCACAGTCAGGGGCACTACATGACATTAACCTGAGCTACTCACTCAGCTACTTCAAGCACCCTTATTTGGCCATCTGCATGCAAGCCTCAGGTTTTCATTAGATCAAGCCTTAAAGCTTCCTACTACTGTGATGGGGCAAAAGGATGAATACTGTCATCCTGACTCCAAAGTTCCCTACAAACTTCCTCAAAAACTGCATACATACTGCCTTACAGCCTAAGACTTGGAGAGGAAAAACCAATAGACTACTACTAAGTTTGTAAAAAAACGACTCAAGGTTCTTCGCTACATTTTTGTAACTTGCTCAGCCTACAACGCCTCACAAAACAGGCTCCTACTAGGAATGAATACAGTAAAAGTATATAAATTTTTATTTCACCAAAGCTACAGGTTCAGGAGGCTCCTCCTAGAGTAGCAAACTCTGCCTGCACTATGTGATGGCTGACAGCACAGGTGAAAGGCTCATGTAATAACATACTCCTTTTTTCTCCAGATGAGTATTTAGAAGAGTGTTTAAAGGCCAGAAGAACTGTAGGCTTTTCTGAAGTGTTTTTCGTGGACATCTCAACCCTGCAGCGATTCTGCCCTCTAGTGACTGCTTCCTCAATCCCAAAAATGTAAACTATGAATGGAGTCGGAGGCTCTCTCTTCCTTGCTCTCAATCCACGAAGCTCAGTTCTCCAAGGAGTTTTAACAGTTCTGAGCAATGACTTTCCACTCTCCTCCTGGAGAAAATCCACATGCAACGATCCCCTCCCTCTTATGGTTTCTAGCCTAACAGACTAAATATTACTCTGACATGCTTTTCTTCAGGACTTCATTTCTCTCAGTTTCTGCCATTTCAGTATTTGCATTTGTATCAACACAAGGTATTTTTAAATCATTATCCTCTTTATTCTAAGAGAACTAGGGGGAACAGTAGATAAAAGACGTGTAGATTTCTTATCTGCTCTTGGCAGAAGTAATTACAGCATGCCAAAGAAGGCAAGTCTGTTTGCACAGGCTCCTAAACGAGGAAATATCTGAGAGATGCCAAATGGACAAGACTGTGTGGGAAGATACCTGCCCACCCCACATGACGCATGTAGTTACTCACCGTGCTGAGAGGAAGATGATTTCTCCAGCATGGATTTGTAGAGATTTCGGAAGGACCAGCTAAGATCCTGGAAGTTGATCTCAGAGTAGGAGAACTTGAAGTCATGGTTGGCACTGTACAGCGGGGGTGGCACATCAGCCCCTTCACGGCCCTGCCCCCCTGCTACAGTAGAGGCAACATCCACAGGCCCTGCACCCTGCTAAGGGAGCAAGAAATAAGGCCTTCAGCTTGTACTAGGTTTTGTAACTTGAAACAGAGATCCAGAAACTAGACACACACAGAATATGCAGTGATACCCTGTATCACTTAGCTCATGTCCCAGCAAATCTTCCCAAACGCCATTTTGCTTGAGAAACACCAACCATCACCCACCCTCTGCAGCACAATGGCTCCAGCATTTTCTTCAGCTGTCTAATACCATTATGCCTTTATCCTTATCCCCATCCAGATCTTTGCTAAAATTCACTTCCTCCTTATTTTCTATCTGCAATTTCAGCTCCTTCCCTTCTTTTTATTTGTGCCTCCATATCACAATTTTCACAATTCCCTCTCCTCACCACTTGGCTTTTCTATTCATGCACTCCTCCCACTTCATCTTTTCCCCTGCTGCTCACCTGACTGTAGTTGGCAATGGGGGTAGTGCTCTGGATTGACATCTGAGGGGTGGCCTCAGGTGGCAAAGAGGCCTCTGTGCTGACTGGAACAGCCCCTCGGGGGCTTTTACTTGCCTCTTGCTCAGGGGAGTCTTGTGGTATCTGCAAATGGGGAAGAAAGAGAAAAGGAAAGGATCAGAAATCAGAAACAGATGGAGAAGTGAAACTACAGATGGGAAGCCAGCTCCCCCGCTGTAGAAGTTCATGGCTTAAAAAAGAGGAGGACTGGGCCTTAGTCACTGAAAAGTTGGGATAAGGACTTTACACAAGATTAACTTTGCTACTGAATAGCAGCAACAACAGCCGATCAGCAGGACATACACACTAGTTCATTCATTCCTGGCCTTTGTCTCCCCATCTGTACACCCTGACCCCAAAACACTACCCTGGTCTGGTGCTGGAAGGACTCCTTGGAATAAGAAGGGAATTCCCACCCCATTCCATGCTGTCTGGAAAGAAAAACACTCACGTCATCATCTGGAGGATGCCGCCTCTTGCGAGATATATCTGGACATGTGTCTATTGTCCAATAAGAGCCCTGGAAAGAAGATCCATTGGTGAATGCATGATTGAATCACAGAGCTTCCTGAGGCAGGGGACTACTGATTCACGGAACATAGCACCAACTAAACATTAGGACCACACAGACCACTAAACATTAGGACCACACAGACCACCCTCTAGAACATCAGAGAGAGACTTGGGTGCTGTATAGAGATTCCTGTGTTGAATTGGCTTGCACTGAACAATAAGATACAATGCTACTGGTGGAAGACAGAATACTCTACTTTTTCACCACCCTAAGACAGGACACCAAAAATACGATTTGATCCAAGCTAAGTGAACTCTTCTGGGGCAGCACACCCCCTTCAATAGCTTCCACCCAACTTGAATTTGTTATTGACTGGTGAGAACCAACTCAATATTCCGATTTTGGCAGAGACAGCTAGAAGGATTGCTCTTTTTGCATGGTTGTGAGACTCCACTTTGAGCACTCTGCTGGTTTTGGGGGGTTCCCAGTGCAAGACAGACACTGATATACTAGAATGTATCCACAGAGGGGCCACCACAATGATTCAGAACTAAAACAAATAATGTGCGAGCAGTTCGCACAGAGAGATCTGTTTAGCTTGGACTCTTAAGAAAAGGCTAAGGGGATCTAACCACTGTCTTCAACAGCATAAGGAATTTATAAAAGATGACAATCAAACTCTTCTTAAAAATGTTCAAGAGTAAGAGGCAATGAATACAAGTTACAGCGAGGGAAAGTACAGTCAGATATGAATAAAAATTTCTTCACAATGCTGGTGGTGCAGCACTGGAACAAGTGCCCAGTTTTGCTATATCCATCGTTGGAGATATTCGAAATCCAACAAAAACCTCAAGAACTTAATCTAATTGTTCCTGTCTGGGAGGGGGGTGAGGATGTGTGTTGACCTCCAGAGGTCACTTTCAACACAAAACAGTCTATAATTATGTGTGTTGTTTTCTGAATAAGTATAAAGAGAATTCCAGAGCGTAATTTAGCTCATTTTAACCTCCAACTGAAATCTGAACAATCTGAATAAGTAAAAATTACAGAACAGGTTTTCATTATAAAACCATATAAAAATATGCCAATGAATACCTGCAAACATATACCTTTAAGTCAGTTAGGATTTCCTGGAATAAGCCATATAATCAATGGTATTTTTGAGAAGTGATCTTCAAAGATCTACTACTTCCATTTATAGACACCAACTGAGACCACACAGTCCTTTAAATGTAACCTGAAATAAAAGGCCTGAGCAAGTGGTCCTTTCTGGTAACTTTAGGATGAGAGGAAAGAGACAATCTTTCTGTCTAAATATGTAACTTCTTGCCCCACCATCTCATTCTGCTTGTTTAATTGCGAGTTTTTTAAACAATAATATCTGCATGCCAAGATGCCAAGTCTTGGTTTTGCTAGCAATTCCCCTTTACAACTTATATATACCATCAGAGCTTTATTAGCCCTTACTTGGCCAACAAATTCCTAAATTCTTGAGTTTTACTTGTAAATTATTTCTACAGATTTAAACTATGTGGTGATGATTTTTTTTCCCCCAACACTAAATATTTTGCAGTCTAAGTAGGTAGTAGTTCTGCTCTCACTTCAGTGGACCTTCCCTCCATGAAAGCTATGATTGTCACATCATAGTCCTGCTGTTTCACCAGCAGCCATTATGGTTTTTCATAACAGAACAGATTGCACTAGACCCACATTTTACACAAAGATCAAGGAAAAAAACCCCAAAACTAATAATGTACAGTCAACCCTATTTTTGACTTCTTCCAGTATCTTTAAAGTCAACTGAAGGTCACAGATAAGAAAAATAATTACTACAACCACTAAGGCTCCTTTAGAGGTTCCCTTTAAGTAAATGTGTCTGTAGCCAAAGGACTGCAGTAAATCTTACTACTGCTTCCATTTTTGCCTACACTTTAGGTTTCAAATTGCAACCATGAGTTAGAAAGGGCAACCCCAGCTTATTCCCTGCAGTTTTAAATTGCTTGCCGAGGAGTACGCCGATTTCTTACCTTCCCAGGATCATCTCTTGGTCGAGGCACCTTTCGAAAACATTTATTCAGAGAGAGGTTATGACGAATAGAGTTCTGATGAGAGAGTAAGATACAGGTAAGTGATACAACAAAAACATACAGTCTTTGGACTATGCCCTGGAGTGGGTAAAGAAAACAGGATGGCGTATACTCAAAAGCCTAAGCTCACTACATATACCTGGAATGGAGCAGAACAGAAGCTGTGGAAAGAGAGGTGGATTTGGATGATAATATGGGGCTGAACCACTTCTACATCTACAGGAGGTGCAGTGAAAATAGCAGCAGTGTGATGCAGAGCTTGGTAGTGATGTGGATATTGTGGGGGTTTTTCCTTTTTTTTTCCTTGGTTGCTGTTGGTGGGGTTTTTTGCAAACTCCTTCTTAAGGGGGCACAACACACAGCAAAATTCTCAGAGAAAATGGGACTTCTAGCTCTGCATTTTCTCCAGTTGGTCAATTTAGTTTTACATCTGTCTTATTTTTCTCAGTGAGGATATTTTGCTCAGAATTAAGAAAATAAGTCTTGTAAATAGGCAAAAAGAATACTTTAGTGATGCAAGCCCTCACCTTCCAACCAATACCAGCATTTTTGTAGTAGGGAAAGTTGTCACAGATCCAACGGTAGATCTCACTAAGCGTCATCTTCTTGGCAGGTGATGAGTTGATGGCATATGTGATCAAAGTGGCATAGCTGTAACGTGGCTTCCCGTCTTGGTGCACTGCAGCCTCGTCCTTACTCAGTGTAGCATTGGGATCTGTTGGGGAGCCTGGGGGACACTTTCGTGCAGACCCTGGAGGTCCTGCTTGTGAGGAACCCCCTAATTTTTCAATAGTAGCCCTTAAAGTAAGCTGTGGGAGCCAGTCTATGGAAGTGAGGCTGCTTTCCAGATCAGAGGCCATGATGCTGGAAGCAGGAGTACCTGTGAGGAGAAAGGAGAAGAAAAGAAACTCCTGAGACACAAACAAGGTGAACTCTGAGAACAAAAGCACTCACTTGCATTCCTCCTCTGCTTCTCCCCCTATCACAAATACCTGTGTGAAGTTCATCCTACTTCATACACCCTATTCACAGCCAGACAGAATCACCCAAAAATGCCTATAACTGTCTCTGGAAGGACCATCCTTACTGACAGCAGCTGGGACAGTGCTGATGGTAACATTACTAGGGCAGTCTTACCCAGAGCACTGTTCTCAGGTAGAGAACCAAGACCTGTTTCAAAGGAAGTGGAGCTCTTTCAGCTGCGGTATCACAGTCAATCCTTTACTACATAATCCATATAACCTTGGTACCCTTCACGAAGATTACCTATAATCCAGTAGGTTTACTGTGTCAGGTAAGAGGAAAATCATAGCTAAAAGGGAATACTTATTTATGCCATATACAAACCACAGTTTAACTAGTTTATCTGCAAAGTCAGGACTATCTTAATTTGGGGGGAAATTAATTCTTCTCCAAGGTCTAGCCTCTTTTTTTTGCATTAGGTGACATTATAATGAATTCTATTCCTTAGAGCTAGGATTACATATCTCATTTTAAAACACCAAGATCATGCATAATACTATATATAGATAATTACATCTAGCATGTCAAGTTGGAACAGACTATATTAAGCTCTTAATAGCTACAGCTTTGCCCACCATAACCAATTTTTTTCTATATATATATATATATAATTTTATTGAATTAAATCTCGCTTAATTCACAATATAGCAGGCAAGTATTTTATCCAATTCTAAGACACAGGAAAAATTTACTCATCCAAAGTCACACAAGTTTGCCACAGGGTAGGAAGAGACTCAGGATCTTTTCTCATAAATATTATATACTTCCCCTCTTAAAAATAAAACACACCTGGCTTGCAGTTGTACCCGGGGATCTCTATTTAGCAATTATTTTAAATAAAGAAAATATTTAGCAGTATGAACTTGTAGGAACTTGCACACTTAGCACACAAACTTTTATGTTGTCTTTTGTAGTAGACAAGGCAGCAGAAAGTTCATCATTCTTACTCACAACTGGCTGCATCACTATACTAGGAGCAATCCCTTGAAGCCTGGAATGAGGCATATAAGTTTCCATGGCCACAACTGCACTGCTCTGTGCTTATTCTTTGCATAAAGAGAAGAATCATGTCTTGAAGGGATGCAAGTTCTGCATCTTTCATTTCTGAAATTAGTCCTTTCAGAGGATTAGATGGTACTACCTTTGAGCATGCTAGTGCATACAAAAGGAAAAGATAAACACATGTGCACATACTACATAGACACCTGTGGCAGATTAAATACATGCATACATGTAAGGGAGAACAGACTGACACAAACACACTCTGCTTTGGAAAGATTCGTCAGCAGACACCTCCCACCAAGTGCATCACTCAGATGAGTGGATCAGATGAGACAGGGAGACACCCATCTGCATGAATACCAATTAGATACTCATTCTAAAAATAGGTATTTGACAATAACACAGTGTGGATGCACAGATCCAGAGACAGATGCACCCAGCATTTCGACACAGAAGCTACCCGTTCTTCTCCCACAACCATATGCATTATACCTTCCACTTCTGCACTGAAGTGCTCTCACAGCACCAAAGCACTTAACTCCATATTCCAACTACGCACTGAACCTTTCATTTCCGTGCATGTGCTCACCACACCTCTTAGGGCTCAAACACCCACACAATACCCCAACAAAATCCATCCCTCAAACCCCACAGGCAGTCGCTCCAAAGCCCTGGCCTCAAAAAACACCTCCTATTGCCACGGCTAACATTGTCACTCGCAGCACTCACAGGCTGGAAAGGACACTTGCAGGGCTACAGTATCTCTGGCGAGTGGAAACATTTTTCTGCCTGTGGAGGAAAGGAAAAGTTCAACTGCTACTAACTTACCCATCTACTCATCTGCCACACTATCACATATGATAGAGATAACTACTTGCTACACAGATAACTGGAGAGCTGCAAAAGCCTTTACATTAGCCACCCTCCTCGAGATGTGGTTTATTGAATAACACTTTTTGACTTATTTGATCTAGTATCAAACATTTGAAATTTCCATTCCCCGCCC
>JAWWEU010000001.1:29600195-29664547 GCA_035583155.1 Acropternis orthonyx
CTCCCCCCCAAAAAAAAAAAAACCAAACAAACAAAAAACCCACCACAAACAAACCAAAAAAAGCCCCAAACAAACAAACCAAAACTTCAGGACTATTCCTTCCTGAATAATACAAGAGAAAAGCAACAATACATTTTTATCCAGTGGGGATGGACAGACCACCATATAATCAAAACACAGCATGGTAACTTCACAGGTACAGCCCTCACTAAAAGCAGTATTCTACTTGTGAAGAAACAAACATGAACTAAATATAAGTTTAATGCTTAACATTGTAAGGCTGCCTCATATAAAATTTAATTTCCATGGTGCAATCAGACAATACATTACTGCTTCTTGTTAAACCATTATGATATATCAGTTGCAGTAACAATACAACTCCAAATTAAAATAATGACAAATTTTGCAGTTCCAGCCCTGCCCCCCTCCCCGCCGCTGTTTCGTTGTTTTTTGTAGGTAGGCATAGAAATCAAGAAAATTAGGTTATAAAAGCCTATGGCAGATTAAGACACCAATCTGAAACATCAGAAATTCAAGAGGCAGAAGAAAACACTGCAGTTTTCACAGAGCTTAAGATTTGCCCAGGTTATGTCAGTAGAGCATCTGGGATGATTTGCTATGCAGTAAAATGTAAGGCTGATATGCAACACCCCCGTCATCAAATACATGAGCTTTCATGCATTTGTGTAAAATATACTTGTCAGGGAGACAAGCAAGTTTAGAATTGGGTCAGATTACACCCACACTAAGAATTTTAATATTTTCATTCCTTGGTTTATAGAAACCTTTGGCAAGAAAACAAAATCCCAAAATCTTAAATTAAAAAAATCCCATGTATACACATGCACTAGTCACCCAGTACTGAAACAACCACTTTCCAGTAAAACACAGCAGCTCTTTAAGTACATATATGCTAGGCAGTAATTTAGGACAGAAAGTGAAGACTCAGAGCCAACAGCAATCACATGGGAAATTTCAAAGCAGTGGAATAAGAGTTTTTTTTCCAAGTTTGAACTTTATCATGTTACTGGATTTAAAAGCCTGTATGCTGGCAATACAGAATCTGTAATAATCAGGCACAGTAAAACTTTTGGTAAGGTGGCAATTCCACAACACTTCCAGAGCAAAAATAACTTAGTGTAATTGGCTACTAAATTATTTAAAAGAATACTTGCTATGCAGTAAGTATTACTGTTAATTTGTGTTGTATATCTCATCCACCTGATCCAAGTGGTTGGTGCACCAGTTTGCCACTACTTAATGGTATAATAAAACAAGACTGCAGCCAAACCAGAGTGGCTGATGATTCTTCCAACTTTCCCTTCCCAGCTTATTGCCTAGCAAATCTTCTTTTGAATTCTTCTCATATGATTCCATTCAAGCAAAGAAAAAGATAGTAGTAAGTAATGAACACATTGACCTGAAATCAAGGATATTTCAAAATATCCTACCACATTAGCAAGCCAGAATTAACTTTGAAGAAATAAAGTTGAAGACCAGAATTCTCCCACTTTACACGGTAAATGCTATCTGTGTATGTATTTGGCTGACTTTAAAAAGCAAAGGTAAGGTAGCCAAGTCAGAACCCCCATCAACAGCTCAAAACTGACTGCAGAGTCTTCATTTCCCAAGCACTAACTAGTTACAGTACAACCCCAAGTCAGACAGGTCAGAGAGATGCAAAACTGCCAGTCAAGCACTGATCCTAAACTATAGTTATACAGACAAAAACCTGTCCAGTTCTTAAGAAAAATGTATTAAAGAAAATCCTTGCATTGAATACCTTTTAATAACAACTAATTCGCTTGGGACTAGTAATATTTCACTACAGTTTTCCAGGAAAGCTAATGCCTTATTTTGAATATTTGAAACCAGCAGCAAATCAAAGCTCATGCTGCAAACTCAAGCCAGGCTTCTGTCTATCGGATAGTAAGGACAATCCCTGCTGCTGCGCTGAAGGAATCTGTACTTTGCCTGCCCTGCTACTTTGCAATGCTTGCTCCAAGCCAGTCAGATCTTATCCAAGATCACTGCTACTTATATATCAGGACCAAAAAAAATGTATGAAATGTGGGTAACCATGCTCTAAGGGTCACACTGAATGCAGTTAATAAACATTTATAGCCTAAAACATTCTCTAAGGCTGAACTCAAAGCCTGGCCAGTCAGAATCAGTTACGATTGAAGCAGGGAGCCAAACAATGAATGATACATACCATGCTGTGCACTGCCTACAGATGAGGCATGTTCTAGAATAAATCTCTACATTTACTTTTCTGTGTTTAGTTTCACTATTGCTTTATTTGCTGCTACTCCGATCCAAGGAAACACTATGGCAAAACATTCAAAGGAGACTCAACTTAGATTTCTCAACACAAACTTTGAGAGAGAAGAAATGCACAACAAACTACCAAGCAGTGACAGACACTGCTGTAGAACACCTATAAATATATGACCACTTCTATTTAGGTGCCTGAAACACAGATCCAGTGACCTAACCAACAGTATCCCTCTAATATATTCAGAGATATACCTATTTTCTAAGGTATTTCGCAAACAGAAAAGCTCAAACCCAAGCTGGCAAAAAAGAACAATTTGACTGCAACCTTTCTGAAACAGAAAGGTAAGTACCACATCAACTAGAGGAAACTGCCTCAAAGTGTAAGGAGAAAAAGTAAAACATAAGAATATCACATGCATGAAGAAACAGACAGCCTCTACTTTGATGACAAAAAGGCAATTTTGATATACTTGTATAAATTACGCATGCAAAAACACTGTGTTCTTATCCAAAACAGAAAGTGGAAAATAATCAATTTTGCTAATTCTAGCAGGAAGAGAAGTTTGCCGTTTTAAGACATGTGTTTTCCCTCAAAAATAAGAAGGTGTGAACTAAGACAGCAGGAACAAAATACTTCAAAATCTGATCTTCTCTAAGCAAATGTTTTCATAGAGATACTTGTTTCATGTAAGAAATCAGAAAAAAGGAACCCAATTATCTACAAATTTCTATGCATCATTTTGGTAACCACTTGGGAGAAGTCTTCAGAAAATGTTTATGTTTCTGGAATCAAACGCAGAAGGAAGAGAGGCTGTTGGGTATTGTTCATAAAATAAAACTTAACCTGGAAGGAGTAGCGGGTGTCATGTCAGTGACAAAAGAAAAGCCCTGTTGTTTGAAAGTACACTTCTGTCTGCAGTGCCATATGAAAGGAGGAAAACCAGTACCTGAGGCAAGGAGGTAAGAGAAATTATCATACCCTGGAACCATGCTTCTCTACTTTGGGAGCAGTAGACCAAGCTGAAAAACATTTTCCCCATTAACTATGGGCTTGCAGGTGTATTAACAGGGGCCACATGGTTCCTACTAGTCATGAGCCACCAAGAGAAAAATAATCCAAGCAGAGAAGTTCCTGTGACCAAAGAGCACCCAGCATGGTACGGCCTGTAAGGGCATGAACAGTCACAACCTGCACCTGCCCACGTCACAGGTCTGGCTCTGTACCCCTTCTCAGAGCCACTCAGTGTTCAAGGCAGAATGGCTTTCAATGTTCAGTGCTATTTTGTGTAAACGAACCTAGATGATTCCATGATTATGGTATCCTGAATGGAAATCTGCTAGAAGTTACAGTACACTAAGATGTACTGAAAATCAGAGTTAGAGGAAGATGAAAATTTTTAGACTGTGTCTAGCTTAATATAAATCACTGGACTAATTGTTTTGTTACAATTAAGTTGTTTTACAGATATGATTTTCCTTTAACAAAAAGAAATCTCAGCAACATAAGGTTCATAATAAGTCTCAAGGAAAAATGAAAAGAAAACAAGTTTCTTTTCATAATAGTTACTGATTACATAGATATCATGATAGTACATTTTAACATAGGCCCTTTTGATTCCCTCCATTTTGTGCAAGGTGCACAAGCAGGTTATAATTTTGTATTCTCAACTGACTAAATGAATGGCACTGACTGTGCAGGCATTTTTGGTACTAACGGAGCACGAAGTCTTGTGGGGACTATAAAGTCACCAAAACTCTCATGCTGGAAGTGCATCAGGATTCAATTCCAAAGGCAATTATGTCCTAGCTTTGTATCAAACTGACAAATGGTGTAGTTTACAAAACATGACCTGCTTATTTAAACTTATCAACAGATGGCATTACAGCCAAAGTCTGAAATATGCTCATGTCAAGTGAGACAGTATCTTTACGGGTATAACAGGCTAGGATGGAGCACAGCTAGTGCCTTGCCAGATTTTAATAAGATCAACTAATCAAATATTTTTGTTGTCTGCTATATAAACAGGCACGCAAAAAAATGCATTGAGAAATATTACACAAACATTGCAGACACCCCTTAGACAGTCTGAAAATATCTATTCAAAGTTAGGACTGGTGTGTTTATTTATGGTGCGTGTAAGTGAAAGTGGGGAATACGTAACACCTGTCAAAAGAAACAGCAAATTATATTGAAAATACTGGTATGCCTAAAATACTTTTGAGCTGGAAGTTATTTCCTTTGTAATAAGACTACTAGAAAAGATTTATTCTAATAATAAGCCAAATGTCGCATGACAACCCTCCCAATAACAGATTTGAAGTAAAAAGTAAACCAAGCACTTTGAAGCACAATGAAAATACATTACCACAACAGAAATGTCTCTACAGCATCCCTCCACACTCAGAACCACTATACAATATTTTACCATAGGAAGTAGGAGCTGTAGTTCTAAACGTATGCCAAGGCAGGAGAGAAATCTTTGACATTTGCTTTAAGAATATTAACGGAACAATTACTCTTACTCTGAGAAAGGTATCAGGTACTGTTTTTGGAATAACTCAAATTTATGAGCACATACCTAGAATGAAATTTTCCCTTGGAAACCAGGAAGTCTGTGGTAGAGAAACAGTATCCAAGAGCAGGTATTCTCCCCAGCCTTATGGGAGCACACAAGTTGAAGAGGATTTCAGTTCTACCTGTACACCAGAATTACATCCACTGGTAAACCTTCAGTACAAGATATGCAAACACTGATACAATATCCAGATTGTCTCTGAAATTAGAGACAACATCAGAAGTATATCAGCATGCAGAATATCTTGCTCAGAAGATCTGCAGAGCATTGCAAAGACACATTCTTTTAACTTGGGTTTCTGTGTATAACGTGCTTATAATAAATGAAAACTGTCTTCTTATTCACATTAAAAAATGAGCCTCCCAGTGAAAAATTACTGGTAACCTTGCAGTTTAATGACAGTAATAGTGAAAAGCTTCTATATAAGAGAAAGGAATGGTGACCAGGTATAAGGAAAATGAAAATCTGACTGCAAGTGGTCAGAACTTGTTCACCAAAGGCAGAACTATTGAAAATAAATTAGTTCAATACGAACTCTGCAACAGTTGCTTAAACAAGCCACAACCCACTTGTGAAAATGGGTATCAAGCACTAGCAAGAACTACGTACTGAATTCATAGGAACTAAGGAAATCGGTATCAAATGCAGATTAGTCGTATACCACATGCCCAAAATGTACATACACCACACGCTCCCAGAGCTGAGGTTACCAAACCACTGCAGAAGCACCTGTTAAAGAGGAGTTTGAGAGCAAAGCACAGCTGAAATTGGAGAATGATCAGAAGAATAAAGCAGTACTGTGTGAAGCTCATAAATCAGGTCTCAATCACTGTTTTAACATAATTCCTTTTACTATTCTGTTAGCTGTTATTTTCAACTAAGCTGCTGAACTGTCTTCCAGCAGACAAAACACCTGACAATCCCTGCCTAGGTTCACAACTTGTAAAGATTTGTACCAAGCTTGAAGGTCAAGAGGATTCAGAACCACACTGCCACAGAACACACATGCATTAATGGTTTCTCCTTACTTAAAACACTAGTATTTGCTGCTTGGCTTTCTGCATCCTACTCGTAAAATGCTCCATTTTGTGCATCATCCTGAAACTAAATCTTCTGTTCATCTCCTTACAGACAGCAAAAGAGGTTCCTTTCTTCCACACACAGGCTTGCCACAGTTGTGACCTTGCAGCTGCAAGTAAATATTATTCTGATCTAACCCTGACTGTCCCGCCCTGAGATGTTGTGTCTTTGCATCTGAAAAAATCTTTATTTACTCTTGCAGTCATCCTTCTGCACCAAAGAAATCAGGGAGAGGGAGGTACATGTAGTAAGACAACCACCTCTGAGTATCACTTAGACCTCTTGAGTAATTTTAAAATATGATAAAAATAGTTATTTGTATATTTGAAAACAGTGAATTGCAAATATGCAATTAACAGTTGGACTCTGTGATCTCAGAGGTCTTTTCCAACCTTAATGATTCCACAGTTCTGAGAAATAAGTAGTTTCCAGTATGTCCGGCCTCTACTGGCTGGCAGTATTCCTGTGTGTATCAAGGTATGAGTCAGCTGAGGAAGAATAGGAAGAGATGCTCATGTCAAAAATGGAAAAGCACAATGTCATGCTTGTGTTGCTGGCAGAGCAAAAGACAATGCAGTAAGAGACAACAACAGTTAGGGGAGAAACATAAATGTGAAGGCCCTTTAGAGTGAGTACAAGAAACTGGAACCTTATGGGGTGGATGGTAGCCAAAGCACAGGCTTGTCAAGGAGGAGATGGCAACGTGTTGAGAAAACATGACAGGAGGACAGCTTCAGTAATCATGTTTTTAACAAGTCATGAAGGTAACACAGTTGTCAGAGGCCAGCAAAAACAGCTAGCAGCAACAGAGATGGTAAATGGAGGAGAAATCATAAGGGTTACCCAATGAGACTGAGAAAGAATCAGCAAAAGATTCAGGCCATGAACTGGAAGGCTAATCCCTATCTTGCATGTTCAGAGCAAGAACATGTTATAGGCCCAACTGTGGAGGCTTGCAACAGAGAAAAGCAGGAAACAAAGGGAAATCTCAAAGGAGCTTTCTAGAGTTCTGTATTGGCCTCAGCAATTGCAGCAATTAATTTTAAAAAAATATGTTAAGGCAGTATGCAAAGTTGCATAATTTAATATCCCTGGAGTGAAGAAGGTAAAGAAAAGCAAAGAGAGGACACCAGAAGTGGGTCATTGTGCCTAACTTATTTTAAAAAAAAAAAAAAAAGAAGGAAGGTAAATAGCTTAGTGCAGAAGCTACTGAATGAATGACTAGAACAGTAGGAGGGAAACCAGGAAAATACTGACACAAAAGTCAAGGGAGGACAAGATTTCAAGACTGGGCATGATCAAGTGTCAAAAACAGCAGGGAAGCCAAGAAGGATGAAGATGGAATAGAGACCCTGAGACTTGGCCAAGAAAAGGTCATTACAGACCTCAGGAGAAGCTCCAAGGGAATGAGAATAACTATACTGAAATCAACTTACAAAACAGTTCTAGACTGCAGACATGGTACAGGATCTTTCAATTTTGGGGTCACCAGTCCTCCCATGAAACAAAAATTAATTGGGGCATCATGCTTTAACTGTTTCTTAATGTCACAAAAACCAGCAAATAGACATTTTGAGTTCAATACCACATTGTAATCAAGGCAATCAACAGCAAGATCACCCAGCCATTATAAAGTGATTTTCATTCTTACACTTTGGAACCCCAGTTCTCTACATTCAAAGCTTGTCTGATTTGTTCACATGGAAATAAAAGGAATTTCAGATGTAACTATTTTAGCAGCTTGTTTACTTTTTTTCTGAAAGTTCCTAATGGGAAGGGAAAATTTGTCTTGGTTTTATTTCACCACAGTTTTCTGGGGGAAACTGAGAATTCAGAAACTTTGTTTCTTTAATTTGTGACCACAAAGAGTTCAGATTCCTTTCCAATTATTCAGATTTGAACTTTTAACAGCAATTACATATTTCTGCTATAATCAGCCACAGTCTTTATACAGCAGAGAGCATAAACAAAATTTGAATTGCTAATTGTAAAAAACAAAAAAGCAAATATTTTTTCCTCAAGGTATAAAAGCTCTCACTCATCATCTCACCCTGTCCCTCATTACTCAGTCTCTCTTACACATAAAAAAGGCCAAAAAAGAACATACATTCCCTTAGTTCTTGAGTTCACACCAAGTAAACTCACCAGCTCAGAAAGACAAGGAATGAGGTACTAGGCCTTGAACAAACTGTTCACCTTGTTCTGAAAATGACGATCTTCAAGTGCTAGAGGGAACCAGAGAATGCAATGCAAGGGGTTTTCATTCTAACCAATCACAGTCTAGCTATTCCTGAGGAAAGAGTGGGACCAGAGGAGAAGGGAGGGCAGGAAAGTGAATGAGTTGGTCTATGGAGACAAAGTGTCATTCTCCAACCAAGCAGAACTGGTTATTTACAGTGATTAAAAAAAAAAAAAAAAAAAAAGAATCTTGAGATAACCTCAGATGAAAAGTTCTGTATGTCCACAGGCATATAATCTAATGAAAGCCAAACCATGAAGAGCTCAAAATGCAAGTGCCAAAGTAAAACCCAGACCTGTGAGATATAGTAAGAAAGAATTCCTGCCAGTGAAGAATCCTAGAAAGGAGATGAGGGTTGCTTCCTTGATGAAAAGAAAAGCAGAATTTTAGACTTGTAGGACCACAGGACAGAATGCCAAAGGGACCACAAGGAAAACGAGATGCAAAGGACAGGAACAAGTGAGAGGAGGAGTGGGGTGTAGGAGGAAACGTGAGTCAAGAAGTAGGCAGGGTGGAAACATGCTGGGCCTTAAAGGTGCAGGAGAGGAACCCGAGTGTCACGCCATGCTACAGAACCCAGGCGGTCAAGAAAGGGCTCACAAAGGTCAGGTACTAGCAAAATTTGTGCTGCCTGCCTTTAAGACAACAAGTCTAAGATCTGTAATAGGATGGGGTAGAAGACTGAGCAGGTCAAAACCAGAAGCATAGAGCAACCATCTAGTGCAAATTTTGGCAAAGCACCACAGGATACAACATTAAATGGACTCTAAACTCAGTAACGAGATCTCTGAATTTTGAGATGACAGAGTATGATGCATTTCATTTCAAACTTAAAATGAAAATTCACAACTAATTAATTGTGAAAGCCTACTGCAGCATGCTTGGTCTCTCAGTAACACACAGACAACCCTCAAAAGTGAAAAACATGAGTACAAGGAAGAAATATGTTAGACTTTTAGGTTCATCATATATCCCTTAGAAAGAAGAAGGAAACAAAACCAGAACAGACAGCAAGCTGCAATACTGCCTCCTACCAAGACGACAAGAGGTTGAACACATCAACTGGATGGATATTCTTGCTAAAATAACATGTGCAACTGCCAGCAATATAGTGAGTTAAAGGCTTTTCTTTCAGGCTTCAGCGTTAACACAACTAGAGATTTCAAACATGTTAGAGATACCATAATAGTCTGTCTGTTAACCTAGGGACTACTCATCTTTTCTAAGTTGTCTTCCAGACTGAAAATGCTAGAAACAATGTTTTTTGAAGTTTCAATTCTGAAACATCACTCAGAAACAGATTCAGCAAATGGAATACTACAAAACACAGAGGATTCTGTGTGAAAGTCACTGGTTACAATTCTACCCAAGGCTGGGAGGAGTAAATGGAAAAATTAGTCCAAAAGCATTTTTTATCTTTTGGTTGCTAACGACCAAGATCTAATTCCTGTCTGACAGCTGTGTAAAATGAGATAATCAGCCAGTTCTGCTCTTGAGGGACAGCTGTCCATATCACAGTTGTCATTAACCATACCTCCTTTCTGACACTTGAAGTAAAGGGCCGAAGATCCAAACTGGGATGCAGACTGAATCTCCCACTCTGTGAAGGTCAGCTGAAGTTTAGGGGAGGAGGTAGTAAGCTATAACCTGTATCTCTGTGGTAAGAATTAACTTATCCAGAGACACCAGCTGTACTTTTAGAGGTAAAATACCAAGACAAAACACAACCCAAAACAACAAAAAAAAAACCAAACCAGAAGTACTACAATAGTCACAACCCTGTCTTGCACTGGGAAATTAGATCCAAACTTCCCAAACTGTTTATTGTATTTCATTCTTTCATTCCAACTTTTCAGACTCCTTACTCTACCCTAGAAACGTGCCTACAAAACCAGATTTCAAGATAAAACCCAAGAACTTATAGAGCACATATTTAAACATTATTATAACCTCCTGATCATAACATAATCCTTTTCCCATAATTCTCTCGACCTTCTCATTTCATTTTACTTGAGGGCTTGACCTAAGAAATGCCACACTCTCAGTTCTCAGATGGGTGTTCAGTGCCCACAGGACAGGATCAGACTGTTTTGATTCAAAAAGTCAACTTCTGGAAGCATGTCCAAATTTAAATTTACAAACCCATACACACATAACAGTCTCCTTACTGAAATGCTGAAGATTTCACTGCTTCTGTTGAAGCCAATTCTACGTTCCTGGTGATTTACAAGAATTAGGCTATTTACTTAGGTACATTAATGTGGTTTTTAATGTCTAACTTTAGGTCTTCAGGTTTAACATTCTTAATGTAAAGTCTTACAGACATAGCACTTTCATTTAAATGTGTCTATAAAGTACCTTGCACTTTCATGAAGACAAATAATACTCTCCTTTTTTCTTTTATGAACACTTTTGTATAAAATAAATGGTGCAGAACAGCTGCAGTATTCCATCTCAGAGGAGGCTGCATTTTCACCTGTGACAAACATTTGATGTGAATACCATGATCACACTGAAGAGCTACGCCCTCTAAAAATTATTGTCTTTTCCCTTAAATTTATGAGTCTGTCTTAGCTTTTGTATAGCTGTGTTTTTAGACTGTGAGATCTTCAGATCAAAGATAGTCTTAATTTTGTGTCCAAGTCAGTACTGAATACTCTACCAGCAATTAACAAATATATAACAATTAGTCTACAGCACACCACTTGCAGCCTTGTATGTCTGTCATGAATATTTAATGCTCAGGCAGCAAGTACAAAAATCTTAAATCTTTATCGTTAATGGAAGAAAAAAAATGTTTTGTATGCAGAAAGATAACTGTCATGGAAGAGCAGAATTTTGTTAAGGCTGGCATATAGATTCTGTAAAGTGCCCTGGCATCCATCAGAGCCAAAGGCACTTGAAAAATGTCAAGTCATTACTGTGAGAAAGGGGGCAGCATGAGGTAAATTAACCTCAGGAGCATGAGAAGCCAGTTACCCCCTTGAATGTACAAAGGCCAAAATGCCTGTTATCTCTTCTCTTGTGCTAGATAACCCAGCTGTACTCAAAACAGGCTGATTGCATAACTATAGGGCAACAGGTAGGAGGGCATCTAACAGTACCCCCTGAACATATCTATGCTAGGTGGTTCAGCCTTCCCTCAGAAAGAGGCACCTTCTGAAGCTATGGGTAACTGACAGAATTCTCTGCCAAAATGGGGAATCACTTTGGCATCTTTTGTCTGATCTTGCTAGCACATTACACCAAGGAGTTCCTTCTTCAGGGACTCCCTGTTTAACCACTGCTCTCCCAAAAGGCTTCTAAAAGGGTTCCTGCCCTGGCCCTTTGATCTTAGATTTCCTGATATCTCACTGGGGAACAGAAATGAGAATACCTCAGGTGAGATATCCTTAGGCATGATGCTTCTGCTACTGGAATCTGCTTTGGTTTCATTTGAGATGAAGTCTCCCTCAGACTTGATTTCTCAGGAAATCACTACATTGCTGTCAGAATACTCATTTGTGACGGGGAATTAGCTGCCTCATTTACAAAAAGCAGCAGCTTGGCTCACACAGTACCAGCATCAGGATTCACATTCCTAGCCCCTGAACGCAGCACAGAACACGGATGAAGACTGGTGGCAACCGCATGGCTTCCTTTGGCTTTGGGAGCAGGTTCCACCAGCATCATCATGGTTTACATTCCCAGGCCCCTGAGCACCACAGAACCCACTCTCAAGGGCACTCCTTCCAGAATTCATCCCACAGCCCCTTAGGTACATTAGGACATGCATCTCAGAGCACTTGCACAGTTACCTGTACATTTGGATCCCAGGCACAGTGAGGTCTGCATCGCACACTGATTTTATTCTCACAGTTACAACCACAGTAGGACCCACATGGAGAACTGACACTCCACCCCATGGGTGCATCCTTGGACACTGGCACTACAAATCACTGCTCCTGTCTCCTCAAAGCTTTTTTTTTGGCCAGTATTATCCTTCTCAATGACCCCTAAATGACAGAAATTAATTCCCACTAGTGATGACACAGGTTGAGCCCAGGACTAATACCAGGGAAAGAAAGTAGAAGGGAAAGGGCAGAGACATTTCTTACAATTAAACAGGGATAAGGTCTCCCATAAGCTAAATAGTAAGGGAAAGAATCAGGTTAATTCCATACAGAATATAAGAGAGCTAAATGAGAGAGACAAAAGAAAGACACACAGAAAAGGAAGACTGGGGAGAGGTTCAGAAACAGAATGAGAGAAAAGATTAAAAGGAGAGCAGATACAGTGAGAGAGGAGATATGGAAAACAAGGAGAGAAGGCAAGAGAGAAGGACAGCTAGGAATAGAGGGGTGATATAATGTGGTCACTCACTCTGTCTGGAAGATTTTCTGGAGGGAGGTGGATTATCTTCAGTGCTGGTTGCTGGGGTGCTGCCCTTCACACTCCTTCTCTGAGACCCATGCTCAGAGCGTTGCTGTCAGCTATTCCAAGAGCTTCTTCAAGAAATATTTTGAGGGTGAAAGGATTGTGGATGAAATCAGGGTCTTGAGTATTAAAACAATCTGCTTGGGATTGTCAGTCGCCTAAAACTGCTGGTTTTATCCTGGGATGGAGATTCTCTCTCCCTTTTGGCAGCTGACTACTAAAGGGGTGTTCCCCTGGGAGACAGCTTTTTCACTGATAGATTATTTCAGAAATCAATTTCCCCAATCTCCCTACCTGGAAATCTCTTGTTTCTCTTCCCTAGGTACACCTTGTCCTTAAGGGTGGGAAAATATCTTTCTCTGAAAAAATTCTTGCTTTTTTTGTGGATATTATCAGCAAAATCTATCTTTGCTTCTCCCTTGTAACTAGGAGGTGTGTCTTCTCTCCTTGCACAGGGTATTTGAAGAAAACCCTCTTGGGATTAGGGGATGAGGGATCTTCCTTGGGACGAAGGAGGATGAGATCAGTATTGGAAATTACCTTTAACTCCAGTTAAAAGCAACTGGAAAAAGAAAGAACAGCTAAATCTGCCTCTGCTTTCTCTCCCTCGTTTCCCTCTGCTGCCTGCTGAGCAAATTTAAATAATTAAAATTACTAGGTAAGTATCTGGAGCTCCTGCTTATTTCTGTCTTGGGAACTGCCTATCTTAGGCATACAGGATTTCTTCTGTGAAGACTCCCCTGTTACTATCTGGTCTGGGGAAGGGCTGTCTGCTCTGCTTGCGGGAGGAATTTCCTCAGTAGAAGGGGGGAGTAGGTGGTAAGGGTTATTCTCACAATCCTCAGAGACTGGGGTCCTAGGACAGCTCTCCCCTTGTATCGAGGGAGCTCCAGAAGCCCCTATCCCACAGCGAGGAAGAGCACACCTGCTCCTAGATAGTTGGCTGGGCTGGGTGCCGGGGACCCGCGCCCCCCGGGCTCGTTAGCGGGGAAGGGGGCAAGTGTTAGGGTCCCTCACGGGCCGCGGGGCCGCGGGCGGGGCGGGGGGCGGCGGGCAGGCTCTCTCCCCCACCCCGGCAGGCCGCGGGGGCGTCCCCCCACCCCGGCCGCTGTCCCTGGCTCCCTCCCAGGCCCCGGCTCCTCCTGCCCGGGCTCGGCTACCACGGGAGGCCGCGGCGGCTCACGGGCCCTGCGCGGGGCTGCGCGGCGCCTCCGCCGCCTTCCGCCGGGCCGCGGCTCCGTCCGCGGGGCGCTCCCCGGGCTCCGGTGCGGGGGGCCCGGCCCGGGCGGCGCTCAGTCTCTGCAGGCCCCGCCGCTCCCGCGGCTGCTGCTCCGGGCTGCGGCTCCACTGCAGGCCCCGGCTCCGCCCCGGCCACCGCTCCGCCTCCCCGGCTCCCCCCGCCGCCGCCGCCCCCGCCTCCCCGGCTTAAGGAGGCGCCGCCGGGCTGGGGCAGCTGCGGTACCCGACCGGTGTGCCCGGCACCGGGGCTCCTCCAGCACTAGCCCCCAGCCCTCTCTCCTCTCTTGTCACCCCCGCCCAAACGCCTGCCCGGGCTGGGCCTGGCAGCCCCCATCGCCCCGGCCCGGGGTCTCCGCACAGGCAGTGGTCGTGCCCAGCTCCGGCCCTGGGTGCTCGGGGATCAGCTCCCATCCCAAAACAACTCCCCGTCCCCAAACAACTCCCCGTCCCCGGTAATCGTGCCTCACGCCTTGTGGTTGTCACTAGCCTATTCCGGGGACATCACCGCATCTTACAAGGTGTTTCCACCTCAACCCTGTTAAAAGTCTCATCGCTATCTCTCTTATGCGTTACAGCCAGCTAGAACCATATAGGAAACCCCATGAATTTACCTCATTAATGTGTATAAATATTTAAAGTGGGGGTGCCGAGAGGATAGTGCCAGGCTTTTCTCGGTGAGCCAAACACTAGGATGAATAGGCAACAGGCAGAAAATCCTACACAGGAACTCCCACCTGAATATGAGGAAGAACTTCCTTGCTGTGCAAGGAACCTGGAACAGGTTCCCCAGGGAGGCTGTGGAGTCCCCCTCACTGGAGATACTCAAGAACTGACTGGACCCAGTCCTTCCTGTGCCATGTGCTCTAGGATGACCTTTCTTGAGAAGAGAGGTTGGACCAAATGACCCACTGTGGATCCTTCCAACCTGACCCATCCTGTGAATTACATACAGCATTGTCCCACTTCCACCCAGTTGGCTGAAAACTGGGAGTCTCATGTTGGTGTGTCTCAGGGCTGCAGACCAAGGCAACAGACCATTATTTTATGACACTAAAAAGGACTGAAGCACACTGAATAGACCAAATACTCCAAAATGTGTATGCAAGGAGCAGCTACTGCCTGGCGACTCCTGTGCCTGAAGTCAGTGTCGTGGGCAGGTCGCTTTGACATGTCAGTCTGAAATGCACGACCAAAAAACAGCCTCCCTCAGGGTCCCTACCCCAGTTACCTGCAATACTCCCTGCATTTGATAATCTCTTCTTCTTGTGGGTAGTTTTGCATCTGCATCCTTCCAAGTGGCAGCATTTCTGTAAGGTTTGGGGAAGCGGACAGCACACATGCTGGGAGGAAATGGCATTTTCTGACTAATTTTTTTTCCTTATGGAAACTGTAAGATGGAAACTGTTCTGATAGTAGAGGATGTGTTGTAAGATTTGCTGCTTTTGCAGGGCTTAGTTTATCCTTGCAGCTGCAATGACTCCTTGCATTCCTTCAACAGGTCAAAACCTGTGTCAAAGTTCGATGCCTTCATTTCAGGAAGTCAGTCACCATCCTCTGTCCTCTCAGGATACTCTGTCTCTGCTCCTATACTCTTTCTTCTGCTCCTATGCCAGCAACTCTAGTCATAGCTCTTCTCCCTATGCTACTTACCTGTTCTTCTCTCTGTCAAGTAGGGTTTCCTGTCTCTTTTCATATATTCATATTATTCATATTCCCATATTCATATTACAGATCCCATTATGGTGTTCTTGATCATTACCAAGGTCCAAAAACCATCTCTTTCCCTCCCACCTCTACAGCAGAGCTCTGTCCTTTCTCCCAGCCTCACTCCAGTGCTGGGTGAACATCTTAGCTTCAGTTTCCTTGTTCTTCTGCCCCTCCTTGGACTTCTGTTTAGGCTTTGTGGTCTTTGAGTCTATCTGCTATTCCCACACCAAGTTACCCAGTCCTCTTCTAGCTGGGATTTGTGTCCATACAGCGCTCAGGCTCCTCTTTACCAAGAGACAAGGCGGAAGCATCATTGTGCTGGGAGGCACTGACTGGTGGGATCTGTAAGTTGTTTGATCTGTAGCCAGCTGCAGAGGTGTTAAAAAGCTGCGGTTGGACTCGACATGTGCCAGGCATCCAGCATGTGTTCCCTACTTATTTATCATTTTGGTTTTCAGGATCCTCTCTCCCAAATGAATACCTGAAATACTGCCTGCTTTTTACAGGCAATAAAAAGATAGAATGTAACTAACTTGTTCCACTACTTGAAAGAATAAATACAAACATTTCCATCCAATGCAAAAAGCTCCCTAGGGAGGCAAGGGAAAGGATCAGTGTGGCAGAGATGCATAAAGGTGAATGGATCACAGCCATCATCATATTTAGCATTCAGAGAACAAAGAGACATCCCAGAGCCTTTCCAAGCTAAGCAGAAGATAGAGGAGAGCAGATGGAGACATGGGGGAAAAAACAAAACTAGTCACCACGTAACTTATTTTTACATTGCATTCAATATATTTTATCCTTCTCTTAATTTTTTCAAGATGCATAAGCCTTTGTGTATGACTGAATTGTTAATATTTGTCTAAGAAAGCTGTAAATTTTGACAGATGGGTAGCGGGCAGTTGGGACTTCTGGCATCCAGGAAGGTGTAGGAGGTGGCTTTGTTTTTTGGCAGTTAGGACATTGAAACACACAGCATTGGGGAAGGAATTCTCTTCCACATCCTGGCTGAAGGACTGTTCCTTCCATTTGCAACCAGTAGTAAACAGGTATCTCAGCAATGCTGTATAACGTGTGGATAGTCTAATGTGTTTTTCTCCTTGACCAGCGTTTGGTGTTTGGTTTGTAGCTTTTTTCCAAAACCCCTTCTTATCCAGGAAATTCTTTTATGTACTTGTGTGTAAGTACAAGAACAGCTGAGGGACCTGGGGGTGTCAAGGAGGTTCAGGGGTGACTTTATCGTTATCTACAACTCCCTGAAAGGAGGCTGTGGCCAGGTGGGAGTGGGCCTCTTCTCCCAACAAGTGACAGAAGACAAGCTGCTTGAGGAGAGGTTCAGGTTGGACATTAGGAAGACTTTCTTCACTGAAAGTTTGATTAGACATTGGAATGGACTGCCCAGGAAGGTGGTAGAGTCACTGTCCCTGGAAGTGTTGAAGGAAACGCTGGATGGTACGCAGTGCCATGGTCGTGTTCAGTCATAGGTTGGACTTGAGGACCTCACAGGCCTTTTCCAACCTAATGGATTCTGTGACTCTGCAAACATACATGCAAACATTTTCTTTAGATGCTCATATTACGCGCCCTGAACGATTTCTCAGAGTACTCTATGGAAATGACATACCTACGCCGTGTAATGATGCATCTTACACAATCCAGAGGCCAAAACTGGTGGTTTGAATCTCAGCGTTTTGAACACGTTTAGGACCCTGATTACAGGAACGCCCGTATTATCTGGGTACCCCCACCAGTGCCAACCAGAACACGGGAGTCTCCAAGGTTGGAAAACCCTGTTTGCTGGCCCAGCCCCGCACACGCGGGCAGGCAAGACACTCCGTCCGCAGCCGGAGTCCCTCCTGTGACAGGCTCTTATGTCCCGGTAGAGACCCCGCGCCAGTTCTCCAGGGGCGGCCCCGCCGCTCCCGCCGCGCTCTCGGGCCACCTTAAGAGGGCGCGGAGCCCCCTCACGCAGTGGCTGGGCGGCCCCGCCCCGCCCCGTGTCGCATCTAGCCGGGGAACGTGTGGCGGGCGGCGGGGCCGGCCCGGCCCTGGGGCGGCGGGAGCCCCCCCGTTTCGGGGGCGGGGGCGGCATTGCCGGGGCGGGGGCGGCGCTGCCGGGGCCGGGGGTCACTTCCTGCCCGGGACCCCGCGGCTTCCGGGTGCGCGGCCCCCGCCGCCCCGGGTCCCGCCGCGGCGCGCGCCCTGCGTGACGTCACGCGGCGGGCGGGCGGGGCCGCCCCTCCCCCCGGGCGCGGGGAGCGCGAAATGGCAGCGGGGGCTCCATGTTGTGTGAGGGGCGGCCTAAACGTGCCCCTCGGGCCCGCTCACTGGGCACCACAGCCAAGGGGTCACTGCCTGCCCCTCCTCGGCCCCTCACGGGCGAGGTGTAACTGCAGTTGCCTCCTCTCCAGGCTGAACACACCAAGTACCCTCAGCCGCTCCTCACACAGCTTCCCCTCAAGGCCCTTCACTATCTTTGTTGCTCTCCTTTGGACACTCTTACATTGTGGCTCCCAAAACTGCCCACACTATCCAAGGTGAGGCCGCCCCAGTGCAGTGCACAGCGGGACAATCCCCTCCCTCGCCTGGCTGGTGATGCTGTGCCTGATGTCCCCCAGGACAGGGTTGGCCCTCCTGGCTGCCAGGGCACTGCTGACTCAGATTCAACTTGCCATTCACCAGCACCTCCAGGTCCCTTTCCACTGCTCTCCAGCCTCTCGTTCCCTGGTCTGTACGCACATCCCGGGTTGCCCTGTCCTAGGTACAGAATCCAGCATTTGGCCTTGTTACCCTTCATAAGGCCGGGGCTTGCTCATCTCTAGTTTGTCAAGGTCTCTCTACAGTGCAGTGCTTGGGTGGTATGCAAAGGAGAACAGTGTCTCTACTGCTGTCACTGGTGTGCTTGTGCTGCTGTAGGTGCAGGTAAAATCACAGATTCACAGAGTCAATTCGGTTGGAAAAGGCCTCTAAGATCATCAGGTCCAGCCTTTGCCCAGTAACCACCCTGTGGACCAGACCATGGCACTGAGTGCCTCGTCCACTCTTTACTTAAACCTCCCCAGGGACGGTGACTCCACCACCTCCCTGGGCAGTCCATTCCAATGTCTAATCACCCCCTCTGTGAAGAAATTCCTCCTGATGTCCAACCTAAACCTCCCCTGGCACAGCTTGAGACTATGTCCTCTTGTCTTGGAAGCCTTTGAATTTAATTTAGTCACTTGCTCAGAGGGTATGACTGAATTCTCAGGGTGAAGTGTGTCCTCTCCCCGCTTACACTGCAGTCAGGTTCTCAGC
Organism: Acropternis orthonyx; assembly: GCA_035583155.1. NCBI lineage: Eukaryota > Metazoa > Chordata > Aves > Passeriformes > Rhinocryptidae > Acropternis > Acropternis orthonyx. Next base: position 29,619,030 of record JAWWEU010000001.1, read on the forward strand.
AGGGGAGTATGTTCTCTCTTTCACAGCCACTGCCTTCCTCAGGGCTGTGCCAGTGTAACCCTGGCAGGCTGTGTTAAAAAAAACCCAATCAGCTGTGCTCCAGAGGCTTTAGTCACTGGTGAAGATAATGGTATATTTTGGGGTATCAGAAGCCCCTCTGTCTCTCATTACCTGTAAAAGTGGTTTCTACATGGACTGTCCTGTCTCTGCCATCATCCCACCCCTGCTTTCAAATAGGACCTGCAACAGTGTGAACGCTTCCCTGAAATCCTCAGAAGTCCAAGACAGGGACATTGGCTGTGCTTCCAATACAGAGAGGTTTTGTCAAAAGAAGGAAAGTCCCAGCGTTCATTTCTTAGTGACTGATGGTTTGGTCTTTGTTTCCTTCAAGCCTAACTCCATGCGGGCTCCATGCCATCACATGTGTGACAGTCATTTTTCAGGCTACAGCTGCACTTTAACGTGCTTTGAAGCAGGTAGTTCTGTGAATTACAGAACTAACAAAGCCTGGTTCCTTACCAGTTTTGGTCTTGTAATTGGATTCTTTGATGACTGACAAGGCACAAGTTCTAACTGAAGCTTTTCCCCTAATTGGTGCATTTGTAATGTCTCTTTTCATTCTGGTTCTCTTAAGCCTTTTAAATCTTTAGTTTGTACCATGACCTTTCCCTCTGCAAGGACAAAAATAAAGTCTGTTTCCTGTATTTGGTCCCTTATTTCTTGTTTTTTTAGATCTCTGCAAGGGACCTTCATTCTTCTCATAGCTTTATAGCAGAGGTTTAAACCTGGCTCACCCGCTTTTCCCTTGATCTTAGAGACAGGCATAGCGGCTGTAGATAAGTACAGGGACAGAGTAGGGCTTATTCCCAAGGCTCGTGAGCAGAAGGATGCTGCTCCTTCTGCATCCTGAGGTCAAATGCTCTCAATGCAAGTGTTTAAAAGAAAGACATGTCCCCATATCTTAGGTAAATGCTCTTGTTATCCAGTCTCTTGTTATCCAGGTAATTGGAGGCAGTTGGTTTTTTAAGGCTTTTTTTTTTTTCTTGAATGACTTCCTCTTTGTGTGAATGATTGATTAAATACTCACAAAGACAGAAATAGGTAGATTATAAACCCCAGCTTTCAGGACATTCAGGCAGTATATGGAAGATACCAAGAAGATGATAAAAAAGGGACAAATACTGCAAAATGCTCAACTGTGTGTTCATTTTGTGGTATCTCTGAGAGAAAGCAGTGTGGGGAGGCAGGAGCTGGGATCCAGATCTCCCCCAAATGGGGGAAAATATTTTAACTACGATGTGCTTCGTCTGCCCCAGCTTGTTGTGCAGGTTTTCTGTGGTCAAGCTGTGCTTCGGATGCCCTCTGGGAACGTTGTATTCTGGAAAGATTGTAAGAGAAGTTTGTACATAGAATTCTGAGTTTTCCATGAGAGAATTATTTCCATAATTGCACTTTCCCGACTTGAAAGGTTTATGTATTGTTACTGCATTAAGGATTATGAAGTACTCATGAGTGAGACATATCAGTAGTTGGACAGACAGACAAGTTAATAATGAAGAGCTCAAAATAATTGATAAAGATGAGCCCAAAAGCTCACAGAGGGACTGTTACATGTTACATTACCATAGGTTCAATGAATACGAAGTACAGCAAAGTTATAAAGCTGTTCTCCTCTAAAAAACCTACATGAAAAGGTACCTTCTTACTCAGCAGTTAAGTGTGTTCTGACTAATCTTCTGACTTGACAGGCTGAAACAATTTTTACAGTTTTTCCTGCTTTTTAGCCCTGCAGGACTGAAATAGCCCTGAAAGAGGAAGCTGGGTACCACTCCTTCATATGGAATAAACAAAATTATATTCTAAGTTTCAGATACTTAGAGTGACCAAACCCAAAGATAAATTGGTAGCTGTCCTTAAAGGAAAACTCTGCTTTGTGCATCAAATTTTTGGTCTTCATATTGGGCAGTGGTGCCAGGGAAGGAAAGCTGTGGACAGGGTTGGCAGCTGAGAAAGCTCTGTCTGCCTGTAAGCATGGACAGAAGTTGCTTGAAACAGTAAATGAAGAACAATCTGAAGTCACTTTTCAAAGAGCCACTACACTTCACAGGCACTGAAGCACAGTGAGTCTGATTAACAGCCTGTCTGCCACTTCAAAAGCAGATGGTGTGAAAATGCAGACAGGATATAAAGTTTGATCGCAATAACTCAGACTAATGAGGGGTTCATGCTGTTGCATTCTGACTGAGAAGCAGGCATCAGACTTAATAGTAAAAGATTAAAATTCTTAGAAGTGCTGGCGGATACCTATGATATCAGCAATAATAATAGTCTTGGATGACAAGCGTTCCTGTGGATCAAAAGGAAAATAGGATACCTGTGTGACTTAACTCATAATTTCGGAGTCATGCAAGAGGTTTTACAAAACTTGCAGTAGGGAGAAGCTTGAATTTGCAGCATTTAATAATTAGGAAGGAAGATACAACAAGGAGTTGCAGAGCAAACAATGAAATGAACGAAAAGGATAAATGAGAATCTTACAGGGTGTGAGAGCCAGGAAGCCTGTGAAACAATTAGTGGATGTGTTGGATCAAGCGAGGTTAAAGAGAAAATCGAGAAAAACTTTGCTTTTTCATATACACCTTCAGTTTTGAAGCTTTTATATTCCCGTCCTGTGTGCATTCCGTGTTTTTACAATGAAGCAGCTTTTGAAGATTGAGGTCTCATAAGGACAAACGTTGGACCAAACTAATTATTTTTAAAATAATATGGTATACCTCCAAGAATTCCAGAGAACTTCAAGTGAGAAGTACTTGGGCATCTTGGCTCATTGAGTTAGGGAAATATGTGGTCTGTCATAAAAATCTGTGGAATCAGACCATCAGGGGACACAATACAGCCAGTACCCACAATTTAAAAAAAAGTGCTAGGGATGAAGCAGGGAAGTGGAATAGCAAAGCTTTTATCTGTTTCTTGAAAGCTGATTGGAATGGTAATTAAAAATATATCAAAACACCTGGAACATTATGACAACCAAGATAAATTCTTTAAGCAAAGAATATCTCATAAATTCTCTTCTGAGTTTTCTGGATGTGCCAATAAAGAAGTTAATAAAAGAGAAACATTTAATCTGATATATTAAGATTTTTAAAAAGCCTTTGAGACTGCTCCACAAAAGCAGAATCTTGATAGAGAAAAGGGATTACTAATGGAGTTCACTCTGGGGCTTTATCTTGTTTCATATTTGAATTCCTGGCCTTGGCATAAATAAAAAGATCATTTGGATGAAATTTGCTGATGACACAGGGACAGAATGATCAGGATGTTATAAACTAATACTGAAAGATGGATAAAATGAAATCTTGGATGACACTCAGGTATGCAAAATTTACTACCATGAATATAGGGACTAATAACGTATTTTTTTCTCAGAATTCACTAACTGAAAACGAGAGAGAAAGAGCGAAAGTATCTTTGAGTATTAGCTGGTCACACACCATGAACTTCTAAAAGGCAAATGGCATCCAGGAAATTATCAAGAGAATTTTCTATTAAAAAAATCTCATATAGAATATTGTGAATAATTCTGATAATTCATTCTCAATAAAGATTCATTCAAATGGAAACAGATGTAAGAATGGCTTCTAGGATTTTCTGGAGAATGAAGATCATATCACCAGAAATTTGGTTTAAGAAACTTGCTTAGTAAAATGGAGATGAGGAAGGGTCTGATGGCTGGCCAGATACACACTTGATGGTAATCAACAGGTAGGGAAAGGAACTTTTAATTGGAAAGATGCTACTAATTTAAGAACAAATATGTACAGAGCGGCGAAAGTTAGGGTGAACAGTAGGGAAATAAAATTCAGAAATAAATAGGGACTTCCCTAAATTTTGCAAACAAAAAAAGTTAAAAATTTTTAAGCATTACAGTGTAAGATGAAAATAATTGTCTTGGAACAAGAACTGTCTCATAAGCAGCAAGCAGGGGGTGGAGCTGAACAATTTTCATCATGCCAAAGGTTAAAAGCAGAATGTCTTAAGGATTTATCTTGTGTTCTGTGTTGTATTTCTTTATTGTTCACCCGGGAAGAGGATGGAAAAAGGAACAATGAATCAGCATCAGAGCAACTGTGTTAGGGAGGTCTCTGGGAGACTTCAGTGAGACCTAAACAGGGAAGGTGACTGGGTAGTGCAACAGCAATTGAAATCCAGTGTCAGCAGTGCAATTGCAAGGGCTGATGTTACCCAGCACCAGTGGGGACAATCTTGTCTGAATGCTCTGGAGAGGACACAGAAGTCTGCCCTCAAAGAGACTTCAGGAAATGGTGACATGAGTGATTAAGAGATGTAAAAACTCTATGAGACATTAGAAAAACTGTTTTGAAAAGGAGAGATATAAAAGTGGACAGATAGTTCATAAAATAGTTCCTAGAGTAGAAAAACTAGACTTGAGAGCTTCTGTTCTGCCTGTATCATAATATAAGAACAAAGGGACCATTCAACAAAACTGGGGAGTGAAAATGGGGAAACTCTTTTCCATCTCTTGAGATTACACTGGAGAATTCATTGCCAAAGGAAGTGATTGAGCCAAATATTTCACTAGCTTTCAGAAAGAACTGGAAATTTATGTAGCTCTCATGAGTGTCTAGTGCTGTCATCAATGACAATACACTTGGGACAGGGGCATTTGTTAGGGCTATGTCCCCACAAGCTGTTGAAAGTTTCTGAGGGGGGAACATCCCGGCTGAATTAGCTGTCAGGTGACTTATGCCCAGGAGAGACAATAGGAAGGATGCCCCAAAGATGTGTGAGTCAGACTGAAACAACTGAATTTAAAATGAAGATACAGAGCTTGAGAAGGGGGCTGACTAATGTTTCCTTTCACAGACAGGCATCTGCTGTCCTACTCTTTCACTCAGCCTGAGGCAGTAGAGTGGAAATAGGAAAAGGAAACAGCCATTTAACTTTAAATTAATTCACTTTCTTCTCTGAACTATTAAAGTTTTCTTATCAGTCCACGTTTGAAAGCACAACATACTCCTTCAAGTGGTGTTACCATTGGCCAGACACAGTCCTAAATAGTTGCAGGATTTTTTGACAGTATTGCTAATTATGTTCTGAAGTTGTTTATTTATAGAAATAGTCATGATCAGATGCCCTTCTGTCCAAGAAATGAGGAATGGGGACAACTGTATTCCTGTGCATAATCAGAAGATCTTTGTTTCGAACATTTGAGGAAACACATGATGAATAGAAGGGAAAAAATATTTATAAAGGCTTGTGTAAGGTTTTCAAAAGATTTTTGAATGGCTGCTGTTCAGAAAATACTGTTCTCTGCTTCAGGAGTCCGTGTTAGAGAAAGTAATTACTTTATAACTTGGTACTAAATTGGTAGTAAACATTTACAGAGTCCCTAAACACCAGTAGGCTTGGTTCAATCTGTGAGCCTTGAAATCTTAACATGAATCATTCTTAGTCCTTCTTCAGAATTGGTATGGGGCAGCAATTCCACTCTGGGTTGCTTAAAATGGCATTGCTGAGGTTATGATATGCAGCTGAGGATGATGCAAAATGTTCAGATTGGACTTACTCTGCAGCCTCTGGAAAAACTGTTAGCAAGATGAATAGCCATAAACTCAAAATGACCAGTTCATTCATATCCTATTGGATTGACAACTTGTATGCTTCCTCAACTCCAGCTTTGTAGTGATGCAAAGCCAGTACTGAGCAAAGCCGGTAGCTCAGGGTTGCAATGAAAGAGGTACTTGTACTTCTCAGTATTTCCTCTTCAGTTCTTGATAGGTAGCACAAGATTTAAGAAAGCTCTCCTTTCCAGGTCAGAAACAACATGGACATCTGTAGATGAAATTCTGGAAACAAGGAACCCTATGTTAAGTATACAGAGTAACCTGGCTTTATTTCAAATCAGCATTGGCTTTGGTTCTTTTAAGGAGTCTTCATGTCTGAGATCAAATCAGTGGGAATTGTGGGGAAGAACACAACTCTGCGGTAGGGCAATGCACTTGACCTGGTGACAACAGTGTTTCCAGTAACCTGGATCCTCAAAACCAGCAACAAGCTCTAGTTTTCTAAAGGCAATGCAACTTAAAAATCAATAGACTTCACTCTGTCATCACAGTGAATCAAACATTACATGTAGAAACATGCTAGTGAAAGATGACTTTGAACCTAAACTGCATTAGTCCCTTGCCCCAAGTTATTTTGGTACCATGCAGAGAGCATAAAATAATTGGGAAATATGGAAAGTGAACAAAGTGTCAATAAATTGGTTCTGTGCCCACTCAGAGAGAAAGGCTCACTCTGGTAGTAAATTAAACAAGACTCTTGTCTGGCTCTGAGGCTAATGGGCATGAAGTGGCCATACTGTTATACTCTTACCCTCTGTAACACTCTGGCTGCAACCAGACTTCCTTCTGGAACATTCCTTGCCATGTGCTGACTTCTAAACTGTACAGAATAGTTAAGAAGATTGCTGCTGGGCCGCTAACTAAACTTTAAACATCAGATTTCAGTGCTGGGGAACATTCACAGTCACCATTTCATTTACTAGTGTGGTTGTGTAACCAAATAATCTGTCACAAAGTAATGTGAAGTGAACAAAGATGTGCTCCTGGCCTAAATTGTGAAAAACCATTAACATTCTTAACAAAATCCTGTGTCTATGAAGTTTTTTCTGTGTCTTTCAGGCCCACGTGATTCACTGCCATCAGACCATGGTAGGACAAGGCTGCCTCATTTTGAAGCAGAGTGATGGGCTGACAGGTTGGTGCAGTGTCTTGGGCTGCCTGCCTTTGTGGTGTCTGTGGAATCAGGTGTTCAACTCAAAATGGCTGAGAACCACCATCGATCCCTCACCTGCCTTACAGCAGCGTGGTGCCAAACCACTCTCTAGTGCCTGTCTCTGCTCTCAGTTGTGAATGCACTGAACATGGAGTTGAAACATGAATCTGTAGAGAACTGGGTGTGAAAATCACTGCCAGTTAGGAGCACCTTGAACACTCACCCTCCCTGTCTTGACAGTGGAGGTCAGAACTGAGGTAGAGGATAAAAAGTTAACAAAAGTGGTTGGAAGTGGAGATGCTGCTTTGCAGAGTTCTTTCCTGGGACCTGAGGATCACAGTGCTGCCAAATATCCACACAAAGGCCCCCTGCCTTTGGTTTAATGTTGTGAGTGCAGCTTCCGCTGACTGCTCTCTCCTGTGGTCTAAATAAAGGGTTAAAAGCAATTCCTCACTTTCTGCAGTGAATGCCTTGTTTGGACCCTCACCTACCTCTGGCAAGCAAGAGCAGACACAGGAAATTGGGTCAAAAACAACCTATGACATAGGTGAACAGCACCAACACAACATCAGTTGTCTTCGTTAGTTTTGTGTGCAAGGGAAGGTTCAGCAACAAGACGGGGCTCGTGATGGAGCTGCTGCACTTCCCCAGATTGTTTCAGATGGGGCAGAAGCTGGTGCTGGAGCACCAACATCCACACAGAGCTGGAGTGTGGCTGGCTGCTCCCGGGATTTCATCAGCTAAGTTACTGGGAGTGACAAGATGTCATGAGTCATCCCTGCCTCTGAGAAAAACAGAGTGGGAAATTCTCTGTGGGCTCTCTGCCTGACTGGTAAAGGCAGTTTGTTGGAGTTTAGGCAAGATGGTCATGAAGGAGGTTGGGTGGTTCCAGCAGGCAGATGTGGCTGGGCTGGAGGAGAGAACAGGGTCAAGAGCAAGGCTGCCACGGGGGGAGTCACAAAGGCAGGGCCAAGTGTAGATGGAAGCAAAAACCAAAGGAAGACTACAATCAAATGCTATTAAGGGTGCCCTGCTTCTGCAATGTCCATGGATTTGGTGCCCTCCTTAAACAGGAAGGGAATTATTTTCTGCCAGGGAGTAATGAGTTGACAAGAGGGTGAATTTGTGGCAACCTGCAGAAATGCTGATGCTGCAGTTTAAGCCAGGTTCCAGCAGAAGCTGCAATAGTGTCCACAAAAGGAACATGTCAGGGCAAACCATCTGATGTGGGAACTCTGCCTTTGATAAGGCCTCTGCTCCTAAGCCAGCGAGGGGATGGAGCCCTGGGCTAGATAGAGAGGGAGTCTGAGGCTGGATGGTGGTTTATATGTTTCTCCATACGCAGGGGTGCAATCCTTTAAGGAGATTTCTGCAACAGGCAGATGGGGTTGGTTATTGTACATTCATTAGCTGACTGACTGTGGATGACTCATTCAACAACTCTCAGAGCTAGAGCGAAGATTTCTAATTTAGATGAGCTAAACTGCAGGTTTAAGAGGTTAGGAGAAAGTCTTAACGACAGCACGTGGAGCAGTCAAGAAAATTGCCAGTATTGAACTGACAACTGTGGAGAACACTTCCAATGACAGGTATAACCTGGAATATAGAAAATAAAACAAAACAAAACAAAACAAAATAAAATAGCATTAACATTTTCCCCTGTTCCAAGATCATCTGGTCCAACCTTTGATGGATCGCTGATTTGTCAACTACACCACGCACTAAGTGGCATGTCCAGTGGTTTCCTGAACACCTCCAGGCATGGAGACTCCACCACCTCCCTGGGCATCCCGTTCCAATGGAGAAGAACAAGCCCCTCTCAGAGAATGGTGAAGGGGTGGATCTTGGCAATTGCCTACATTTCCAGGTGCTCTCCAGTTACCACCAGATGGCAATAGAAATCCGTTTCAGCGCAGCAGGATTCTCCAGAAACTGCTCAATTCCAGCCGCTTTCCGAAAGGAAAAAAAAAAAAAGAAAAAGAAAAAGAAAGAAGCTGACGTGATTTTATCGTCACGAGTCGCGTATGCGTTGGCTTTCGGTGAAGTCGGGTCCTTGAGGACAGCGAAGACCTGAGCCTTCCCTGGCTGGTGCTGGGCTGGTGCCCGGGGCCCCCCAGACCGGTGTGGGCAGCCCTTGCTGGAGGACAGAGGATGTGCCAGCCCACACTGCAGTCAGCCTCTGCTGGCCGTGCAGATGTGATCTCGGTGACCCAGAAACAAAAATAGCTAGGGGTGAATTCAGGGCAGGCATTGAGAGAGATGATCAGGCTTTGTGAGTACCCCTAGAAGCACTGGAGTGGGGAGCAGGGCAGTGCAGTTTGGGGGGCAACAAGGGACAAAGTGGGGTGTAGGGCTGCTCAGGCAGCCAGAGATGGCAGGCTGAGTCATGCAGTCACTGCTGTGGGATTTATCCTCACATCAAAATTTGTTTTCTCCGGCAGCCTCGGTCATCATTTTGACCTCAGATGACTTGAGTGCGGTTGCCATGGGAACGGGATTGCTATTCCCTCTATCCCCTCCATTTAGTGTGTTTGACAAGCAGTTTAGCTGTTCGTCAAGCATTACAATAAATCAGCCATCCCCTCCGTGGCCTCTGCCGCCAATCGGCAGGTGGTCCTGCCTATCTCTGCCCTCCTGGTTTGCAACAGGTGAGGGAAGTGCTGCTAGATCTTGCTCTGCTTCCCTCCTACTTCCAAGCACAAGCACAGCGCTTAGCAAACCCTGCCTGAGATGAGCGGCAGAGCCGGTTTCCTGGGGCAACGGGCACATTTTCTTAGACCATAAATAACTGTCAGGATACATCAACGCACACCTCACAGCCTGCCCTGGCTCGATTCAGAAGCAAACAGCGTCAGACAGCTAAGTGACTGCAGGAAACGGAATCCCTAAAAATGGCCCTCTTTTGTCCAGGATTGGCAGGGCTGAGCTTGCGAAAGAGGGTTTCCCCTTAACGCACACAGCTAAGGTAGCTAATAGAGCTAATTTAGCTAATTTGGAGACGGGCTGGCTCATCTGCCAAGTCCTGGCAGCCTTGCAGCCATTCAAAGAAAGCAGAAAAGAAGGGAGGAAGGAAGAAGGAGAGGGAAGGACAGGAGACTGGGGAGGGAAACAGGGAAGGAGGAAAAGAGTGGGTGGAAGAAATGTGGCGAGGAGAGGCAGCAGTGTGAAATGACTGGGAGGGAAGCTGGGAAACTGTGACATGGGCACAGAGAGGAGGGTGGGGCACAGCCAGAGTTGGGAGGTTTGGGGAATGAACTCATGTTGAAATGAATGCTTACCAAAATTTAAATACCCCAGAAAACCGATCTGAAACTTGAAGCTATAAACAAGATAAACAAAATTTTAAGTTGCAAAAGGATCTCCAGCTGTGAACCTTAGAAAACACGGACCTTGGCTGCAAGCCTGCAGTCTTACCACATAGGAAGGAAATCCAGAAACTCTCTTCAATAGACGTACAACAGACATGACGTACATTGTAGATCCCCTGCAACAAAACAGCAAGAGCTCTGCAGTTGCCAAATAGTGCCTTCTATATTGCATTGTCAACAGAAAGGCTCTAGGAAATTTTACAGATCTGTGCACATCTGGGGAGCAGTCCAAGAAGCTCCTGCTGCCTGCTAAACCAAGACCACACATCAGTATTTCTTTAAGTACAAAAGGATACAGCAAAACAAATAACTCTTTTCCATGCTATTTAGAATTATCCACAATACATTATGGATACCTGTGCCTATGTGTAAATGATCTGGCCTTTTGGGGCTTCCTGTTTATCATCTTCTTGTATCTTCTGCCCTCTTTCAACAGCAGTGAGGAAAGCAAATCCAGGCCACTGGGGAAATGGTTGGGAACCCTAAGGAGACAGGTGTTACAGTATATTGGTGTGCATTTCAAGACATAAAAGACCTACTAACTGACCTTAAAGTTGTACAACTAACACGAAACAGATCCCTGGAATTGAGCTAAAGCTCCCCCAGTAATTCAGCCGTCCTCAGCCTCCAAGAAGAGCGCTGTGGTTCAGCTAACAGAGGCGGTTCGGGGGCTCACCGGGTCCCGTTATCTCTCGGGACAGAGCGGGGGCAATCCGGAGCCCCCCGTCCCCAGCACATCCCCTGCCGCGCACCGGCCGGCAGAGGGGAGTGTTGGAGTGAGCTGCATCCCGGTGAGCACTCCCATTTGTGGTGCCGCCGTCCCTCTCCTGGGTACCAAAGGCACCGGCGGGAAGGTGGAATCAGGCCTCCTCCTTGTTCTTGGTGTTAGCTGTTACTCAGCCCTATCTGTAACCTTTTGCCTTCATGTGCTCACTCAAGCCTTATTTCCTAGTCTCTCTTTTGTTCCCTCTTTGCCTCCCTGTATGATTAGCGACAGCCTTCCTGAATCATGGCCTCACCTTTATCCATATCTAAGACGGAAAAGAAGTTCTTTGTTCTTCTCAAAAAAAGAAATTAAAAAAATTGTCTTTGAGGCAGGAGCGATAAACTTGGACTGAGAAGCAAGCACATATTAACATAAACACATGCAAAGGGGAAGCAGCTTGCGTCCTGTTTGGGATGAAGACCAAGTTGTGAAAAGGAGCCTTTTTTGGTCAGAAAAGGAAGAAAAAGAGATACGTTTCAAAAGATAATGACCAGAACAAAAATGAGGAGAGAATCTTGGAAATATGACAGAAACTGATAAAAACTGATAAATATGCAAAGAAACACTGACTTCTTGCCTCAATTGGGATTTAAAGTGCACCTCTTAGATTGTAACTTGATCCAGTCAACATAACTTAAAGCCAGCCTGCTATGTCCATATTAGACCGGTTAAATGACCACATTATCCTTTGTGGCTAATATCACACCTTAAACTCTGTCTAGATTAATCCTGAGAAAGAGAGGAGGTGGGAGATACTGGAAAAAATGAGGCTGGAGAGGAGAAAAGATGATGGAAAACGGTGCAGACGATAACTGTTGCAAAGGCAGGGAGGATGTATAATGTTCACAGGAGATGGACAGTGCTGGGTACAGAGAGAGTCACAGAAGTTTGGGATGGAAGGGGGCAGAAGAGCAAGTACACAGCAGATGCATGAGTTAAGAAGAGGCTGAGGGATCCAGTTGCACATTCCCATCAGGTTACCCATCTAGGAGATTTGGCTGCAAAGATGGTAAGGTGGAAGAGAACAGAAGTGCCAGGAATTTCAGTTGCAGTGGAGGTGGGGAGCAGGAGATAATGGGATTACAAAATTAGAAGGCTTGAAGTCTATTTCCGGGTCTGGCATGACTGATCCTTGTCATAGGGCAAGAGTGTTAAATAACTCTGACCTCTGTTAGGAATATTTGTTGCTGCTCTTGTGGAAGTTTCTCTGTGCAGTCCTTAACATGGTGTTCTGAGTAAAGGACTTAATGACAAATCAAGGCTGACTTTGTCTGGAGTGATATTAATATGCCCAAGAAGATCCTCTTGTTCTAAGGCCTTGCTGGCTACAAAGGCTCATGTTGACATTGAATCTAGCTGTACCTATTTATGAGGGGAAGTAAACTGGTGTTCATCTCAGTGGGATAATTATTCTGCTATGGCTGTCTTTATGTCTGTTTCTATTTAAAAAACCCCAAAACGACCTCAATCAGTAACAAGTACCCTGCTTCCAAAGCCATTTTTAGTCTGGAAAAAACTTTGAAACAACATGCACATCAAAACCTGATCATATAATAACTAAATAACCATTTGTTGTGAAATAGGCTGATAGATTTTTAGAACAGATCTGAGACAACCTGTCTCACATGAAAGACTATGAGAGGAATCTGTTTACCCTTCTCAAAATTTGCCCATTTGTGACCTGCACTTTAACAAATTCAGAGAAAAAGTCTAAAATGATCTTACACATAGCAGAAGAATCACAAACATTTTCTGTGCTTGTTTGTCCCGTGGCGGGGTCAAAGGAAGCATTATCAGAAGTCACCATGTTTTAGCATACTCACAGATACCAAGACTCCTTTTCCGAAAGAAAGAAAACTATCAGCCTTTAACAAAATTCATGAATCACATTAACTCCAAAGTAGTCATAATTGTTCTACACTTAGAGGCAGAGTCCTTGTCCCAGGTGCAGCAAGTCAGCTGACTACTTCAGCTGTGAACCAAAGACAGCTGGAAAGCTTTAAAGGGGAGGAAGTGGCCTGTAGCACTTCCAGGTTTTCCTAGAAATTGATGAGATTATGAGGTCAGAGGGATTTCACCGTGCCCTGTGACAATCCCAGAAGCACCAGGGAACTGCTACAGCCTACTTGTGTTTGAAGAGCCAGCCTGACCCCACGGTGTCTGTGTTTTCATCCCTCCAGCCCCTCTAGAGAGCAGGGAAAGGACAGCAAACCAGGGGACCTTGTAGAGCTTGCACACCATGGGTCTGTCCAGGGTTGCTGGTCATTGCTGGATCTGTCACTGTGACAGTGAAATCCCCTAAGCAGCACCTCTGCCCCAACCTCTTGGAGGTGAGTGGGGGAGAGGGAGAGCATAGGTGAGGGGAAAGGAACTAAGGAACAAGTGAAAGGGCAAAGGAGATGAGGTCCTGAAGGTCTGATCTTGGTTTGGATCTGCAACCCAGCAGTGCTGGAGTATGGTTTACTGTCTCCAGCCTAGCCACATCCCAGTTCCCTTGACCTTCTATTCCCATGGACAAGCAGTCCTGTTTGGTCAGTGCTTGTGGCTGGGCAGCAAACAGAAGCTTTCTTAGAGGACAGGTATAAAGAGATCAGCCCCTCTGTTCTTCACAATGGGAGAAGATCTGGAAATAGGGTTGTTAAATCCTGCAGACAGCACCAGCTAATGTGCTGATCCAGATGTAGCTCCTCCTTTTGCTGTGCTGCCTTTCACCTTTTCCTCAGTGAAGGCAGGTGAGACTGGCAGGCTATGTGGAGGTTGGAGATCAAGCCAGGTCAGCTGAGACTGGAAGCCTAGGGGGAACAGCAGTACAGTATCACAGTCTCCAGAGCAGAGCGGGAGGTGTTGCCCTCAGGAAAGTACTTAGAAAGTGGGAGGGTAATTGCGTGTCAGGGAACTAGGAAGGCAGCGGAAGAAAATGTCAGGTCAGGTGGTAAGGGCAAAGCTTTGCAGTGGTAACAGAGTTCCTCCAAGAGGGAAGATTACCTGAGTGTGTAACAAAGGGATGCTGCAGGCAGAGGGGGCCCCAAGGGAAAGAGGCTTGTGGGAGAGCTGTTTAAGGTAGGAATGAAAGAAGTGGTATCTGGGGTGAGCAGATGCAGGCTTGTCTGTGTTGGATTGCTGTGTTCAATCTCCATCCAATTTTTCAGGTTGTGGTAACTGGAGTTTGCAGGATTTGTGCACTGGGTGGGCTAGGTGACATGTATTCTCCTTTTCCCTTTGAAAGGAAGTTAAATTCATTGCCACTTAAACTGTTGTGGGTCTGTCTTAATTTCACATTGGTAAAAGCTGGCAGATTCCCAGTGGTGGGTCACAAAGTGGGACAGTTCTGGTAGGGCTCCAAAGCCTCAGGCAAGGTGGGGATACAGGAAACAGAGTGAGGGGAACAGAGTACTTGAATGCCTTTGGTTGCTGCCAGATGTGGCAGCACCTTTCCATCTGGGGAAGAGCCAGAGTTGAAGTCAGGGCTATTGTAAGATCTTCCCCATGTGGATAAAATCCAGATCTGCTCCATGTGTCCTACTCTCACTGCTTAACATGCCACCACATCTTGTGTATATATACACTTGTTCCTAATCTGATTGTGCCCATCTGCCTGAAGGATGGCAGAAGGGGGTACAGAGGCAACAGGAGGATAAGCTAGTTCATTATGTGACGCACAGGGAATAGCTTATCTGCCTTTCAAATGGAAATCAGCCTCAAATGGAAATTGGGAAGAGAAAATGTGCCCCATCCAAGATTCTGCCTGTAGAGTTAACCCCACTGAAGTTATCTCCAGACATCCTCACTGGTTGGGAGGAGTTGAAACATGACTGCCCACCAACTGAGCCTGTGACAGGGAAAGGAAAGCAGAACGAATGTGAAAAGGTTGGTACCTGCTGGGGAAAGTGGGCATGATTTATTGTCTGGGAGCCCTGTGTGTTTGTCATCCACATCTCTCTGGATCTCTGTAGCCTTTTTTGTACTAGAAAATGAAGGACCCAAAATTACCTTCCTGCTGTCTCCTGGGCACCCTGAAAACTGATGGAAGGGTCTGGATGGGTTCAACATCCACCTACTGCCATGCAGGAGGAGACAGCTGATCTCCACAGAGCGTGCCAAACTCGTATAAACCTGCTTTGCCACAGCAGTTTACATCAGGTCCATATATTAGGTGATGAGGGAGCCAAAATTAGTGACAGAAAAGGTTGTGCAGTATTCAAGCATGTCATGTTGTTTCCCTGTGACTGGCAGGTGTTTTATGGCACTTCAAGCCACCAAGGTTTGGTTTTGCTTTTTGAATGTCCTGGTAGGGAGAACAGGTCATAGGCCTGCAAGAGTAGGTTGCATTTTTTGTGTTTTATTTCTTCAGTGTTAACTTGGTTCACTCTTGTCGGAAGGAGACAATCTGTCTGTTCAGGAACAATGTCACAGTACTGAGCAGCTCTCATTCCTCTCGGTATAAAGTAAGAATATACTTAAACTCACATAGGCTGTCACAATAATAATTCCATGCTCTGTACAGCAACTTCCCAAGAACTGTACCCCAGTTTCTTTTGGTATATAATACCAGCCAGTGAATGGCTTTGGTTTTCTTCCTAGTTTAGAAAAAGCGTCCTACTGGAACATCTGTTTCCCAGTGATCTAAGCACAAAAATTCGGGGCATGACTCTAAAGGTCATTTTCTTATTTCTGGTCTGGGCTAGATGGACAGAATCTGACATGTGTATTTTCCCCTGATAGCATCAGCTGTGCACATTCCCAGCAGGCAAGTGAGGGTTTATGATCCATAACTACACTTTCTTGCTTCCCAGAAAGTTGTTTGTTGGTGCCAGAGGCTCCAAGTAAGTAAAGGAGCATGAAATCTACAATGAAAACAAACAACACTGAACATACAGGACTTGTAGTGGCTCTGTTTAGAAGACCTAGCAGCTGCCTGTGTCATGGTCTCTGCTTTTAGTCCAGAGGAAGACTGTGGATTGCCTAGCTGTTGAAACACTGGTCTGGGTCTCTGGATATTTGGATTTGATTTATGGCTCCATCACAGATCTTCTCTTGGGCCAAAACATGTCAGGTTTCCATATCAACAAATATAGAGTTATTACTAGTTCTTTTCCCTTATGTATTTAGGCCTCAAGATAGATCTTCAGGATATATCTCTCTTTTACTCTTAATACACATACAGTGCTTTCTATAGTGTCATCCTGATTTAAGTTGGACCCCTTAGGAGAATTAATTAATCCTATTAATAATGCATCTCTGGCTGGCTCCAGGCTCTCAAGATCATGTCATCAGTAGTTTCATTTGTTGGTTTCTGCAATATTCTGAGCTCTGTGGGGTAGACTCTGGAAGAATCAGGGGAGTGGCTGCCATGGGAAAATAGCTCCAGGTCTTACACTGAGCCTGGCACAGAATGGGATGAGATTCAGGGACGCTTGTTTTTGCTGTAAGAACATCAGATAATGGCAACAGTGGTCAGACGTTTATTTTACTACTACATTTGACTCCACAGTTTAAGGTGTTCCCAGAAATCTTGCATCAATGCTTGATCAGGATTCAGTTGCAGATAAATCAGATAAATATGTTATTCATAGAGGTTTGAGCTTCACTGCATTTTTAGGTCAGTTCAGGATTTAGGGTCTCATGTGACTAGCACATTGTCTTCTCTGTCTATGATCCAGTGACTCTTCTGAAAGGCTGAAAAATGTGTTATCTGATAAGTCTTTGGACCTGTTAAAGGTGGTTTGGCTCAGGGTCCCAAATTCTCAGGGAAACCTGAACTCTTGGCACAGGGTAGCTGAATGGTTGTGGTGCTCTGCACCTTTGTGACACAAGAGCTGCACAGAGCCTGCACTTAACATCAGGGATAGTGCAGGAGATATTTCTTGACCGAGAGAAACTCTGAAGACCTGAAAATTACTGACTTGCTGAAGTAGTGGGATTTCAACCAACAAGAAAATCTTTCTGCAGGTTGTGTAGGAATCCTGCATATGTTCTGTCCCCATCACTCAGTGTTGCACTAATTGCTTCACTTGACACAAAAACACTGCAAGAACATACTTCCTGTACACTGTCATGCAACTTTCTGGCAATCACAAGACTATCACCTACTAGGAAGAGATATGTTTCTATATCAGCCATCTTTTTTTCTATTTCTCCTTTTCTTATTTTTTTATTACATTCTTGTACTTTCTTACACAAATGTATTTCTTTTTTACAGCTATTCCTTTCTTACATTTTATTAACCTGCATCTGTTTTTTCTCTCTTTTTTCCTGCCCATTTCCTGTAAGACCAATATTTTCTTCCCTCATATTTTTGCTTCAGTTCTTATTAATTCCTTTTTCTGTTTCTGTGTCTCAGTCAGTGTGCTACCACATGAGGATCTAGAAAAACAGATGAGAGTTAAAGTTGTAGGAAAATGATACACTGGCTGGTAGTGCCAGGACACTGACTCAAGTTTAGAATAAGGTCTAAGCAGACTGTACTCCACCATCACCTGTGCACGCAATGTCCTCCCTTAAGAGATGTTCCCAGGCCCACCACAATGGGTTTTTTTGTAGTTTGCCCACCCTTTGTTCAGTTGCTTATTCTACAGACAGGTAGTGCAGTGCTTGTTATTTAGGGCAGAATTCAATTCAGTGGCTTATGAATCTGAAGGGGGATAGAGGGAGCATTTAGACAACTACACCTAAAAAATTTGTTCCAAAAAATGCACACTCAGGGAGTGTCATATAGCAGAGGCAAACTTAAATTATTGCTTTAGTTCTGAGTATACTGTCCCTACTAGAACAGATATGGCATAAAATGCAGTGGTGATAAGTGTGCTTTTGTAAAAAAGTCTCCATAGAAAGCCCGTCTCACTGCTGGAGCTAACTGGAGTGGATGAGACACTAAGAAGTTAATGACTGCAAATTTTGGGTCAGGTCGTGGGACACATCCCTGTACAAAGAATAATGAAGGATGCATTGGGTATGAGGCACAAGGAAGCCGGATTCCTACCTTGCCTGGCATACATACAGAAAACAGGTGATCTTGGCTTCTGGTCTTTTTTCACCATGAGCGTTTTTGAATTTATTAGGCCCTGCATGTGTATGTTTTAAGGACAGACACAGGTGGTTATGAGATCTAATCAGGCATTTGGAGCAGCAGTGGTGAATGGGTTTGTCCTTCCTAAGCAATTTGTGTTATCTATGAACACCATGTCTAGGAATGTAGGAAATGGGTTACTTGATGGAGAAGCTGAACACTGGTCTCTTGTTCTGGGGTATTGCACTAATCACAGAGCTACTCTTGTCAATGGAGAGAAAGAGCAGCTTCTTTAGTAGCTTCTTTTTTACAATTAAAGAGTAGGGTGAGTGCAGGTTCAGAAGAGCAGAGGTTGCAGGCTCCCCCTCTGAAGACAGGCACCTCCCAGCACTGCTGAGTACAGCAGTGTAACCTGGGCAGCCCTGGGATTTACTGTTTTCATCTGTGTCATTTTGTATTGGGGCTCCCCAGGGTGCTTTTTGGATCTGTTGTAGCAATGGTCACTTCTCCTTATGGGCTCTAGGTTTCCCTTTAAGGGATGCAGAATGTCCCAATGCTGTACTGTTCAGCATTGTGGCATCTCGCACTGGGATCTACTTTTTGTCTCTGTTTGTCTCAGTTCTACACCTGATAAAAGCTCTTTCCTGCTTTAGTGGGGTCCTGTGAAAAATCAAGGCTGTGAGATGTCCAGATCCTCCAGTGCTGAAGAAGTGGTGTGTACGTGTATGTGTACATGCCTTGCGGATGATGTGCATTTAGTGATGTATTTTGAAGCACTTGACATATTTTTGTGTGATCCCCCGAAGACTGAGAATCTGGGAAGATACTGCCCTATCCCATGTCAGGTTCCAACTGGCTGTACAAGAAGCAGGAATGACCCAGCAAACCTTCAGTTGGGGGACTTTGACTCAAAGGCGTAATCTCTGACATCACACATAAATTCCAGTGCTCATTCTTACTCAGCCAAGTCCTCTTTGTTTTTGTCATGTTTTATTTCTACCCCCTAAATTCTCCTACTGTGTTTCCAAGTGGAGGGAATGTCAATGTCTCCACGGGAGATGTCTGCTCCTTGCTCTTAGCTCTGAAAAATGTAGTTCTGTTTTGTCTGTCTCTTCACACTCTCCATCACCAGGGAGACTGAGTTCTCTAGGGCGGATGTCTGTCAGACTGACTACTGTGAGGTACTCACTTCTTTAGAAATTCAGCTGCTTGGGGATCTGAGGTAGGCACATACATATCTGTGAATAGGTGGGTCAGAAGTGAGGTTTGCTGGGAGGGACTCTGGTGACACACTGTGGGAAGGCCTCAGGAAGCCTCACTGCAGCCCAGAGGAACACAAGCAGCATGTGGGACCAAGGGACCTCTGCAAAGCAGCTGAGTACAGGGAAAATGACACTTTACGTCCCAGCTGCATAAAAAAGCAGAGTCACTCACCCTATCAATCCCCTTCAGTCCTCACGTGTTTGAGGTTTCCACATGTGGGACTGGCTGTGTCTGCCAAAAAGCCTGCTTTACCTGGGCTGCCTCCCTCCCTTCTGCCTGGCGCTGGCACAGCCGATAGCAGGAGTGCTGCCCTCCCCGAAAGGGCTGAGGACGTGAGAGGCTGCATGAGGATGCAGCCCAGCTCCCTCCGGCCACCTGCTGTCTCCCAAAAGGCTGATGGCACACTAATCAAGGACAGAGAAGGGCAGCTCCCCACACCCTCTAGTTCTTTTAACCCTGTGGTGATCACGGCATCCTTTCCCAAGAGATTTTGGGATGGAAGTGAGGGATCACAGCTGCGGAGGCTGGAGGAGTTATAGGGAGGCACAAGCAATGAAAAATGATGGGGGAAGGAGCGATGAGAGGGAGTGTGGCTGGGGAAAGGAAGAGCCACTGATATGTAGCAGGGTGAAGAGAGGGAACCATATAGAAAGACGTATGGTGCTTGGGAACAGACATGGCAATAGGGAAAAGGACAGGTGGAGAAACCACAAAGAGATGAAAGCAAACTTGACATGCTGAAACCAAGGCACTTGGCCAGTGGGTACAAATATTATGTCTGGGCCTGCCTGAGGCAGAGTTTTGTAGAAGGGGAACTACTGATGTTTAAAATTGATGGTTACTTGGGAGAAAATCACTGGCTGAAGAGATAAAATTTAAAAGATTCCTCAGTCTTTCCCTGTGGGTGGTTTCTCCTCTGCATGTCCCCTTTGTATGCTCCCTTATTAGCATTCTTGTAGCCCTGTCAGTAGCCAGGGTTACCGGACTGGCCAGCACATAGTCCCTGCCCTATGGCTCCTGGTTATCCTAGACCTGCCATCTCAATTCTTTAGTTTAATTTCTGAGCTGGGAAATAGCCAGCTCTACTTATCTGTGTCATCGACAGAGGAATCTACACTCTTCCTAGTGTATGCATCTAGTCTCTGCTTTCCCAGGTGCATTTCCCCATACTCACATTGTTTGTAGAGCGATAATGCACTTGGCAGGAGAGCTAATTCAAAAGTATAATGTCTTTCAAAGTGCAGCCTGTTCCCACCTGGTCAATTAAACTGGAACAAATCTGTGCAGAAGCACTGACCTGAGGCCAGGCACTTTGCCTCCTGGAAAGATGTGTGGTGACTTCCCCTGGGAACACCACCTCAGTCCTCCCTGGGGGTGTGAGATGGGCAGCTCATCCCCACTGTCTGCTGCCTGTCTGCTCAGGCAGATTGCAGCAGGGTCAGAGCTGGCTGATGGGTTTTCCATGCAGTACATACCTGCACAGTCTGCCCCAATCCCTTGAAGGAACAACTCCAAGAGTGAAGCCCCTATTGGAACAAGTGGTATAGATGCTTTCTCATGGATGCTGTTGCTGTCATAGACCAAAAGCCACTGAGCAGTGCCAAGCCTGTTTCCTACAGCTGTCCCATAATGTGTGTTGTCTCTGGGGAACTTGAAATTAAAGTTCTTCAGTACTAGAGATGTTTTAACCATTTCTGCCTCAAAGCTTATTCTTGGTCTCTGACCTCTCAGTAGGTGGCTTCTCTTGCTGAGAAATAGGGCTGCAGCGACAGCTGCTTCAGAGCAAACATAGTATTTCGAGACTCTTGCTGGAGTAACATGAGTTGGAAGGATGAGGCCATGCAGCCAGGCCTGTGACCTCTCCAGTTTCCAGAGCTTTCTTTGGAGAAACCTGGGCCAGAGCAGCCATGGCTCCTGTGTAATTCCCACAACAACCTCTGCTGGCACTTGCCACTGGGGAGTATGAAGGAGCTTTCCTTACACTTCACTGTAAAGCAAAGGGTAGCTGAGCAGAGCAGCGATTGTGACCTACCCTCTTGCAAATGGTGATGCAAAATATTAAAAGTATTGCCCTTCACACCTGATTGGAAAAGTACAGATTTCTTTTGAGGATTTGGTCAATAGCGTTAGCTTTCTTAATGCTTTCAGCAAAATCTTATCTTTACTGTTCAAGCTCTCCCTTCTTCCGGTTTTGAGGCCTTATTGCTGTAGAGAGTGATATTTTTTGCACAACAAAATCCAAAGAAAAAGCCCACCTTCATTACCTACAGAAGTTTCTGTGTAAGTTTTTGTTTTGCTTTTATTTTTGCAAATGTGAAAGTTAACGTTTGTGTTTGGACAAACTGTGCCCAGTAGAAATAAACAATAGAAATAAAAATACACGCTTTCAAATAGGCAACAGGTGAGTACTAGTACACAGAAATGCATATATGTAAACAAATATAGTAGATACATGAATGCAAGCAAGCAGATATATGCAAACACAAGCAAAAATACAGCTAGATATTATGTATACAGTTGTGATCATATGCATATGTACATACTTTTGTATGTATGTAGTAGCATGTGTGAAAATATATTTTTACATTTAAATGTATGCTCAGAAATAAAATCATGTACAGAAATATATATATATGTACATAAAGTAATATGGATGTACAGAGAATCCTCCAGCTGCCTACAGAAACACAGCTAAGCAGCTGTGTGCACAGCAGCCCCACACAGCCAGGCTGGCTGAATGCAACCACTGGTTTTCAAAGAGATGAGGAGGGCCACGGGCAAGCAGGTACACGTGTGTGTAGGAGGGGAGGTCAGCTGTGAAAGGGTGTAGGAATGATCCTGGAGGAGGACAGAAGGTGTGTGGAGTACCCAGAGGGAGCAATGCAAGAGCCAGAAGGGTTTGCATGAGCAGGGCAGCATCACTTGGAGGGTGAGAAAGGAGGCTGGGGAAGAGACAGAGAGCATGAATCGGGAAACACCTAGTCTTCCCTGAAAAGGGGGAAGTATAAAATAAGGGGGCAGCTTAAGGGAAGATGGCCACCCTGGCTTGCTGACACCCCGTTTACGAGGGGGAGTGGGGCAGAACTGATGGATGGAATGGAATGGAATGGGATGATGAGGCTGCATGCTGGAACCTCCTTCTTGTGGTTGACCCTGCCACTGATGCAAAGCAGGACTGACTGCATCTTCCTAAAGATGGGTTTAATCTCATTGTTCCTCAACTGCTCTGCCTGAATCTCAGTGCAGGAGTGGTGTGTGGTGTTTTGGAGCACTGCTCACATCATCCCCTTTCTCATCCTGCATGGGCTGTTCCTTGTGCCCCTGGCTACTGAGCAGCAAGCGTGGGATGCTGTACTTGGGGGGAGAGTGGAGCACTGCCACAGGGCAGCTCAGAGCAGCTCGTGCTGGGAGAGGAATGATAAACCCCTGTGTGATAGACTGGCTTAGCCATTGTTAGCCAAGGAGGTAAAACAGGCCCGCAAAGGGATAAGGGGAGGCTCAGGTCCCGCTGAGTGTTTCCAGCTCAACAGCACCTAATTTTAGATTACAATAGTGAGGGGAGTGGAGAAGGGTCAGCCAGGGGCTTTGTTTCTTTCTTGTGAATCCTGCTGCTGTAATTACACGTGATCTCAATGAGCCATTCTCACAATCTCTGCTCCCCTCTGCCCCAGGCTACAATCCTTGCTCTGTTGATGGAAAATGTAGCATGATTCGGGTCAGGTACCTGGGAGAAAAACATGGCTTGATGAGAAGTGCCTCCAGAAGTGGTGTTTGTGAATGTGCAGCTCTGCTTGTGCCCAGTGTGTCTGTGTGCTTATATGTCTGAGCTGTTGTGTCAATATCTGTGTGTCTTAATGTGTGTATTTGCTGGGGAGTGTGTAGGTATAGTGGGTGGGTTCAGCTCTGCATACTGTATGTGTATGTTCTCGCCCTTCATGTAGTTTTCTCTTACTAATGTAGAGGTGTGAGAAGTACACCTAAATGGGGACATGAGATAAGGCAGTTTACACTGATGAAACACCTCCACTCCATGCCATGGGGTGCAGGCCCAGACTGGCTCCATGTGCCAGCAGGCAGCATTCCCTAGCACTTATTCCACTGGTGCTGGATTGACCAGGCTAGGCATAAAATGCTGCTATGAGGAAGCCTGTGCTTTCTGATTGGTATCTGTGTGACTGAAACACTGCAGCTGGTTAAGCAGCCAGAGAACATTGTCTAGCTGCATTGTCAAACTTCCCATCATCCTTTCATCAGGCTGGAACAGTGCCCTGCACGTACCAAAGAGAGTTTCTTTATATCTCTTCCAGAGATAAATTGTTTCACCCCTTCCTTAAAAATAATATTTTACCATCCAAATATAGTAATTTCTTGAGCAATATGAAGTAAAGATTAGTTTTGTGAAGACTCATCAGAAACAACCCAGTCCTTCTGCATGTACTGTTCAGCCCTTGGGAAAAGAAAACAAGGAAAGGGGTCTCAGCTGACTGGCAACCCTAATTCCCTCTATCTCATACCTTCTGTTCCTCTCCAGGCCTCCTCATGCACCGACCCCCAGCCCAACCTCTTTCCTGAGCCAGGTGTACCTTTCTATTGTTATGCTGCTGCTCAGGACTTTGCTAGGAAATTCTCTTTGTAATTTTACTCCTTAGTAAAATTTGGCTTTTTTCTTATGCTGATGGTTTTAACTGAACTTCATTAACCAGGTTGTTTTCTTACATTGCCCTTCAAATTCAGTTTGTTGCTCAGGGTGGAGAAAAACACAGTGAGATGCAGTGGCTGATATATATAAAAACCCCCATACCACAGATATTTTAGCCAAAGCCTCTGACTTCTGCCCTGCAGCCTCCTGCTAGCTCACTTGTGAGCTCCCATCACAGGTCTGCTGCTGTCTCCACTGCCCCAGCTGCTGCAGCATCCCAGTCCAGGACTGGGACATGGGCTTTGGGGAAGTTTCAGACATAGTTAACCTGTACATTCCAGCGAAAAGGAGGTAGAAAGTGAGAGAGATCATAAGAAAAGTAGTTACTTATGGAACAAAATATATTTACAGCATTCTCTGTGAGTTTCGTGCACGTCCTGAATTATTGCTATTCTTAGGTATGGACCAATGTTAGAATAAAACAAGATAAATAAACAACACAAGAAAAAGGCAAATGCACATGTATATAGCTTCTCTCTTTGCTAGAAAGCCTGGTTTCACAGGCAACATCAATCAGAAAAAAAGGGCAGGCTTGTGGGCTAGATGCTGGTCAGGAGTATTTCCAATCAAAGCAAAAGAAGAGGACAAAGCCTGAAGTGTTATAGGAAGTGGGACTAGGAAACCTTAGATGACTTTCTAGAGGTTATCAAGTCTCTTGTGTAGCACCAAGATAGGTAGAGGAAACAGAATTTTCAGTGCTATGCTACTGTTTCTGATTTACTCTCCAGCATGTAGGTTTCTGTAGAACTATTCATTCTTTTAATACAAGTTACTTCCTCTTTGTGAATATTATTAAAGTGTTAAATATTGGTTTCCACAGGTTGTGGTGTTTGGTGGGGTTTTTTGTGTTTTTTTTCCTCTTTTTTTTTTTTTTTTTTTTTTTTTTTTTAAAATGGTTACTTCCCCTTTGCAAGTGATTGTTAAAGTATTAGAAACTTTTTACTTCAGTGAGTTGATTAACTGACTAGGTTTATTACCAAAGATTTCAGACATTAACTCCAACCTACACTGCACCGTGGTAGAGGGCAGATTCAAAACTGACTGATTTAACGATATGATTTCTCCATTTCTATTCTGTGCTCTTTCAGTTGGGTAATTCTGTAGCTTTCTCGTGTACCTCTCTCTGTTCATCTTTTCTGACTATTCACAGGTTATCCTTTTTTCCTCTGGTATTTTGCTACTGCCTTTCCTTCCTTTCCTCTTGTATTCCTCTGCCTTGCCGTTCTAATCTGCTTTAGTACTTTTTTTTCTTTACCTCATTACGTCTATTTGTTTTTGCCTTCTGTCTCTCCACTGGTTCTTTTCTCACTCTCTTAACCTCCTGTTGTTTATAGGCCAGCCTACATCCCACCCATCTTCTTGTTTCTCTCTTTTATCTTTCCTCCTTTCCCCCCCACTCCTTCTAACCTCCTCTCAACAATAAAAGTTACTCATGGCTTGAGGGGGAAGCATCTGGCCCATGCTGGCTCTCATTCTCTCTCTTTTGTTCTGAATGCTCTTTTGTTATAAACACAACAAATAGAAAAGCACAAAATCAGCTCTCAAGGCAAACACTGCATAGTAATCCTCCTTGTCCCTGCTCCTCTTATCTCTGAAGAATTTGTTCTCCAGGCAAAAGAAGAAGGAATATGAGAAAGGGTTCGCTAAACTTGGAGGCGAAAGATAGAGGCTTAGAAAGAGCTTCATCATATGGGGCAGCACCACTGAACTGAAAGTTGAGCAGATTTGACAAAGCAGGTAATGCAAGGTGAAACATAGCTTGCCAGAAGCTTGGACAGCACAATGATGACCCTGTGATTGATCAATCCCTGGATCAGTCCCTGTTCCCATTAGGTTGTGGAGGCATGGTCAGGATCAAAAATGTGAGTTTGGGCTTTTTTTTAGGACCCAATTTTTGGTGCCTTCTCCTCATTTGTGCCTTGAGCCAAGGCCTTGTGTATATGAAATATGTTTGCCAGAGAACTATACCTGCTGGATCTCCACTGACGTTCTCAAAAAGCCACAGCAAGGTGATTCTGTGGGATCACTTGCCAGCTTCAGTCTCTCAGATAAATTAAAATATGAACAGCCTTGCCCATTGCCGTGGCTCTTGCTTAATATTAGATATGGATTCTCTGACTAAACGAGCTTTCCTCAGAAAACACAAGTTCCCTGAAAATGAAACGTTAGTTGGCATGCACTAGTTTAGACATGCAAGTGTTCTCAAAGCTAAAAAGTAAAAAAGCTTGTTAAGCAAAAGAGAAGCCTTTCCCAATCCCCATAGCTCTGTGGTTAGGATACTGGTGTTTAATGTGGGGCAGCCAGCATCGAGTCCTATCTGGGACCGGTTCTGCCTGGCCCTTCCCTTAGCAATCTTATGTCTGGCTGTCCACGTGCAGTGGCCCTCTATCCTAGCCAGTTAATGCATTTTGCATAATATACCAGTATTCTATTCACAAAAAGACTAGGTGATTAGTTTTACTTGTGCAGTATCAGATAGCTCTGCTAGGGAGGTGTTAAGGTACTTCTCCCAACAATGATCTTCAGAATAATTAGCTGAAATGTGGGAGGTAGGTGTGTGTCCTAGGACAGAAACAAAACTGGTATTTAAGAGGAACAGCCTGTGATGCAAATTTCAAATCTAAATATTTAAGTATAAACAGACAGGGGCAAAACTCAGCGAAATGGGTGTTTTCCCCATATTCCTTGGGAAAATTTGGGTTTCAGTGATGCATTTTGAGCTTGTGTCTAGTTTTTACTACTGTTTACTTTGCCAGCTCTGTAAAATAAAGAAGTACTACTCATTCAGTTTTGCATTATGTGTTGGAGATTTAATTTTCAGCTTAACTCTTATTGCTTCTAAATTGGACTGGTAGCTAAGTATTTATTTAATCTAGTTGAAGTTTGGATTGCTCAGCACTAGCAACAGATACATGTGGGTTAAGAATAAACAAGGAATGAGCACATTTCAGAAGAATGCAGTTTGAAAATTGCCTCTGAACTTCGGATATGCTTAGAGCCTCTACAAATAGGGCAACTATTCACACTAACCAGTAAATTAGTATTTCCAGAGCTAATTCCAGAGTTTGAGACAGCTGGATGATCAGATTCAAGGTGGAATTTGCTGTGCTTGCAAACAAATGGAAAATAAGCTAGGAAAAGGAAAAACAAAGGTGAGCCAAGACTAGTCAAACAAAGATTGTTAGGGAATTAGGCCAGACACAGCTCCTTGCTCCCAGGTGCAACCAGTACCAAGGCTGACCATGTAGGCATGTGCATAAAAACACACATACCCACTTGTATATGCACAGCTGCCACACGGATCTACACAGACACACAGTGCATTTACACAGACAGCACTAATGGCCTCACGGAACAAGCAGGATGGGGGCCCAGTAGTGGGAAATATACATCTGTACATATGTAAATATGATAAAGTGGCTCCTTCCAGGAGCTGGGCTTAGACAGTCTGACTCCAGATAGCAGTCTCCCTGATGATGGCACAAGGCTGCAGCACCGCTCCTGTTGCTGATACACACACACACATGGACCCAGGTGCGTGCATGGCTGGCCAGGACAATCCTGGTCCCCCCCAGTAGCCAGCCTGCCATGGCCTCGCCCTTAGAGACAAGTAGACACCAGTGGTTCTCACCCCTCTAGACCTCCAGACCCCACGGTCTCTCCGGCAGCTGGCTGAGATCATCCTGGTCTCTCCAACAGGCAGCTCCTATGCACTTCACCTGGTTGCCATCTGTCTGTCTGGATCTCTGTTAGTGCTCACATCCTCACCTGCACACCCGTGCTCGGTGTGCCCTGGGCACAGGGGCCGCCGTGACGAGGCACTCAGACCTCCATACACACCACACCACCCCCCACCCCCAAACAGAGAGCATCTCGCCGAGGAAAAGAGTTAGAAAGAAATTAACGAGATAGGGCAAACTGTGCTAATCGAGTTCAGGACAAGGCTGGACGCTTGTGCTGACCAGCTGAGAGTTTATATGCAACTGTCCCTTTTTCTCCCCTCATCTCTCCCTTTCCGCTCTTTGTTTTCTCTCCTAAACTTCCCATAGTAAGTCCTGTGCAATCCCAGAATTCTCTTCCCCTGCATCCTGTGAGGTGTCGGGTGCCCCTTGCATGCAGCACCGCATCTCCCCCAGTCTGAAAGGCGCTCCAGCTTTGGCTTTGTGATGGATTTTGCACCTGGACAATAGGGCTGATGGCTCTCCTGGGACGGCACCTGGCTCAGGCAGGGTGTCCCCTCCTCTGAGTCTTTAATTCTAGGTTGTCACCTGGCATTGTGCCCCTGTTTTCCTCCGGGTGTGTGAAAATGGGGCCTTTGATGTGCTAATGACTCTTGTGGTGGGCCTCGGAGTAGCTGGGGCAGAGTCTTAGCTGGGGCCCTCCTTCTGCCATTGTCTCTCCGTGCTCTTTTGTGGGTGTGAAGAGGAGCTTTTGTCACATAGCCTAAGAAAGAGGACAGTGCAGGCATCCCTTGCCTTTCTACACAACTTCTGCTGGGAATATTTCAACAACACACAAACTTATAAATATACCATGAACATTTGTCAACCTCACTCACCCTTAAAATAAAAGGTAATTTATTGAGGATGAGTGAGGGAAAGCTTTGACCTGTTAATTTCTAGTTATGTGTGGCCAGGTGACCAAGCCAAATAAACAACAGAAGTGAATTTAAAATATGATTGTTCCAGTTCCCCAGAATCTGATGACAAAAGTGGTGCCTGGTCTCAAGGTGTTTTTCCCAACAATGAAAAAACAGGATAAGTCAGCTTTCTCCCGATGTCCTCGCACCCATCCCCAGCTCTCAGCTGTTGCCATTTTCTGAAGTCGAAGTCCTTGAAGGTTCTTAATGCAGTGAAGACTTTTAATTGTTTGACAGCAGTTATGCCTGAGATTCAAAGCACAGCCCTTCATTATTCTCCTGGAAGAGTTTGGCAATTGTTTGACCTGAAGGATAGACAGTAAATGACTACGGAGCACAGTAGTGTGGTTTGATTTCACCAGAGAATGGTTTGGGTTAGAAGGGACCTTAAAAATCATCTAGTTCCAATCTGCCTGCCATGAGCAGGGACATTTCCTATTAGACCAGGTTGCTCAAAGCCTCATCCAACCAGGCCTTGAACACTTCCCGGGACTGGGCATCCACAATTTCTCTGCACAATCTGTGCCAGTGCCTCACCACTCTCACAGTAAGGAATTTCTTCTGATTATCTAATCTAAACCTGCCCTCTGTCATTTTAAAGCCGTTCCTCCTTGTCCTGTCAGTACATGCCCTTGTAAGGAAGGCTGCAAGTCTAGGGCTAAATGCAGCTTCAGCTTTGCCCCCGTAGATTCTAGCATCTTAGGAAAAAAAAAAAATTTTGAAAACAAAACATCCAACCAACCAACAAAAAAAAACCAAAAAAAAACAAAAAACAAAAAAAAAACAAAACCAAAACCAAAAAAACCCCACCAAACAAACAAAAAACCCAAACAAACAAAAAAACCCAACACAAAAACACAAATCCTCCAAACACAGCTATCCAGTACTGTGCCACATCCACAGCTTTAGGAGGTGGGATAAGCACCCAGAGAGCAGAGCATTTGACTTCATGCTCCTGTCCCTGCTGCTTATGTGGCTGCCTCTGCACCGTCACTGCCGGCCTCGCTGCTCTGGCTTACAGACTGAATAATAACATTTTTCAATACAATAAATAATACATAAAGATGCTGCTTTACGTCGCGCAGCCGCTTTCGGCACAAACCACCAGCACTGTACCACTAGCCAGCCAAAGTCCGTGCGCGGCATCAGCGGTGTGGCGGGTCCCTGTCCCCCCATCCCGTGCCTTTCCCCGTGCCTCCCTGCGGAGCGGCATCAGAGCGTGGCGTATCCCTGTCGCCCCATCCCTGCGGAGAGGGCAGCGGGCCGCGGCTCCATGCCCGCCCGGCGCCCTGGCACGCCCCGCCCGCCGCGCTCCATCACCGCCCGGCCGCTCGGCACGCAGATTCCCGTCACGGAGTGGGGCGAGCTCGGACGCATGTTTCGTGATTTCTGCTATTTTTTTTCCTCTCTCCCTCTCTCTCTCTCGCAATGACAGGATGCCGGGTGGCCCCGCCCTTCCCTCCGTCCGTCCGTCCCTCCCTCCCCTGCATGGCGGGGCTATAAGTGCGCGGGGCGGGCGGGCGCGCACCCAGTCTCGGGCGTGGGCGGACGCGGAGTCGCCTCGTGTCCTGGTGCTGCTGCTCGCGGGTTCCGTTAGGCGGGCACGGCCGGCCGTTCGCCCGCAGTCGTTCCCCGGGAGCCGCCGACGATGGATGACAAAAAGGTGGGATGGGTGGATGGATGAATGGGTGGGGAGCGCCCGTTACTTCCCGTCCTTTTCCCCTTCCCCGCCGCGGCGGTGCAACCCCGGCGGCTCCGGCGGGGGGCCGGGCAGGAGGGGGGATGCTGTCGCCACCGACGGGCGGCTGCGGTTCGTTGCGGCTCGGTGGCCTCCGCTGCCGCCGCCTCTCTGGGGGCGGCAGCGAAGATGGATGCGGTGGTGGAGCCGGCAGGATCGCCGCTTGGCCCCTCGGCGGGTGGCTCTGGATAAGCCTCCATCTGCCGGGAGGGGGAGGGCACAGTTTGGGATGGGTTATTGCAGGTCGCAAGATCGATTTGGTTTCGAGCTCGTGGCCTGATGATGCACATGATGCTGCCCGTGTTTTAGGGTATTGATCACGAGGTTTGTTTTGCTGGCAGCGCCGCACTCGGTTTGTCCGAGGGTTTAGGATGCTAAAAGGGCGATTGCTCTTAAAGGCTTTTTTTTTTTTTTTTTTGGTGGTGGTGGTGGTATGACTCAGAGAGGTACTTTAAATTTCAAGAAGACGGCACAGCGTATCCTTCCCCTCCTTACCCTATGGAGAGTAGGGGACGTGTGTCGGTGTGGTAGCTCATCAGCAGCTGCGAGTGAGGTGTGCAGCGGTGGCGTGAGCTTGTGAGTGCGTGTGTCTGAACGTACCGAGGGAGACGGCACATACCCGGCGCGGGATGCCGGGGGATTATAATCAGACGGGAACAGCAGAGTCGGGGAAGGCCGAGACCTTCATCGCCATGTTGATGGGAGATGCGGGCAGTGCCAGAGGATGAGGCAGAGAGAAGAGGAGCGCCTGATCAAGGTCGCTCAGAGGAGCGCGGAGAGGCCGCTCCCGCCGGGCTCAACAAGTTGTACAGCTCTGGGGTTGCAGTCAGGGAAGGAGGCGAGCTGGTGAGGAGCATCCCCTGGATAAGGAATGCTCCTGATGCCTGTGGTCGGAGGGAGGGGTGGTGGTTTGAATTCCTTGCTGGTGTACAGACCTCTGCCTTGAGCCTTTAGATAGAGTGGGTGTAGCTGTACTATTTTTGAGCTCCCTGTTTGCCTTTTGGGAAGTGAGGCACTTGCAGCAGTAACAAATGATCCATACATTAGATCACGGTCTGGCTCACTGGAAGGGATGGGTGATGCCGTGTGATGGCTGGGTGGTTAGGAGACTGGGCAGGAGAGGGATAGCTGGCAACAGCCAGGAGAAGGAAGTATGAAGGAGGGTAGAACAGCTAGCCTCCTCATAGCTTATGTGTGTGCAATATAGGTAAGGGGTACCCACAAAACAAGTACCCGTGGTCCCTCCTGCAGCCAGAAGGAAAAGGTCAGCTGTGATCACTGCATGCCATGACAAAGCAGAGTCCTGGGGTAAAGGTGCTCTTGTGTTGAAGATGTGAAGGGCTGGTTTTTTTTGTTTGCAGCGTAACTGTACCTGCTGGCTAGAGATGACCTGGCCTTGGATCCAAAAGGTGCTTAGATACTGCAATGCCCTTTTACAGGCATCCAGAGGCTTTGAACAAGCTGTGTCCTTGTGGTTTTGTGCCAAATTTCCTCGAGACAAAGATGAGGGGAGCAGTCATAGGGTGCCAGGGAGAATGCCTGGACTGCCTAGAGTGTGTTCAGGTGTGAATGCTATCTCGGTGGTCATCTGCCCCTTGTACCCTCTTCTCTCTTACTGACCTCGGCAGGAAGAGAACTCAGTCTTGAGACATTTGCATGATGTAAGTGGGGAAACCATGCCTGAGAGTAATTTCCCCAGTTTCTGTTTACTGAGGCCATACTGGTAGGTGTCCTAGGGTTGTGTAGGCCAGAAGCACGTGCATGCTTGGCTTGAAAGATTGGTGAAGATGGTACTGACAGAAGGCTATTGTCAAAAACTTCTGGGCAGTTTTAGGAGCCCTTTTTCCTAGAGCTGGACCAGAAAGTGAGAGACTGCAAGAGCTGTGACAGTAGGCCCCACCAAGTACTTTACTCTGCCAGTTTAAGTACAATAATTGGAAAGTCTTGGAAAAGGGACTGTTAATATTTTTGGAAAATATTCCAATCCCTCCTGAGACAGAAACACGATCTTTCCAAATTGTGCCAATTCAAGCACTGGTCGCCTGAGTGCCAACTCCTGAGTCACCTGCTCCCGCACACCTCCCTCACTTGGAGCTGGCTTAAATGCCACAAGCTTCAGAAACGAATAAAACAGTCAGATGCTTTTCACTGACACTTACATTTCTCAGTATGTGGGACTTCTGAGGGTTGGACCTTCAAGCTTTCTCAATGGCTCTGAGCGCTCAGCAGTTTTTATTTTAGTTTAATAGAGATTCGCATATACTGAAATTTCAGGGAGTGTGCTTCGTTTTAAATACCAACTATTGCCACAGCTTCAAGAAAAATAAGCGGGAAGGTTGGCAGCAACTGCCACCTCTGAGGCAGGCTGCTGTGCCAGCTGCCCTGGGGCAGGGTTGGGAAGCTCTAGCCTGGGAAAAACAAGGTTGTTGCTGAAGAGTGCATGTTGTAACTGTTAGGAGTGACTGCCAGTGTAGCTCATGGGCAGATCTGAGTTTATGGGAACTTGTCTGCTGTCACAGGGAAGTTAGACCCTTCTTTCATGACATGCCAGAGATCAGCAAAAGCTTCTGTAAAGCAGATCAACCCAAAATAACAGCTACTAATGCAGCCAGTGTATTCATTACTAATGAGCTGAGAATAGCTGTTGAAGGTCAGGAGATAATAAAGGGGAGGCCCTGACAAGCCTTCCTACTTGCAGTCACAGAACTTATTCCTTCTGTACAGTTGTATTTCCCTTTCCAGGGCAGGGGATCCAGGGGATGCTCTTGGTACTCACACTTGCTGGATTAAAGCCCATTACCTGCCCTCAGTGCACTTACTTGCACATGGCACCTATGAGCTGCAGCTGCTGCTCACGCTAGAGAGAAACTCAAGTTGCATAGAAAACCAAATTAACTAAATAATTGTTTCCTCTCTCTTTCCACAGAAGATCACAGCACCCCTTATCTATGCTGTTTGCATTGCTGCCATTGGATCTCTGCAGTTTGGGTACAACACTGGTGTAATCAATGCACCTGAGAAGGTGAGAGGAAGAATGAGATGGTATGAGTGAGGGGCTGATGAGAAGACAGTGGTGCACAAAGGAGAGGAGCTGTCTCCCGAGCTAATATTTTTTGGTTCTGGTTTATGAAGTGAATAAGACATCTAAGCCCTTCCCCGCCCCCACTCCCTGCCCCTTTCAAATAGAACACTGGACAGGAAGGGCAAACTTTTGGGGAGGAGATAGAGCACACAGAGAGGTTAATTCTCTTCATTAGAAGCAAGGAGGGGGCAGAAGGGCTCCATCTACCATATGTGGTATGTGGAGGAATGTGAGCCACTTCAGTTTTGAGTCAGAATAAATCAGCCGTGGCAGAAAGAATGTAGAGAGCAGTGTGCAGAAAACAGTTGAGGGTTGGTAGGGATTGCAGTTGCCCTAGTTTAGTTTATTTCAGGTTTATTTATTTTACTTGTTTATTCATTCCTTGTGTTAAGTATAGATTCAATGCTCGCAAAAGGGTTGTGACTTGGACACAGTGACCAAATCATCTCATGACTGTAGCCTAAGAAAGAAGATATGAAGAAAATGAGATGTGGTTTTCATGTAACTTTAAGATGGTTCCTCTCTCAAGAACTGAGTCACCAATACCACATCCACTCTGTCTCCGGGAAGAGATGTCACATCACCGATGGGGGATGGGGTCTGTCCTCCCTAGCTAACGTCCTGCTGCCATCTGCTGGGAGTAGACACTCTGTACCCCCTAGCCCATGCAGAATTTCCCTCATTATCCAAGAGGGTGCCTTGGAAATCAGTATTATGGCCCTGTTCCATTGCCATGGGACAACAAAGGGTTGTTTTACATAATGCTGTGTTTGAGGCTTACTTCAGTGAAGCCTTGTGACTATTTCCAGACCAGAAAGCCCATCTCTGCTGCCAGGGTTTTGGTTTTGCCAAAATGTTCTCTTCCATTCTCTGTTCACATTTTCTTGTTCCCTTTCACTCCCGTCTCACACCTGCTCCCAAGAATCACCAATGACTCACCTAATCCAAAATATTCAGAAAATAAGCCTGTTTTCCCTAATAAACACTGCTGTGCCATGTGTACCCTGCCTTCCCATCCCATTCAGTGATGTAATCTCTCCCTTATCACACTGCTACTTCCTTTCTGTACACCATCATCTTCCTCTCGTATGACTTGTTGGTGATTTTTTTTTTTTTGTGGGGGGGGTGGGGGGGCACTCTAGTCTTGTTTTCATGGCAGTAAGAGGCAGAAGGAGGACAGTAGTCTCCTCTCTCCCCAGTGCAAAATGCCTCCCTCAGGATTGTAACTCTGCCTCCACCTGATCTCTTGTAGATCATCCGGACGTTCTTCAACAAAACCCTGTCAGATAGGACTGGGAAGGCTGTCTCCCAAGAGCTCCTCACCTCCTTGTGGTCTCTTTCTGTGGCCATCTTCTCAGTAGGAGGTATGATCGGCTCCTTCTCAGTCAGCCTGTTTGTCAACAGATTTGGCAGGTAAGTTGGGAAGAGGGTTACAATCTGTTAGGGTTTTTTTCCCTTCTATACCATGGAGTGTTGGGAGGAAGAGGGCAGAGGTGAGCAGAAGGGAGAGGAGATCTCTGGGAAGGAAACAAGAATGTGTGGGCTGCAAAAAGAAAGGAAGGGTTTCAGGCCAAGCCAGAAGCTGAATGGGAATTATTCTGTTCTCTTCCCAGCCCTGAGATGGGAGATTATGGTCAAGTTTATCCCTCTCCCAGTGATTTTCCTGTTGCTAGTTTTAAGCTCAGTCTTGACATCTTTACCCTGACAGGAGGAACTCCATGCTACTGGTGAATGTCTTGGCCTTTGCTGGTGGCCTTCTCATGGCCTTCTCCAAGGTAGCAAAAGCAGTGGAGATGCTGATTATTGGCCGCTTCATTATTGGTGTCTTCTGCGGTCTCTGCACCGGCTTTGTGCCCATGTATATCAGTGAGGTCTCACCTACCAGTGTCCGTGGAGCCTTTGGCACCCTCAACCAGCTGGGCATTGTTGTGGGCATCCTGGTGGCTCAGGTAGGCTTAGCACAACCTCATCCTGCCTGTGGAAGAGGGAAAGGAGGGCTGGGGGAGGATGAGGGGGGTTGTATTTGCCATCAGGTGTAGTGCATGGTCCTGTAATACTGGGGTGGGATTGAGGAATTGAAGTGTTTAAATCACTCCTATTTCTCTCCAATTCTTGGTGTAGATCTTTGGCCTGGAGGGAATCATGGGGACTGAAGCGCTTTGGCCGCTGCTTTTGGGATTCACTGTCCTTCCAGCAGTCCTGCAGTGTGCAGGTCTTCTGTTCTGCCCCGAGAGCCCCCGTTTCCTATTGATCAACAAGATGGAAGAAGAGAAAGCGCAAGCAGGTAAGAACTCATCTCAAAGGGGCAGGGCGGTGTTCTGGCTCCCAGCCTGCACTGAGCTTGAGTGGGAGGCCAGGGCGGACTCTGGAGCCTGTGGTGGATTAGGGTGTGACTCCCAGAGGGCATCAGGCCTGGGCTACCCTCCCATCCTTTAGGTTGCACCAGTGCCAGAAAGCATGAGAAATCTGGCATTCCAACAGAGGCTCCAGGTGGGATTAAGATGTGAGGAGTGGCACCTGGCCTGGTGGGAAGTAGCAGCAAAAGCTGCTGCCACTCTACCAGCTCCTCCTGAAAGGCAGGAAATAGGATAACATTTAACAAGGAGCTTGAAGGGCTGGGATCAGCTCTGGCAAGAGCATGAACAGAATTTGGGATCAAATATAAACTTCAAGATCAATCAACATGAGTGGGGCATGAGCCTGATTTTGATGCTGGTCACAGCACTCTGACCTGGGTTGAAAAGATGAGCAAGGCTGCATGTAGAGACCTGGTCTTCCCCATGTAGCAGGCCCAAACACCGGCTGGCAGGTGTTCCACTCTTCCTCCTGTGCCCTCTCTGAAATAACAGGGCAGGATACACACATGCACCCATGGACAGAAGGTGTGTGTGTGTGCGTGTGTGTTACACCTGACGTTTTTGGATTCCTCCCTCCAGTTCTGCAGAAGCTCCGTGGTACACAAGATGTGTCTCAAGACATCCAGGAGATGAAAGAAGAAAGTGCTAAAATGTCTCAGGAGAAGAAAGCAACTGTGCCAGAGCTCTTCCGTTCTCCAAACTACCGTCAAGCCATTATCATTGCCATTATGCTGCAGCTCTCCCAACAGCTCTCTGGCATCAATGCTGTGAGTTATCTTCCTGTCCCATCTGCTGGCCCTCTCTTATCTCTGCCTAAACTTGCACTTGCCACTGATGCAGAGAGAACTGTGCTTCCAAAAACCTCTTTGTGCCTTGACTGGAGGTCACTGTTCTGTGATATGGCAAAGATGGCTGAAACAGAAGGTGGATGTTACATTGGCCTTCACTTTTCATGCATCCTGGCAAGATGCTGCAGCCTTGCACCAAGTGAATGAACTTTGACTGGAAGCATGCTGTTTTATATTGTGGAGTGCTGCTTAGAAACTCCCTGTTGGGGTGTGCAAGCCAGTGAGGCAGAGAACGAGGGACATGCTCTCAAATATGGGATCATGACTGTGACCAATTTCTGCTTCTCTTCCCAGGTATTCTACTATTCTACTGGGATTTTTGAAAGAGCTGATATCAAACAGCCTGTGTATGCCACCATTGGAGCTGGTGTGGTGAACACTGTCTTCACTGTTGTGTCGGTGAGTGGAACAGGGCCTGGGCCTCTGTGGGAGATGTGGCTGAAGACAAGTAGCCAGGCTGTGGCACAGCACTGGGCTACGTAATGAGCTGTAGGAGCAAAGAAAAGAGTGCATCAAAGGCATTTGTGGGAGGAGAGGTAGGCAGAAAAATGTATTGGTTTTTTTTTTTAGATGAAAGGGAAGGTGAAAAAGGAGCACATGGGGGAGAAGTGATGAGAGAAAGCAGTAGCAAGAGTCAGAGTAGAAAAACTTGTGCTGAAGATGGTGCAGCCTGGTGACCTGCAGTGAGATCAGCACTGTCACTGAGGGTTACAGGCAGATGAGAAAGAGGTGCAGGACACACTGAGCAAGGAAGCCTGTCTTGTTGCCAAAGTAATGGATTTTTCTTCTTCCCTTTTTCTAGCTCTTCCTGGTGGAGCGTGCAGGGCGCAGGACCCTCCATTTGGTTGGTTTGGGTGGCATGGCTGTGTGCGCTGCTGTTATGACTGTAGCTTTAGCTCTGAAGGTGAGTAATCAGTTCTCTTGTCCATGGTGACCCCAGCAAGGGACCTTATAAGACTTTACGTCTGCTTTGCTCTGCACTGCTGCCCTCTAGGCAGGTGGAGCTGGGGCTAGGTCTGAGTGTGCAGTAGAGAGTGCAATTTTCTAACTCTGGAAACTGCTGCAGTGTTCACAGTGCAGATGAGAAAGTTGCGACACTGGACCTGGCATTATGCTGTGCCATGTTTGCCTCAAACTGCAGCTTTTTTGTTTTCTTGCAGGACACTGTGGAATGGATCAAATATATCAGCATTGTTGCCACTTTTGGCTTTGTGGCTCTCTTTGAGATTGGCCCTGGCCCTATCCCGTGGTTCATTGTGGCAGAACTCTTCAGTCAGGGCCCACGGCCTGCAGCCATGGCAGTGGCTGGGTGTTCCAATTGGACTTCCAATTTCTTGGTGGGAATGCTCTTCCCCTATGCAGAGGTAAGTTCTGGTTTATAAAGCATGGTGAGAGCACTGCAGCATTGGAATAGCTGTCCAGAAAGGCTGTAGAATCTCTGTCCTTGGAGACTTCAACACATGACTGTATGACCTTTAATAACTTGACGTCTCCTGGAAGCTGTCCCTGTTTTGAGCAGAGGGCTGGTGAGTCTTCCAGAGATCCC
The DNA here is from genome assembly GCA_035583155.1 of Acropternis orthonyx. Taxonomy (NCBI): domain Eukaryota; kingdom Metazoa; phylum Chordata; class Aves; order Passeriformes; family Rhinocryptidae; genus Acropternis; species Acropternis orthonyx. The sequence goes on from JAWWEU010000001.1 coordinate 29,657,143, forward strand.
TGAGTCACTGTTATCATTGTTACTGAAGGTTAGCAGTGCTGTTGCTCACCTTATATTCTGATGTCTCAACTGCTTGTTGCTTCCAAATAGTTGAAAGAGCCATCTTAGTAGGCACATCAAGGCTTTCCCTTTAAAAACCTCAATTTTGATCACCCCTAGGAATATTAAAGTCTTTCCAAAGCCCACAGGAACATGATTCCCTTTTTAAAAAACACTGTGATGAGAAAAACTAAGGGCATTCTTGGAGAAAGGTGTTGGAATTTTGACCTGTGAACAGCAAATGACCTTGCATTTAGATTTATTTTCAAATTAAAACCTCATGCTTTTGTCTCCCCTGCAGAAACTATGTGGCTCCTATGTCTTCCTCATCTTCCTTGTTTTCCTGGTCATCTTCTTTGTCTTCACATTCTTCAAAGTGCCGGAGACCAAGGGCAGGACTTTTGAAGACATCTCCAGGGGCTTTGAGGGACGAGCAGCGTCCAACCCTACATCCCCTTTAGAGAAGAACCCCATGGTGGAGCTGAACAGCATACAACCTAACAAAGAAGCTGCCTAAGATTCATAAAACACCCATTCTTCAACTCTTACATGCTTAAAGAGTCATTAAAGGAATGAGCAAAGAAAACCATGAGAACTGGGACATTTTTCCCCTCCTCAATTGCTGCTATTTTCACCCATATGCTCGCCCATTCTGCCAGGCTTCCCAGCATTAAGCAGATCTGATATGGGTGATCTGCCATACTGGAAAGCACCTGGCACTTGCAAAAATAATCTCATCTTCCCTGTCACAAACATCAGGAGAACAGAGAAGAGCTGGCAATGTTTTTTTGCTTTTCTCACGTAAAATTGCCATTTGAGGTTGACATACTTATGCACACAGTGACCGTTATGTATTTGAATCTAATTACTATTTTTGTAGTGAGTTAAAGTGACCTGCTAAACAAGTCCCCAGCCCTTTGAGTCTATTTTGTGTGCGTGTGTACAGTGTTACACTGGAATTTAGCAAGCCTACCAAAAAAAGCCAGATTGCTTTTTCTTATCCAGTGTGCACTTTTTTTAGCCTCAGGAAAAAGGGGACCAAGTCACATGCATATTTTTTCCTGCTCTTTTATTTTTTTGTATAGACAAACTGAAAGCATACTTTTACTTCAGTTTATTTATTTGTATGTCACTTTGTAAATATTTATTTTTTTAATGGTGTACAAAAATGTACAGATAAAGAAATTGAAGACCTTTAAGAGAAATAGCTAATCTAACAAAAGATGCTGTAGACTTGAGGTGCAATAAGACTGTAAAGGAGAAATGTGGTACTAAAAAGGAGATTGAGCATTTTGGGTGGTATGTACAACAGAGCCAATGATGCACATTACCTTTAAGTTATTTGTGCCCTCTGGAAAGAAATTCAAAGAATTGTGTACTTTTAAGAAGAGGTATGTTTCTCCACCAAAATCTCTGTTATTAGGGATTTTTTGGTGGCTATTTTAAATAACTATTCCCAAGTGTTCATTAGGAAGTGTGGTATTGCAGCTTACAACGGATGTTGTTAGATTATATTTTTGGACATGGTTTTAAGCATTCTATGGATGATTGAGGGTGGTAATTGCTAACCAGAAGGTAACTTTTCCTGCCTTCTCTTTTTTTTTTTCAGCTTCTCTGTTGTATTCTAGTAGGTCATAAAGTCTGAAATTTGCAGGTTGTTACTTAAAGGAGTGCAAGGGCAAAAATTATTTTTCAAAGCTGTATTTTCTTAGCAGTTGTTCCTATAAATATTACAGAGGCATGTAGCATGACCCTTCTGGACCACAGGCATGGTCAGTTATGGTACATGTAAGTTCATAAAGGTAGAGATGGCAGGACTAGAGAACAGAGCTACTGGAATTTGCTAGTTTAGCAGTATAAAAGGTCTGTAGTGCTCACTCCCCCTGCTTGGTTGCAGGCCCAAACGTTTTTGCCCCATTATCCTCTCTGGAAGATCTGCATGATGATGTTGTGGTGCTCACCAGTGTGCTGTGTAGGCATGTACAGCTCTGTAATAGTGCCTCTGTTAAAAGGGATGTGGCAGAGGGTAATTGTACATGAGTAAATGTCCTTCTCTCCAGTTCAGGTAGGCAAAAAGTAGCACGTAGGTTATGCTTGGAGTCAAGGGGTGGGAGCTTTTGCTTTGGTGGCTGCAGTGCTGTCAAGAGACTCCAGGCCTGTACCTGTCCAGGCATTCACAAGCTGTCTAAAGGTAGCACAGAGGTAGGTCCAATTTGAACTCCTGCTCTAAGATTGAGCCTGAATCCAGTCTGCGGTTTTGGACTTGATCAAACTCAGGTCTACCTGCTGGAATTTGTTACTGGATATCCTAGAAGAGAGAGGCAGGCCCACAGATGCCGATGTGGGCAAAAGGAGGAAAGGCTCAGAGAGGTAGGAAGGACAGCAAGAGTTTTGTAGCATGGATAACCCAAGCTTTGTTGCCAACATACTGCTTAAGATCAGGTTAGAGAAGTTCCCATATTGATGTATATTCCAGGGGGGTCTGTCTGACATTTTCAGTAACTAGTGATGACTTTTCTGCCTTCCCTCATATGACACAGTTGCAAAGACAGTTAAATTTGCTGCTCTGAAATGCTTCCCGTGAATTAATTTGAAATACCCCAGCTTTGCATCCACTTTTACCTAGCTTTTTATCAGGCTTACGTGCCAGATGCTTATTCTCAGAAGTATTCTCAGAATACTTCTTTCCTGACTTTGATATTTTGGCACAGTTACACAGATTTCTATGCCCTTCCTTTGACCCTCCAGCACGTCCAGACGTGATACTTCTATGTGGGGTATCTGTATGTAGGAAATTACCCCTATGGCTGTGCATAAGAGCATTCCATACTTTGCATCAGATGTGTGTTGGCTTGGACCGAAGTGTGTAGACTTTCTCATGTGGTATCCCTTTGTTATTTTCTTCTGTAACAGCATTGTGAATATTTTGGATGGATTTTATATGCTTACTAATGTGGTTGTTTCCTGGTTTTGAAATAAAAAACATGAATTGAGTGTCTGATTTTTATTTTACCTTTACCCTATAGGTCTTCTGTTACTTATTCCTTTATTGCAGCCTGGGACTACACCCTGAAATGTCACCAGCATCTACCCTGCCACCTTTTTGGCTAGCTCAGCACTCTGATTTTGCTATTTTATTCTAGTGGAAAGGATAATTCCTCTTAGCCTCCATGTAAATCACCTTTAATTCCCTTTCTACTATTCCTTAGGAGTTTTTAAACTTAGAAGGTGTGCCTCTCTGGTTCCTGTTTGCCCAAATCCTTTTGTTTGCATGCAAATACTTTCCCAATGTTTCTCAGTAAGAGGGAGAGGGATGTGGCTGGAGGTTATGAATCCTGCCCAAAGCTAAATTACCTGAGACTCTGCCCCTGCTTTCTTCTTGTGTACCTTAGATTCTGTGGCCAGGAGGGAGAAGAGGAAGCCCTTTCCCCTGCAGTGTTGCTTCTCTCCTTCTGACCCTTATGTTCTCCTGAGCTTGTGCCTTTGTACGCTCAGCAGTGGGTGTCTGAAAGCAGCAGTGTTGTGAAAAGAAGTTCCCACTGCTCAGAGCAGTCAGTCTCCAGGAGCTGATCCCACAGCTTGGAATGTGGCATTCCTTGACCCACTATTGGGTCTGTGGACTGCTGTCACCCATGGCTCTCTTGCCTAGGAAGTACTGGGCACCTACTTCCTCTCACATTATCCTTTTCCTGTCCTACAGCTATTTATTTAGCAGGTCCAAGGAACCTATGCCTGTGTTTCATGGCTGGAAACTGTAAGAACAGTTCATTAAAAAGAAAGGAAATAAAACATCCTTCAGAGGAAGAGGATGGATTTAAGTGAGAGGAAGGAAAATGTGACAGAACCCAGAGTCCCCTAGAGCAGGAATATGGCTAACATAACTCCAGAGTCAGCAGGCTGCAATGAAGAAACAGTAGGGATTAATGTAAATTCTGAAAAAGCTCATCATAACAGAGATCCAGTAGAGACTTTTTGAAACCTGACGCTACTGGCTGCCGCATGTTGCTAGCTTGTGCCTGTGTTTTGCTAAGTTTGGTATGCAACCAGCCTTGGAGCTGGGGAGTGCTCTGGGCTAATCTGTCTAGGATTGTTTTTCAGTTCTAGCTGAGCAGAAAAAATAAAGCCCAGCCATCCAAACTCATAAGCATATCTAGCTCAAACTTAACTCTTAACATTTCAGTTTTCTTTGTCTAAAAGGGAAGCAGAGAATAAAATCATTTGGGGCCGAAGCATGTGATTCACTGAGCCCTGAATTAATGTTTTGTGTAGTTTTTGTGATAAATGAGGCTTTGTTTTAGATCTGGTTATTTCTGAAAATTGCAAAGAAGCTTCAAAAGGAGAACCTGTTTGCAATTAAATGGTTAGAATGCATGAAGATGGGTTGTTTTCAGTTCAAACTGTTTGTCACATCCAAGTGAGCAATTCTTGCGGCTACCGCAATCTCCATTAAAAATGAGTCACTGGAGAACCCTTCTAGGAGTGAAACTACTGCTGAGGGAACAAGAAAAGGCACCCAAGGGTCACAGGTGGCAGCCTTTTCAAAGGGTTCAGTGCTGTTTTACAGGCTAAAGTATGATAGTGTCACAACGTCACTGCCAACATTTGTCACTTTTTGCTTGTGCTGTTTCTGTTGAATGTATTTGTGTACCAAGCAAGAATAGCAGTTTATTTCTGTGAGAAGAAATGTGAAGAAAAACACCCAAATGAAAACAACAGCCACATTTTATTGGAGGTAGGTTTCACTGCTGCATGCCCAGTCCACAAATCTTTATATTTGATTTTGTTCTCCAAAAAGAGCGCATTTGAGTTGCAGACATTTCAGTAGCTGGGGCTGCTTCTCTCTTGGGAAGGTATCTGGGTGAGAACCCAAGCAGGACTGCAGTTTTACCTCCCAGCAAAGTTGCTAAACCTTTCATTGAGGGCTGCTCTAAGAAGGAACATTTGCTAGTTTGGTGGTGGACTGTGCCATGGTTGGTTTCATTTGAGAGGAAGGAAGGTGTGAACACACTGCTAATGCCATTGTGATGGGCCATGATGGAGCAGTAGCAGGAGGTGACACACTGCAACCTTTTCTCCTGCTGTACACTCGAGAAATGTCCTGAGAGCAGGTAAATCAAACATGCATTTTGTTGCACAGAAAATTTATGTGCCTTTGGCTTTTTTTCAGGCTTCCTACAGACAAGACCAAGGACACAGTTCTAATGTTTACTGCACTTTGAGAAGGGCCTCATTGAAGACACGTGAGATGTTTACTGGAAAACCTGGGGTACATGGCTCTGGTTTGTCACTTTAGCCTGGCTTTGTCCTTACGATGTGAGTTACCAGACAAGAGACATTTGTCTTCATAGGATGCTGCTGGGAAAGACAGCACTCAGACTGACTTAGACAAGGAAAGAAAATTATTATGCCTCTTAAAATATATATTGCTAGGACTATTTAATTGTCATTACTTGAAAGTATGCCATTTCTAGTGCAGACAGGCTGTGTAACTTCTAAAATAATGCGCCTGCTGTGACAAATTTTGTTAATATGAAATTATACAGTGTTTACAAGAACTGTCTCTTCTACAAGACACAGCTTCAGCATGCCTGATAGACACACAACTGACCTGTTAAGTCTATTTTCTGCTTATATTGCACAGCCATTTTCTGCTTAGCAAATGGGCACATGGATTTATGTAAGGCAGTCATATCAGTGCACCAGCCACTGTAGCATGCAGTGTGGGACCATTGCAGATCCTGTACTGAACCAGTGACTGGTCATACATGCAGTGATCAACCTGATCCAACAGCACCCAGTCTTTCATCTCTGGTCTCTGTTTCATTCTGATTTTTAGTCTTCTCCATCATGAACAATTTTGCCTGCCATCAACAAATTTGTGTCTCCATCACAATCAAACTCAGGCATTTACTGCTTTATTCCCATCAGCAGTTGCTATTGTCACCCAGACTTGCATATTATCTTGGGTTAAACTTTTTTCATTAAATTCTTTGGGGTCTGGACTGGCTTTTTTGCCTCTTTGCTTCTTTCTTTCAGAGTTCTCTCTCTGGTATCAATCAAAGTGACAGTCCTAGTCTCATAACTCAGCTTTGAGTCTAGTCTGTGACATGAGTCTATGACCTAAAGAGTCCTCAAGGTTTAGGACAGAACAACCAGAATAATTTTCCACCGAGTAAGGCATAAAGATGCAGAACCAGAGAAGGATGAAAGCTGGGATCAGTGGTGAAGGTGTGGAGGAACATGGGCACAGCAGTGCAGCAGGAGAAATTTATGATGTATGGAAGAGCCCATAGGTGTCTGAATATAGAAGGGAAACAGTGCAGACTGTGAGTATGTAGTGAAGCAATCAGTAAAAGAGAATGGTGGGTTGCTGACCTCTGAGGACAGAATCAGAATGGTTTGGGTTGGAAGGTACCTTAAAGATCATGCAGATCCAGCCCTCCTGCTATGGGTGGGAACAACTTTTACTAGACCAGGTTTCTCAAAGCCCTATCTAACCTGGCATTTAACACCTTCAGGGATGGGGCAGCCAGAACTTCTCCGGGCAACCTATTCCAGTGCCTCACCATTCTCACAATAAAGAATTTCTTCCATATATCTGGCCTAAACTTCCCCTCTTTCAGTCTGAATACATTCCCCATTATCCCATCACTACAGTTCCTGATCCCATCACTTCAGTTTCTGATTAGGGTTCCTCTACATCTTCCTTCCCCTTCAGATACTGGAAGGCTGCTATGAGGTGTCCACTCAACCTTCTCTTCTCTAAACAAGGAATGAGATGCAAGCTAAAAAATCCCCAAGATGTGAAAGGAAGATGAGGCATTGTAAGTGTGAAAAGGTGGAACAGGGCCTGAGAGAGGAATATGAACTTTGACAGAAGAAAGCAGAGACTGAGGAAGAGAAAGACTGAAGACAGTGTGTGGTAGAAAGGCAACAGCCACAGCACCGAGGTATAGGCCCTTCAGCTGCATGCAAAATAAAATGAAGCCCAACAGGACTCCAATAGCTTATGTCTCCCAGGCCAGGGGTCATCAGTTCTTCAGGGAAAGAGAAACAGAGATGTTACCTCCACCATGGATGTCCATGAGTATCTTTGCAGCTGACACAAATAGCTAGGGCAGGGTCACAGTGTTCCTTGCAATAGGACCTCAGCTCTTGGTCCACAAAGATTGGGTTCTGCTTGCTTGAAAGACAGCACTAAAAATGCCTCTTAAGTACCACAGGCTGGGAAAATTGATGGGCATGCAAGATACAGCTGGCTCAACTAGACTAAAGCTATCAGAGTGGCATATCAGAAGCAGCCTTGCCATAAACACAGAGCAGAGGTACCTTCCTACCTGTGTTAGGTAATGCAAGACAAGGTTCT
>JAWWEU010000001.1:29670967-29716618 GCA_035583155.1 Acropternis orthonyx
AAAGGTTAAAAGTATTGTAATAGTGTAAATCTGTGGTGTTTCCAAACACATCTTTCACAGCAATTTTGTTCTGTGAGAACAAGGAAATACAGAGCTCATGGGAAACCTTAAAGCAATGATGCACACTGCATGTTCAGCTACTGCATGTATTTGCTTGTGCACTGGCCTGACATGAAGGAGGCTGCAGAGGCATAACACAGACTGTGGTTCTTCATCTCGTTATCTCACCTGACGTGGAAGGAAAAGACTGTGAAAGAGGGACACAAAGGAAAGGGGTTGTACTGTCCTTGGTATAAGAGCCAAGGACTGCAGGACATGCCAGGTGACTGGAAGATCTGGGAGCCAAAGGGATTGTACCGCCCCTGCTCCCAGACACTTTGAACCAGGTGCTTCCAGGAGGGTATTGGAGAACAGCCATGATGACCACATACGTGATATTTGAACTCTGGGTGTGAGCAATTTGGTTGCACACACACAGTATGCTTCATTCTTGCTGGCAGTGTAATGAAAAGGTACAAGGTGTCCACACACCCAGCCATGTTTAAGGAGGCCTTCCGAGAGCCCGAATCACAGCTTTCAGATCTGCATCCTCCCTTCTCCTGCAGGGAAAAGTAAGGCAAAAGTTGAATCACTGTAACCATACAACCATGCACGCAAGCCTAGCTTTGCAAACCCTCTTTGTGTGTGTCTCTATGGCAAAGGGTCCACAAAATTCCTGTTGTGCCTGTAGTTTGCATCTGATGTGCATGGTGACTTGCAGGAAGAGCTCAGTGCAGTGCAATGCAAAGCTCTCTTCCAGCAGCAGCCACAGACCTGACATTGTGTGTTTCCATGAGGAAGCCTCTATTACTAGAGCTGAAAAGACTGCATACTCCTTGCTAACACTGTCCTAGGTTATTTGTCTACATCAGTGGCCCAGCTACCACAAAAAGGGGGCCAAAACAGCACAGAGAGTGTGGTCGATGCTCTCCTATTCAGCAGAAAAGGGTCTTTTCTCCAAACCCACAAGCACCACCTCTCTCTATAAGCTGAACATGATGAGTGCTCCTTGGCACCAAGCAGGCCCTTCCTCCTCTTTCCATAATCTCCAGTGACCTTTGCTCTTTAGCTCTTCCAACTCGCATTGGCTCTTCTTGTTCCTCACAGGCTCTCTGATATATCTGTCTCTGAATCTACTTGTGGATGCCCAGAACTAGGGAACAATACACTTTTGGGGTGATCACTGCCCATTTTCACCAGGCTGACATCTCTCAGCCTTAGGAAAGGCAGAGATGGGTAAATGAAAGTCTGAATTGAGACAGGCTCACATTACCTGGCCATCTCTGGGTTCTCTTTCATACCTCAACACTTTCCTTGTGCCCTTGAACTTGCTTGGTCCTTCCTTCTACTATATGCCATTTTCCCACTGCTTCCGGATAGCCCCATTTCTACTGTAACTCTTTCTGCCTCATGTCATGTGTTGCAGGGTCTGCCTGTATACAGAGCTGAGGATCACCTGGTGTTACACTCCTTCAGAATTTTGAGATGTTCTCTACATTTTCCCTGATGTTTCAGCCATTTTCTCCTGCCCTTCCGCAATTTTCTGCTTCCTCATCACCCCTTAAAGAGCCATTCTTTAAGTCCTGCTTCATGCTGCTCTTCCTCCCCTGCCTCAGGTTTTCTTCAAGAAGTATAGTCCTGTGGACAACGTTTTGGGGGATGGTGTGAAGCTTTGAGGCACTTTATCCTGGGCAGTGACTAAACTTGCATTAATCCCATCCCAAACTCCGCAGGACACAAAGGTCCTGCTGATTTTAAACCCAAGCCAAAGCCTAGTCTCATAGGGACCATGGCCCAGTGGATGCTCCCACTGCCATCGCTGCATACTTCAAGTCCTGCCTAGTGCAAGGTCACATTAGGGTGGCTTCTGTTCTGTTGGAGAGTGAAATGTCTGGCAGGGATGCTGGCAGGGCTGCCACTGGAAGCAGAGGTTTGTGCTGTGCTGACCCTGCAGTTCATGGCATATTTGTGCACCCAGGTAGTCCTGCAGCTTCTTGGGCACTGCTGCATTAAGGCCCCCAGGACTGGGGCTAGAAGAAACCCAAAAGGTTCTGCTTGCTGTGGTAAGTCCAGGCAACTTTTGCTACATGCCTCTTCTGCAAAAGGTGTTTCTTTACCAGGCTCCCTAAAGGAAACCACAACCTTATTAAAAGAAAGTCTTCTCTGCTTTTGTTCATGCTGAGATTCCCACAGGCTACCAGCCTCCCCCTCCGTTTTCCCAATGAATGAACATTACATCCCCAAAACTGATTACCTCTGGGCCATGAATTGCTTCCTTGCTCCTGAGGCCTCTCATTCTTGCTACAGCAGTGTCCTGAGGGACACACAAGCCACCAAGTGCAGCCTCACTGGAGGGTGCTATGTGGTACACTGTCTGTAGCATGGAAACGTGCCTGATTATGTGGCAACACACTAGCATCATGTGTTTCCCAGGTGCCTCATACTTACAAATAGTCCATATATATAAATATATGTAGGTTGACATCCACTCCCACCCCAACAATTCTCCTTGCAAAGCTTAGTTTCATCTTCATTGTAGTTATCAGTAAAAAAATTTTAGGGCAATTGATAACTCATAGAGGTAAATCTTGACATGCCAAAGCACAGGGTACACTGAAACATGAATGCCACACCACCACACCACAAACACGCAACCCTTCACTGCCCCCCAAGCCCTTGAATGCCAAACCACAACCCAAAACAGACTGTAGAGCTCAGCAGTAACTCTGTGGCTCCTGGTGTGCACCTGAGTCAGAACTACAGATGTCAGAGATTGACTGACTTTTCAGCAGAGTTGACAGTCTTGCCCCTGATTGCCCTGCAGAGCTAACACAGCTCATGTGGGAATGAGACCCATTAACACTGTTTATTAAGATCCAGCAATGATGTGACTGACTTCCCAGTAAAGCCTGCTGAAGGATCACCTGACATAACCAACACTGATGAGGCAGAGGACCAGACCTTGCTTGCCCCTCCAGCTCATCTCTGTTCCCGAGTGAGCTGATACACAGGTGAGATGGTTGTGAATAACTGCCAGAGCTGAAATGACATGCAACCTTATTTACTTTCATCAAAACCCCATTTACTTTCATCAAAACCCCATCTCACCTTGTGCCTGCCAGGTCAGCCCTTTCCACCTGTCCTCACCTGCTTTGTAGGAAGGGCAATTTAAGTGGAACTGGCACTGGGAACGTCTTCAGACAAGGCAGATTTCCCCCTGTGTGTAAACAGAGATTAGTTACACAGATTACGGAGAAGGACAGAGGATAAGATACTACAATTCAGGTTTGATACTCGCTTGGCACAGAGAAGTTGTGTTCTATAACACTTCTGTTCCTGCTGCTGTTCCCTGGGTCTTCTCTTTCCTCCTCATCCCCTCATTTTGCACCGCATACAAAAGACAACATAACCTTCTTCATGTAATCTCATCATAACTGTGCCTAATAGTGCCTTTTAGCTCTAAGACAAAGGTTTTCTGCAATGACAACCTGGTGTTTCTGCTGAACCAAGGAATGGCCAGTGCTGCACAGTAACAGGCCCTTTTCTGAGCCCATGTGCTGCCTCAGTTTTGCCCATTCATGAAAACATGATTATAGAGATTTTTGTCAAGTGTTTGCGCGTCTGCAAAACAATATTGCTGTTGCTTGAATTTAGTATACTTCAGCTGGCAAACATGCATTTCTTTTGCCTACCCTTTCTTTTCTTTTCTTTTTTTTTTTCTTTTTTTTTCTTTTTTTTTCCTCCTCCCCCGCCCCCACCATGCTGTGCTTTCTAGACATCTCTTTTTAAATACTTATCTTTGGGATTCTTACTCCTCAGGTGCATGACCAGCTCCCATCTTTTCTTCTTCCTCCCTGCCCAAGCAAGATAGGTTCCTTTTGCATTATTTCTTTGTTCTCTGTGGTATTTGCAACACCCTCCCTGCCTTGTATCACCTGTGAATTCCATTCCTCCTGGTTGTGTTTTCCCTGTCTTTTCAGCACCTAGAATGACGAAGCCTTTTGTGCTGCAGTTGCTGCAATTGAACCTGATACTTGAAAGGAGGAGAAAAGGCTGGAATAAACTGCTCTGATGATTCATCCCCGGGGCTGAGAGATTTGCTCCTTTGATACCAGCCCCTTGATCAGAGCTCTGCTATGTTATCTCTGTCTGGGGAGACTTAATTCCTGGCACATTTGGGCTGGTGGAATCCCAGATACCAGAGCCAGTGACTGGAAAAGGAGCACACTGCATTCTTCTTCCTGTCTTGATATGTCAAAGTCTTCAAGGTTCGATATTCCAGGGCCTATAACCCCCTTAAGGCAGCCTTTGTCTGCATTTAATGCAACCGAAAAACCTCTAACTTTCTTCCCCCTGCCAAAATCCACCACCTGCTCTCTCTCTAAGTTATACCTCTGCAGACTTGTCCCAATATATTCCTTATTCCTTGTCCTGTGGGCAGATTACCCTACCAGCTCATCCTCTACTTGTGTGCCATGAAGTCTCAGCATACTGAAGACCCTTCCACCATTCCTCTATGAGTCTGTGCACTGGTCATGAAGCAAGATGGGTGAAAACCATGAAATGAACATGGAAAGCATAGCCTGAGCTTAGTCTACCTCAAATCTCTTGGTCAAAAGCCTAATATGAGTGTAACATATTTCCAGGTATTGACATCTGAACTGGAAGAGGAGCTGTGGAGATCCCAGATTGGCAAACTGGACTTAAGTGGGAATTCTTTGGAAAATTTGCCTGGGAACAAGTTGGAGGGTTGTCACACAGGGACCACATCTCTCTAGGTGGGTTTTCCAATAGTGGGAAAGTATTTTCTCTCTATACATGTTTCGATTAAGATGCTGTGCATTTTGCAAAATAGTTAAAAATAATCTGAGATTTCAAGACTTCAGACAGCTTGGTACTATGGCAATGACCACCAACAAAAATCCTCATAACTTTTGTTAAAGAGAAGGGGAAACAATTAAAGTACTAAAAAAAAAAGTAAGCATTAGGAAAACCTTCATCCCTTTTCTTTTTAGGAAGAAGATTTACCACAAATATCATTAACAACAGTTAAGATCTGTTATTCCAGGGGAGTTAGACACAGCGGACCTGGAGCATAACCTTGCCAGCTCATTTCTTCAAAGTGAAAACATGCATTGAATAAGGAGGAAAGTCCACTTTCTATTTGTAATGCGGGATTTTCACGTCTCTTTCTGTTAGTGGCACACACATGGTATGGACAGACAGTTTGGGAAGGGGAAAACACACAGCAGCATTTGGCTGACCATACAGCCAGAGAACTTGCTGTGGCCAGTAGTCACAGGTGCTTTTTAAATTTGAAGAGACAGAAGGTAGACTGAAAAAGTTTTGTGGAGGATGTGTGAGAGCAGAGGAGCCTACTACATTTCAAGAGATGTTGGAATGAGACTAAAAGTGGTAGACATGGCAGTTTTGTCCAGGCTGTCTCTTCTGTCTACACTGATCACATATTTTTTTTAGTAAATTGGGAAGTAAAATCCTATGGGTGAGACCCAGGAGACTGTGGGAGTGCTGGCAACACTGGCAGAGTTAATTTCTTTCAATTTCATCTTCTTCTTGGCATCATGGCCAAACTACACTTCTCTTAGAGGGCCTGATTGTGTGAAGGACTTCAGGAAGGATATATGAGCAGAAAAATCCATCTCATGATAGTGATCAACAGCTTGTCCTAAACTGCTTTGTTGGAAACTAGGCCCATTCATTTCTTGGCCCTTACATTTTTCTCACTACACAGATTTAAAAAAAAAAAAAAAGAAAAAAAAAAAGAAGAGAGGGGATAGAGGGAGAGGATTTAAATATATATGTATACATATATAGGTGTGGCACAGATTTTAAATTTTACCTTTCACTGATTTTACTGAAAAATTTTGCACAGCAAAATAATTTGAGCTTTTATTACTCTGAGTAATTTAAGAGAATGGGCCTCTGCAGACTGTTCCCTTCCTTCATTAAGAAAAAACATGTGAAGTTGTCTCCTAAATTACATTTACAGGAGGAAAAATTGAAGGCAGCTAGGAAATACTTAGGAATGTTATTTAAGGTTTGCAGACCTCCTAGCCCCTCCCCCAGTCTTTTCTAGGTAGGTGTTACTGTAGTAGCTCTCCTTACATCTTTCAGCCCCGAGGGGTTTTAACTTACTTTTTCCGTGGCTCTGGATGGCTGCTACATACAGTGAAGTACCAGTTCTGACCAGCTTTAGACCCAGCATAACGGAAGAAGAGAAGGGAATTCCTTTTCCTTTTTCTTTGTGATCACCCAGCTGAAACTTGGTTATATTCCCTCACTGGGAATTAATTTTACTTCTTTCAGAATTTTTCAGACTAGCACAACACACCTAAAAGAACCAAAAAGTATCAGCATATTTATGATTTTTTTGGGAATAATTTCTCCTTTCTGCTGCCTGTCCTCAGTTCAGTAAGGCCATATGTGTTAGGGGGGAAAAAACCTCCTTTTCTGGTGCAGACTCATTACCAGTATTTACAAAGAGGACAAGGTCATTATGACACCTGGCAAACACAGGGGTCTGACTAGGTTACAGCACAGTCTCACAGAAAGCAAAGAAAAAAAATGTAGAAAACCATTAGTTACCAAAAAAGAAAAGTCTTTGGAGAAAAATATGGTGCTTTAAGAGAATTAAATTCAAGTTCATGTTACAATTAGAGTTAACATGCTGAACCCCTGCAAATGTTTAAATAAAGCAGAACATTTGTTTAAGGCTTCAAAGAAAGGACAAATCCTATAAAACAATACTGTCCAAGCTTTTTTCCTTAAAACAACTGCAATAACTATCTTTGAATAATTAACCAAAACCACATTCAGGAAGTTCAAGGACTGAAAAGCACACCTTTTTTTTTGAAATGCTAACTTAAACAGAATAAAATTCTTGTTTTCCAATATTACTATTTGCAGAAAGAGCCTGTATGGCCCAAAAAGATTGTGGAGGGTTGCCAGATTCCCACCTGTAGCACAGGTCCCTCTGGGGAGAGGTGTTCCTCATGCACCCCCTAGGGTCTGCTGAGGCCAAGCCTCCAACAAACCTGGTGTTTTCCTGTTACAGTGGTAGCAATAAGGACTTCTAAAGTGTTGCAGCCCAAACTGCCACAGCTCTGCCAGGCAAAAAGGAATGCAGATGTAGAGATACTTCTCTTGGTGCATCCGCTGCATCTTCACTCAAGGGGCAGAGCTACACCAAGAAGTGGTGATCCACAAGGGCTCAAACTGTGACTCAACATCTAAGTCTACTGAGGATGCTGTCAGCTTTAACTTTTAGTTCTTGCTTTATTATGTCCATGCTGTACATGTCAAGCCTTGTTTGCATGTTAGCTGTCATGGAACTCTGCCAGAACACAGATGTCTCACAATCAGGTCCATCCAGTATCTTTATTCAGACCTGAGCTTCTCCATTTAATTCTCTCAGACTCCTTTTTCGGGAGAAACTAATATCCCAGAGGGACCTGCTCTGCAGGCTCACCTAGCAATTGACAGGCTACTGTTTCATTGCCGTCACTGTTGCAGAGTTCAGTGCCATCTCACTAAAAGCAAAGGACTTGGCTGTTAATGAAAGATCATGGTACTAACATGCTTGTGGAGAGTTTTCCCTTTTTAGTGGAGTGCATTTCAGCATCATGGTACAGAAGAGTAGGCAAAGGTTGTTTAAGAAAGCCCTCTGAGCCAAGAGCATGAGCCTGGGAATGGTTTTGTGGAGATAATTGTCAGATAATAGTGAGTATTTGGGCCAATCTGGAATAAAACAGTACCAAACCAACCAGGAACTGGTTTGGTTTGATGTGGAGCCACATCTCTGCTACATGCTACACGGGGGAGATAAGTTGCTCTCTCAGAGGTGGTGTTGCTCTGAAACCCTGGGGTGAGACCCTGAGGTTCCTTCAGCTCCTCTGCCCCTCAGTCCCCCTCCTGCCCCCAGGGAGGTGATTCCCTCTGTGCTGCTCCACTCACTAGTCCAGTCGGACAGGTGGCTCTGCTCCCAGGAGCAGCACCACCTTCCTCCCCTGCTTCTGCCCAGAGGGACTTTGTAGTGCAAGTGACTAAGCTAGTTTATTATGGCCTCTGGGCATGTTGTAGGAAAGATCCCAGACACCTTCAGAAGTAGCTGAAATCAACGAGATCAAGTGTGAAGTGCTCAGCCGGTGAAACTCCCAAGTGCACAGGCACCCACTGCCACCCATGCCAGCACCCACCATGTTTTCTGCCAGGTCTTCAGATTCAACAATCCTAAAAGAGATGCTGTTATCCTCCAGGTCTGCTGCCTTGTTTTCATATTCTAGCTACACCTAAGGCCATAAAAACTTGAACACCAGCATATGCCATTGGTGTCTCTTCCTCTGCATAGTCAGCTAGGGCCTGAGGGCAGGTATGGGGGACAGGGATTGGAGCTCTCCTGGCACTGCAGCTCTGAAATGTGGAATGATTCAGAAGGGAGGCATGAGCCAAAACCACCTCGTAGAGGCTGTGGCAGCATAATCAACATATTCATGATGTTATTGGGTTTCTATTGAGGCAGATGTGCTCAAAAGCACTTTTTTGCTCTAAGTTTTTCAGGTAAAATTAATTTATAAAACTGCAGTTCTTGTGCAGAGATATGTCAGTCCCTGCAGTTCGTAGTCCTAAAAAAGTGTATCAATACTTAGTATAAAGAGACTCCAGTCTGCAACTCCTGGGAAAGTGGATGGCCCCAAGGCAGCAGACCATGTGGCAAGTTGAATGGTTTGTCTATGATGGCTTACAAGCAGCTGCATTCATTTTCAGGTTCACCCACTGCCCAGTCCTGCAGTTCCCCTTGGTTTCTCATGTAGGGATGCCAGAAGATTCCCAAGTTGCCCCCTCTCTACAGACAGGGAAACCGGGACTAGTAATCTGCCATGGGGCACAGAGCAGCAGCAGAAGTCCTGATAGAAGTGGTGTTCTACATACTTTTAGTCTGATCTAAATTCTACTCCCTATTTCTCTTGTTCAACCACACCTGTCTGTACCTTTTCCCTGCTGATACTTGAACATTCTCACAGCAAACAGGGGCCCCTCTCTGGCTGTTGGGCAGGTACTGGGGTGTTGGTGGGCACAGGCTTGGGATGAAAGCAGCAACAAGCACCTATGAGTAGTAAGGCACAGAGGTGTGCGAGGACTATCCATCTTAAATCATTTTGCACTTCTGTGAATCGGCACCCTCAGCTCTGAGCTTCAGTCATGAGACATGAACATGTCCTGGTGCCAAGGCAGGGCTGGTTCTAGCAAGAAATAATTTAATTAACTCTGGGACTTCTGTTTGTGCATTGAGAAACACAGACATTGGTGAGAGACTCACAAGATCTTTTGAGACTAAGCTGCTGAATTCTGTGACTCACTTACTTACCTCTAGTTATTTAATGTACAGCTCTGAAGCTGCCTGTCCCCCTCGAGTAGGCCATATGTCAGCAAACATCAGCTAAGCCTGCCTTAAAGGCAACTCTTCATCTCCTTTACTCCAACCAACCTGCAACACCCTGGCAAAGGCCACAGCCAAGACCACACAAATGAAAGGATGTGCCTTTGAAAGGCCCTGGGCAAGCAAACCTGTTAGCTGTGCACCTTACATGTAGTAGATCTTTTCCTACCTCCACAGTGAAAATGTCTCTTCTGACTGTCTCCCTGTAGACCAGCCAGCTGAGATTTCTGAGCCTGCTCTGCAAAATGAGGGGTCTCTACGTTTATTGTGTAATTTCCTAGGTCCAAAGCTCAATACTTAAACTCAACACTAACTACAAACTTGAACCTGAGGCTTAATATCAAACCTTAATGCTAACTACAAAATCCTCAAAAGTCAACTTTAACTGCATCAAGATCTGGTGATGGATGTGACTTGCCCAGTGTTTCTGAGTTTGCTCTGGCACAGGCATGTTGAAGATGGGCCAGACACATTTTCAGCTGGGTCCCTCAAATGCCTGTGTGAAGGAAATTCCTCCTCAGATGAAAAACAAAAAAAAAAAAACCAAGAAAAAAAAGGCAGGTTTCGACCTGCAGCTCGCCCCCCCCCGCCCCCGCTCCAGTTCTTACTTGTTTCCCCCCTTGTTCATCTGCACCAAGAGTGTGGGAAGTGCTGCCAGGTCAGTAGGGTGTGTGCATGTGGGTCTTGGGGGGTGGGGTGTCATTGTGACACAAGTCACAAAGTAAAGGTCTCAGAACCCTCCCCATAACGGGAGGCCAGGGCTTGGGTTTGCTCGGCTTGGGACTGAGCAACTCAGCACCAGAATTACCCCCTGTCTGCTACCTGTGGAGGAGATGGGTTGGGATTTGTTCTCCCAACGCAGTGAACAGCTGTCTTCTATAGGGCATCTGCACTCACTGGATTTTGAGACAAGACAATTTCAGCAGAACCCAAAGAAGGAAGCAGTTTTCCTGGGCCTTTGGACCAGATCCTGCCCAGGTGTGATTGAGGAACCTGCAGAACGGGAAGAATTCAGAGGAGACATATTTCAGTCCTTATGCCATGTGCTACTTTCCCTTCCCCCTGCTCTGTCCCCACCCCACCGATCGGCTTGTTTAACATGACAAAGAGCCCGGAGGAGCAGGCGATGGTGAATATTGCAGTCCTAGGCAGGGAATGGCCAGCTATAAAGGTAACTGCCTGTCTGCGCTTCGGGTCTACCTCAGCCCGCTGGTGAGACCTGCCCCCCAAGTGAAGGTGGCATCTCTCAGAAGGTGGGGGACCCACCCCTTCATCCGCTCCCCATGTGCGCACACCTCGCTCTGCCCCCCTACCAGGCTTACCCCGGCGGGGCTGGCATGGGGTACCTGGAGTTTTACTGGAACTCGGCGGGGGAGGCAGGACAAGCTCCCACATCGGCGGGGCCGGCGGGAGCTGCCGGTGCCAGGCAGTCTCCGGAGGCAGGAGGGAAGAGGCACACGGCAGGTAAGGAATTTCAGCCAACTCCTGGAGCTGATCCCCAGGATACCTCGGGTCCTAGGACAGCCACCCGCTAAAGACTTTGAGCAACTTTGTCTCTCTCCCTGCCCTGGTTTCCTGATATGTGGCCTGGGCACGGTGCGCTGTGGTAGGCAAGGAGGATGGGTGACCTCGGGCAATCACACCGCCTTTCCATGCTACTTTTCTTTGGCGACTGTGGACTGGTTTCCTAAACATCAAAAACACTGCTTCAGGTTGAAGGGCAGTGTGACAACATGGTCTCATGGAAGTTCATGGTTCTTGGGGCAGGAATGCCTGGGCCTCCTTTTAGTCAAATGCTGTCATGTGTGCTATGGAGAGAAACAAATCCTAAAGATACTCCTTGTGGCATCCCTTATCCCCTTACAAACTCCTTACACCTTTCATGTGCTTATTAAACTTGAGCCCGGGCCTGCTCTGAATCTCTGTGCTGGGAGATCTGCTTCCTTTAAATCCAACATTGTTACATTCCACTTCTTTAAGTTTGTCATTTTCCTCTATTTCCCTCTCCTTTCTGTGCTCTTGTTGCCTTGCCTTTCCCTTTTTGCAAAAAAGTCCCAGGTCCCGCCGCAGTGGCATTTTCTGTTCCCACCTTTCCTCTCCCATTCCAGTGAGTGGCAATACAATGTTGTATGGTCAGCCCGGACACGCTCTAGCAAGGAAAATGGGTGGGAGCAGAGCGAGATTCTGGAGTGCCAGTTTCAAGCTGCCAGTTGCTATAGAAAGCTACAGACTCAGGCAGGGTGACTAGTGCCTGCCTGGCATGTGGCTACCTGCCAAGTAGTTTGGAGAAAGGCTTAAATTCTCTGCATGCTGCCTGCCCCACAAATGCAGCAGGGAGATGGACTCGTTCGTGTACCCAGTGGGCCTAGTATGTAGAATTAAAACCCATCTTGAAACACCCTCCACTGGTACTGCTCTGTTCAGAAAGAGCGCAGTCTGGAAGTGAAGGCCTACAGATGACAGGGGTTTGTGGGAGTGGGTCTGTCACATATTTTCATTTTCATGTCTGTTGTACTGCTGTTTGCGTTTCTTGCTTCCTCTCTCTATCACTCTCTTTTCATGGAAAAGGGAGTGCCTTTGTCCTGAGGTCGAGCTGCACATGGTAGATTAAATGTGAGTTTGGGATGACAAGCCCAACAGGAACATCTGGGAGCTTTAGTTCTACAGCATCTTGCTATGGTTCCTGTCCAACAGATTCTCCTGTTTTACAAGCCTGCATTCCCATCATACTCATTTCCTACCTATAAGGTTTTTACTGCACAGCCTGCAGGAGCCAAGCATCCTGTGATCCTGCACAAAATTTTACCTTCCCATGCAGCCAAGTCCCAGATTTTCAGCTTCCTGAGGCTCTGTGGTCCAGCCCCATGCACATAAGGGCTCTTGCATCTCTTCTGTTGGCAGCCTCTTTCCCTTTGGAAAAGGGCAGAATCCCTTTGTAGTCCTCATGCCCTGCTCCTCAGCACCAGAAACCCGCCCCACTACACACCTGGCTGTTCATGCAGCCCATGCTCTGGGTGGTGTAATCTCCCAGAGACAGCGAATGGTCAAGAGCAGGCAAGCCTAGAGTGGCAGGCATCACAGAGACAGGCGTGCCTCTGCAAGGAGCATAATGAGGGGAATGGTACCACAAATATGGCCACCTTTCCTGTCTCCCTTCCCGCTTCCACATCCAATTTCTCTCCTTCATTCCTCTCTTGCCAAAAACCCCCCTCAGCCAAATAGGAACCTCCATTTATACATGCAATTCCTCCAGTGGCGTGGTCTGTGATGGGAGATGCAGGCAAACAGACAGACCCTGACTGATGCTCTACACCTGCCCCTGCATCATCGTAAGCATCAGCTGCTCTGCCCCACCACACACGCTGGTGGGAAGTTGTTTTTCCACTGTCTATCAAATGCCTTGATATTGCTGGGCAGGCAGTTTTGGGGAGCCCAGTCAAGCTATGCTTGTAGTCATGACCAGGTCTTTTTACACCACACCGAGACTGAAATATTACTGAGGCCTTTTGGAGGAGGATAGTAACACTGCAAACCAAGGTGCACCAGTCTCCCCTGCTAGCCCTGAATTTTCTGCCTGGTGAAAGGGAGCCACAAGCATCCCAGGAGGGGATTGAGCTGGGAGGTTACTCATTGTCAGCTCTATTGTCTGTGTTCGCATATCCATGAAGAAAGGAGGGTGACACAAGCCTTTGCTTCAAGAAAGCTCCTGTCTGGTAGGCAAGGAGCTCTACAGTAAGCTGGGAACATATTCATATCCATACAGCTGTGTGTTATGTCTTGTATACCTTTTCTTACTGTCTTTTTATTTATAGAAATATCCCCAGCTTCATCCAGTTCTGGGAATTTCAGCCAATTCACACCAGATTCAGCCACCAGTCCACATTCATCATCCTCATCCCCACAGCCTACAGCTAAGTCTCAGAAGGGCAGAGAATATGGCATGGAGGGCATAAGGAAGACCAAGAGCCGTACAGCTTTCTCCAAGGAGCAGCTGCAAACCCTGCACCAGCGGTTCCAGAGCCAGAAGTACCTCAGCCCTCAGCAGATCCGGGAGCTGGCTCTTGCCCTGGGGCTCACTTACAAGCAGGTGAATATGGAGACTTTGACCCACGGTATATCTGCCTCACAGTGGCTGAGTTGTTGCAAAAGGCAGCGACAGGATGGAAAGATGAGTCACCGACAGAGTAGAGGCAAAGGTGCCTGCTAACAGTTGCACTCCTGCTTATTCATGCTCGGAAATCAGAAGTGCTCTTGTGGATGGGAGAGGCAGTGGCACCTCATTTGGGCCTCCCCAGTCAGGGGTCAGTTAAGGGTTCCCCTGCCAATTCTTGTAGTAGAATTGCAAACCCAGTGATGAATATGTTTTTTGTCACAAGCAATCTCTACCCTGCGCTTGACAGCACTTCACAGCTTTTTCCATGCACTGTGAACATCACAGAAACCCTGGCATGCATCAGTTCTCTGAATCATGGGGCTGCAACATGCTGAAAGCTATTGCTAATGTTTCCCAGGGTTGATCTTGTCCAATATCTGATAATATTCCACACTCAGCACTGCCCAGCTGCTTGACATGTGTTCCCCCTTCCAGGTGAGTACTGTGAGGTTCATACATCACAGCCCTTCAGGGTCTCTGCTGAGTTCCAGGTAGGTTGTGTGTAGTGAAATCATGCTGCCTCAAATGATGCCTTCCTGAAGTGGAGGGGACTGGACAACGGGGCATAAGTGCTTGCAGTTACAAGCCCAAATTGTGCCTGAAACTTGGACCTGAGGGCTGACCGTGGCCTGGATGCCCTGGGACTAAAAAGTTACATGTGCATTGTAGGTGCACACATAATATGCATGGTTCTGTCAGGAACAAGGCAGGTGGGACAGTCTGCTCTTTCCTTCAATCCACATCCCTGCAAGGCAGCTTTCACAGTGCAGACACAGCCCTGGGGGGAAATGGCTCTGGAATTCACCCCAACAAGGAGCTCTGAATTTGAGAACTGCAGGCAACAAGGAGCAAGTCTCTCTCTTCTCCCTTCACAAGCATGCAGAACCAGGGTCTTAGAAGTTTTCCTGCAGTGCAAGGATCTTCTGGAGACGTCAGCAGGTCTGATTTGCACCAGAGAATAACCTCCACGATTGAAATGAGTTGATTTATCACAACCATCCCTGTCCCCTGACATAAAGCCGCCCCCTCCCCCATCACACAGTTGCACTAGCCACCTGCTGAGGCTGCTAGACAGACCTCTCCCCTTGGCAACAACCCCAGGGAGCTCTTAAAGGCCTTTATCTGCTGCTGCCCATGTATCTATGCCATCTGGTCACTCTCTCCCTAGTTCTTCCTGCCTGTGAATTTGGTAACATTTTTGCTGCTGTCCCTTCCCTACCCAGGTGAAGACTTGGTTCCAGAACCGGAGGATGAAGCTGAAAAGGTGCCAGAAGCATAGCCTGTGGACTGAACGGGCTCAGTGCCTCACACAAGTAAGAACACAGCATAGGGCTCATCATGGCTCTTCTATCTGTGCAGTTCAGTCCTGTGATGTATTTCCTTCTTGTGGGCAACTTAAGCATACTAATATCAGCATACCCTGCCTTCCGCTTTGCTCAGCACAGAGGCACAGACTTGGCATGACTGTACATGTGCTGTACATAGCCTAGCAGTGGGCTGACTATGCCAGGGAAAGGTTTCCAGAGAAAATCTCTTTTCCTGGTATGTGTATATATATGTGTACAATTGTGTATCCGTACCTGAGCTGTGGGGATGGATGTGGTTCTTCTTGTCCTGCATGAAATGCTGCTGATCAAGAGACAACATTAAATGGGAAGGGACAGAGCCCCAGAACATGTCAGGCTTGTGAACACCGGGTTGTGTTCTGATTCACTGTCTTTCCGTTTCAGAGTGGCTTCCAGACCAGTAGCTTCCTGGATGTGCACCCCAAATTCCACCAGGGCTATACAATCCCTGCAACTGGCAACATCCAAAGCATGCCTGCCCCTCGTCAGCACTATGGAGCAGGACAGAATGCTTACACAATTGTGACCAGTGAGGACGGAGGGGTCTTTGGCAAAGGTGGGGGTACCTGCAGTGTCCAGCAGACAGTGGGCTTCATTGCCCAGCACAAAGTAGACTTTTACCACAGCTGTCCTGGCAGTGTGGAATATCCAGGCTCAAAGACAGGTGATGGCTGTAATTTTCACCACTCAACCACTATGGGGTCTCCTTTCCCAACCCCTGCTGGCCACCATCTCTATCATTCCTAAGCACTGTGGATGTGGGGTACTGGGGCAGCCAGGAATCAAATCTTATTCGCATCTCTCCCTTTGTTATTCATGTACTGCCCAACTCAGGGACACCCTGTAGCTAGAACCTATTTTGACATCTGAATATGTGCCTCCAAGCATGTACAGACACACAGACACCCGTTTACCCATACAAACACATACAGCCCTTCATTTGTAGGCCCTTATATGTGCACACACACACACTCCCTTCTTCACTGGCGCAGAGAACCAAGTTCTCTTACAGTGAAACCTGAGATCTGGCTACATAGCTTCTGCCCTGGATCTTCTAAACTATAGATCTTGTACCTTGTCTCAGAGGAAGCACAGATCCCTTTGGGTATCTTACTTATACATATCACCGTACATGTGCATACACAACACAGGAAGCCATGGGCTGTATGGAGAGGTGCTGGTCACATATCTTTAACTGAAGTTGGAGAAGTTATTGCCATGTGCCAGTTATCCATCTGATGTTTAGACCACCAGTTCTGTAGGTCAGCCATGAGGTATAGAACTGACGGTTTCTAGTGAAGGGAGGTGTGACAAGTAGTTTGGAGAAAGGCTGGTAAGATGTTCTTATGAGCATTGAGATCATAGGTAAGCCCTTCTAGTCTCTATCTTTCTGTGCCTCTCCTTGAGAAAATCTAACAGTGCATACAATTTGGCAAATTAAAAAAATATTTTTTAAGATCGATTATGTATTTTTCTGGATCTTTTTTTTCCCCACTGCACTAGAGCATTGCAATACAAAAACCAGATGCAACATAAACAGCCGTAACAACCTTAATGCCATTGTTGTTACTGACTTGATGCTGAAACTAGATCAGCTTCATGACTTGGCAATGACAGATATCTGGAGTCGAAGAATCAGGTGAGTAACTACCACACACCTTAAGAATCTCCCCCACCCAGCAATATTGAATACTGGAAGTGTCATGGAGGTACCATAATTTCTAAACTTAAGACTATATAAATGTCTAAATACCTAAAAACAGATGTGTGTAGCAAAGTATACTTAACAGGCCTCTAGTTCCCTGAGTCATGGGTTTTCTATTTCTTCTTGATGATAATGACTTTCACTTAGTGCAATAAAGTAACTGTCATGGTTAAAAAAAATAAGCATAAATGAAGGCAGTGATTTCTGTGACTGGAGTAATAAGAGGCATGATTTTCTATTGGTCAAGCTGATTTATGTCTCTGTGCCTCACAGCTGTTTGTTCCCTCCCCCACTCCCTCATGCAGGCACTCTTTGACCCTACTGGTCAAAGTTGTGCTGGTTTGGGCTGGGAGAGTTAATTTTCTTCACAGTACCGAGGTTGGGGCTATGTTTTGGATTTATGCTGAAAACAGGGCTGATAATAGAGATGTTTACATTAGTCCTGAGCAGTGCTCCCATGTGTCAAGGCCTTTTCTGCTTCTCCTTATCTCCCTGAGAAGGTTGGGGGTGCACAAGGAGTTAGAAGGAGACACAGCTGAGACAGCTCAACCCCAACTGACCCAAGGGATATTCCAGACCATAATGACATCGTGGGTGGTGTATAAAGCTGGGGGAAGAAGGAAGAAAGGGGACATTTGGAGTTATGGCATTTGTCTTTCTAAGTAACTATTATGCCTGATGGGACCCTGATGTGCTGGAGGTGACTAAACCCCTACCTGTCCACGGGAAGTGGTGAATTAATACCTTGTTTTGCTTTGTGTCTGTGTGTGTGTCTGTGTGCGTGTCTTTTGCTTTAAGTATTAAATTGTTTTTAGCTCAGCCCACGAGTTTTCTCACTTTTACTCTTCCGACTCTCTCCCCCATCGCAATGGTAGGGGGAGAGTGGCTGCGTGGTTGGTGCCTGGCGTTAAACCGCAACATACGACCAGCATGATTTGGGGGAGAATAAGGGCCTTTTGGATGGTGAATTTCTAAGTCATATAATTTTGGCACAGCACCCCGCCCCACCCCCCAGAGCCAGCAAGTGGCTAAGGTTGGGAAAGACGTGTTCTTGCAGCCATTAGAAGGGTGGGGATCAGTTAAGTTAACTGAAAATGTGCTGGTGATGGACTACAATAGCAGCAATTATCAGGGTTCTCACACAAGAGTAAGGATTTTTTTCAGTCCTTTTAGAGCTAATGGTGCTGTTCTCTCACTTGAATATAATCTGAAACCTTTCCATGCCACCCCACCAGAGGCAGCTGTAGGTGAAAAAGGTGAGCATGTGACTTCTAATAATTCTCTGGAAAAGGAGACACGTGTCAAGCCCTGCTCCTTCAGAGATGCTTTAGGACAGGCAGGATCTTGCTGTGAAGTCTCTGGGACTGGCTTGCAGAAAGATGCTTCTTTAAGAGCAAGGGTTATGATCCCCCCTGCTATTGACCTTCACAAAGTAGGGCTAACAAACGCTATCAAATTTGGTAGTTTCCTCAGAGACACGTAACATTTTTCGGAGACCGTCTTTCAAAGACAGACCTTATTGCCAGAGGTGGTTCTGGAGGCCAAGAGCCTGCAGCAATTCCAAGGGGCGGGAAAGCAGCTTTCAGGGAGACCATTGATGTCTGCTGTACCAGGAGCTACATTCCCGATGTCCTGTGTAAAAACATCAGAAATGCAGCTTCTGTTAGATACAGTCCCTCAGTCACAGCCAGCCAGAGGGACACTGGAGACTTGGTTCCTTTTCTGGCCCTTCCTTAGTATCTAAGCAATAGATTGGACAGATCTTGGGCCTCACCCAAGGCAGAAGTCCCAATGTTGTAACTGGTAAAAATTTGAGTGTTTCAGACATCCCAGCTGCATCCTGCCAGCAGATGGACTTTCATCAAATGGCAGAAATTAATTCTAGCCTGGTTACAAAAGAGATTAACAGATATCCCTCACAAGAAAGAAAAGACATTTTAAGACCAGTGTCATGATTTTGGGTGCTTCATTCCTCTCAGCTATTCAGTATCAGCCATTATGCTGCTGCCCTCTGATGATGGGCCAAAGCAAGAGACATGTGGCAACACTTTCAAGTGAAAATTTCCAAAACCCTGCTAGCTCAGCATTTGAGTCATGCAGTGTAGTTAGATAACTAAATATGTTTACATATGCCTGTAGGGAAGAGCCTATTAAAACAAAGATCATGACTTTTATCTGCACTGAGAGACAACTGGGGCACTGAGCCCTTGCTCATGGGCCCACTCAGAAGAAACTTGTAAAACATCACTGCAGGCCACATTGACATGGAAAGTAAGGACTGAGGTTGCTTACATCACTCTACTTGCTTGATGTTCTGCCTGTGGGACAGCAAACTCAGTAAACTAAAGAATAAACACTGGTCTACATAATATATAATAGGTCTAATTTCTTCTGTTTGGGTGGGATTCTCTGCATCACTGGAACTGCATCTGCAGCATTGACAAACTGGAGTGTTGACACTGCAGAAACACTGAGAAAACAGCGTATTCCCACAAGCTGTAATACAAATGAAGAGCTCCAAATGACCTTACAGCTTGATCCTAAAAAGATTTTCTGGCAGAGCAAATCACATTTGCAATGTGCAGAAGTCACTGTTACACAGCACAGTCATGAGAAATAGTAGTCCTGTAATGCATCATAGCAGAAAGAGCTTTTGCTGGCATGGACTTACTTCCTGAGGAACTGATACAAACATTGTTGTAAGTAGGGATCTAGAGGGATTAGCTGCCTCTCCACAAGTTCTGGTAGTAGTACCCAATTACCTGTGCAGTTGTTTCACATGGTAATGTTATTCAGGTGTGCCAAGGTAACACAGGAGACTGCCAGCACTGTGGAAAGGCAGAGTCCTACTTAATTCCACAGTCTCTAGAAACATTTCCTAAGCTACTAGCAGTCCTTTCCAGCCCACCTGCCAAATTCCAACAACAGTTGCTCTGCATGTTCCCTACAGCTACATGTGTTTACCAAACCTGCATGCAACCCAGGCTGAGCAACCAGGGGATTTACAGACCTGTGAGGGAACACTCAATTTCCACAGAACACTCCCATGGTAAAGGCAGTAACACAAACCACAGCATGCAGAACAATC
This sequence comes from Acropternis orthonyx, assembly GCA_035583155.1. Classification (NCBI taxonomy): domain Eukaryota; kingdom Metazoa; phylum Chordata; class Aves; order Passeriformes; family Rhinocryptidae; genus Acropternis; species Acropternis orthonyx. Next base: position 29,690,756 of record JAWWEU010000001.1, read on the forward strand.
CATATCAGCCCCAGGGCTGTTTCAGCAACAATATCTGTTTCTGCAGAAAGCCAGCTCCATTGGCAGATGTCCATCTCCTTACCTCTGGAGCAGAAACATGGAAACAAAACATACCCAAACAACACAGGTAGGCTGCAGCAAGCATCTTCTGCAGTCATTCTGTGAAAACCTGTATACCTTGGGTATTTCTGTAGAACTAAAGATTGCATCTTAAAAAAAACAATAAATGCATAACCTACTAATTTTAAAGCTGAAAGATAAGGCTTTAATACCTATATATAGGTGTATGGTTCAGCTCTATTTTCCAAGGAAATTGTTGGAATTCATACTACTGATAGAGAATTACCCAGAATTCACACAAACTGATGTTGGGATCTCCAGTCAGGATCTCTCTTCTGTAACACAGAAAACCACGTGAACCTGGCATTTCCCTCTTCCAGGCCAGATTTACCTTTTTCTACTGTTTAGCAAGGTTGGCAGCCCACACACATGGATGATTCAGTCTTTCTTTCTCCTCTATAGGCTCAATTCCCCACTCTCTCTCCCTTCCTGTACCTACTGTACTCACCCTTGGAAGCAGAGCATTATGGTGTTGCAAAGAGGAAGGGGATATGCTTTGGCACCCACACAAGCAGGTTCTGTTCAGCAGAGGACCTGCAGCAGTTTGAGCCTGAGCAGTCAGCTGTCAGTTTAGCTGATTGTGCTCACTGGGAGTACCCCATTGAACTGCCCCTCTCAGACAGATCAAGGCTTCAGTGGTGTACTGTACTTTAAAGCACTTGGGATTAAACCCAAAACATATAATTTCTGTTGTTTTAGACTATGGCTATTAATGGGAGCTTGGTTCTGTTTTTGTTTCAGTGCTGGAGGAAAGAGTCAGGTACTTACACAGAGACTTCTGTCAATTTGAGGTTAGCACAAGAACCCCAAGAGAGCTGCAGCCTCAATGAAGCAGGATCCCAGACCTCTGACTGACCTTCTGGAGCAGCAGCAGGTTACCGCACAATCTCAAGGACACTGTCTTTTGCTCCTACCCTCAACCTTCAATGCTTCTTTTGAAGCATTACAGATTAAGGGATAATACCAGCATGTTATAGGGCTGCACTGTACTTCAAGCCAGCAGCTTGTCCAGTTGCCCAGCCTTGGACACCACCCCCCCTCCCCCCCACCCCCAACCCTTGCACCAGGAAACACAACTACATGTTAAAAATAAGTCTGATGTATTTCTGTGACCTACTCCTTTTGAACAGTTGCTTGATCCTACTTGTGGGACCAACAGAGTAAGCTTACTTCTTTCCTCCTTCCTTCACTACTGGTCTAACCTGTGTAGAATAATAATTCTCATAGCAAGCTGTTTCAATGCAAGCCGGTGGCACTATTTCAACATTAAAATAAATTTATTTCCAAACAAACTTGTAAGAACATTAAGAACATTAAGCAGAAACAAAATAATAAAAGACAACATGCACGTAACATAGAACATGCTTGATATCACTGCAAAAAAGCCCCCAACAAGAACCGCACACAATGAGAAATTATTCTGCAACAACAAATGTTTGCCTTCTTTGCAGTGAAAGCTCTGATGCAAGACAGACAAGCAGGGCAAGAATCAGAGATCATCTGCTAAAGAGGCAGCAAAGGAAGTTGAGATTTGAACAACAAACAGGCCTTTACAACCTCTGCTTCTTGAAGTTGTGGCATTGCACACTGCCCTCAATGAATGAGGTTTTGTCAGATCCACACACCTTTGCCAAGGGTTAGCTATGAACAGACAAACACTTTTAAACACAAAACTAGCCCAAGGCAGCAGGGTGATGAGCCCCTCCTGCAGTGGTTGAAACAGGAGTAGGGGCAAGATGGAAGAAATAGAATCTATATCCCTGAGTCAAGACCCTGGAAAGCCCATGAGCAAACATAAAACAAGGGGGCAAAAAATGCTTAAACCTGAGACTAATAACCACCCTGGCTTCCCGCCATGGGATGCCAAGGGACCTGGCACTGATGCCGTATAGGTGAGCTCGAGAATGGTGTGACAGTGTCAGAGGTGCTCTGGAAGCTGTAGGAGTCTTCTGACTCCAGGCTGGCATAATCCATATTGTCAGAGTAGCTGTGATAGAAGTTCATTGACTGGCTTAATAAACCCACGGTTTGCTGGGTATTGCAGCTTGTCCCACCTTTTCCAAAGAGCCCCTCATCCTCCACAGCCATGAATGAGTACAGGCTCTGCCCATTCCCATAAGTCTGTCCACTGCTGTAAGCCTGGTGCATGGTGGTGGTTGTAGCCTGAAGGTTTCTGCTGGCACTGACAGGGAAGCCCTGGTGAAACGTGGGGGTTATATCCAGGTATGCAGCTTGACAAACCCCATTCTAGGAGAGACAAAGAAGGTTGTTCAGTAATAGAGCACCACACCAACTGCCCATTCTTTCGAATGGGTCCTTCTTTCTACACCCCCCCCCCCCCTTCAAGCCAAACAATAGCGCCTTTTTCATACTCAGTTGTTCCCCCAATAGACCAGCAATAGCAGAGATGGCAGGATTTCAAGTTAGTCATCTCCAGCTCAACAGTGTCTGGGAGCACTGGGGAGGAAACCAACAAGTAGCTTTGCTGGCCCTCTTGGCCTGTTTTATTTATAACTCACAACTGCGAGGTAAGTAGGCTGGAAACGAAGCTCTTTCAGTGCCAAGCCAAGCTTAAAATAGATGCCACTGTAAGTTCTATTACAATAAATGCAACTGGCTTGGTAATATCGAGTCCTGTGCATTGTTTGAATTAGCAGGTTGGACATGATGCACTTCTCTGCACAGAGTGGAGGAACCATGACTGGTTGTGATGGGGAAATTTACTCACCTGTGGTAGATACATCCCTTTTTCCACCCACTGACTCTCCTTTTGACAACGTTTGAATTTCATCCGTTGATTCTGAAACCATGTTTTCACCTAAAAGTGATAGGGAAAGGACATAAGAAATTAGAAATTCATTCTCAAACCTTGCTACATATCCTAAAGACGTTTTTCCTTCTGCTTGGCTTCTAATACTGTACATAATTTCAGCAGCTAAAAACACGCAGCAGACAAGATAGCTGTGAAATCACAGACCTGAGATACGAAGACTAACACTCCTGCTCCTTAGATCACGGGATCTTCCAAGATTTCAAAACCCTAGCCAAAAGACAGGCCAAGACAACTGCAGAAACACAGCTTGCACAGCATCATCATCTCACTGCTGTGCCAAGATCAGTATTCAGGACCTCAGGAGCGAGTCGTTCCTTCAGTCAGACACGAGGAGCTGGTGGGGCAAGGACTCTTAACTCGGGAGAGGCCCAGGTGCCACTCTGGCTAAGGTAACGTGCAAGTGCCTGAATTTTTACATCCAGAGACAACATGTGTCCATACAGAACAGTAACCTGACTCTGCATAGCCCTGGCTTTGCTGTTCTGCATGTCCTTTCAAACACTTGCACGGAGTGGGTGGATACTGCTGGAACCAAACATAAGAGCAAGACTGAGTCATAAGTTTTGACACCATCTTCTCTCTCATGTAAACAATAGCACATAAACAAGATCATGAAGGAAACTTATCTCTGGGGTCTATAAAAAACACCAAAAAACACCCCAACAATTGCTCGCAAAGTCACTTCACACCAGGACTGCAACTCAGCTGCTCAGAGCAAGATGTTCACCTGCTTGTAAGTAAGATCAAGGGCAGCAGCCAGCTCCCGAATCTGCTGGGGGCTGAGGTACTTCTGGGTCTGGAACCGCTGGTGTAGGGCTTTCAGCTGCTCCTGCGAGAAGGCTGTGCGGCTCTTGCCCGTCTTCACCACACCCTTGCCTTGCGCCTTGACCTTCTGGAAAGAGGAGTGGGGAGATGGGCTCGCTGCTGCAGTGGGGCTAGTGGCCGAGTCAGGGGTGTAGTACTGGGTTAGCGTCCCAGAGCTGGAGGAAGCTGGAGAGTCATCTGAGGAGAGAAAAGAACTGGGGTGAGCAGAATCAAGCAGGAAAGACTCAAAACCTTCAAAACTCCAGCTTCTCGGGGGAATTCAAAGTTGCGGTTGCCCTGGGGACGGGCAGGGGCTCCGCAGCCGCGGGGAGCGGGCACAGGCAGGCAGCCTCGTGGACAGCGGAACCGGCACCCCTCGCTGTTCGCCCCTCTGTCCCGTCCCACCTGGGCAGAGGGGCCACGCTGTGGCCGCCGGCAGCAGCGCCCAGTTCCCTCCGCCCCTGCCCATCGCATCCCCGCCGGGGCAGGGGCCGCCCGCAGCACCGGCATCGTCCCCATCCCAGGGCAGGAGGGACGCCGGACGCAACCACCCCACCCGGGGGCAGCCCCATCGCTCCGCCGGGACCGTACCTGGGGGACTGGGTGTCTTCTCCGCCGCGGGCAAGGGCAGGGCGTCCGTCGGCGGAGCCTCCTCGGCGGGCATGCTGTCCGAGTTTCCTGGAGAGAGCCAGTAGTAGTCCCCATACACGACCCCGCCGGGGTAGGGCAAGTAGGACGGCATGGCCAGGTGGGCGCTCATGGCCGGGCCAGGACCCCCAGCCCCAAGCACGCAGCGATGTGGCGGCGGAGGCTGCAGGCAGCCCGCGGTCAGTACCCCATTGGGCGGAGGTGGGGGGGGCGATGCTTTATGTCCTCCCCAGCCTGGCCTTGGCTGGAAGGTATTGTCATGGCCATTGTCATGTTAAAAGTTGGTTGATTGGTGGGGAGGGACTTTGGGGGTATTCAGGGACTGGGGGAGGGCTGGCGAGGCCCTGCTTCCCAACTTGGCCCCTAGGTGACACGGTGGGGGTCAGTACGTCACTCCCTGCTAGCGGGTGGGAGGAAGATCCTTGTTTTCCCCTCGGGGCCAGAAGGCCTGAGCAGAATCGCCTGGTGAGTTGGCCAGGGCTTGGCAGACACCCCCACCCCCACATTTAACGCTTTCTCCCCACCTCCGCCTCCTCACCCGTCCCCACCCAAATAGAAAGAATGGACCCGGAGCCCGCCGCGGGGCATGCAGAGACTTTGTGCGTCTGCATTGCAGATCGCAAACCATCATTGCAAACAGATAAGCCCTGCGCCTCCCCGCCAGTGAAGCCACACAGGGTGCAGGGGGGCACGGCTCTATAGAGCGGTGTCTTAGCGCAGGGAAGAGGGCCCAAAGGCAGCCAGGCTGCTTCTCTCAGAGGGTAGCCCAAGGCTGAGTTAGGCAGTCCCGCTCTGCAGTGGCACTTCACTTTTTTCAAGTTTCTCTCCCCAGTCATTTGAATTTTTTTTTTCTTTTAAAAGCGATAGCTTAAAAAGAAAAAAGTGCTATGCACCTGGGAGAGGTGGGAATCACCGGTTTAGATTCAAAAGGAAACGAACACTGCAGCTATAAAAGCCTTACAGATCTTGGATTTGAAGTTAGGGCCTAGAGTCTTCTTGGGGAGGATAAACTGCTCCCCCTTCCCCCACTCCCGATGTTACCATTTACTTTAAGGAAATTAAAAACTCATCGGGAGAATCTCAGAGCCCGGGAGTTACAAAACCTGGAAAACCACATGGAAGAAGTACAAATGAGGGCACGCGATTCATTAAGCAAATTCTTCATCTCTGTCAGCATAAGGAAACAGGACACAAGCACTTACCTGTGCACAATGGCATGGGGGTAGCTACTAACCCCCTTACTTTACAAAACATCTTTAGGAGCTGACAGAGGGGGACTTCCTTTGACTTCCATTTATCTCCTCATCTCACCATGAGTCATGATGAGAAATGAGCCCCATCTGGTCCCCTGAGCCACCTGGAAGAGTCCTTGCCGGGCCCACTTGATGGTATTAGCTAATGGTGATTTAATTTCTCAGAATCCGAGCAAGATCCAGTCAGACAGATGATTAGGAACGGACGGAGGGAGGGAGAAATTATTATATTATAATCGGGAGAGAGGGATGAAATACAGAGCTGGAGCCCAGAGCCTGCTTCTGGCCCCGAAGCAGGTAAGTGCCCAGCCAGGGGCCTGCCCCGGGCGTGGACTTTGGGCAGGTCGCTTGCTCGGTGCCACCAGTCCACATGCATGTACAGAAAGTGATTGCCCCTCGGACGCGGGAGCCGTCGTGCTGCCCCTTGCCGGTCCCCACGATCCCCTGCTGTCACGGCTGCCCCGGGACACGCGGGATCCCCGCGGGGGCTCTCCGAGTTCGCCAAAACCCGTCCCTTGCAAAGACGAGGGGAAAGGCGGGGTCTCTACAAGCCACAGCCCTTGCGCTTGGCCGTCCCAGAGGCTGCAGGACCCCTCGAGTCGTCCAGAGGGACACGGCTGGCGGGGATCAGCCGAAGCAGAGGGGTTTGAGTTTTACAGACGGAGTAACACCACCTCCGCCAGCAAATCCTCCCTGGGGAGCCGCCTATGTGTGCGTGTGTGTGTGTGTTTGGGAACGCAGCAGAAGTGCTCATAGTTTGCAGTTTTCATACACAGACCAGTTTTCACGTATAGATCAGATTCTGTCCCAGAGCCAGACCTGCTTTGTAGTGTGCATGGAATTTTTTTTCTTTTTATTTTTTTTCTGCCTATGTTGTTTTTTTATCACGCTTGTCCTCCATTCCCTTTGTTCTTATGCTTTAACCACGAGATCTCTTTTCCACATATCCTCTTTCAGTGAGGATAATTTGCTCCATCTCCCCAGCCATACCTCTAATCAAGGGACCAAACATATCTTTTTTATCATTGTGAGTGAAACAAGACTCTGACCATATAAAACCATACCACCTAAAGTCAGAATTTATTTAGGAAAAAAAAAATCAAGTTATTTTCCCCCAAATAAAAACATTGGGAAGATAAATTCAGAAGTTATACAAACACAGAGAATACTATGGGAAACATGATGTTGATGTTTGGGAAGCTCCCCAGGGTGATTATGTGTGGAACATCGGCTTGTGACACCATCTGCCTTCAGACTGGCTATACCGCCCATGAATTTCTAGAGCTGTTGTTCTTTTAAAAAATACCTGTTGGGAATGACTCATAGAGCAGATACAAGTATCCACTCCTGTTCATTTTAGAGCTCTTTGCTCCTGGAACAGCAACACAGGTCAGAATTAGTCTAATCCTGTTCTTCCCAACAGGGCCAAATACCAGAAGCAATTTCAGTTTTGACCCAAGGCTGTGTCCACCCCTCTCCCCATAAGTTGGCTCCTTAAGTATGTGGAAGTGAATGCAGCCACTCACTGGGCTGTAGAATACTCTAACAAACCCCTTCTGCAGCTCTTCAGCAGCAAAGATAGAAGCTCAGGTCCAAAAGTGGTCTCGGCATCTCAGCCTAAGCACGGTGAGACAGGATGAAGATGTTTTCATCCAGCAAGTTTCCCCTACAAGGATCCCCCATATTCTCAGTAAGGGAACTCCTTCAGAGGACTGGAGCTCAGCCTTCCCCTGAAGTGATGCAAATACACCAGTTTACACAGGCTGGAGCTGGGGAAGCTCTAAATACTGTAAGTGGTGTAAATACTGTAAGTCCAGCTCTGGGGCTCACACCACTAGGTCAGAAATGCTATGGGTTCCTACCTCAGTGTATTGCTAAACTCATTTGCATGAACAGGATAATCTTATAGTAGTAGAAATTGTCTCAAATTTTACATAGATTAGGTGCTCTTCTGTCCTTCTCTAATGAGCTCTAATGCGGGTTATCTGTGTTTCAGTAAATACTGTCAAGTGTCACTGTGTGTCACTATGTCATTCTGCTCATGTTCGTGGGTTTCAGCGAGGTGGCAGGGTACTGGCTTGGTGTTAGTGAACAGGGAACCATGGCCTGAGCCCTATTGCCCCTCGGAGGTTTTCCTGAGAGCCATGATCCTCTGACAGGGATGTGTGTGGTTGGGGAAGGCAGGTAGAAACCCCCGCCTTGTGTTCTGTTGAGCTTGTCTTTTTCTTTTTTTTTTTTTTTTTCCTAATTGAACATTCCTCAAGTTAAGTGTATGAAAACATTCCTGCCCTGCAGCCCTCAGTACTCACCCAGCCCTTGGCTCTGGACAACCTGTCTCCTGTAGCTTGATCATAACTCACAGTCTGGATCCAAGATTCCAGATTGTGGAAGGAAGGGAATCAAGAAAGAATAACAAAAATTAGACTCTTATTCATATTAAAATACAGTTTTTCTTTCTCTTGACTCTTTAGGGAAGCAGGTAGAGAAAAGGACAAAACTTCTCCCTCCCACTGACAGCCCAGCCTCTCAATACCCTGAGAATTACTGGATGATGTGACCCATTGTTAGCAGTGGAGAGGCAGACTGGCACAGAGGAGCCATGACACAAAACAAAGTCACTCCCTGAAAAGGCAGGAAAGTTATATGTCAAAGAGTAGGTGGGAAGCAGTCTAGTGAGACAACCCAAATTTGATGGGTCTGTTCTTTCTTTAACAATCCTTCACCCATGCCTGTCTGTGCACTGATGCCGCAGTGCTGCAAGCACTCCTCTCAGCAAGCATTCCCTGTCAGAGCCCATCACCTGTTAAACCGAACAGTCTGCCCAGGGGGAGACTTGCAAGCAGCTTGGAGTCAGGGTTATGCGAAGTCCTGGGGAACACGGAGAGAAATATTGGAAAAACCCTCCCAATCATTTCCCTCTTCCCCCTAGCCCTACTGTGGTTGTTCCCACAGGCTCAGTTAGATGTCCTCTTACTAAAAGCAAACGGCATAGCTGTGTTCAAATGCTTTCTGCCATTTACACCTTAAGGGGTGGGAAAATAGCAAATCATGTATTTCTCACTTCACCGAGGCCCTGTGCAGCCTCAAAATATGAGCCACCTTCCCCACTCTCTTCGGAAAGGATACTCTGCATGAGGCACTTTGTCTTTTGTTCTTCAAGCACACATCACTTATGAAATAGCACAAAAGCTCTTCCCCCCCCCCCCAACCCCTTTGTCTTTCTCATTCCGATAGGGACAGTTTCCTACAAAATCCACTGTTGCAAGAGCCTTCGGTTCAAGTCGGACACTGAAGAGGTAGCTAAATTTCATGCTTTCTCGAGTTCACTGTGTATTGTCGCACCTACTTTCTTCCGCATCTCTCATCTGAGGATGATCCCGTGTATTGTCACCATTGCAAATGAACATCAGAACAGAACCAATCAAGATTACGTGCCAAGTGGGTGACTGAGATTACATTTGCACAGACCGTAAATGGTCTAAGGACCAGAAGTGCCGCTAACATATCCCACCAAGCAAGTTCTTCCAAGTCATCACATACTTTTCAAGCAGACCCCTGTGCCAAATCTGTCCTATCTGGATTTTTTTAAGCCCCCAAAACTCCTCACAAGAGCAGTTCACCTGTGAGACAAGTGTCCCCATTACAGGAAAGCCCGGGATTAAGAAAAACGGTGCTCATTTTTCAAATCTGTCAGGGGTTGAGATATGGATCCCCCCACATTACTCGGCCCTTGCCCCCGCCTATACGCCCTCTCCTTTTCTCCAAGACTTGCTCTTGCACATGAATTCATGAGCGATTAGCAAGTGTTAGAGGGTGAGGCTCGCTGGCTGGCACCTGCTCTACATCTGAATGGTAGGGCCGGTAAGCCCAGGGCTGTGGAATGGGGTCTGCAAGTGGATGTTGTCTGGGACTGACGGAAGAAAAAGATTTACCTGCTTTTGTTTGACAATATTTAGATGGCTGACTTGGTTGAGATGGAAAGAGAAAGAGACAAAGAAAAGACAACAGCAAGAGGCTGGAGCTTTTTTAACTTGGTGTCATTTGTCTAGGAATTAAATCTAGTGAAGAGTTAAAGCTGGGGAGGAGAACGTTGCCATCAGCTAGTGGTGTAAAGGTTAAAATTGTCTGTGCTTCATCATCATTAAATTCCATGGAATTCCAGCTCATATTAGGCTACGAAAGCACATTTGGGGCAGCAAGGAAAAAAAATCAAAAAGACTGTATTATGGACTGCATCTCTTCCCCAGGTGCAAGGTCAGGAGAAGCCACAGAATCACAGAGTGAAAGAACTCCAGTACCCCAGACTATTGTGACAAAATAAAAATGCTTCTCTGGCATAGCCTAGTTATGAGGGAGCCATGAACTGTCTGTGTTGAGAAAAACATTTTGCTAAAAATTGCTGTTCTAACCCCGGTTGTGCCCTCCATGCAAAATCTGGGGGTAACATAGGCCTGAGAACAAATTCTCTTAACCTCACTCATGACTATATCACTTTACTATAGCTGTAAACAGCCTAATAATAGGGTCAAAGTGCCTGCAGATGCGTGGCAGAGTGTTGCATGGCTTTGGTGCAAAGATGCAGGTGTTGACTTGTGATCCAGCAGGGCTCTCTGACATGGTAACACCTCAGATGTCTCTCTTCACTCACTGCACCCACCAAACCTCCCCACTTCTCCAGCAGAGATGGTCAAGCCGGATGTAATTCATCTCTCCTCAGCCACTGCAGTTCACAGACAGCATGTTGATGCAAACCGCTGAAGATTTCAGTTTCTATCAGTAGCCACCTGCTCTGTGAACCTATGCCCTGGAACTCCTTTTCTGTGATTTGATCCCCAGGGAATAGGTGTACACCCGTCATCACGGGATTCAACACCTGTCCCCTGCATGTGTTCTTCATGTGCTGACCTTCCAGTGGCTCGGGAGAGCTGCTTGGAGCAGCTGAAGCTGTCCTCGCAGTGCTGAGTGATGCACTCATGCCAAAGCCAAGGGCTGCTGGCAGCCTGCTTAACAGCAATCTGCTACAGAACCAGGAACAGGAGGAAAAGCAAATTCTCAGAATCTCTCTGTTCTGTGTAGCATCCTCTTCCTAGCTTTAAAACTTCCCATATGGTGAAATATGTGAACACCTAGTTTCAGTTTCCTGAAGTTAAGGCCGAAAGAGAGGAAATTAGTCCAGTAGGACAGGTGTTGATTTCTGTTCCCTCTGTGTAACCAGGAGAATTGCTCAGCAAGGAGGGATTCTGGTGTCATCACCACAGTCAAAAAAACACATTGACTTGGTAGCACTGAGGTTTGAGATTTTTCTGTGCTTGTAACAATGTATCTGAGTGCATAATTTTACCCTTTATTTAAATGTGGCACTACAGATGTTCTAGGACAAAGGAAAAAACTTAGACATAGTGAGAAAAAGGTGAGCCACATTAAGCAGAGGGGAGGAAAGAGAAAAAGAGAACAGAAAACCATTTTATTAGGTCTAGGTTCCTAGATTGCCTTCATCATTATGTCTGAGCATTTTCCGGTGGAGCATTCAGTGCCCTGACTCAGATCTGCCACTTGTGGTTCTTTGTCTCTTTCTCATCCTCTCCACAGGGAGACAACTGCATGTGTTGTGGAGTAATTAAATTTGGTTTAGTAGGCTTGGTTTGGGGCTTGTTCATAACATGCTCACAGCTGTTTTTATCTGAGGTGTATGTTGGAGATGTGCACCTTTTACTTGAAAGCAAAGCAGTGAGATTGGGGCATACTGTAGCACAGGCTTATTACAGCCCCTGAGACAACTCTGCTTCCTGCTTAGACTAGATTTTCCCAGGGTTAGAGAGCTCCCTGCTATTAGTGAAGTGGAACTGCTGAGACCAGTAGATGCCAGCTTGTGACTTCAGAGCTGTAAAGGAACCTCCATATGCTGGTCTGAGGCCATGGGGTACATCGAGATGGTGAACTGGGCTGTTTGGTAAGCAAGAGCCAACTTCAGTTAGAAAACACAGCTCAGATACAAGGAAAAGCAGGGGTGGGTGAAACACACCTCAGTCTCATCCTTGTGCTGTAGGTGACTGACTTAGGGGGCTCCCTATGCTGTTTGCTGGCTGATGTTGGGAGGGAAGGAGAGTTTCACTTTATATGAGTTGTCAGCAGGATAACTGGGCTGATCCAGTGTTCTGGGAAGTAGTGTACTTAGAATACAGTAAATGTCCAAGTTAACTGGGAGACCTCCACCATTCCACTATGCTGAATCCATCACAAACCCGTGTTCACCAGCAGACTCAGCTCCAGGCAACTTTCTGTATGAGAGAAAGACCCTACCTTAACTCAGGGACCACTTTTCCAGGGTACATCTCCAAGTCAGCACTTAACTCTGTGGTTTGATTATGGATAATGATGGAATTTGGACAGTTTGAAGCCAAGTAGCTCCAAAACCCAGCTGAGATGCTGATTTGACACTCTGGCAGTGACCTGAAGGAGTGGTGTCCAAACTGCAAGCAAATGCAATGCAATAACATTGGGTAGTTCTGTGGCAAAATGATCTACCCATGGCCTGTCTTAGTGTGAACTAAATTATTGGGTATGGGGAAGGACTGAAAATAATACATCAGCTCTTTAGTATGACTGACAAAAGAAAAATACAGTCTTAATTTGTCACTTCTCACAAACAGGTCACTGCCTACCTCCCCACCTCAGCAGTGCACATAGCAGTGAAAACCTATTACTTTTGTTTATTGTTTTCCCCTCATGCCATGAATCTGAGGCACAAGACTGTGTGGTGGCACAGCCATCCTGCAAGGCCTGGAGCAAGCACCATCTTTGACAACTTGCATTCACAGGCTGAGCAGAAGTGAAGATCTCTGTCCTATATTAAGTGAGGATCACATGCTGGCAACACCAACTGCCCAGACTTCTGTTTGTATTTAGGCAAGGAGCACGCAGGCCTGTGACAGTGCTGCTTTCTGTGCCCCAGCCCTAGGCACCGAACAGAGTCAGGCATGAGGCTGTTTGGGTTTGTCTCATACGTGCCTAGACAGCGTCAGCCACACACCTTGGCTGGGATGGATGTGCCCCACCAGAAGAGCAGTATGGAAGTTGGCTACTCCCTATCCCAAAACGCAGCTGCAGGGAGCTATGGCATTTCCTTTGTGTGCTCCTGACTTGTGGTGCAGCCCAGGGAGAGGGGCATCCTGGCCTTACCCGGGCTGGAGCAGTGTGGAACTCAAATCCCCCCAAACCTCCGAAGGAATGCCATTTCAGGCACACAGTGAGTCACTTCACATCACACCAAGCCACCGCGGTGACCCAGTAAGCGGCTCCTCTGGAGGTTCTGCCTTATGCAATCTGTTCCATCCCACTTCTGGAAAGCAAAAGGTGTAACTCTGTCTGCAGCCCAGCCCCGTGGTGTGAAGCCCACCCAGGCTTGGTGTCTGTGGCCTCGACCTTTGGGAGAGCCGGTCCCGGGACACAGCAAAGGGTGAATATAACCCCGAGGGTCAGCCTTTCGCAGACCAGCTCATTTCTGGGAAACCTGAGCCTCCTCCGCCCCGGGATGGCAGATTTCTGGGACACGTCGCGAGAAGACTGAACTCGAGGGGGCCGGGCTGTCTTCCCCCATCCCGGGCTCTCCTTTGCTTCACCCTCCGGTGGCCACCAAGCGGCAGCAGACAGCCGTGACGGGAGCGGCGGAGAGGCTTCCGCATCCCTTATCCCTTATCCCTTATCCCGCCCCCTTGTCCAGCCCTTCCAACGGGAGGGCAGCGGAGGAGGGAGATGCCCGCCCGCCGCGCTGCCGCAGCGCACCCACAGCCCCCGAGGGGGCGAGGGCGATTGTAATGCCACAGCCGCCTTCGTCGTCGCTGAGTACGTGCCACAGGACACCCAGACAGCGTTGTGAACCCGAACAAGATACGCAGTGATACCAGCCGTAACAGCACATAAATCCAGGAATTTCTATTTACTCAGTTTTGCACCCAAAACAAAAGCTTCTCCCCCCGGCACAACTTTTCTTGTGCCTCTCTGTGATTCCGACCTGTGTGCACACCTGTGTTTTGGACAGGATTTTCTGTTGCTGGCAGCAAATCCCAGGCACAATCTCTGTAAACTGGCATTTGCACTGGCACCAGTGTAACTGGCTGCAAGCTGGCCTACCTTAACTGGTGCAAAATGCGCATCTTTGCTGGTTTGCACAGAGAGGGGGAATACCATCCTTTCTAGGATGACATGCCAAACTGTAACGGGTTTTTTTTGCAAAGGAAAGACCGATATGTGACCCTAGAAATCTTGCAGAGGTTGTGTCTCAGCTGTTCTCGTTGGTAGCTGAGACACACTACTCTTGTGTTTCTTTCAGCATTACACAGTTACCAGCTTCTGGCTTTGCTGCAGGCCACTCAAATTCTCCATGGGTGCTGTTTTTGCTACCTGTGCTGGTGGTAAGTGGCACATGCACTAGAGTTTCCACTAGACAGATACCTGTACAATAAAGGCCACAACTGAGAGAAATTTCCCATGCAAATAAGCCCTTCAGCTAAAACGGGTTCTGAAGATGTTAATCTGTAGAGTGTAAACCCTGAGGGTATGTGGTCTAACTTCTGGAGGGCTCCTTAGCCTGGGAATTAAGCAGGCAATACAAAGTGAGGCTGAACTTCCCATCTTTTAGGATAATGTTGTTGCTAACAGTTCCCAGCAGGGTTGGGGCATATGCCAGCATCCAGGCTGGCAAGGATTAAAGGCTTCAGTTACACTAGGAGAAGGATTTCCTTTCCCTCCACCACTTTTCATACTCTTCTGGTCTATCTCCCCTGCACATGGACTTAGTGCGCCTTGTAGCATGGACTATCCAGCATTTTCTTTCCCTGGCATTGACAGGATGGAAGCATGACTATCTCTGGTCTATTACTGATCTCTCCTCAGGATTTTCTGCTTATTTTTGTTCTCTGTCTCACTTGCTTTTGTTTCTCTCCTGCATTTTTCCTGTTCATTTTCTTCTCCAGATGGTCTACCATTTTAATTTCTCATCTCCCAATATTTTTTTCCTTCAGAACTCTATCTCCTTATTATGTGCCCATGATTCTGTGTGATGTGCAGCAGTCTGCAGCCAGCAACCAAAGCAAGCTTCATTTGACGACAGACATAACCCCTAAGAGAGCTGATTTTGAAGCACTGGTTGCTTGCAGCTGCAATTGTAATTGCCATCAGATATAAGGATGTGGGCACCATTTTTATCTTTTTTTCATGGAGAAGGAGAATTCTCTTGCGCTTTAAAGGTCCTCCTTCATTATTGTTCATTTGTACCGTGGGGATAGTTAGGTGCTCTCAGCCTGTGTGGAACTGGCACCAATAAGGACATCAATGCTGAGAACTTTCCACCAGCCATGCTGCTGTGACCGCTTCTCTGGCATGGTGGCAATCTCTCTAATCAAACCAGGGAATGGTATCAACATGGCATCTTCATCTGTTTTCCAACTCTGCCTCCTAAATGACAGTCAGATTGCATGAGGCTTCTTTTGTGTGCTTGGAGGAGCCAAATTAACAATAGTTTTTTATTCTCCAACTTCCAGCTGTTTCAGTGCTTGCATGTGTGCCAAAGCTCTTTTTTTTTTTTTTTTTTTTTTGGTGCCAAAATATGTTGTATCTTAGAAGAAAGCCTCACAGGTATTCCTTTCCTGCCCGACGGTGAGGATGACAGGATCGCAGAAAGGTTCTGTGGCTGTAGCACAGTGAGGTTTAGGAGCTCATAGCTATTCACTGTTGAGGGCAGGAGGACTTTCCCACACTATAATGCTGAATATCCATCCCAGCCCTGTGTGGTCAACACTAGCTTTTGTTCTCCTCAGATAAAGACAATCTGTTTCTGCAACCCTTTGAGTGGTTTTATGTCTTGGAGACACAGCAGTGCATGTAGGAATGACAGCTGAGCTGGCCAGGATTGTTTGGCTTTCATAGGGAAAGTTTGTTTGGACAGAATTGAAAGGTTTCTGTGGAAAGATGGAGATTAGCTGGGTAGCCATTCTTGGATCAGACTCAGGTTCATAACTCTTTTTAAAACTGGCTTTGTGGCATCCCAGTTGCATGCCACAGGCTATCAGCTGTTTCATAGGACAACACAGGATGTGGGCTAGAACCCAGTGAGAGTGGGAGGGAAGAGAAGGAAGGACCCTGTTTGTGCTGTGAGTCAAAATAAAAGCACCTCATTAGAGCAGTGCTTTTCAGGAAACTGAACTGCTGATTTATGTCCAGTTGTCTTCAAGCTTGGCTAAAGTCAGTCAGGGAAAGTATTTCTGGGAAAACTGAATTTCCTAGATTTGTGAACCTGCTTTTTTTCATATCACATTTTGGTTTGCTGACATGCCTGATTATATTTTGCCAAAATCCATGTGTTCCTTTGCAAAACTGCTCTCCAAACTGTTTTACTCCTTCTGCAAAACTGACTGGATTAGAATAAAACATTAAAAAAACCCTATGGATGAGACCATTCTTCCTGTCCTTCCTTATAACAGCACTGCAAAGGTGGTAACTGCAGCAGAACAGCAGTAACAAATAACCAGAGATAGTCCTGCTGCAGTCCTATGAAAAATTTGTGCTGTATTAAGTGGAGCTATTCTGCTTCAAAACACCTCCAAAAGTACGACACAAGCCCAATAAAGCAACTTGGACTGTTGTTTGGGGATTTGGGCTTGAGCCTGTTTCACAGCTCACCCTGCTCCTTCTTCCTTCTTCTATTGCTACAAAATCCCAGTATAAACACAGCCTGTTGCTTGAAGTAAAGCTGTCCTGGCTCATGTTGTATTTTTCTAAGGCTAAAGACTGGGACAAACTGGGGACAGAGGAAAAAATGAAGTTTTCTTCCTCATTCCTTGTCTTCCAGTATATTTCACTTGAATTGGATTTTTTTTTCCCTTGCCATGGACTCTGCCAAAACCTTTTTTCCTACCATCCCCTGCACAGCCACCATACCCTTAAAGAACCTCTCTATCCCCATCTTTCCTTTTACTCATCTACCACCCACTCCTGCAGCTTGGAGTTTCCTCCTGGAGATGCACAGATTCAAGAGAGGAGATGGACACATCTAGATGCATCTGTGTCTGAAAAGAAGCCTCAACTCATTAGGGTTGAACCACAGGGCAGGCAGGGGTTTCCCCAGAGCTATTTGGGCTGCTGCAGCAAAGGGCTGTCTGTGGGCTGGAACAAGATGGGACATTTTCAGGCTGTGTCAAGTGTGGGCTATCCCAAAGGCAATAGCAGGGACCAATCCTGCCCAGGTCTTCCTAGCTCTGCTGGATCATTCCTCATACTTCGGTGCCAAGGTGTTCTCTCTTTAGAGGAAGAGTTTCCTTGACCAGCTAATTGAGGTGGAGTAACCAAAGGCCACTATCACTATTCAGGGCAGTCTCTTGGCAGGGAGAAGTGTCCGAATAACACATGGGTGATGCAGAAAAGAGAGACCTCCTTTAAGGAATGAGTGAAAATCCTTTATGTTATTGCACTGCTCAGACAGACTTTCTTCAAACACCAGTTTTCAAAAGAGAAGCTATTTCACTGTCTTCTCTCATTATCAAAACTCTTTGAAAATCATTAGGGAAGCATATGCTTAGTAAAACAAGAATACAAGCTTAATAACAGGGATAAATAATTTTTCTGGGGTATTTATTTGCCTCTTGTTTTTTGAGCTCTGAACTGTCCTTCCTGTTCTTTGTCCCACGGGCCTGGACAAATATATAATGTCAGATGAGTGGTTATGATGCAGGTCTGAGGCTAGAGGGGCTGAGATGTAAGAAAAGACTTCAGAATCTGACAGGAAAGGTCAACAACATGCAAGAGGCTACAGAGAAATGAGCTGGGGGATGCTGTAGTTTTTTGATACACTGACTCTGGTGACAACTGTCTCCTATAAAGCTCTTGGCTTGTACAGATTCTCCTGTCCTATTCAACTGTGAAGTGATAAAACCTCCTTAACAAGATTCATAATAGACGTGGGGTCAGAAAGGCCCAGCTGCTGGGGGACCAACATCTAATATGTGCATAGGAAATATTCCCTGACACTCTGCAAGGTTTTAAAAGTGGAAAATAAATCACAAAAATGTAGTTATGTTTTGGTTTCTATTTCATTGAGTAATAAAGATAAAGAACAGCGTAATGAATGAGATAAATTGAACTTAGATATTATGACTCATATGTCCCATGACTGAGCTCTCAGAACAAGATGTTTTTTATTTCTGGTTGAGTTACCTATACAGCGATGATCTCACATTATGTTTTTAATTCTCATATCCAAACTTTCAGTGAAATAACAAATATGGCCAGAGTGCTTAAGAGGCAAAATGACCGTGGGGACATCAATCAAAGTAATTGGTTTTCTTCTTTTTTTTCATTGGTTGTCTACCAATCTAGTCACCTAACCTGCTTTATTTGTTACTCCATCAGACTCCTGTAATTAATAATGCTTATTAATTAGCCAGCAGACTCCTGATCATTAATGCCAGACCCAGGCAGTGCTGTTGGTCACTACGGGGTGCTCCAGATTTGTTCCAACTCAGGCATGGGCCTACAGCCATTCTCTGAGAGGGCTCTGCTGACTCCTCCCAGTTGTGATTCTGTGCCAGCATACTTTTGTGCCTTGGCCTGCAATGTGGGAAGTTGATGATCCAGGTGGTAATGAGCATGGCTTGTGTTGTGCATTGCAAGGGTGCACTCCTGTTGCAGAGAGGAGATATTTGGGCAACTTCCCAGGAATAGACTGGCTGTTTCTGAGGGTAAACACCATCCCATGACCCGACCTTAAGTAAAGACATCCCACTCTGTGGTGGGAGGGCTAAAATGTTAACTCAGCAGTTCAGCAGGTCATTTTCATCTAGTTCTAGGACACTGCAGCTGCAGGAGGAGGTGGTTCAAGCCCTGGATGTTTGGAAACTAAAAGTCCTCAGCATCCAGTCTTTTGTTGCCTGCTCATTCATAGAAACTTAACCTGTGGCTTGACATGATGACGTGAAGCTGCCACAGTACAGCAAAAGCATCCCTTTCCCCAAGATGTGGGAAATCCAGATTAGCATGCCATGCTGCTGTTGCAGTACACAGGAGACAATGAAGTCTGGAAGACTGAAAGAAAACCTCACCTAGGAAATGCCATCTTCTTGCATCTTAGGCTGTGGTAGTTTCATACTCCTGTGTCATTCACTGATGTTCGTTGAATGATGGAGATTATTGGAGTGGGAATCACAGGTAAATTTACTAATCCTAAGGAATTATAGTTGTTGCATGTTATGTGAGTGCATATCTGTCCACTAAGGACTTGCAGGGGTCACAGACACAAGCCATGTGGTCTGTGGAGGTAAAGGTGCAAAATGGGAAATGGCTTCTGGAGAAGAGATATAGGCATTGCTGAGTTTCAGTCCATCACATACTGCTTAGATCTTTGGAGGAAGCTGTTGACAGGCACATTCTAGGAAAGAGAGCTGCTGCAGTTTAGGACAGTACTTATCCTATCTCCTGACTTTATCTCAGGTGATGTTTATTGCTGGGTCACTGGAATGGATCATGGAAACAAACACAGATTGCACATTATCCTGCAAGAAGCTTTCCCATCAAATCTCCACTGAGCCCATAACAAGCTGTCACAACCTTATCTTAAAAGTGTCATGCACCTCAATCTGAAATCTACAGAGAGGCCTGTTCCTCAGTAATGTTTTTCATTCAAAAGTAGGTGAGGCTATCATAACCTCAGGCTTCATGAATTTCCACCATGAACTTCCTTCCAC
This sequence comes from Acropternis orthonyx, assembly GCA_035583155.1. Classification (NCBI taxonomy): domain Eukaryota; kingdom Metazoa; phylum Chordata; class Aves; order Passeriformes; family Rhinocryptidae; genus Acropternis; species Acropternis orthonyx. The sequence continues at coordinate 29,710,147 of JAWWEU010000001.1, forward strand.
TTGTGTTCTGTTTCTATGATAGAAGTGCATTCCTGGCAGACCTTTTCTGGTAGTATCTGTGATACTTTTCAGCTTTCAGAAAGTTGCATTGTTGCCATAAATACTTAAAATACATTTACAAATAGCCATGTAAAAATGAAAACTCTGGTCATGCGCACCTTGACATGCTCTTCCAAGCCACACATGAGATTGCCCATCAGGTTAGGTTATCCATGATCCCACAGTGCTCATGGAGGCAGACAGTTTCTGAGGCAGCTGGCACTCAAGCCAAGTGGGTTAGACAAGCTGGTGTCTACATCTGGAATTAGCTCCATCATCAGTCCTGAAATCACTGGAGCTCTTTGTCGCTCACAAGAGACAGGGATCAGCAATATTCTTCAGCTATTCCATAAAAAGAAAAATGGAAGCTAAAATCCTCATACTCTTAACCCATGCCATCTTGGGATATCCCAGGTAATGGAAAAAACCCCCAAACAAGGCCAGTTCCTGGAGGATCAAATAGCTCTGTCACTGTACTAGGACAAAGCTAGCCCTTCCTGCCCTATGAGGAGCCTCTTGGGTCCTGTTGCCTGCTGCTCTCCTGGGCTCCTGGTCTGAGGAATGTGCCTGCAGAGTCTCTGCAGTACTCTCTCCAGACACTTCTGGTCCCTGTTAGTTTAGGCTTGGTGTCCCATGACAGTATTTGTGATGCTTCCAGATCTGATCAGGCAGTGCTGTGCCTCAGCTGATGAGCCCAGTTAGGCTTTGCAGGGAGCCAGCTGAGCTCTCTGCACCCACACTGCAGTTCATCTGCAAGCAGAATACCAGCTGCCAAGTGACTGGTAATTGTGGCTGCTGCTCCATGTAACCCTAGGATTGTGAGTCTTGCCAGCTGAGCCATGTTTTTGAAAGGGGGCTGGCAATGGTGCTGAGCTACACTGTGCTCTTCCAACATAGTGGTTACTAGAACATCAGTACCTGAATGGGACTTGGGAGCAACTATCTTTCCTAAGCATTTCTGTTATAGTCAACAGACCAAGGAATAATTTAATATGATTTTTTTAAAAGCAAATGAGCAAACAGCGCTGGGCAGCCGGGGAGTCTCTTGCTTTACCAACGGTCCGCAAAATAAAAGTTCAGGTTTCGGCTTTTATATAGACGATAGTCTCTTCCCCTTTAGGTGGTCCTTGGATGATAAGTCTTCCCTTTTGTTCTTCTGGTTGACTTCTTCATCCACGCCTGCTCATTTTAGGTGTTACACATCTCTTCCTTAAAAGCTTACACTCAGCATAACAGGAAATAGCTTGCTTAACATATAACATAACATAACATAACATAACATAACATAACATAACATAACATAACATAACATAACATAACATTGTGGGTTAACATTTCACAGTCCAAGTAAACTATCAACTTACCACATCATAAGGTTTCTTTGATTAGCAAATTATCTGTATTTACTCTTGTCAACTATCTCATTTCCATAAGAAATTCCTATAACAATACTTAAAAATGCCTTAAAGAAGGGAATGTGACTTAATTTTACAAATAAAATAAATGGATTTTACCCTCGGGATCATACAATATCTTGTGTTGTGGGGGGGAGGGACCCACAAGGATCATTCAAGCCCAATTCCAAGATGTGTGCATGCCTTGCCAGGGTTAGTTATGTGCAAGAGAGATGGTGCAGGGTATGTATAGTTCTCAGTAAGAAAGGCCTGGCAACACATGGCTTAATGAACAGCTGTTTTAATAAGACTGAATAAGAAGAGGAATGTAGACAGCAAGTAAATCTCACACCCCTTCAGGTGCTGGGCACCCTGCATTCAGGCAGTGCTGGACAAGACCATGGCTGGATTTCCCCACAGCACACTGTGCAGATCCTGCCTGTGAAGGGAAGCTCCCCCCATTTGGTCACTTGAGCTATTATATCTTTTGTTACAGGGACACAGGTCTGATCCTAAAGGAAGTTCGAATTTCCTGCTGCACATCTAGCTAAGCAGTGGTTAGTGACTGCCAGGTGGGAGGTACAGCTGCTGGTGCCAGGCTGCTCACAATCTACCAGCTACATGTCTGTGGCCAAGGGATCTCTGTGGCCTGCAGGCCAAGCTGCATATGGCCCAGCACAGACCTGTGTATGGAAATTACAGGTGAAATCAGTAATGTGTGGGTTTCTCAGTCTCCAAGAACAAGTGAGCAGACACGGTCTGTTTGAGATGACCAGCTCCTTAATGCTGTGTCTGCTTCATGGCTCCCAATACATGGACCCGTCTCTTTCTCCACAGAGGAGAGTCTCCTAGGTTTGGTAGGAGAGGTAAGCTTTGCTGACTCTTTGTGTGTAAGTCTCTTATCAGTGGTATTTGTGAGCAGTTCATCCTTGACAAAGCTGTGACAGCATGGAAAGGTCTGACGACATGTGAGGCAGAACCACCGTGCTTTCCACAGAGCTGAACTCGGGTTCTTCAGAAAAGGTCTGTGTGCCACACCAAACAGCTGCAACCCCTGGGAGGAGTGTCCTACACATGTAAGGTGAATCCATTCTTCTATTCATTTTTATTCTTCTTCTCTTTTGCGTAAGTCCATTCTTAAATCTAACCTTTACAGTGATTGGTTCTATAGACTATATATCTTTATTCCAAAAACAATCATTGGTCAGTTCTACTTAGGTTTACTGATTGGAATCCTTGATACGCAGATCAAGATGGGAAGGGGTGAGGGGGTTTCCAAGCAGCATATATGGTTCAGTAACTTAACATGCATGGTCCAATAACTTCTTGGCAAGGTACCCATAGCTGCATTCTTCAAACACAGCACTCCTCAACAACTCTATACATTGTGCCTCACAATTTTCCACCTTTACTTGAAGGAACTATTTCTTATATGTGATCAAATCCCTGTTATTTTATCACAACTACTTCTTCTATATAATTAAATCTTGCCTATTTATCAGACTATTTGCAACACGCAGAGGAATAAATCTCCTTTTTCTGCCTTATAATCCCTTTGAAACTTAGAAGCAGGCTTCGAAGAGATTGTTCAGTTGTTGTATTTTTTTAACCCGAAACGTGTATCAGCCCTTGCTCCCCATTTTAGGAGTACGGAAAGCGGAAAAAGCCCCGCTAACAGCGGGCAAGTACAGACATGTCAGTGCGAGGTAGAGCTGCGGTCAAGCAAAGTTTTCCTGTTTCCTCTTACATCATGCGCTCCATCCCCGGCCGTGCGCGGAGACCCGTCTGCGGGGATCAGAGAGGGAGGACAGCACCGGCAAGGTCCACCGGGAGACGACAAGCCACATACAAGAAAAAAATGAGAGGGTAAAAAAAATTGATGGGCAAAAAAAAAAAAGCTCCCCAGCTTCCGCTGTGTTGTTATTGCTTCAAGGCAAAGGGGGACCCCTCGCTTTGCTGTCCCCGGGGGGGGTGATTTCTGTCTGTGCGAAGTCTCTGCTTTGCGTGGGAAAGGGTGAGGGCGATCCTGGTGCCGGAGCCCTGTCCCCGCTGTAGCTGCAGAGGACGAGGGGCTGCACCGAAGGCTGAGCCTGCTGGGGAAGTTCCCCCCGGCATAAAGGCTGTCACGGGAGCCATAAACCATGGAGAAACAAAAGGCACGGACAAGAGCAAAGGTGGGGGTGCGCTGGGGGAGGGTGTGCCGACTCACCCCCCAAGGCTGGGCAGCAAGAGAATCCAAAAATTGCCTATACCCTGCCGGACAGTTTCGAGGTCTTGAAACAGCCCTTGTGACACAAAGTGTCAGACATTTTCTGTTCAACAGAGGGGAAACAAATTTTAATGCAAAGTTTAGTAAAGAAATGCCTCGGTTGTGCGAAGAATTAGCAAGGGAGGAAAAATGCAGATTAAAGAAGTTTTGACACATTTATGGTCATGTATTTTTAGACATTATCATTATTACTATTATTATCTTGCAATAAGGAGAATTTTAAATAGTTTCTAATAAAAAGTGGTAGAGGAAGGAAGGAATATAGTTTATTACACAAAGTTTTAATAAGAGAGATACTAGATTTTTTTTGGTAAAATTAGTACCTTTAAAAATAATCTTACTGCATTCCTGTTCAAATTATGGATGATGGGACAATACAATAGGAAATGTATAAATAACCCATTTTAAAATATATTTGTAATCAGTCAATTTCATTTTCAAGTTTCAATGCACATTTACACAGCTGTATATTAATGAAAAAGGAAGTAAAGCCTAGGAGACAGTGATATTGGCTGTCATCCCTCTGCCATTTTCTCCCCTAACTCCTCTAAACGTTTCGGAGTACAATCCACCTTTCAAATTCTCAGTCACTCTTTACACTTGGTGTACTTTTCTCCAGCTCTTAAATTTTGAAAAGATTCAAGTTCACCTTCATCAGACTGATGAACCAAATTTAGAAGGAAAACAAAACAAAAGGTTTTCTTTTTTATTTATTTTATTATTTGCTAACTCTTAATTTTGTGTCATATCTATATCAAGGAACCAGCTGTTAAATGCTTGGGTATTTTTGAGTTAGGCTCTGTGTGTATATGTGTATCATACATAACAATGCTGAACAGCAAGGATTGCTTGTGATAACTATGAAAGGAAAAAAATTGAAGTGATTGCGCAGCTTTGGGCAATTTATCTGTAGACTCACCATTTATTTTAAGTATTCTCTCATCTGGTTTGGGGAGAAAAAGGAATAGGTGAAAGGAATAAGTGCTATGATTCTGTATATATTCTATAGTGTGTGAATGTTTTATGATTGTTTTTAAATTTGTTGTCTGTCCTTCTGTTAAAGATATTTAAATTTACATTATTATGTCATTTAAAAAATAACAAGTTACACCCGTAGAATATATGCAGACTTTTGCTTGTATTTCATTAAATTGATTACACCATACATTTCTCTTGGCTGAACATGTGTCTAGGGTGGCTATATCTTTAAGATCAGTGTATTGCAAGATTGTTCTAAAGAAATGACTTTATGTCCCTGAAAATATGCACAGGACACCTACTTACCTGAAGTGCAATATTTTATGGTCAAAACGCAGACAAGAGAGTGCTTAAGACCAGTTTAAGTAAGACTTGGGAGATTTAACTTGTTTGTATGTTATAATCAGATGGCAACATCTACAGATACTTTTAAACAAATAAGATCTCTGTAATCTATTGCAACATTGCTTTCCAAAACCTTAAAGATACCTTCTGTAGTAATTAGATTAACTGATTGAGCTCGAATATTGGGAATTCAGTGTATTTTCTTTGGTGAACTTCAACCAGTCACACATATTATATATTTATTGTGAACATATGATATAATTATTTTATGTATATATGTTCCCTAAAATCGGGTTTTAAGGCAATTTTTAACTAACAGATATTAACTTCCAAATAACATAAAATAAATAGAAAAAAATGTATCTATTTTAACACCTCAAATGAGAAAGCATAAAAATTGAGGCTTCACTTCTGTTTCTCTTTGTTGTTCTTTTAATGACATACTAAAGGAATTATGTATAATAAAAAAGTTATTCCTGTACCAGAATTAAACATTTGGTGGCATTTACATTTGTTACATTTACATAAATTCATTAGAAAGTTCGATAAAGAAATCTGCATGCGTGGTGTCTGTGATTTATATAAATCGAGTTTACATGGAGAAAATAAAGAGAGAGACACTCTGTGGCTTATAAAATGGTTAATTGTATATATGTATTTTAGTGTGTAGGAGGTTGGGATGAGGGAGGAGACAGGGTAAGAAGACGGAGACTTTTGGCTGACTCAGATAAACGAAGTAGTTTTTAAATAGGTGATGAGTCTTGCAGTTAGATAGTATGTGACAGTTACTTGATCTGCAAGATTTCATTTGTCCTTTGTTCAGGTTGGGTTTTTTTTGGTGGTGGGTTTTTTGTTTGTTTGTTTGCGGTTTTTTATTAGTAGGTGCTAATCTGTGAAACAATCTATAGTCTTGTTGGTTCTCTGTTAAGAGTTTGTTCAGTTGTCTGCTGGGTTCACTCTCAGTTACTCTAATGTGGAAAAACATGTATCTGAATTGCATTGTCATATAAATCTCTATACAAGGCAATTGGACAAAGGCTACAAAGTGCATCTGGAGACTTCATGTATTACTTATGTATTATGGATAATTACCGAATATAACAGATACATTCATGACCAACACTGGCAGTCTTTGTATAGGTACTTAATTGACAATATTGAGAGGTCCTTTCTGAACTGAAAAGGTCTGGATTTAAGACATGGACTATCTGTCAGAAAATATCATTCCTGGGAGCTGCATCTTTTTGTATAGAGGACTTCTTTTTTTCCCCTCTCCTGTAGGATCATGCTGCCTGTCTTAATCCTTATAAAAACACAATCAGCAAGAGAATCCAGTAAGGAGAAATATTCAGCTTCATAGTGTATCAGTGTTTTTTTTCCTTTTCCTTTTCCTTTTCCTTTTCCTTTTCCTTTTCCTTTTCCTTTTCCTTTTCCTTTTCCTTTTCCT
>JAWWEU010000001.1:29723841-29782606 GCA_035583155.1 Acropternis orthonyx
TGTAAGGGGGGTGGTTTGGGATAGTTTGTAGGATGGCTTAATTAGACATTGGCTATGTTCTATAGATAAGATAATTAAGTAGAGTTATAAATTTGTAGAATGCTGTATGCCGCACGCATGTCATTGTACTTTAATTGGTAAAGCTTTAGCTGAACTTTAGTAAAAGACCTTTTTCTGCCTTCACCCTGTTGTGGAAGGTTTCTTCCTTGGATTTACGGTATAATGGGTACCACTCATCAGATCCAGAAGAGGATCAGAACCTCAACAGGGCTGTGAGTGCCAATCTTGACCAGTCTGCAATCATCATCCTCACCAACAGATTTTTCTTTTCCTTTTCCTTTGTACTCAGGTGGACTACATGGGGCTCAGCACAGAGGCTAACAAACATCATTGTATTCGTGCCCCAGGGTGCTGGGTTATACATCTGGGTTTTCTGGGTTAAAACCAATTTTTTCCCTGTATCACTGTATACTTTCTAGCAAATTGTAACTTTGACTTGTAATCCCTCTTGAGCTGTGTTCACTTCTCCCATCAATTTACCTCTAAACCAGCACATAAGTGAATGATGTGATGCAGAGGCCCAGTGCTTTGCTTTGGCAGTGCCTTGTTTGTGCTGCATCCATTGCTACCATGGGCTGGTTAAAACAATAGCAGAGGCATCCTTGAACCCTAGCCATGGTGGTAGGAGACAGAGCATCTCAGTTTAACTGTCCCTGATGAATGTGTGTGTGTGATCAATGGTGACTGGGCAACAGGCTTTGACAAAGGAGGTGCAAATGGGTATGTCCCACCCTCTGAAGCCCTGCCTGTCTCAGAAGACAAGTAGTAACTGTGTTAGCTTCCAAATCTGCAATCTGTGTTAACCATAGTAATGATACCTGTCAGGCTTTCCCTGTCAGCATCATATATGACTTCTCATAAGACCTGAAAATTGTGACAAGGCAGATTGCTGACACATGGTATCATAACTCCCTCTGCTTCCATCTACTGTCTGGATTATTGGTCTACCCTGTCATGAGGTGTCCATAGCAGTATCTTGATCAGAGGACGTCTAATACACAGCACTAGGGCCAAGACTACTTGAGTAGCTGGAGATGATTTTCAGGCCACTTTCATAGCTGGATCTGATGAGTGTTTACAGTTGATCTCATTGGATGCACTCATCTGAGTGAACCATGAGAGTTCAGCCGTATTTTTGGATGCAAGGTTTGCCCTTCCATCCTCACAAATCCCTGTCATGTCTTGATTTCCACCTCATTTGTTTTCTACTTCTACCATCTGCTGCTCACAAACTTTGCTTAGCCCCATATGCACCTTTTAATCCCTCGCTTCTTTTAAGATCTATTCAGATCCAGTGAACACAATCCATAACCACCACTGTTGCAGATGTGGCTCTGCCTTGTCGTGCTGACTGGCCTAAGCAATACAGCTTCAACCTGGGAAAAAGTAGCTGGGATCCATTACTTCAGCTGCATTTCCAAAATGTTTTCCCTTGAAGGGTTATCTTGCAGGTGTACCAGGTGTCCCCTGGACCTGTACCACATCACATGACTGTTCAAGTTCAACACTGTCAAGACTTGGTCCCCTAGATTGTCCTGTCTCTGCTATGAGGAATATATATCATAAAGGACCTACTGCTTCTTAAACACACAAGTTCTTATCTCACAGTCCTGCTCCAGGCCAGTGACAGGAGAAAGTGATGGACTATTTACGTAATAATATTGGGCCTGAGTAATGAAGAACCTGGCAGAGCAACTCCCTATCTCTGGAGTCTTCAGAAGACTTCTTACAAGACCTCTTTAGCAGTGTACCTGTGGAGACCCACATAGGGTGGATTTCTAGCCGATGTGCAGACATGCATTGGTGAGGTGAGTTAGCCCTGTCAGGCAGCTGTGCACCACACAGCTGCTTGCTTTCCTCTCTCCGTGTCCCGTGGGATGGAGGAGGGAATTGGATGGGCACAAGGGAGAAAATTCATGAATCAGACAAAGGCGGTGAAAGGGAACAAAAACTAAAAAAGAAAAAGGGACCCCAAGTGATGCAGAGGCCACCAGCAGGCGGATGAGCAGCCAGTCCCCAAGCAGCAGGAACTTCAGAAAAGATCCGCACAGATGCTGTTGATGAGCATAGTGTTAGACAACATGGGAGATCCCTGCAGTTAGTTGTCCCAGCTGTGTTACCTCCCAGCATCTTGCCCACTCCCAGCCTCCTCACTGGGGGACACAATCAGAAACAGATGCCAAATGTTGTAGCTAAAATACTGATGTGCATAGGGGTATTATAGCTCTTTTCCCGAAGATATTGCTGCTGAGGAGAGTTAGTTTTTGCTAAAGAAGCTTTCCTGCCTGGAACGAGGTATCTTTCCCAGATACAGTTTTGGGATGTTTCTCTGCATGTATTCCACAGAAAGTTACTTTCTGGGCACAAGAGAGCTAACACAGATGTACTGCGAGGCCTTGGCAGCCAATGGGGGAGCTGAGGGAGGTGAAGTGATGATAAAGCCAAGGCACAAATGAAAGTCTTGCCTTTTTGCCTTTGCTCTGAGACTTGGTGCTGGATGTACAGTGCCATTAGGATCTGTAAGTTTTCAGCATTCTCACCTCTGAACCTTTCAAATCCTTTCCACTGCTTACCCTTCTTTTGGGGGGGTACCTGCATATATTTTGATATATTTTGCTTTATATATTGTTATATTTTGTTTTTTATATATATATATATATATATAGTATATATTTTGTTATCAACACTGTTTTGGTCACCAGGTTATACCCCAGCACTAGAGGGGCTGCTATGAAGAAAATGAACTCCATCTGTGATGGTGCCCAGTGGTTGTAATACTTGATTCTGGTGGATGTTTTCTTCTTTTGATGGAGGTTTTACCTTCCGTGGGAGCTACAGCTTCTGGGTGAATTTTTGGGGAGAGTTTAACCATATATGGTTGTCATTGAGCAATTCATGAGTGCTTGGAAAAGAAAAGCTCAGCACTGAAAGTTTCTAGAGCTGCTCTGAACACTCCCTGTTATGACTGATAGAGAAGGAAGGGATGAATCATTGCTTTCTCTCAGGTGAAGTCCACCTGGTTATGCTGTTCCCCTTGCTATTTTAAATTCTGCTGGTTGTGTGATGACTGTATGACAGACTCGGAATCTCAGGGGGAGTGTGGACACTGATGCCCACCAGTTTTGGAGTGCTTATTATTCTGCTTGCTGCTTTGACAAAACATGTGCATTGAAACAAAGACATAGAAATTAGGCAAAATCAGAAAGATAAATATACAGAACTTCCATGATGCCAAGTAGTGTGAGAAGACTGTAGAAGGACTGCTTAGAGTACAAAAACATATTCCAAAATACAGTTATCTTCACTTGCAGCTTTTCTTTTATCACAATGTCTCCTCATGAGATGTCTGTGGTCCACTTCTCTGATTTCTACATCCTCACCAGTTAATATGAAAGAATTGTATTACGAGGATGTCAGAATGTTTTGTTTAGCTAAGAAAAATTAATACTGAAGTAAGCACACAGGTCAGTGCTTCCCACTTAGCCTCCTGTCTTCCACTTTGCCTGGGTCAGGGTTCTGCCTGCACATCCTGGTGTCTGGCTGTCATTCCGCTTCCTTATATAGAGACAGACTCATACAGTCACCCAGCAGCAGCAGTGTGTCACCAGTTGTCTGAATCTCTTAAGTTTTGATTTCCACAGACAGAAGCTGAACAAGAGTCTCAGTAAAGTCTGATGACGCTGTGCAACGTGCAGAGGAATGCAAAGCAAAGGTTCTGGGAGAGATAAAAGAGCCAAGGGTGGGTGTGCTTATCAATTAATGTTGCAAACTCATATGCTACTCAGGGGGTGTATTTGTGTATCTACAAGCTTGTTTTTATATGCATTATTGAATTTTTGTGCATATATAAATATCAATAAATATATTTGTGACTGTGTCTTCATACATGTAGATTCATACATAGTGATGCATTTTAGCCTTTTTTAAATGTGAAGTTCACAGAGTAAATCTCAAAAGACTCTTGTGTGGGTTTTCTTTCCATAAAAATTATAGATATCTGCTAAGAAAATGCCATTAAATTCAAACAAACATGCAGTGCATTTTCCTTTTACTGTCAAATGTGCCAGGAGCAGAACATTTGAACTAACGCAGGATTTACCATTTGAGATTAAGACCAGAAGGCAGCCTGTAAACTGAGATTGAGACCTAAGCCTCTGTGGCATAAGCCCCAGGCTTTTCGTCACCTTTAAATTTTGTCTTCCTCTTCACTTCCAAACTTCCACTGGGTGTTTCTCACTTCTTTTCAATAGATCGTTTAACCAGGCAAGTCAGTACCTGTAAAATTCTCAGAGATTTGCAAACTGGGATATGGGCCGATTCAAACCTTGTCCCTTTATGTCTCCTTTGATGTCTGATCTAACTTTCCTTCTTCTGTGCTCCTCTTTCTTCTCCCTAACCTATCTTCCCTAATTTGTTCCATTTCTAGGACTCTACCTCAGCCCAAATTTTTTTACCAGATGCACATCTTGAATTTCAAGTGTCAGATAAGCCAAAAGACATTTGAGAAAAAATGCAAACTATGCACCTGTCCTTTTGAGACAGAGGTGGCTTAGGAGATAAATTAGGGAAGTGGTACATCAGTAGACACCACCTCTGTAATGCATCACGCTGCAGAACTGTTATGCTGCAATCTGTGTCCTGGGAGACATCTGTAGGGAGCTGGTTCCCTGTTTCTCTGCCCCTCTCTCTATCACTTAGTGTATATCCTGGGGGCCCTCTGCAAAGTGTTCTGAAGAAACAGTGAAGCTTCTAGATTGTTATTCACAGTAAATCTGATCATATGGATACAGCATGCTCCACTACGACCAAAGGGAATATTCTCATGAAGGTCTAGGGAACCTGCTGGCTAAAGGAGTCATGAGCGAGTGTATGTCTGTTATTCTTTGTGTCCTTTGCTGTGTATGTTCTTCCAAAACGTGTTTGGGTTCATGAGGCATCCATATGAGGGTACTGATTGTTTAAAACAACCCCAAACATCTGCTGGAGTGTGTGAGATATATTCAGATGTTACCGATAGCTCAGCATCACAATCATTTTCACATCTCTAATATTACCTTCTGTAAATAGCTTCTGTAAGGGGACACAACTGACTGCATGAATAGAAGAATAAAGTATTTTGTCACAGCTGTTTGAGTAATATGAGGTCCCACCTATATATATGACCCTTGCTACAGGCACGTAGCCATTTTAAGGTATACTGGATTACTGCTTTTTGCTCACAAACACCAAGAAACATGTTCCCACCCAGATATAAGATCCTTGTGGAGGCTGTCATCTCCTCTGACTCACTGAAGTTTTCCCTCTGCAAACAGAATGTGCAAGTTCTTTTAGAAGTATGAAAATTCACTTGTGTGGTAACCTTGTCTTTCTGATTTTATTAGGGTTAAACCAGCGACTGAATTTGGAAGGGATTCCTCTCCTCACATTGGACTGTCAGGAATGACTGAAAAACATTTATTTTTTAATTTTTGGGTTTTTTTTTTTCCTTTTGGTTTTCCACTGTTTCATAGAGCACATTCAGCTTCCTGGAGACACCTGAAAACGTTGTATTGCTAATTTCCTGCTTCTGCTTGGACTAATTTTTCTCTCTCTGCTTTCTGTGGCACGTTGCTGGTTTTATATCAGAAACTACTGCTGCTAATCAAGCCATTTCTTGCAGATCAGATAAATCATCTCAAAGCCTCATTTACACCTGCATATTTGTAAATATGTACTGCAGGGAGAAGGAAACCAAGAGAGCACTACAGTAGCAACACATTCCTGATCTTACTGAGAATCACGTCCACGAGCTCAAAACCACATTAGTCAATCGCTTCTTTATTTCAAGAATCTCTGAGTGTCTGAGTCAATGCCATTTAATCTTCCTAAGGTATGAAACAATGCAACCACTGGGGAACAATTCTGCTCTGTGAAGTGAGGGGTGACCTTGCAGCAGAAGAGCCCCTGAAGGCAGACTCTGTGCTGGCACTGCACTGCCTGATAAGCTGCCATGACTGGTCTCCTTCATGGAGAGTCCTGCCAGTGCCTGAATCCCTACTCCCTCTGAACTCCACCATTCATGTACACTTATGTTTCGTCTGTCCTGGCAGGAAGTGGAATAATTTTTGGCAATAGAATACTGAGAGCTGGCCGCAGAGAATACAAATAAATCATCCCTCTTGCTTTACAATCCCACATCAGACTTGGCATTGAGGAAGGCAGTGGCTTTATCCTCAGGAGTGCACATTACTGGAAGATGGCTCACCAGGGATCCATTTCTACAGCTTGCATCATGAACAAAATAATGGTGTCACAAAACCAGAGAAAACTGTAAGTGACAGAGACTGATTCTGCCTAAATCGTATGAAGAATTCTTTTGTAATCCCTTTCTTCCACCAGCTTTGGGTGTGTCAGTCAGAGGAAATCTTCTCACTAGAAACTAGCATTTTTTCACTCATTTTTCTGACTAAATGGGAGATATTCTTTTGCTGCATCTTGTGTGAGTTACAGAACTGAGCACAGGAAGGTGATAGCCAGCTCACAATGCTTAGCAGATTTCGCAGGGCACTGGAAAAAGTCTGTCCTTTTTACATCAGGGAACTGATCTGTCATGAATATCTGCAAATATCTGCCATTTCACAGCTGTGTGTGACTTGATGCCGTTTGTGTAAATGTTTCTCTCTCTCGATGCATTGGGGTTACTAGAGATTTGCTTTTCTATTCTGGAGCTAAAGGTAACAAGGAGATGTAATTTCTTTCTGCACTGCAAAAATAAATAAATAAATGAATTCCAGCTTCTGGAAAGTAACCTTGTATTCAGGGCCAGATCCATTTGTGAATGGCAGCACCCTCATGTGCAGCCTTTTGCTGGCAGGAACCTGCTTTCAGCTTCAGCCAGTGGGGTAGTGCAAATAAGAATAAGTCACCACAAGAAAACAATCGTCTGAATAACATTAGAGATGCCCAAAGGTCAGCAATCAAGAATAGAAACCGAAACAAACCTAAGACTAATAAAGGCAGATCCATCGCCCAAGAGGTGACACACAAAACCAGAAAGATCCATGGCTACTGTCAGTGGCAGAGGTAAGTACATTTGTGTGAAATTCAGGCCTATTTATCCACATTCAATGTAGATATTTACTGTAGTTGTATCTAAGGGACTGGAGAGTAGAGACAAATGTGTTATGTTGGCATATTTGTTGGCACATTGAGACACTTGTGGATTTCTGTATTATCTCTTTGAATTCATTACCGTATCTTGAGTCTTAGGTCCAGCTTCAAAATACTAATATAATTTTGTTAATTTTGATGTGGCAGGAAGAATTCAAGATCCAAAAAAACTTTTAATGTGGAAAGAGATCTCAAAAGCAACTAAGAATGGAGCAAATTACTTACCTTGTCTAGTCACTTATTTTATTTTCATTGTGATAAACAACTAGAATATTCTTTCTAAAGAATCAGGGCAATATGACTGTGCAGAGACTTGGTCGTGTCTCTGTTGATGTGGAAGACTATTTTATTCCTGCTAAAATGCAATTTTTCTCCATATATTTCATAATTCCTTATCTTAAAGACCTAAGCTGTGGGAAAAGTGCCTTTAGTATCTTAATTCTAAGGAAATGATTTTTATTATATTATAGATTAGGTATTAAATAAAAATTAAAATAATTATTTTAGGTTTTAATTATATATAATATATATGTATACATTTGAAAAGGGAGATGAATTATTAATGCATTAATTAAAGTGATGGTTTCTTGACCCTTAAGTTTGCTGTGGATAGATTTTTATGAAATAAATAAGTATCTTTGATCACCTGCAATTGTTTTCCTCGACTCTCAGCTGGGAAGGGATGAATGAGTCATGGGGTCAAACTTGCTTGCCACCACCTAGACAAAATATGTATAATCAAGCAAGTCTGCAGTGCCAGCCCATGGGTATTTGTTAGTCAGAAATCACTCTTCTTTCTACACTGGTATTTTTACCTTGGCACTGATATTTTTTTTAGCTTTTGAAACAATTTCAAAATAAGTAAAGAAGGGGTTGTTGGTTGTCAAAGTGTTTTTGTCTAGACTGACGTTATGAGTATCAACAGGAAAATAGCTCAAATTTTGCCTGGCTAGTAGAAGTGGTTTGAAAGATTTAAAGGATTAAGAGATTTGATTCTGTTCTTCGATTAGTCAGGGAAAAACAGGTGAAGTACTGCTGAAATCAGTGATGTTAAACTCGGTGTTTACACAATCAACCCTAATGTGTTAAACCGAGCCAGGGTTTATGCACAGCATAGTTTAAACAACCGTCAAGTTCAACTCCCAGGTAGGAATCCACCCCTCCTGCATTCCAGAGTGTTTATCCTGCTGTGTAGACATTACTTATTAAGCCTTTTTAGAGAAAAAAGATCTGGCAGGAGTGTATAGACTGAAAGGGGTCTGGAGAGAAAGTGTAGGGAAAATTTTGTTTTCTGATCTGTTATCCTCAATGACTTACAAATCTTTTCTATATAGATCCTGCACCCAGAGAGAACAACCAAGGGTAAGAGATGTAGCTCTATCACTGTGTGCTGCCTGAGCTCCATGGCAATTTCCAGAGACAGCCTTGTCTCTCGTTTTCCTCTTAACATACCTTTCTCTAGTCTTCCTTTCCCGTTGTCTTACTGCTCTGACTGGTGCTGATCCCTGAGTGGTGATGGAGCTGCTTACTCACCCAACAGTTCTCACGGAGGTGCTCTGGGTGTTCTGGGGTCTTCATCAAATTCCATATTTAAATAATTAGGTTGTAACATTCTTCAAGTGGCTTTTTTATGATGGGAAAGGCGGAGAGTGGGAGGCTTGACTGATGCTGAGAACTGGCGACGCACAATGGGACCAGATATTGTTGAAGAGCTGGGATCACAATACTGCTGGTACTTCTGTCACAGGTGGAAAATACGGCCAAAAGATTTCAAAAGAAATTATTTGCCTGACCAACATCCACAAGTGGTGTACCTGCTGTATGAAATCAGGTGGAGAACAGGTTCCATCTGGAGGAATTGGTGCTCAAACAATTATAACCAACATGCTGAAGTCAACTTCTTGGAAAATTGTTTCAATGATGCGCGACCAGCTCCTTGTTCCATCACCTGGTTCCTTTCGACTACCCCCTGTGGAAATTGCTCCAAGAGGATTCTGGAGTTCCTGAGGTCACATCATAATGTCAGCTTGGAAATATATGCAGCCAAGCTGTTCAGGCACCAGGATATCCGTAACCGGAAAGGTCTCTGCAAACTGGTGATGAATGGAGTCACTATACGTATCATGAATCTTGCAGGTAACCCAACTACTCTTTGGCTTTGTCTAGGTGTGGATTGAAAGTTCTGGGATTATGTGCACTCTCAGTTTGCAATAGAGGTGATGATGGCTTCGGGGAGGATTAGTGAATGAAAAAATGTCACCCTCTTCTGCCTTATTTCCTTCTTCCCCAGTCCTATACAACAGCAGGACCAGCACTGTCATTTCCTCTTGCCAAATCTGAACATGGAGAGTTAGGACTTCCTCTAGCCATCCACACTTTCTTTCTATGCAGTGAAAAATCCTGGGCTTGAGATAGAACCTGTCCCTCCTAGCATATACATGCAGATCAGCTTACCAGCTGCAGCAATTAACTGCTTTCCCTTGGTAGTTGCAGAAGGAAACATATCTAAAGGAGACTTTCAGATGATGCATCACAGAGAACATGTCTTGTACGTGTGCCTTTTTTGTGTGTATATCTTGCTTGCCTGTTGATGTTTGAATATAAAAATGATCCAGACAAGCAGCTCACAGAAAGGAATGTACATTTGGAGAGATGAACCTCACACACCTGTCTGGACACTTACACTGGAGTGTGCAGCTATGGAATCCACCAGGTCTAATGTGGATTGCTTTACCTTGTGGAACCTATTTCTGGGATTATACCACCAGAGCATTGACAGAAGCTCTGGCCACCCTATCAACACTAAGATCAATCTGAAGCTGCTAAATGTTAGAGTGTTCACTCTAGGTTTCTCCTGATCATTGAGGTAAGTCAGACAAATTCATGATTGAAGCAACTTGTCTTACCAAAGCTGTGTGATCAAGCACAAGACTGCCAAAAGTATGCCTGGCCAGCTCTGACTTGCATGTGTCACTTCCCTTTTCAGTCCTGCTGCTTGTTGATTCCTTCTCTCTTGGCAAATGTGCTCTGGCTTTATGCCTTGATGATTCGTGATAGGGGATTGCCCAAGACACCACAGTGACTTCTGTCTCTGGCAATTCTTTTTTAGACATACTGCTATTTGTAGAGTTTTGGTTCCCCTTCCCACTAACTTAATTGTGGAGTTATTTGCATAATCCCTTGCATGAATATCTTTCTCCTGCCCTTTACTGTATTCTTACTGAGAAACAAGTGACAAACTGGCATGTTAATGAAGAAAGAACTGGGCATCCTTTCATCAAGAGTGACTGGATATGTCTCTTCCTAGATTACAATTACTGCTGGAAAAGTTTTGTTGCATACCAACATGGAGAAGATGTTTATTGGCCCCAGAACTTCACTGCATACATCTTTCTGAATTGGAGAGAGCTTGGTCATATCTTTTTGGTTAGTAGACACCTGAAGAACACACTGAGAGAGAAAATTAATGCACAATCCTAGGAAATGGAGGTTTGGATGACCCTGCCAATGGTGTTAGCAGAAATGATCATAGAAAAAATAAGCATGGGCTTGATGCTGCATAAGTAGAGGGCCAAAGAGGCAAGAGATTGTCAAGGAGTATGCTGCTACATTGTGCCTTTGTGGCCAGGAGTAGAGAAGAGATTTAGCAGTACTCTCAGGACTTTTCCTAAGGAAAGGTACATTATTTCAACCCTTTACATAGCTCAGATACCAATTCATTTACTTGCAGCTTGCTGGAGCTGTTTGACCCCAAAAGCTTCTTCATCTGTGTAATCATGATTCAAGTACTCTTTTATTGCCTCTCAGGATAGGGCCATGGATTTCAGTTAAGTTCTGAGCAAGTTCAAAAGCCCAGATGGGTGGATTTGCTTTCAGAATAAGAGTTTTTATATAAGAGTATCACATGACTGAGATCTGCATTCCCTATTTCTTGCAGTCCATACAACTGCAGAAGTTATTTGTACAGCCTGATACCCACAACATAGAAGAAAAAGGAGGTGGTCTAGTTAACTTCCTGGCTCACCCACCCTTTGTGAGGCAAGACAGTTTTTACTTAATCTGGTCCCTCTATGCAGAATGGATGGCAGCAGATGGAGGAAGGGATGCACACAACTGCACAATACAGGCAGGAACTTATAGTCACACACACAAAACTAACCTGTTTGTAGGATGCTATAAGTGCCTGAGGATGTTATAAACTTCCTGACTGAGGAAAAAGTACTCTTAAACTTCATTTCAGTTCCATCCACGCTAAACTTTATAGAGGACTTTTAATACCTCAAACCTGACCTTTCTAATTCTTGTCTGAATAAGACACTCAGGTGACAGGATACACAGTCAGTGGCAATATCCAGTCAGTCCTCTGATCTAACACAGTAGTTAGTGCAATGTAATGGTTTAGGAGACATTTTCCCCTTGGCTTTCAGCCTTTCTGAGTCTTCTTGTGCCTGAGGTGATTAAATAGTTTAGCAGCTTACACACAATCAAATGCTTAGTGTGATGCTTACCAGGAGCTGAACAGAGCTCTCTGCTAAATGCTCGTGAGCACTGGCACACTACAGCTGACTCAGCACGGTTCCCTATGCAGCAGCACAAGGTGAATATGCCCTTCAGGCCCAGGTTTTAAAGAGCCAGCCAACAAATTACCTGTCCCTCCCAGGCAGCCTTGTTGGTTATTGCCCAGCCCTGGTGGCTAGGGAGCTTGCACTAGGACACTCATGCTGAAAGTCAGGCACTCGCTCAGCTGCTTTGCTGTCTCAGTTAAACACAAGCCACCCCTAAAATAAAGGTGAATACAGCCCACTATCAGTAGTTCTGCTACCACCCCTCCACAGAAGGAATGGGAAGGTCTGTGTGTTCAGTCCTTTTGAACATCCAGCCTTGTTTTACTAATTACATGGAGGTGTAATGAGGTGAGTGAGTTCTGGGCATATACTCCAGAGAAAAGCAGACTGTTGTGTCAGGTCCTGGCCTCCCTGGCAGAAGAAAGACACTGAAGAACCAGAGAGGGTCTGGTGGAGTACCACTGAAAAGGGCAGGGAGCTGGAGCATTTGCCCTACAGGGAGAGGCTGAGGGAACTGGCTTTGCCAGACCTAAAGAAAAGAAGGCTGAGTGGGATTTAACTGCAGTTTTCCACTACAGAAATGCAGTGAAGACATAACCAAACTCTCCTCAAAGATGCACAGAGGGAATATGAGGTAACAGCACAAGCTGCAACAAGGGAAATTCCAACTGGATTAAGGGAAAAGGTCTCCCCTGACAGTGGTGCTGTAGTGGAACCCAGAGAGGCTCTCAGACCTTCAATCCCTGCAGACACTGAGAACTTTCCTCTGAGCTGCCACATGCAGCTTTGGAGTTAGCCATGCTGCTCCAGAGACCTCTGGAGGGGCTTTCTAACCCCTGAAAAATCTGCCTTTCCACAGGATCTAGCTCCATTTCCCCAGCATTCAACTATGCAGTCTGCCACCTTTAAAATGCTTCTGTTTCTACATGGTCAGTCTTTCTAGGAGGGATGTACATGGCACAGTAAATTACGAGGTGCTACCCTGTTGCCTGAAAACTGTACCCCCGAGGGAGATTATCTAACATATTGAGGGAGGATCAGGGTGATCTCTTCGACTAGATGCTGTATTTTCAAATTCTATATCATGCTGAAGAGACAGCTAAAGCTTTTGGCATCTAATTTTTAATGTTCATGTTTCTTTCTTCCTGTTAGGGTCTTCCTCCACTGTTGGCAAACTGAATACTAACAAGCATCACTACCATGCTTTTAAGCTCATTTAGTGCACTGATGCAAGACCAGAAAAGCCGGTCCCCAGCAACCCTTCCTGCTGCCTTGATGAGTTTCCTGCTGCCACCAGGCTCTTATCACTGGCTGTGCATTGCTAAGTATGGGACAGAGCAGAAGGAGCATGTGAGAAGCCATCAGGAAGTTTGGATGATGCAGCCAGGCATCCACAACACAGTGCTCTGGGTCTTTATAATGCTTCCTGAGAGTCCAGTGGGGATGGAAACCATGCCCTGTAATCAGGTGTTCCACGTCTGCTGGTTCTGCAATCGGGCTCTGAGAGTACCCTCTTGAGAGGCCAGTGAGTAACACCGTTCATGCTCCAATCTGTTCCAAAGAAGTAATCAGAGCCATGCTTTCTTGTTTTGAGAATTTCTTATGAAGATCACTTTCATGGGTACATGTGTATGTTTCTGCAAATACTTCATGCTGTTACAGTATTTATGCAATGCTGTAATAATACCTCATTAAGGTTTTATTCTCCCTATGTTTACAACTGTAAAACCATCAGAATAAAAGGGGAAAATGTCAACTCTGTGGAAACTTTTTTTGTTGTTTGGTTCCTGGGTACACACCCCTCCCTTGTAATTCCACACTCTGGAGGAACAAGGTAAAAAAATCTCTCCTTTTCCAGCTGGATACAATGAGTGGAATGGTGAAGTAGGAGATAGTGAAAGCTCTGAGGTATCTGTACAGGCAGAAGGCAAAAAGAAGATACAGGTGTCTTAGGTCTTGCAGCAGTTTTTCATTTGCACTGCAAGTAATGCAGAACATTTGAATGAATCATGTTGGGAGCTCCATGTTTCACAATTCCCAATCCCTCCAAGCGGGAGGCCCTTTGTGTCGTCCCACTGGGGAATATGATGATGCTGGGATCTGCAACATGCAGGAACAAATGATGATTTGAAGAATAAGGCAGGGGCTGGAGGGAACCCTGACTATCTTTTCTAGTTTATTAGTGCTTATAGCATCCTTTGGCCATGCCAAAATCTCCAGATGTTTAGCAGACAGTCAAGACAGCCAGAAAAGCCTCAGGCTGAGGAATCAGCCCCAGTGTCTGCAGTATGAGAGAGTATGTAAGGCTGAGCAGAGCTGGGTGGGGAGTGTCTCCTGTGTTAACCAAACAAATTAACTCCAAGCAATGTACAGCACAGCTAAAGTATTCTTCCCCCTGTACAGGACCTCATGCTGGATGTCACATGCCCTCTTTCTGTTTGCTCTTTGTTTCCTTAGGGAGAAATCAAATCACTTGATCAGTGTGTAGTTGAGTGCAGCCAGGTCCATAACCATTCATGCTCAGGGCTCAGGCCTTTCCCACTAAAGGCAGGAGGACAAACTTCATGTGGTCTGTTTGGAAGCTTGCCAGTTTCAGGTAGCTCAGCGAAGTTTTTCACACCAGTTTTATTTGCCAGAGTGATTTTGCAACACGTTGTATCCCTGTTGTGCCCCTACTGGCATGTTAAGAGTCTAGAGGTGGGTCTACCACACTGTTAGCCCATAAAGGTAATCACAGAAGACAGCTGGTCTGCTCTCATCTTCTTCTGTCCCTCTGGACTGGTAAAAACACTGTGCCAACTTGTAGAGTAGGATAGCTCTTAACTGAGAAGTAATAACAAGGTTATAGTGTGGAGGCATCAACATCTTCCCTACCCTGGAACTTGGGTGCATTCATCCATGTGAGCACAGACGCCTTGTAGTCAGGATTATTGCCTCTCTCAATATCAGCCCCTGCCTTCGAAAGTCCCAGCAGTCCTTCTGCTGGAGAGCTTAATAATAACAATGACAACAGCAGCAACACTGGAGTTTTAGCTATATCTGATGAGGGTTTGGAAGCCTGAGGGGAAACCTGCCTATCATAAAAATGTATGAGAGATTTAAAAGCCGAAGGAAGCCTTCAAAATATTTGCCATCCTTTGGCACCTCCCCTTCTGCTCTGACCTCTGCTCTTGCAGCAACCCACTTTCTCCTTCCCCTTCAGAGGCTCTCCTCATCATCACTGGCATTGTCTGAACAAGTGGTCTCTTCTCTGCCAAATCCCTCCAGAGTTTCTTCTGTGAAACAAATCAGATTTCAATTGCTGTGAATATATAACACATATGTGATTAAATAATGAAATTTCTGCTCATAGGAACACTAAAGGGTCAGTACCAGGGAGGGGACATAAAACTACTCAAACCAGAGGACAATGCTGGGCATTAAGACATCTGGGCTGAAACCCCCCTGAAGGGACAAGTAGCAGAGGACTGGACTCCCAGACCCTGAAGCCCCTTTCTATCCTGATTTCCAAGTACCAGCATGTGGGAGAGAAACAGAAAGCAAGCAGTGGGAGGACATGCCTGTGTTTGCAAGGGTTCTGGAGTGTGTCTTTGCATTGTTTCACGGTAATCTGTTTCTTATTATTGCAAACTCCAAGGACGCTGTGTACTGACCTGGAGTAATGCTGCGTGCAGCTATGGGAATGATGTCGGTGTCCTGCTCTTCCGTGGGCGTGTTTTGTGGGTTGTTGAGAGCTGGACTTCGAGAGCTGTTTCAAGCAAGGAACACCCTCATAAAGGGTGGCAGACACCCGCATGTACCAGGAGATGGCAGCCATGCCCAGTTTCCCACACTGTACCAACAGCCACCCCATCCCATTTATCCTGCTTCCTCTATCAAAGACCAATCCTGTACAGCTATTCCGGTGTGCCTGTGCCTTGTTTATTGCTGCAAACTGTGGGAAGTTGAACCAAGTAAGACTGGGGCTAGTGCCATGTGCTCCTACTCTGGCCATTCCCCACAGTTTGGGGAGGAAACATTCTCCCAGAAATCACAAGTCCCCACTTCCCACAGCTTGGGCAATTGGCGCATGAGGTATATTTGCCACAGTCCTCTTGAGATGTTACCTTCTGCCCACATACATATAAAGGAAGGAGACACCTAGAATAGCATAGGCACTACCTCCTTAAGGGGTAGGCTGTAAAGATACATGGTACTCAAGAGTATATAAGTGGTAGTGAAATGTTCCAAATACACCCAGTCTGCAAAGCAGGTGAAATAACTTAGGTTGAAAAAGTAATGTTTCTACATAACAGTCATCCCCTAGGGAGTTATTCTTGGCATAGATACCTAAAGCTTTTGAGGTTGAATTAATTTATAATGCCAAATTAAAGAATATCTTGTAACAAATAAGATTAATTGGTATGTGAGAACAGAAAAAGTGTGGTTAAAAAAAATCTCCATAGCAGACGAGCTAAATTCCTACAGCTGAATCACCTGGATTAGCTGAACAGTCCACTCTGAATTTAATCAGCTTTATATTCAGAAGAATTTAAAACTAGGATGTATTCTGAATGCAGTTAATGCTTCTTTGCATTTACTCAACGCATTTACTCTCCTACTGTACAATGTCACCAATTGTCGTGTTTCAACGAGTATCTTCAACTCAGTGTTAGTCAGGCTTTGAGCAAAAGCCAACTGCTGGGGTTTCTAAACTGCTTTTTTAGAAAATGCTACTTTTTCTAGTAGCTGTCCAACACTTTCACCAGGAAGGACAATGATGTTTAACAGGCCAAAAGTAAATGTTGAAAGACAGAGATCTTTTTTACATCTCTGCTTCTCTTCTTATTTTGTGAAGTATGTTGGGTCAGCACTTCTGTGTCCACTGTGATCAATTACAAGTCACAAATGGGGACGATAGGCTTGCCATCAATGAAGGAAGCATCTCAAATAACTTCTGCATTTCCATCACAGATTTCTGGTAGTATTCCAAAGTACCTGAGCACTTTATCTGCCTTGATCTGCTGGCCAACACTGTCAACACTTGAAAATTACAGGTGAGAGGATAAAGACAGTTTAATATGATAGTGCCAGGTTGTCTCTCCAGAAATCAGAAAGAATAGATGGCATGTCAATCCTTTGTGTCAGCTTCTAGTTCCCTCACCCACATGGTACCAAAGTAATGACAAAGTTACATGTTCATTTGTAAGACCTTTATTTATATAAATAATATCCACCATATCAAACAAATATACAACACCATGTTTGCAAATTAATGCTTTGCAAAGAACTCTCCTTGCTATTCCTGGTCAAAATTCCTCAAGCTGAGAGTGCCTCAGGAACCTGAAGGTGTAGGAAGCCTGCGATTCACCCAGTTGTGACCTCTCCTAGCAGGACAAGGCACTGTAGGAGCAGACCTCTCTGCTGCCCTCCTGCAGCTGGCCTATCATCAGAAGAGGTGTTTTAGGTGCAACCCAGGAGCCTTCAGCCTTACCCAGAAAGAGGAACAGGATGGAGCAGTGAAGGAAATTTCCAGAGTAAACCCAGAGTGTGGGACATGCTTAGCCTTGGCAAAGCCTCAATCTGTTAGACTGCAGAGGACAATCCATCTGTAATTTAGGTGGTGGCAATGCAGTGGTGAGCAGGCATGTACTATGAGCCTGTATCTTCAGCTTGTAAGGACTGTCCACCAGATCAGATGCTAAGGGGGTCCCCTAGTGGAAAGACAGTGATTGCCAGGCAGGAGGATGGTTTGATTTTTGCCCATGCAAAAGGTATCATCTACAGGCTATAGAGCTTTGCTTGTGCTGGGTGTTTTTTCTGGTCAGCTCTCTCTAGAGTCACCAACTAGGCATAGCTGGCCACATTATGGGCAATAAAAGATATAAAAACAGAAGACTGTGGGATTATAAAGGTGCCTCCAGCAGAGGACAGTTGGCTAAGGAAGGAGCATATTGCACATCTGGTCTAGGTGGAAGTGCTCAGGGGATGAAAAGTACTCCACACAGTGAGAGGTGTGGTGCTTGCACTCACTCTCATGTGATCTGCTGGCTTCCAGTGAGGTTTTCAGGCTGAGCTACCTGGGCTGTCCAGGACTCACTTCAATAATCTCAGCTGAGCTTTCCAGTAACTGGCCAACTTTGCTGTTAGCACAGATGCTATAGCACTTCAATGGTGATGATTTTCAACTTCCTACCCACATCCAGAAAGAAAAACAAACCATTTTACAGGGGAGGACACAAAGTGGCTCGGTGTAGTGCAGCTCTAAGAGGCAGGAGATGTGCTCCCTGAAGCCCTCGTGAAGCATAGATGAGTGCAGTTCCAGTGAGAAAGTCACACAAATATCTTTGCAGGCTGTCTGCTCCCACTTGGGCAAGGCTAAATCCAGAACTCCATTTAGTGGACCACCTGAATTAGCTTTGCAGGGAACAAGGGAGGGCAAATTGCTCTTTGGAACTGCAGTCCTGGCTATTCCCAGATAGCAGTGGATAAGGTGGGATCCTGGGGAATGTGTCTTCAGAAAGTCAGCCTAATTCATGAAAAAGTAAGGGTAGTCTTATCTCTAGACACAGATCTGGAAGGAAAAGAGATGTAAAGACAGAAGAAAGGGATGATCTCTTGTAAGGGAGAGAGTTGGAAATCAAAGAACAAATGTTTGCGAAGTCTTCTGATTGCTGATGACTTTCACTTCAAAGTCCCAGAGTTTTAAAGGCATCTCGTAGATCATCTACTTCGTACAGTGGCTGCAGGACAAAATATAAGTGTAGGTCAGTTGTCAAGTGAGTAGAAACCTATGAAGATGGAGAATTAATGGCAGGAGATGGGATGAAAGATGGTAGAAGGGGAAGAGAATGGGGAGAGGAGAGATGAATGAAGTCAGGGAGAGTGGTATGATGGATGTGGAAGGTGAAGACAAACGAATAATGAAATGGTAGATGGCAGGGATGGGCAGTGAGGCCTGAGAGGAACTGTAGCGAGGAAGAGAGAAATAAGCTGAGGGAAGAGACACCAGAAGAAGCAGAATTGGTGCTCACCAGGAGGATCCGTCGAAGTTTCCTGGACAGATGGACTGAGTTTTCATGCAGCCCTTCCCAGCCTTTAAATGTCTGTTCCCTGTTCTCCA
Source organism: Acropternis orthonyx (assembly GCA_035583155.1). NCBI lineage: Eukaryota > Metazoa > Chordata > Aves > Passeriformes > Rhinocryptidae > Acropternis > Acropternis orthonyx. The sequence continues at coordinate 29,742,718 of JAWWEU010000001.1, forward strand.
CAAATGTGTTCCAGCAGTAGAAGAAATCTGGGCAAAGCAAAGGAAAATTACAGGGTGTTCAAGAGGACACTGACCTCTTCTAGGATCACTAAATCATCATATTCTTCATCATCTTCTCTGGTTCCTTGTCCCACCTTCTCCCACCCTCCTGGGTCTCCCTAACCCCCCATTAGATCCCCATCATCTCTTTCTTGCTTGCACATCTCACCTTTGAAGGTCATGATGGCAATTTGGGCCCCTGCCTTGTGCAGGCGTCTCAGCCCCTCAGGCTCTGCCTTGCGATCCTCGCAGAAGTAGAGGCGGGCCGTGAAGATGCGGAGGCTCAGGTTGGGGTAGGAGCGCAGGAAGTTGGCTACGTGCTGGGCGCAGTCGTAGCAGGGGCTCCAGGAGGTGAACCAGGTGATACGGTAGCAGCGGCCGGGGTCCAGGTCCCAGGCTGCGATGTAGCGCAGGAAGAGCACCTCCACATGGCAGCCCATCTTTGTGAAACAGGGAGAGGGGCAGGGTGTGAGGTGGTGGGGAGGAGCAGGGCATAAGAGGGGCAAGGAGGGATGTGTGAGCTGGATGGGGTGTGAGGGGAGGAGAAACACGGTGGGGAGTGTGTTCTAGGGTCAGCGCACAGGGGGAGAAGGCACATAAGGCACATAAGTGGATGACTGGCTAGAGAAGCACAGGAGCACACTGATGTGAAGGGATGTACAAGAGGAATGTGTGGGAGCTTATCAGAAAAGGAGATAGACTGGTAAAGCAGCAGTGAGTAGGGATGTCTTGCTGGTAACACACTTGGTGGGTAGCACAGAGTAGAGGTTTACCTGAAGGCTGCATCCCCCAAACAGTGTGTACCAGTCTACGCTCATGGACATGTGAACCAGTGCCTGCCTTGCTGTCACAGCCCTCCCTTCCCTGCTGCCCCAGGCAAGCTGGAGCTGCATGAACCTCAGTACAGGTGTAAGAACAGGAGGACAAGGTGCTCCTCATACCTGGTTGCGCAGGTATCCAAAGTCCAGGGAGCAGGATGTAGCACTGTCACGGCGCTTTACAACATAGCAGAGGTAGGTTTCACGCCGGCCCCTGGCCCAGCGCAGGTTCTTGAAGTTGTAGAGGAAGAGTTTCCTTTTCATCAGAAGGCTGCAGAAGAAGACCAGAAAGAATTTACATTAGGCCCAACCTAGAGCCAGCAGTTTACAACGTCTTTGTTGCAGGCTCAGTGCCAAAAATATCCTGCTCATGTCCAGGCCTCTCAGTACGAGAAGCACATTGGTAATTTGCATGAAATGTGTTAGGGAAAGGATGCAGACATGACTGTGGGAATGAAGCAGGTGACCTTGTGAGTGGAAACAGCATGTGAATTAGCAGTGATTAGTCAAACAGCAACTATGGCTGTGTAGAGTGTGAAAATATCTGAAAATATCCAGAAGATGGACACCAATGAGGGAGAAGAATGAAAGTTCCTGAGAAGACCTGTGAAGATGAGAGGGTCTGGAATTCAGTCATCAGGAAATATTATTTTTACTATATGAAACCCTGAAAAACTGGGGCAAGAGATGGATCAAATTAGAACCTCTTCAGACAAGTATGGACTGAACATCTTCCAAGCATTGTCCAAACGAAGAGTATGGTTGAAAGTGTGCAGGGCTAGTGGTTCAGGTAAGATACCATACACTAGCTGATGGAATACATAATGGTAGCCATGCTGACACCTATCCAGACACAAGTACCATTTCCATACTAGACAGCCATTGAAACCGGCATGGGCCTGCCCCTGTGCCCAGGGATCCTGATGGGGAGAGGCAGCGGGAGTACGGGGAGGGTGAGGTGGCCATGAGCCATATCTAACAGCCTCACTGTGAACTGGAGGCACATAGGCAGCTGTGTTCATTGAGGTGAGATGCTCACCTCCCCCGCAGCAATGCAAAACAGAAGTGAACAGGTTAAAAATAATCACATCCTTTGTCATCTTTTCCCTCTGATAAGCTGATGTTCAGTAGGGAGATGGGACAAGTTTAAGAGATACCCAGCTGGGTTTTCTGGAAGGTCTTCAGTGAGGTGTAGAAAAGGGGAACTTGCATTTCTTAGGAATTTAAAACTGATTTAAATCTGAGAATCTAAGCACATATATACACACTTTTCATCTGTTTGTCAATGTCACCATAAAACTTGAGCACTGCAGAGCACTTAATCTCCAGCTAACAGGCATTCTCTCTTCTCCAGGAGCTTCTGTCCCTTGTCCCCCCTCACACATGGCCACTGCATCACAAGTGCTCATTCATATCATCATGCACATCATCTTGCCTTTTGTTACCTAGTGCACATGCTTTGCTGTCCTGTAACACTCCCTGTTGTACCTCACCCCACATCAGGCACACAGTCTTCTCTCAGGCACCCTTGCTACCCTGATTGTCCCACAGATAGGCAAGAGACCCGCACACATCCTCTTTCCTGCCATGTCACCCTCCGCCTGCAGTGCAAAAATACCTGCCTTGCTCACACAGAAAGAGCAAGCACTCACATACTCTATTACACCACTCTTTATACAGACATGCTCCTGGAGAAGCATTTCCCCTGTTAGGAGAAAGTCCATAGAGAAGACAAGGCTCTGCAGAGCCCTGCACACACTCAAGAGCGCAAAGCATCCCTGTTATGCATTTCATTCAGCCCAACAACAGTCTGAGGCAGTTCTTGGAGATCTGGCCTGTAAGCACTGCTGCAGTCCTGCTCTGTTGGGTTTGCAGGTTGTGTCAGTAGAGCACAAACTGATCCCACTCCATTTCATCACCCCTTTCTCTAGCAGTTCGTGTTGGGTGTGTGTTTTCCGTACCTACCGTATGTTCTTTGTCATCTTTCTTACACTTCGAGCCAATCCACTTCCTACCACCTTAGATTCACCCAATTTCCCTCCCTTTGTACAAACACTTATGAATGAACACACACACACACACACATTTAGGTCTCCTCACAAAATTGTCAACCAGTGGTTCACCTCAGGCTTCTGCCTCTTAGATGTATGCTATTGCAGGGACGTGGAGAAGACTGTCACCCATAACAGCGATGTGGGAGAGAGGACATCATTCTGTGGTGGCTGATCCTCAGGTTGTCCAGAAAGGATAGCCCAGACAATTGCACAGGAAATGAGCAGGTGTGATAGGTCAGAAGCTTGCAAAGCTCTTAACTGGGGTGTGCCACAACTGAGAAAACAGAGAGATGCACTGTGCACAATGTAAGTGCTTGCTGAAGAAACATGTAAGCCAGGTGAAAACCAATTACAATTATGTTGATATTTCATTAAAACCCACATGGAAAAACACTTTTCATCACATCAAAAACATTAGGGAAAACAGGTTTTCCCCTTTCCCTTCTTTTTTTTAAATTTTTTTTTTGTTGGCTGGGTTTTTTGTTTTTGTTTTTCTGAAGTTTTGTGCAAAACCATTTACTCTCAAAATGTTTTTGATTCTTCTTCTATTCAATGGTTTTGCCCCTGCAAAGCAACATGTGGATGCAAATAAGGGTGAAGAACAAGAAATTATGCCAAACCACAAAAATAAAAAAAAAAAGAAGATCACTTAGGTTATTTTTCAGTGTCAGAACAAAGTGAAGACAAATTTGAATCACAGAAGAGATCTGTTCAACTAGAAATATTCATTAACATCAGTTCTTTTTTTCCCTTTCATCTGGAGTTCACTGTCTGAGGGGTTTTTTGCCAGGGAGGATTTCAGAATATGGTTAATACAAGAAGAATAATGAATGAACAGATGTTGTGGGGAGCACCTGAGCAGATGTGCAGTTAGGTATAAACTGCTGGATACACATACAACTCCTATGGCTACAGCATAGCTCAAGGGAAAGCAGCAAGGATGCAGGAGCTGTGATTATACCTGGGCAATGAAGAAGCAGACTGAACAGAGATCTCCTCAAATAAAGATTCATGAAATCAGAGTGAAGACTGCTGAATGTGTGAATAGTGTGCAATTGTGGAGGATGATTAGTAATAATTCGCTCACAGAGTAATTGCGGGGCAAGTAGAGGACTGAGGTGCTTAAGCCGCAGATAGCATCTGACCATCCTTCTGTTACCATTCTTTGTTTCTAGAAAAGAAAAACAATGAAAGGAACAGAGAATAGCCACAAGAAAGAAATGACAGAAAAGAGTACAGGTGGCAGAGAGTCAAAGAGAGAGGACAACAGACACAGAGATGTGAGGTGCAAGAGCAGGATGGGGCAGGGAGTTAGAGCAGTGAGTCATATGGGGAAAGAAACAGGGATGGTGAGCACCAAACGGAAAGCCAGTTAATTCTAACAGAAAGACCCTCATCTCTTATATGAGCTGGAAACTAGAGGCACTCATTTTACCTGTCCATGATTGCCAGGGTCTCTCTCAGGTGATGGGATTACAGGGAGGTTGTCTTGCAGGCTCTGTCTGTGCAGCCCTCTGACCTGATGTCTCCAGAAATGTGGACTGGTCTGTGTGTCCTCTCCCCATTCACCCCTATCTACCCCTTGCCTGCTTTCTTCGGGGTGTGGTTGAGGGAGGAGTTAGAAAGGTCTCTAGAGTTGCAGGAGCTGAAGAGCAAAGTGCTGAGATGCAAAGGGGCATCACTTCTGAAAGATGCTCAGCACCCATTGGTTGCCATCCCCCACTGCACTCCCCATTGGGCCCCACTGCCTGCAAAATTATTCTGAAATAATATCAATAGCATAACAAGGCAGGAAACATTGTCTAGTGGTTAGAAGGGGGCCTGAGAGTTTGCGTATCAATATTGTGAATGTGGGCAAAACCACACTATCCCTCCAGGCTTCACATCAGGCAGCTGTGCAGCGAAGGTGACAAGCCTGTCCTGCTCCACCACAGAGTCAGCTCTGTGCAGTGCCCTGCAACCACCCAGCTGGAAGGACATTGGGGAACACCAAATTGTTGGTAGGCTCTCCCACCTCCTCTGCGACCCAGTGAAAGGGCTGGCAGTTGCTTGGCAGTATGGGGCAACACCGAAGCTGAAGATGAGAGTAAGAGACCCAACTCCCAAGGTCTGATGGGGAGTGCCTGACCCCACTTTGGGCACCTGAACATGGCCATGGCTGTCTGAGCTGTGTCAACACACCAAGAGCAGTGGCGAACCTGCATTGCAAAGCTGTACCAGTGGGAAATAACTCTGATCCTGCTGTTCTAGGTCGTACTGGCACTGGCCCAGCAATCTGCCAGCAGCAGGATGACTGCAAGAACCCTCTGGCTGACAGCTGTGCTCAGCAGGCGTGCAGTAGTGCTTTGTCACGGCCGGGAGGCACATGCTTTGCTCTGCCAACACTGCTCTCTGCCACCCAGGTTCTGCTCCTACCCTGGCATCCATCCCCTGTGAGGGGTGAAGGACAGCCAAGGAATGGGGCAGTAGCTTTGGCTGGGCAGGGTGCCGAGGAGGCGGCCAAGGGACATTCTGCTTTCTTTCTACCTCAAGCTGGGCACGGCTGAGAAATAGGGCTTTTGTTTACCTCACGCTAGGGTAGTTCTTAGTTTTTTCTCTGCTTCATTTACTTTCCTTATTAATTTTACTGGTTTTCAGCATGCTAAGACTTTGTGAAACTAGTATATGCAAAAACATGAAAGGGAAAGATGAGTTGCCAGAACAGAGCAGACTCTCTAACCCAGCATTTGGAGAATACTTGACTTTGAGAATGCTGGGCATGGTACACTTCAGGAAAAGAAGAAACACTCCTGGAATGTCCAGGTATAGGCTGGCCAGGTCCTTGGGGAAATGCCTGGGTAGGACACACACTCAGTGAATCTGCATTTTGGCAGCTGTATTGGTCTCAAGAGTTGTGGTCTCAAGCTCCTCTTTGAGGATCTGGCTCCTAGTGTTTGACCTAAGCTAGAAGAGCCTGCAATCCTTGACAATCCCTGTCCTACCTAAGAGAGTCTGAGAGGACACTCTTGCTAATGAAACACCTGTTCCCTTTCAGCCTTTACCCTAGTAGCACCTTGTGACAAATCTCCTAGGTCAGAGCCAACACATTACACTTTAATACTAGTTTTTTTCTTTTAATAAGGCAAAGAGGATATTTGTTTCACAGGACATCAAAAAACAGAGAAGAGAAAAAAAAACAGCAACACACCCTGGGAAACCTGCTTCTTAGAAATCACAACTGTTTGTGTTTCATCCAATGAATTAAGGTAACTTCAGCTTTATTCTTGTGCTGGCTCCCAGTTTTCATAGCCAAAATATTGCAGAAAATTTTACATAACATTTTCTGTTCTGAAAGAAGTAAAAAAAATACCTTCATGACTAGCCTGGTTTTCCCCATAAATTAAATTTTTAATTTAATAAATTAAACTCAAAGGTTTAACATGTCAAGTCTCATAAAATGTTTGACTAGATCCTTTCTCTGGTCCTGCCTGTAAGAGGAATTAATTCTTCCATGTTTAAGACATGCTCTTTTCCTTAAATTTAGAGAGTTGCATTGCTCTCCACAGAGATAAGAAAGGACAGATGACTAAACAGATGAACTATATGTTACTCTCTGTCAGGGCTCTCAAGTCTAAATAATGCTGTAGGCTTTCTAATGCCCTTTGTTTAGACTAGCAACTTCCCTCACTTGAAAGGTGCAAGTGCACATAGCCGGTGGTACTGATTCTCTGCCTGTAGCTCTAATCCCCAGAGCAGAAACATGTAGGTGTGGATGTGTTTCAGTGTCTTGTAACAAGTCTAGGGGGACATTTCAAGAGACACCCTCAATCCCTAGGCAGTTCTGCCTAAAGCTGGAGCTGCACTTTCTTGCCAAGGCAAGATTCTGCTCATTAGCAGATGTCATCTCTTCTCTAGTAAAAAAAAAGGTAGTTGGGAAAACCACAGACAGGTTGCTGATCCCTTATCTAGTTGCTAGTCCAGCTTCCTCCCTAGTTGTAAATTGCCATATCTTTAACAAAGAGTGGGACACTTTTAGCTGGGAGCTAGAAAGAGAGATGCTGACCACTCTGCTTTTCCTTCCTTTCTGCTCAATGCAAACTTATTTGGAGATGGAACTGGAGGTGGGAGAGAAAAAAATTTTACTGAAGATGACTCCATCGCTGTTTCTGATCAAAGTCTGTGTCAGGTAAAGGCTACCAGGGAAGGCTAGAAAGTGTCCCTGTCCTGGTGTGTTTGGAGTATTATCTAGCATGAGACACTGCTCCAGCTTATCAGTCATGGAAGGATGTCCTAGCATTCCTTCAGGTTTCTTCTGCTCAGGGCTTTATTCCCAGCCTTGGAGTGAGAATAGAGAAATAACAGCAGGCTGAAGAGCAGTGCTCAGATGTAAAGGGGGAGGAAGAATATTACCATTACTTTTAAGAAAGATTCAGAAAGGAAACTGCTAAGAAATTAGAGAGCAAAAATGAGTGAATAAATAAAAGTAATTATGGAGACCCAAAGCAGAGGAGAGGTTGCTTGTTTAGTCAACAGGAAGTCATGTGCTGGTGTGTATCATTATAAATACATATTTAACTTTTCCATTCACCCTTTGCTCAGAAATCGCCTTTTGAAACTAGCGCCGCTATCACCAGTTGGTTGGTTTGACAGCGAACACAAGAAATGCAGACACCTGCTTCCCGTCGCCTCAAGCAAAAACCTCAAGCAGAAAAACTTTCTCTGCTCAACAAGTGCTGAGGCACCACGGACACTGACTTGCACAGAGACCTTGAGCAGGGGGATGGTCGAGCTCACTGCAGTTAGGCACAGGCAGATAAATAAGCTGATGCGATGTGCACATACATTATGCTTACTTAATATAAGCATCTAATAAGCGTAAGACTACAGTAAAGTGCTTATTTATTATATGCACATCACACTGTGTTCACTCCACAAAGGTTCATTACCCTATTTTGAACAACAGATCCAACATGTAGGTACCACACTTGCTCAGACACGTCTGCCAGGCACACCATTCCCATTGCTCCAGTCCTGGGTGCAAAAAGGCGCTCCACACTGGATGCACAGACAGCTTGCTGTCTAGAACATGGGGCAGAGGGCCTTGGCCCTAGAGCTGCCAACTCACCTCGTGATGCAGCTGTGGATGCCATGCCTGGAGAGGTTTCAGCAGTTACATGACAAAGAACTGACTTCTGTGATTTGGAATACGCAGCACCACAGAGACATATGAAAGCTGTTGGGATGTGCTGGGGGTGGACATCACCAGAAAGGGATGGTGTGGTGATGGGGTTTGCAAACACAACACTAAAGCACTGGGGAGTGTCACTGAGGCTGCGTGTAAGTTTGATGAAAGCAGGGATGCCAGGTTATGAGAAGGAAGTGGGAAGGAGAGAAGGCAGGAGTTCAGGATGTGTGGGAGTGCCACTGGCAGGGGTAGGGCTTATGAAACTTGTACCCCTGCACAGTGTACTGCAGCTTGCTGCAGGATTGTCAGTGATGCCACTGATGCAGAATTGAGGGCATCTGGTTGCTGAGTGTGAGCTAAGATTATACATTATTTTATGTCTTACTAGTAACTTGGCTTTCCAGGCTCGCACTGCAAAACCTTTACCTGGAGACTTGAGTCACAGTTTAATTTTGTTCCACTGTTGAGCTTGTTTTGGTGCTGCGGGATGAGGCAAATTAGGGTGAAACTATAGAATTGAGTATACATTTTTCAACCGCAGCCCCGAGTGCTTCTCATTCCTGTCCTGCAGCTCTCTGCCAGCCCAGCCTAGGGCTCCTTAGTGGAACTAATGATCCTTAACCTTGTTTCTCTGACCCCATAATTTTTTCTCTCCCTGCCTGTATTAATACCCCCCACCATGTCTCTAGGCCACAGCACTTCCAGCCCTTGCTACCAGAGACTGACAACTGCTGGGATTACCAGCAGGTAGGGAGGAAAGAAGCTGGATTGGGTTAAGGAGTTTGAGATCTAGTGAATGGTTTCCCCATCATGAATACAGGTAAGAAATGTGACCGAAGTCCACGTACTTATGCTAAATGTTCTCTAGTGCCTTCTCTAGCTTGAGGCTGTGACATGGCTGGCTGCTTATCTCATGTACACTAAGAAAAACAGGCTCTGCAATCAAAGCAGAATGTGTCTTCCCCTTGCCAAGAGCCAGGGGGGGAAAGAACCCACCAGAGCAGCTTGTGCCTTGCTGCTTCCCATAGTAGTGCCTGCAGCTTCAGCCTCCATGCCCTGTTCATCTGATTTGTCTCCTGACTCCATGCTGCACAGACCAGGAGAACACCCAGTTTGGGGACAGGGAGCTGCAGGCTGCCTTCCAGTGTTACTACATTCTCCATGGTCTGGGCACCCCCACACCCTGCTCCAAATCACATTTTCCTCCTTCTTAATGGAAGTCACTGGCTCCATATCTCTGCAATCATCTGTTAGCCACAGGAAGAAATTCATTTTTGCACTGTGTTTTTTCAAAATGAGACTCACCTTCTAGCTGTGGTTATGGTTTTGCAAACCAATGTTGCCTGTGATTAGTGCCTGTTTGTGCAGTGCTGCAGCTCGTGCTACTCAGTGCAAAAACAGCTTGCACCTGGGGCCTGGGTGGTAAAACCTGATTTTAGTTTCCCTGTTTTCTTTGGAGAAGCACTTTGTTGGAGAGACTGGAAGTGCTTGGGAGTTCGCTAAGGAACAGCATGTTGCAAGCTCCTTGGCTGGCAGTCCTGTGTTGAGTACTCTGCAGTACAAGATTTCCTTGACTGGAAGTCCTCATGAGCAGTGCCCTTGCATTTTAGAGTTTTCTTATCAGCAAAGCAAACATTTGCAGAAGATTCAAGATAGCCTTGCTACTTCTTGTCTTCCTTCCCCCAGAGTTGCTCCTATGCTCTCATTTATCAGTAACCACATCCAGAAGGCTTCTGGCATGCCACCACTAACCTCTACTCCCTAATACCAAAGTGTTTGCCTCTGACAGTCTGATCCTCTTCTGGAAGGCCCACTGCCCTTGGCAATGGAGAGTGGAGTGGAAGATCCATCCTGAGGCCAATGAAGAGCAGAAGGGAGCAAAGAGTGATTCTTGTAATGCAGTAAGAATCTCCTCCTTTGCTGTGATATCTCTGCTGTCTTCTGTCCTTGCTAGTGTGTTTCCATGCCTGGCTGTGCTGACTATTAGCATCAATTATTTCTTTAGCCATGAGCACGTGAGAGGGTCCCAAGTTTCTGCTGTAAGCAGGAAGGCCAGAGTTGTGACATGCTTGAGCTAGCTGTCCAGGCAGGAGAGGGTATCCAAGAATCTCAGAGCTTCCCAGCTATTTTCACAGGTTTAAAGTTACCTTGCCATGTTCCAGCCAAAAGCAAGGGTTCTGCTCGGATGAAAAGGCTGGTAGAACCTCCTAGAAAGCAGAGAAGAGAAAGAAGCAGAAGAATTTGAAGAGGAAACAAAGACCCAGGGAAACTACTGTTTATGAATTATTATCAGAAATTTTAATTCACTGGTGCCCATTGGTTGTAACATTGCTTTTGCTTCCCACTCAGAGGTGGCCCCAAACCAACTGTTTCTCACTAAAATAGAGAGTTTTTTCATTCACATACATAGCCAGCTAATTTTTCTTTGCCCAGTTTGTATTCAATGAGGGGACATCAGGTCCACTTATCTGTTCTATCATTTCTGTGCAAGTACAGGTAGAGCAGGACACAGCCACATTTACTTTAAGGTAGCTAGCTTGGTCCCATCTTGATCTGGAAAACTGAGGACAAGAATAAAAAAGCTCACAGATTGGAAAGGCAAAAATCTACCCTGAAGCAGTGCCCCTGGGGACTCTCAGGGAACAAAAGTGGCAAAGAGGCAGTTCAGATGCCTTTCCTAACCAGAACCAAAGCTAGCAGCTGGTGGACAATGAAAGTCAAGAGACATGTGTGTAATGACAGTGCTGGGCTCAAGCAGAGCTGATGAGAAAATTACTTGTCACCACAGCGTGGAGAGCCTCAGGAATGACTAGGTTCCCACTGCACCGGGCAGAAAATAAACTCTTTTGAACCTTTCCTCCACTTCAAGGACCAGCCTGGAGGCTACGTGTAGGCTGTGGAAGAAAACAAGTTTTATTTGTTAATCCATGACAGTGCCCAATGCAGCCTGTGCCAGCTGATCTATGCTGTTTGATACCAGAGAAGACACAGAGCAAGATGTAAGTGTTGTCTAGTGGGTGCATTCTTTAATACCATCTGACTTTGGTGCTATGAGGGAGCAGTCTGAGCAGAAATTCCCACAGGAATGCCTTCGGCATGGAAAGGCTCTGTAGGTACAAGGCATCCAATCCAAGAGGTGTCATGCTGACTTGTGCATCAGTATGAAACCAAAACCTTGTTCAAAACATCACACTGGTAGTCTGTACTGGCTGTCATGTCTGAAGCAACTGCTGCTGCTGCTGCACATGCCACTGCTGCTCCAGCCTCTGAGACATTGCCTAAGATGCCAGAGAAGGTGGCAGGAGTATCCAAATCCTGCAAGCCCCCAGTCTCCAGCTGGACAGACTTAGGAGGGCAATGACTGTTTGCCAGAGGCATAGAAGAACTTTCTCTCACCACTTTGAAAGGGATCTGAAGTCTGCATAGTACAGGAGGACAACAGCTGTTCCAGGCTGCGGCTCAGGAGCCTGGACAAAGGCAGCATAGGAGGACTTGGTGCTTTTAGCTCCTCTAAACTCAACAAGCCAAGAGGAAGGTGCCAAGAAGGCATCAAAGGCCAAGAACCACCTGGCCCTTGACCAGCACTGCCAAGAAGCCCTGACTATCTGTGGCTATGATAAGTTCCAAGGAAAGCCGAGAAACTGGCAGCCACCATGACCAAGAAAGCCATCAAGAGCGACAGAAAATGAAAAGTGATAGACCAGAAGAGGCAAAGATCCAGCTAAGAACAGAACAGTGAAACCCAAGGCTACCAAACCCAAGGCAGAGAAATTGAAAGTGACCTCAGGGTGAGAAAGTAGTGCACAAGAAGTAGATGCTCTATGAGCACAGAAAAAGTGACCTGCTGCAGGGAAACAGACTGCAAATCCTTTAATTTAACCAATCGTTTTTGTTATGTTTTGCATTTTTAACACAGTTTCCCAAAAGGAAGAAAATTAATTTTAATAATGTAAATGCCTTGTTTTGCAAGCAATAAAACTCAGGCTTTGTATGAATTAAATGTTTTTTCTTTCTATTTTCTTCTGCAGCAGGAATGTAGGGGAGAAAGAGTTTGCTCAGAGAAGCACAGCAAAAAGAACAGAGGCAACAGATGAAAGTTGCAATAAAGAAATTTCTGATCTGACATCAGGAAACTATTTCTCCATCTTAAGCATGGTGCAGCACTGGAACTCCATCCTTGCTGACTTTTTCTAAATTCACCTGGACAAGGCTCTGATTTGCTTTGAAGTTAGCTTTGTGTGCTAATTTTCAATGTAATTTTATCTATGATCCTAACTGGAAAGTTATACTATCTCAATATCCACATTTATTTAAGAAAATGCATAGCTTCATGTACATTTATTCTTATATTTAAGCAGGTGAGATCTGACATTACTTACTGAGACACATTGAATTACATGTTTCTCTATTACATCTTTTTGTTAATGTCTAATTTGTGACAGGCTGTATTTGTATGGAAATTGCAATCTTAGTGTAATGTCTACAACAGCATTCTGATAGATAATTTATTCATTAAATGAATTTAATGTCTTTCACCAATTCACTTCTTTTTATATACTTCAGCATAGTAGCAAGAAGTACATGCAGCTTGCATTTTAACTGATACAATTTATATTATTGAAAATGTTTTTATTTGAAAAAAAAATGACATCAATAGCAAAAGTAGACAATCAAATACCCTTGTGATGTTTCCTACACATTTTTTAATAACTTTTTTTAATGGACTAAAATCCAGCTCTCTGTTTTGTAGGAGTTTGTTACAACTTGCTACATTACAGGGTCTAGCGATGGCAAGGAACAGAGAGAAAGAAGCAACATGCCGAAGATTGGGGAGCAGGAGGTAAAGAGGTTCAGAAATGGAATTCAGATTTCCTGTGCCCCTGTCAAGGGGCTGTTCACAGCTGGACAAAGGTACACTGTCTAACAGTGTCAGACCATGTGTGGTGCCAGGACTCAGTGACAGGACTGTGTACCTTTAAAATCCTGGGGTGGAGGAGAAAACCACCATCTACTTTTAAATTAAAGTCTCCTTTGGTTTCAAGCCAGCTATTCTTTGCCTAATAGAGGTGGTTGTTTTGGATGGGCTGCTGGATGGGATGTGAGCCCACACTCCCCAGACATTAGCATGCTCTTGAGTGATCTCCCTAAGCTGAGACACCTGATGTCAAGACATCTTGTTCATGCTGTGCATTCTTGCGGACAAGATTCAGACAACATGGAGCTTCTAGGTGACACGGCAGCTGCTTCCAACAGGAGACAAGCATCAGAACACTGGCCTTGAAACAGCAGCCTTCAAACTGGCAACACTGATTGGTACTGGAGAGCCGTGACACAAAAGAAGTAGGAACAACCACTGGGCTGGAAGTGACCGCAGGACATCTAACTCATGCTCCAGGTCAGAAGAGTTTATGAAATCAGCCACACATGCAGGACTGTGCTTAAAATGGACCTCTGACAGCTTTCTTTGTGGCTAGCCCAACTGCATGAGCAGCAGAGCCAGCTGGAGCTATATTTAAAACCACTTCCCTGGCTTACAGGAGATGGCTCTGCCCAGAGAGGAGCAACCATGGTAATTCAGGTTGGAATGGCAGGGGAGGTAAATCTGTGTATGGGACAAGTGCTAATGAAGACAGGCCACTGTGTCTGCAGACTCCAGTACTGTAAGAAAAGGGAAGAATGAACAGAATTGCAAAAAGTTGATGGCACACACAGCCAGCGGGAAGTGCCAATAGAATGACACTGCAAAGGCCGAGAGCTCATGAGACAGAGCAGGGTCTGGCCTGTGTAGGTGGGAGCAATGTCTACAGACACTGGGGCTGAGGCTGTTTCCATTTTAACAGTACAAGACAGGGACACCACAGCATCAGCCCAGGCAAGGCCATTGATTCTAGGGAATAACATTGTGCAATAACCTGCATTGTGTGGCTTAGTCCTGAAGATCTATGGGACGCTGTCAGAGGCATTGTAATGGGCTATTTGGGCCACAGCCACTTTTGTTCTAGAAATACCATCTAAATGCAGATCTCACTACTTGCACATGAAGACACTGCCCAGAGTGCCCCAAACTCTGAGTGTTCTGTCTTTTCAACCAAAGTATGATGTATAGTCAGTGCCTGATGAATCTATGAAAAAGTAAAAAAAAATCAATGAAAGAGAAATTTTTCTAATCCTTTTGACTTAGATGTGTAATTTTTTCGCTATTGAGTTAAACAGCTGCAGCAAACAAATTCTTCTTTGCTTATGTGATATTTATCACAGCTCTTCTCTTATTTCAGTCACCTTACCATTTTACTTGGAGATGTTAATTCTCATCAGAAAGTCATGGCACATGCACAATGAAAAGATGTGTTCTCATCACAAATTTCATGGGCTGGGAGGAGTCATTGCTGTGTTCAGTGGCTAGTAACTGTTAGGAAAAACCAGCACAGCTATCCATGGGAAAAATAAGTGTTGGAGAAGATTTTATGTTTCTCTAGAAAAAATAATGAATTCTCATGAAGACCTGTGATTCATGAGTGAAGGGAGGGCGGCGGCAGCAGAGGACTATGCTAGCAGGGAGTAAAGGTCCAAATGACAGATTTGGGCTGGAGTCAAATTTCCCCACAAAACTGGAGAAAATACAGCAAGACAGAAATAAACCAAAACACGTGAGAATTGCCAAGAATAGCAGGAAATCAATTTTCTTTTAATATGCATTATATAGACTCTAGCATTAAAACAGTGTTCTTCTGGACAGGAGCAATTCTTCCTGACCCTGCTAAAAGCAACCAATATAAAGGCTTCTAACCACTTCCCAAATGATATGAATGTTACATTTTTATATGCTGTACAGGAGCTATGTTACACAGTTATGTATCTAATCAACTTATATTCAACTCTAAGTACAGAGTAGAGACTTGGCCTAGTCCAATTTCCAAGATGTGCCTCAAACATCTCATCTCCATCCTACCTTCCTCCACACAGGCAACTCTCACAGGTATCTCAGCATGGAAGTCAGTGGCTGCCAGGGGCTCAAATGTCTTTGAGATCAAGCTCTCAGCACCTTGTTCTCTACAGAAATGTGCACTCTCTTAGCACAGAGATATTCCTCCTCCATACCTAGTCTCCAGAGCCTAGACTACTCCAGAGGAGCATCATCCTCTGTGTAGGGGTGCAATGCCCCCATGCATAGGATGAAAGCAAGGCTGAATGGTACTCTGTTCAGCAGCAGAGTATATTAGGTGACAGGGGTGAATGCCTAATCTCGTGAACTGGCTCTCTGTTAGTTGGGAACAACACAGAGATCATAGAGACAGGGTCTTGCTGATCAGCTGTAGTGCTCTGGTGCCCCACAGAATCAAGCCACTGAGAATCACACAGAACAATTCATACATTTCAGACTGCTCTTCTCCACTTACCCTACCCAGTCTCACCATGAAAACTGCCCATATACCTGGAAATGTTCTCCATATATCTGTAAAACAAAGTTCTTGAGTAGACCAGACATCCAGTGCTACCAGAGTAATTCTTTCCCCAGGCTTGCTTGCCTCTGTAAGTGCTTATACTGTAGATATGTTTACCTTCCCCATCAGCACCTGGCTCTGTGCAGGTCAGCAAAGTCAGAGAACCTGCAGGAAAACCCCAGGTCCCAAATAACTAGGATTGATTTTTTTTCCCACATCTGATTCCAATTTGTGACTCCTTTCTGCTTTGTGCAGAAGCTTCCAGGTCAGGAGGTAGGAACTCAACTGGAGATATTGAAAGCAGGCTCAGCAACTGGAGAGTGTGGAGGTAGCCAGATCAAGACACCAGGACAAGCTAATTCATTGCAAGTTCCCAGTACTGTCAGGACACACAGGTTCTTCATGGGCTTTCTTGGGCTTAGGAGTGGAGGCAGCCTTAATTACTGCTCCCTGGAACTTGCCTGGAATGGGCATCAAGAGATGTCTCCAATGGGAAGGGAGGGCCAAGAATAGGGGAGAGGAGAGGAGGGAGTGTAAGGGGCAGCACTCTGTTCCAACATAATCCTCTTGAGAAAATTATGCCATACTAATCCAGAATTCTTCCTTTTGGTAGCAGTTGTGTGTGAGGGAGGCAATGGGCTTGGGACAAAGAACTTCCCAGAGGGATTTATAAATGATCTGTTGCCATCCAGGGACAATGAGGGTTGCCTTGGATTCAGGACAGCTCATCTCCCATTTCTGTCACTTCTCTGATGCCAGCAGACACAAGGAGGAGATTGTGCTATCACAGAACAAACCCAGTGGCTCAGGAGAATCAGAAAGGCTTAGCCTGACAATATCTGAGCTCATACTGATGCCATGCCAGAAACCTAGGGCAGGAGTCCTATGGCATAAAAGTTTGTACTTCTTCACATGAAATGCAGCTTAGGGCATCTGTATTACTGGAGAGGACTACATCCTGTCCCCATTTCTGTATCCCTCCAGGGACAAGGCAAGAGAAGATGCAGCACATTTATAAGAATCTCTGGGAAATGAGCAGCTCATGGCCTGCCAGACAGTGTGAGAGAAAAGGAGGGAGCATCTCATATCCTCAGCAATAAATTTTAAAGATGACAACAGCCACCACAACAGACTAGGAGAGTATTCTGTGTACTTCAGCACCTGAAGAAGAGGATGTAGGGGAAGGCATAGAAGCAAGGAAATGGTGGGGGAATCACAAACAAGAAGGACTGGTCTTGGGCTGTAGGTAGCACATGAAGATTTCTCTTCTCTCCCTTCCCTTTCCTCTCCTGCTGTTGGTAGCTCACAGAGCATCAGGCCTTCCATGCTGCTGCTCCAGGAGCTGTCTGCAAGGGAGAGGCAGGAGCTGCCCAGATCGGCGGAGACGTCGCGGAGGAAGGCCAGCCAGCTGGCGACAGATCTCATCTGAAGACATAGCAGACACACACAGGATGACAGATAAAGCTTCCTTCAAATTCTTCCCCACCAGAATAGCTAGAAGTACATCCTTCACTGTGTCTATAGGAACTGTTGAAACTGCTCAATCCTCACATACATGAGGCAGGTGAAACAAGTCCTTAGGCTTTTATGAATTTCCTTCTGGCTTTACTCATGTATTAAAATCACTTGTATTTTGCTGCAACAAAGACTGCAAAAAAATCTAGACTGGATCCTGTTTCTATTCATGAACAGAAATACTGAGATTTACTCTTTAACCTCAAACGAACACAACTTTGAGTAAGGGTGTGTCTGGAGCTAGCAGAGCATGATCAAGTTCGAGGAATACAGAGTTATCGTACTTCCTGGTAGTACAATATCTACTTCCCAGGTTTTTCGTCATGGCATGTGTACTGGATCCAAGAATGCATTGCATTAGAGCTCCTTCAAATGAAGTTCAGGAAAACTACTACATGTGGAAGGGGGTGCAAGCTAACTCATTAGCTAGTTAGCTTGGAGACTCTATCAGATGGCTGCAGCTATTCCTTTAGGCCATCTTGTGATATCACTCACCTTGCATGACCTCATTCTCCTTGCAGACAATGCGTGAGCACACCTCCTTGTTTATTATGTACATGCGACGCACACTGAGGGATCACCAGGATCAGCAGTGAGAGGCACAGGGACCCAAAGAAAGATAAAAGGGATACAGGCAATAAACATATATATTCACCGATGAGGAGGCAAGTAATAAATTTTTATGAATAGTTAGCCTAGATTAAGGTTGCCATCGATAGCAAAGTAATCTCAGAATCACAGAAAGGTTGGGGTTGGAAGGGACATTAAATATCATCTTGTTCCAACTCACTGTCATGGGCAGGGACACCTTTCACCAGATCAAGTTGCTCAAAGACCCACCCAACCTGGTCTTGAGCACTGCCAGGCATTGGGCATCCACAGCTTCTCTGGGTAATCTGTTCCTGTGTCTCACCACCGTGTGAGTAAGGAATGTCTCCTTAACATCTAATCTAAATTTCTCCTCTTTTAGTTTAATACCATTCCCTCTTGTCCTATCACCATCTGCCCATGGAAAAACCTGCTCTTCCTCTTTTTTATAAACTCCCTTTAGGTACTGGAAAGCTGCAGAAAGGTCTCCCTGGAGTCTTCTCTTCTCCAGGATGAACAACCCCAGCTCTCTCAGCCTGTCTTCGTAGGAGGGGTGCTCCACCCCTCTGATTACCTTCATGGCCCTATAAATGGCCAAATACCTTAAATATGGATTACCACATAGGGCACATTACATCTCCTTAGTGCTGCATAGGTAATAGTAATTGTGTTGTTTTAAATAATCACACAAAAGGACACTCTGGGGATAGGATTCATCTCATCAACTCGATCCCAGAGACCTTCAGTCTTCAAAGGGAAAAACTGCTGAACCAGACGTACCATTTCTGGAGAGTTTTTAAGGTATTTCTTAGGGACTGCTGGTTTCTCACCTTGTAACACAGAGGTAGCTGATACACTGCTTTACTGGTTTGTGAACAGAGTACAGGCGTGTGCAAGGGAACTTTTCTTCACGGCAATCTGGGAAGACACACACAAACACAGGTGCAATCCAGCATCATTGGCAGGTGAACTCATTCTGGCACAGATCCCACTTCATCACTAGGTACTGTCCTCCAGGCTTCTAGGGAAGGTACTAACTGCTATTGTCCACTCTCTTGTGAGGAATGGGGATGGTTTAGAGAAGAGGAAAGTAATGCAGACATTTCTGATTCCTTTGCCTCATAAGACAAAATTAAGAGAAAACAGAGTGAAGTGCAAAACAAGCTCACTGGGCATCCTATGCTATAAAGGGGACAGACAGAAATAAACTAAATATAAGTTGTAGTTGCATAATTAAGACGTGATCTGCAATATCACATTTTAGGACACAAACCTAGTTCCTTTCTTTTATGCAGCTAACTATGATGGGTCTGCTTGCATTTCATTCTGAAAAGCCAGGTATCAGTCACGACAATATTGACACAATATTGACCCAGTGTATCTGGTCTGGTGATCTGTCAGTTCCCTCCCTTCCCAGGCATGCCACCAGAAGAAAGCTGCAGTGTTCACTACCATAATTCTCCAGTACTTCTAACTCAAGAAACAACTGAAAGCAATTTTCCAGGAAACAAAGCTCAGTGCTCCATCAGCACCTGCCTGGAGAGGTAACAGGGTGGGCGAAGTGGGTTTGGGAGGGGATGCAGGCAGCAAACTTAAAACACACCTGATGAAGCAGTTGCAGTTTCACTGTCAGACTGAACTGGAAGACAGAGGGTAGCAAAGTTAGTTAGTTACCATGATGTCTGCCTAGACATCAGCTTAATCAAAACAAATGCCTGGAAAGCTCTTTCAAGAACCCTCCATTGTAACTTCTAATGTGGAAAAGGATTTCACTGTTACTTACATGAAACCATAAGAGAAGGTACAAGTCCAGTATGAATCTAGTGCCCGCTACCCAGTCAATAATGCTTAAAATCTGGCCAAGCTTTCCCATAATAAGTTACCACTATTGTTCAGAATTACACTGTAAGGACATCTTGACTAAAAATTAAAAAGGTCAGGTAAATTTATTTAGTTGCTGTAATTGCTGTTTATCTAGACACGAAGTGAAGGAGTCTATGACTACCCCTTCCTAAGGAATAGTGACACTTTTAAAACCAGCATCCCCAAGACCTCTGGTTCTTTAATGTTCATGACAAGGGATCAAAAGGAGGTTCGTTTGTTATTCCCTCTGATAAAGTAACCTATCTGTACCATAGCAAACCAGTGCATTTTATAATTTATCCAGTAACAAACTAGAAAGGAATTCAGAGAACTGACTGCCAGGTGCGAGTTTTCATCAACAGTTATAGAGGACTTTTATTTCTGCTCACGTGCCATAGTGTCAGCCAGAAACATAGACAAAACACATTAGCGTAAAGGAGAATGAGCCTTTTGGGTGTTGGGGCTGTGCTTAGGAGCAGTCAGAGAAGGCAGGATTCTGGGACAAGGGACTGTGCAAGGAGAGTGAAGGAGGGTCCACAACACGTGGCTGTGAACTGAGAATAAACTTACCAGAAGGAAGAACCACAGGTGGTGTAACAGCTGCAGCTGGAAAAAGAAAAGATGTTCTGAAAGATATTGAGTTTTCAGGCTCTACTGTCACAGTTCTGCTGATGGCTCACCGTTTCTGACCAGTAGCCATCCCACATCTGGTTCATAGACAATGTCGATCACGGTGTTGTTATCATCTGACTTGTCAGAGTAACTGCAGGCTTTCCCTGAAAATATGCTGGGTGTCCTAGAGCTGACAGGATGCTGCAGAGCAAAGATGGGTCCCAATGGCACGTCCTTTGTGAAGAATTTCTTCTTGATCACTCAATAACAAGCATTTCAAAGCCCAGGTTTGCTGCAAAGGCTTCACATTTAGTCTTCTCAGTTTTAGATGTAGGTTAGTCACCACCAGTTTGGTTTAGACACTAAGTCTTATCTACAGACTCTCAGGCCTCATACACTGAACACAGTCACTTTCAACTACCACCCCACTCAGGAAGATCACACATCTTGTGTATGCAACATTGTGCTTCCAGTTTTCTCTTTCAGTGTTGTCCCATGACAACTTGACCCACAATAAACACTCTAGCCAGCTGATGACCAGAGTCAGGGCAGAGGACAGACTGTGGAACTGATGTCCTGGAGAACAAGACACCACTCTCAGATGAGTTCTCCTACACACACAGCACATGTCTCAGAAACAGCCATGCATAGCTGCCTCTCTTTGAACCACATAATCGACCAGATGTGTTCTCCCTCTCCCTGCCTTGCCTGGTCTTCCCTACCTCAGAGGGATGTGTTTGAGAGACTGCCCCAGCAGAGAGAGATGCCATCCCCAATGCCAGTGGTGTCAGATTTGAAAGCAGGCTCATATGGAAAAAGTGGAGAAGCTCCTTCTTGAGCCTCTCCTTTCCTTCATTGCCCATTGTTGCAAGTGCCTGCATTTCCATCAGTTTTGTGTCCTTTCCCTGATGCTATATCCACACTCTAGGGAGACACACTGCATGCAGTAAGTGCTCATTTTCCAAGTCCTCCATCTACCCTAGCTTTCGCAGACGTTTTGCTGCCCCCCAGTGACACAGCCGCAGGCACAGCAGGGAAGACAGCACTAAAAGAACAGTATTTCCACTTCCCCATCTCAGCACTGCTCAGTTTGCTTTACTACTGTCTTTGAGGGACCTTTTTGCCACTTCTGTCTCCCGAGCACTCAAACACATCTGCTACCTGCCAGCAGACATGCACACAGCATTGTGTCCCAGCGTTGCTCAGTTTGAACTTGTCCAATTCTTCACCCTAATTGTTTAGTCTCTTCATTCCTGCCACTGTCTCTGGAAGCCAAAGATGTGTGAGCTTGGAATTTCATGGCTTCCTGCAGTGCAAACATCTTCAGAGAGCCCTGGTACACCAGGTTGGCATGGCATTTCCTTGGAGAACAGACCATTAAGTCACCCTAAATTCATCTCCCTGCATGGAGCACAGAAAGGATTCCCAGACAGCCATAAACACTAGAGGAACAATGCTAGATGTTCAAAAGTGGGAAGAGGAGTTTCTGGGCATAATGGGTAATTTCTGGGTCTGCATAGGCAGGAGTACCAATGAAAAGGGAAAAAGAAGCATAAAGGTGCCAAGAGATAGGAGCTTACCAGGGCTGCTGAGAAGGGAGTCGGGTGGAACATCACCTGGAAAAGAAAGAATGCGTTTAAGAAAGCTTACCTTTACTTTGTGGTCCTTTACATAGCCAGCCATAGTCAGTTTGAATTACTTTGGCTCCCATCACAGGTTTATGAGACAGTGGGATCCAATCCAGTAAATACATAAACAAATACAGTGCCACCACCCCGGCCAGTATCCATTCCCTTTTTCAGTGACTGGCCTGGGACTGGATTTTTAGTTGCACACATTGGATCAAATCTTACTGAATTCTGGATGCGTATTCTGACTTCTCAGACATGGCCATGGTAGGCATCTTGGGAAAGAAAGATGCCTGAAATGAAGGTGCTGATGGCTCCTGCAGCAGTAGGACAGACAGCTGAGGCACCCACAGCAGGAAAGAAGGGAAGCAACTCCAAAACTTAGTCTTGACTGCAGAAATTAATCAGCAGATGAGTTTCTTTGAAACGCAAAGCTTGAGTAGTGATGGGGGGATAAAAAGTAAAAGAAAGGGAAACTTGGAGGACATGTTTTGGCTGGCTTTTGAATAGTTTTCCAGGAAGCCCCAGATATTACATGACAGGATCATAGCTGGGACATGTCTGAAGGCTTAGCCAGGGGCTTCAGTTTGGAGAAAAAGCAGGCCTGTGTGGTTCTTCTGGGTGCTGAAGCATGACGCAAACATACACTCCTTTTATGTTACCATGCCACAGAAATGGATAAAGGTCCAGAGGGATACAGCAATTCACCCCCAGCAACAAAGCAAGTATGAAGACTACTCAGTATCCTTTGCCAGTGGCCTCACTGCTAAAGCACCATGTCACTTGTGCACTTCAGCTAAGTGTTCAGGACCCCTACACTAGTGATATATTTGTAAAGAGCACACAACATTTAGCAGGTTGTCTTGGAGAGCTTGTTCGATCTTGCCTGAAAAGTAAGCTCACAATGTCAGAGGCAAAGAAACAAGTATTTGCTAACAGGCTGTAACTCCACAGGACAACTGGGTCACACAAGCAATCTTCAGCACATGACATGCCTGTAGTACATACCAGTTGCAGTTTCAGGTTCTTGCCCATTGACCACCCATGGAAAGTCTGCAAGAAAAGAAGAGAGAGGAGTGAAGAAAGACACAGATTTCTACAGTCTGCAGGCTTTGTGAAATTTTTGAGACGTTTATCTATCCACGAGACGCCACTGCCCTCTGCTGAAGGGAGAAATGCTCTCTGCTCTGCCTCAGCTTCCACTTCTGGCTGGGTTTGTTGTTTAAAGACTTACGGACAATAGCAGGTTCTGATCCTATCCCTGTTGCTTACACCAGGGTCAATGTGTGGGCACAGGGACAAGTTAGTAAATACCTCCAGATCTGCTACCAGACTTCGCATTTCTGAAACCCCATTTGACGCATTTTGAAGAAAAATCTGTGTAGCCTCTCTGCTCTGGAGGATGATCAAAATCCCAATCTTCATTTTTTAAAGGAGGAAACTGAGTCATGGAAATTCCTTGCTTGGGGTCATGGAATGAGTCATTGGTACAGTAGGAAACAGACTGCAGGTTTTCTATCTCCTTAGGCAAATAATCATCTGGTCCATCATCCTGCTTGGGTATGGAGCACAGAGATGATGATCTTTCCCTTCTCAGGCCCTGTGTGCACTGGAGAGGGGTAATGATGAAGGCTTGGCTGTGCATGCTGTATGGAAGAGAAGAAATTGAAACTGGGCTAGATTATTTGTTTGTCCAAATATAAAGGGTGAGAGAGCTGTTTCCTACAGCAGCCAGGAATATGAAAGTATTTCCTGCCAGCCACAGAGGAGGGAAATGTCTGCATAACTGGGGTGGGATGAAGGAAGGAGTTGGCAGGAAAAAGCCACAGATCTGGGGCACTGCAGGGACGTGTGCCTGACCAGCCCAAAACACAGTACATCCCGTTACGTTTTGTGAACTCAGTCTTTAGCTTTCTGTTCTTAATGGAAGCACTGTGTGGGTAAAAACTATCAGCTCTGGAGCTTCTGTCTTAGTTTTTCTACATTCCAAGAACAGTTACTTGCAGACTGCAGACAGAGGGACTCTTGGGACCCCTATATAATCCTGCTTTGCAGCATTACAGGAGTTGTTGGACCCTGATATTCCCTTCCCCACCCAGCTGCCAGCAAGAACTCAGCCGCTGGCGATTAACCCAGAGAGAGCCAGACGTATAATAACTTAATTGCACAATTTAATGCAGTCCAAAACCTTCCCTGTTCTGGCTAATCTCTTAATTGTAACAAGTAGAGAAGTAAATGGTCTTGAATACTTTCTCACTAGTTTTTGATGCAAAAGGAAGGACACAAATTCTGAAACCATTGTAGAAGCCAGCAGTGCTAGATTTGAAGAGACATGTAGAAAAGGAAAGGAGGCTGCCCCTTATTTTCTAACATTGAAAAGTCAGCTTTTACTAGTTTGGGTTTTTTTTCCTCCACAGCAGCTAATTGGAAAACTGGTCTAATTCTAAAACAACAGGACATAAAGTGGAGTGAAATCTCTGCATCCCAGGTGAGGAGACAAACGGGTGGCTTTCTCACCCCATTTTCAATCACTTCAATTTCTATTTGCTATAGTACCCAATACATATGTTTTATAAACAACTGACTTTAGTCTCCAAGTTGCAGTAAATTCATCCTTGAGGTCTAAAACTGCAACCCTAACTTGTCGAATCTGTAGTTTAACCCAAACCAAAACAGTGAGAGACCAGCTGGTGGTTCCTGTTATTTTCCAAGTTAAAACAAACAAACAAACAAACACAAACAGAAATTTAAAACAAAATACACCATAGTAAGAAATATTCCTTTCAGGCCTCCGTCATGCACCATAAAAACCACAGCCCTTTTTTTCCCCTTTTTCCCTTTAACTTTGTAGGCTACCTACAAGCTCATCTCTTGGATGCCTCATCTCCCTGCTTCACAGTCATAAATATGACATCCTCTACTGTGCACTTCTACAGGAAAAAGTGCTGTTTGGAGCAGAATCAGGATTCAGGATGAGGGGAGGACCAAGGAATGTATTGGAATAACCTGATTTGAATAGGTAGTCAGGTAGTCATCTCTCTCCCACATCATCTTTCCTGGGTGAAGTTTTATCCATTTACTGAAATTAATCTTCTTTCACTGTATGCCCTGAGTCTTCAGACTATAATGTCTGCTGCTATCTTCTTGTTTTGGTATTTTTGTGCTTTTCTTGTTTTCAACAAATTTGGTCCCATCTGAATTTTTGCCAAAGTAGCTCCAAGCAAACAAAACCATGGAGCAATAAAACAGACTAACAACCACCACCACCACCACCACCAAAAGCAGAAAGTGGTTTGAACTACAGAGGTTAGGTTTCTCAAAACAGCTGTACAAAAACTACAAAACCTCCCAGCAGCTGAGTGTCCTGGAATGGGGTCATTCCAGCAGGAACCACTAGCAACAAAAAATGTGTCACAACTATGACAGAACAAATTTTGTGGAGCACTGGGAAATGTCCTGCAGATGATGCATACACAGGTGGTACAGCAGTAAGCACAAAGCACACCTAACCCTCTTTCTCAAACTGACCTGGCTGTTTTGTGTACTTAAACACCCACCCCTGCAATGGAGGCTGTGGACCTCTGCCTCCTGTGACTCCCAGTACTAACTGGAGAGTGTCACAGATGGGAACCTGTTTCCAGTTTCTAATTTTTATCTTACAGCCCTATATCCACTTCGCCTTTCCTGTCTGGTCCTTCCACCTTCACTACCCATCGACATGTCTCTCTTTCTCCTTAGGTCATTGCACAATAGTCTGTGAAGGAAACTCTGTGGGGCCCGGATGGGAAGAAATCCTACCCCTGGTATAAGGACTCACCAGATGGGGACAAGGAGAGTGCTAAGAGACACAACAGTATACAGGTTCCAGAGGTCTTCATCCCTGTGGAGTGGAGGAGAGAGCAGTCACAGGAAAGCTAAGGCAGGAACTGGAATACCCTCCCCTATAGCAAAGAAACTTTGCTTTCTGCCCCATTTACCTCATAAGTCTATTTGGTCTTCCCAGCCTCCTTCCTGTCTCTCTCCTTATCAAGTGTTTCTGAAATATTCTGGACTGAGCTTATAACATGCCCTGCTTTCTTCCCCTTTTCCATCTCCTTTCTCCAGTTCTCATCAATTTTCTCATCCAGGTGGCTAAGTCCCGCTCCACACACACACCCAGCATGCAAAGACGAGTTTCCCCCATGCTGTCTCCCTCCAGTCTCTCCTTCTTAGTTATTTTGAGGAACACTGAGAGAATAGACAGAGTCCCCATCACTTACTGCAGCCCTCAGCTTCCACTTCTTTCAGCAGCAAACGCTCTGTCTTCCCCCTTCGGCGTCCCCCCCACTTTGGCTATTGGGTAAATCATATGCAGCCACACCCAGAACACGTTCTCCTTTTGGTTGTCATCAAAATACAATTTCTGGGAAAAAAGGAAAAAAAAAAAAAAAAACAAAACAGCCAGCGACATGGTGTCATCATGCATCTGGAATGAGGGGGGGAGCGAGAAGCAGCTGCCCACACCCTCATTCCAGAGTTTATTGTCCTCTGAAAGGACTCCTCCCATTCCCCCAGGATGGCCCGGCACCAGGGATGGATTCTTGGGTCTGTGTTGCACACTGGTGTCCCGTTTCGTCCTGCCCTCCTACACAGTCCCGCTTCTCCTCACGCCGCTATCTCTAGCCACGATTCCCCACTCAGATGCTGCCTCTCCCCGCCCCACTCCTTCTGTTCCCTTCCCCGTTCCCTTGCCCGCCTCTCGCACACGGACACTGCATCCCGTTCGCGCAGAGGATGAAGGCGCTCTCTCCTCCGGCCGGCGGGGTGGGAGCGGCCGTGTCGGCCGCAGCGATGGCAGGGGGCGGCGGGGGGATGGCAGCGGGGCAATCGACGGGCAGCGATAGCGGTGACATCAGCCCGCTGCCCCGCCAGGGCGGGGCTGGAGCCTCCCGGGGGGATGGAGGGAGGAGGCGCCCCCTGAGCCGGACTCGTGGCAGGGAGGGGGCACGGGGGACAGGTACCGGCCCCCGGGCCCGCCCTGCAGCGCTGCTGTCTCCCTTAGAACAGCAGGGAACAAGGAACACGTGTGCAAAAAATGGGGGGCAAAAAAAAAAAAAAAAAATCCAGAACAAAACCAACCATCTTAAAAAGAACCGTTAAAAAGTAGGAAATGAGAGAGACAAACTGAAAAGGGAAGAATGAGACCTGACCTTCACTGCCATTCTCCTGACTTCGCTGGGCCTCCAAGCACGCTGCATTTTATGAGTGAGGGAGGGGCAAGCCCCTGAGCCCCACTGAAATAGCCATTCTCCCCTATCCCTTCCTACAGCAGCCCCTGGATCCCCAGACTCCCGTGGCTTTCACTGACTTCTTTTCCCTTTGCTGTTTCTGTAACTACTTCTCTGCGTCTGAGGGGGCACTGGATGAGTTTCCAGGCATAATCTCAGTCCCGAAGCCAAGGACAAAAGCAGGAAATGACCCCACTCCCTTTCTCACATAGCAATAAAAGACACAACCATTGTAGGGGGAAAGCTGTGTCCTTAAGGCTCATCCTTAGTTTGGTAACCCTCCTTTGTTCTCAACTAATTGCAGGCTAGAAACAAAATGCTATAATGCTTTATACGCAGTTACTAAAGCAAATCCACACTTGTCCTTGCTGCCAAAGGAGGCTCAAAAGACTTGCCCAGATGTGACATAACTGAAACCACCACTTACCTGATAGTGGCTGACCATTTGGTGCAGCAGTGCTTGAGAGGAAAATGACTGCTACTTCTTATATTGGGCCCTTCCAGGACTTCTGGAGGATGCACCATTGATGGACCCTACTAGAGGAGGGGGGGAGGGGATGGGGAAAGCTAGGCATTTCCCTGGTTCCTGGGCAGCCTTCTGGACTTGAACACCATCACTCTGTTTCACTGGGGCGAGACAGTAACATTTCCACTTTCAGGGACCAACTAAAACTGAGTGAATTGGAAATGTTCAAGAGGTCACTAAACAACCAAAAGAATGTGATGGAAATTATAATCACACCCCGGGTTGAGGAATCCTCTGAGATCCTTGGCTTTTTCTGGAGGTCCACATTGTATTATGTTTTGGCTACAATTTTCCACATGCCTTAGTTTGGTTTTTGTTTTTCTCTGTGCCTTTGTGTTGTCATTCAAGCCTCTGTTAGTGCTTAACTGGATAACTAAAGCATCCTAAAGACTTTGTGAGTTTTGAACACATTTATTAGGAAATTTTCATTGATGCCAAATGCTTTAGTCTACCAATGTGTTGATGTACCACCATCTCCCACAGAGCACAGGTTTCACAGCCACTCCTGGACAAAGTTTCTGCTGATTGCTTTTGAGCTTTAAATCCTTCTCTCAGACTGGAAGACTGTGTCCTCCCCCAGCTGCTCGGTGTGGGCAGACCTCTGGTGGCAGCAACACCCTCTCCATTGAAGAGCTTGGCGCAGATGACGGCGATGCTCCTGGTGACAGAATCGCTGGCGGAGAAGCAGTTCAGTATTTTACAGGCCAGACACGCCGCAGAGAGATAGCTGGAGGTATCTTGCTGCTCTTGCTCGCGGTGGACACCGGAGGGAGCCACAACACAATGGCATGAGAACGCCCCTTTTTCTTCTTGCAGTTCAAGCACATTATTCAAGAGATGTGGCTCTGCGTCTGCAGGCCTCCATCTGGTATGAAGGATCGCCTCTTAGCTCTCCTGATTTTCTACTGGATCCACAACTGTTTAACCGGTTTGCCTTTTGAGACAAAAAAGAACCTGTTTCCTCCCCCTCCCCCCCCCCCGCCATGTTTGCCCCAGGACACTGACAAAGATAGTTGGACAGCCCTCACAGCTGGGAGATATGAAAAATTAACATCCTTCTGCACCTTCCCTTCTCATTCATTCACGTTGCTGTCTTGTGATTTGTAGGCTGCTGTCCTCCATCACAGGGTATCCTGGGGACATCTACAGCTGATGACTCAAGGTGAAGCACTCTTCCTTCTAAAAATTCAGGTATCACTGTCACAGTATGGTGTGAAGAACTGTGCTGCAGTAAATGGTGTGCGTGACTCATAAAAGCAACACTTCCATACACGTATTCCCTTAAGTGCTGACCCCAGTGCCTGTAGGTGTTTGCCTAAGATCAGAAGCAGTTACAGTGATTCAGCAAGAAATTATCTTCCTTCTCATTTGGTACTGATCCCATTATTTTACCAGGGATGCTATAGTATTGGGAGCATCGATAAGACACAAAATCAGCCCTTCTGAAAATTAAAATCTACTGGTGATTTCACCCCAGATAGCAGACAGGTAAGTGATCCTGGGGCACACAATTTTTAAAGG
Organism: Acropternis orthonyx; assembly: GCA_035583155.1. Taxonomy (NCBI): domain Eukaryota; kingdom Metazoa; phylum Chordata; class Aves; order Passeriformes; family Rhinocryptidae; genus Acropternis; species Acropternis orthonyx. Next base: position 29,771,755 of record JAWWEU010000001.1, read on the forward strand.
TCTTGGAGAGACATTTAAATGCTTGCTGATTTCTTTCCCTTTCCCTCTTTGTCTCCTTGGCCTTCACATATCCTCATGGTAACTGGGCATTAAGTTACATCTGAGTGATAAGAAATTAATGAACTGCTGTAAGATACGTGAATGTATCATGTCAGTAATGCAGCACTACCAGTCATGTGAATTAGGGCTGAAATTAATTTTCTTGGGACCCCACACTGCTGATGGGCTCCACTAGCACCTGAGGTCTGATACCATCCTGCAGCAGTTCTACTGGTTTTGCTGAAATGGTCTGAGGGAAGGCACGTGAGTTCAAGGCCTGATCCATCTATCCCAAAATTTCAGAGGTTCACATCTGACTTTGTATCCAACCCATTATAGAACTACAAACACTGCAAAGTACAACAGCCTGGACACAATTTGTGTCTTTTTGACTCGTAAGTCACTCTTTCTGTTGTCCCATTTACAAAAATAAGGAATTCTTCACCCCTCTCCTTCCACAAGGCAATGCTTAGAGGGCAGGCAGTCTCGCAGTCACAAAATACACTAAAGTAGTCCATGAAACTCTGATTAATACCTGCTCAGCTCCTTCAAATCAGTTCAGCATTTTGAAGAACTGAACACAAGAAGAGGAAATCAGTGAGCTTTTTGCTGTTTGGCGGGTGACTTGGCCACATGCTTCAGGCTTCTCATGCTCAAAGTGGTTATGGTGGGTTGTCAGGATCTTCCTTCTTCACTTGCTGTGCTTTTGGGTTTCCTTCTCTGCTCTTTCTGTAGTTCTTATTGTCACAAACATTCCTTTCTGATCCCTTGTACTGTCTCAGGGCTGGTGCTTCCTGGCTGTTTCACCTGTTCCTCCACACTCCCCTTTCTTCAAGCAGCTGAGCTCAAATATACCTTCTCTTAGGAAACTTTTTCCAAGACTGCTCTCTCAAGGGGACAGGTAACACTTTAAGCTTAACAAATATAAATCCCTCCTGTAAGGCCAGTTATGTGTGTCCATACAGACTCTGGAGCACATAGAAACACCATATTTAATTCAACTGGTGCAAGTTATCCATACAGATGAGGCTGCAGCCACAAGTAAAATGCCCATAAAGACAGGATGGATTCCCCCTCCCCTTCTCCCATCTTTTCTGGACATCACAAACCCTGGAGCAAAGCCAGCAGGATTAATCCTCTTGTTGCAGCAATCGAACACTGGAGCAGTAACCAGAGCTGGCTAAAGAAGTCACTGCTGGAAAGCAGAGTGGTGTCTTACATCTACACAGAGGTTCACCAAAGCTGGTCCGGCAGAGATGAACTCACAGCTGAGCTTTCCAAACAATACAGTATCTGTCTCACTTGAGGTCCAGCCTTTTGTACAATTATTATTGTCTTTTAGTAGCCCTCCAGGGTGGAACAGTGGTTTTGTCTACCCTTACATTCTAGAATCCCTAGCCCCTCTAGCCCTCCTCACAAGAAAATCAGTTTCAAAAGTCCAAAAATCACACTGTGAAGGGGTTACTCCAATGTTTAGTGTTGCAGTGCTGATGTGTATATCATTCTGAGATCCTCACACAATTCCATGAGTCCAGTAGTGGGGCTGTGGAGAGTACTGGATTTTACAAGATGTGATGAAAATGGGGCAACTTGCAGTGCCTGAATTGAACACACCCTTTCAGTTAAAGGAGGTATCAGAGTGAGAGAAGTATACAGACGCATGCCAAGAGAGAATGTTTCATGTGCACATAGAGAGACTGGGAGCAGGAATACCAATTATAAAGAAAACAAAGCAAAAGTATCGATACTATATTATATTAATTATAGTTAAAAATAGGATACCCCCTAAGTTTTTAAACATCGTTGGGGAAGAGGGCAAAACTGTCAACTTTAAAAGCCATTTGCTTTAAATTCTTTAACATTTAGAAAAGATCTCTTGTCAAAACCTTTTCTTAAACTTGCCACATCCAAAATACACAAGCTGTTGAAGTCCTTCCGTGTCAGCATTGACAGAACTCATCCTGCTTCTGAAAGCATGTAAGAAAGGAGAACAACAATTGCACTGAGTAGAAGAAATGCAAATGAAGCTATGTGTTAGCAGACAAACTGGTAAGAGTTTACACTGTGGGGGAAATTAGGAAGCACCATTTTCAGGTTTTTATCCCACCATTTCCTATATCTTCACTGGGACTGTAAAGTCTGACTTAGCTTTTATCATCATTTATGTTTTGTTCTACAGCTGACGTTAAAGGAATCTGAACAAAGATTCTGGGTATTACTGAAACTGCATTGATATAAATCATTGTCTCTCCTGTAGGTACTGCTGACTTCAACCATACCACTTGAATTTTCTTCTGACCTTCCCCATGTATAGTCACTGTTCTAACTCAATAGCAGATTGAAACTAAGGCAAACAATTTTAATGAAAATCTGTCCTAATGTGATATATATACACATAAAGGACCTGCACTGCTTTAGCTCACCTCAGTTTTAAAGAGATGAAAACAGCAACAAATGTAGACTATTCTGTATCCACCTCAACATCACCTTCACAAGATGCCTGTAAAAGGGCAACAACACTGGTAGCTGAAAAACCTAATTGGATACTATTCTAATAATTTCTTGCCTCTGTCCATCAATACAGCTGCCTTGATACGTATCTTTTTATGAAAAAAGACTTTGACTATTCACCCATTATGCTTTTGTTCTTAGAATAAAAAACACACTGGAATTTTATTTGCATGCAGCTGTAAAGAATATTTGCATTCAAATCAAAGCCCACTGTGTTTGCTTGTTAAAATAACTAAAAGTTATTTCATATCAGCCAAACCTCTTTAGCAAGGTTCCTCTGGCTATTTATTGTATTCTCCTTGAGTTTTCTTGCCATGCCTCCCATCTCGGGTTTCTCTCCAATTTAATTCCTGGGGGGGGTTTTGCTATGTTTTTTTCCCCCTGCATTTAATCATTTTTCTTTCCCTATTTCTGCACGTATTCCTCTATTTCTGTATATGTCTCTTTCTTTCTTTCTTTTTTTCTTCTTTCTTTCTTTTTCCTTCCTCCAGTGCTCTTTCTCCTGGTTTTTTCTATCTGAACAAGCTTTTCTGACTCTGGCATTCTCTCTGTCTCCTTGGTTTCCTTTCAGTCGCCCAGTTGCCCTCATTGGAATGTTGGCAGAAACATATTTTTCTTTGAAAACAAAGAGACTAAATAAGTAAATGGATAAATAAAATAGCTGGGACCAGATGGGAGGTTTCAATTCCAGAAGGGTCTGGTCTGTATTCTGCGAGCTTTTCTCACTTCTTAGCAAGGGAGGAGATAGTTGCACTCCCTGCCCATCCACCCCCAGCCTCAGGAGGAGCCAGGCCACCCCCTCCCCTGGCGTGAGGACCTTGCTGGGAGTGATGGATTGCACTGCAGTGAGGGCTTGAAGAACTGCAGGGAGAGGAGGGGGAGGGATGGGGAAGGAAGGGAGGGAGGGAAGAAGGGAGGAGACACGCTGGCAGCGTCAGGCCAGGAAGGATGTAGCGGGGCTGATGAGAAGAGAGGAGGAGGGGAGGTGCTGGAAAATGGGGAGGGGGAGGGCATGCCGGGGAGGAGGGGGAGGCGTGCATTTCTGCAGGCAGCACCAGTCGGAGCCGACTGGTGAGCCCAGGAACGGTGGAGGCACAAGGCAATGTGGGCAAGGCTGTCACTTGGCAGCAGGGGAGACGGGCAGGGAAAATGAAAAAAGCGATACGGGAAGGGAGGAGGGAGAAAAAGTCAGAGCGAGAGAAAGTAAGGCTTTGGCTGTACAGCAACGACAAAAGGACACAACTCTGGCAATCTGGATTTCTTTGGAGCTGTAATAGAGGAGGCAATGTTGATGTAGAAACACTCAAAAGGTCAAACAAAGCATGCAGCAAACCGTACCGAAATGGGCTTTCACTGCACTCCGAAGGGTGGTAACAGCATGACCTTTGGGCAGTGGCGAGGTACATCTGTACCGCCGAAGCCACTGGTGATGGTGAGCTTGCAGCGTCTGGCTGCAGCAGCTTTATTGCCCTGTGGATTTTGGCAAGGGGGACGCGTCCTTTTGCCTGGGCGCTGTGAGGAAGGCAGATGACCACCCCACTGCACCAATTGCAAGTGCTGAAACATCACTTGTCATTGTTTGTTGCCTTTCACGCTTCTCTTCTTCCTTATTTTAATATACATTTTTCCATCTGTTCCTTATTCATTGCCCAGATTTTTTCTCCATTTCCATCCAGCCTCCTTTCTCCATTATAAACACATTTTTTTCCTCAGTTCTCCTCCAACCTTATCTTCCTCCCTTCCTTCCTCTCCCTCTCCCCTTTCGCGGACCTCCCCCTGCCCACCCCCAGGCGCAGCGCTGGGAAGGGGCTCTGCGAGCGGGTGCCCGGGGGAGGATGGGGAGCGGGGCTGGGCGTGCTGGCAGCCGTGCCATCAGCTGGCAGAACACTGTCCCGCCCCTGCAACTTCGCACGGAGACCCCGCCGCCGTCCCTGCGCTCATCCCCCCTCTGGCTATAGCTGTCTCTCCGCCCCGCTTCGAGCTGCACCAGCTGCGGTTTCCAGCTACACTGACCTACTTCTGGCCTCTGTCCCCCTCCTCCCTCAGCACCTGGCCGCAGGAGGAGGAAAGGGGAAGGGTCCCCCCACACCGCAGGGAGCCTCCTGAGCACGGTTCCCATCATGGCGCCGGGCTCTACGAAGGGAGAGCAGAACGGGAGATGTAGGCGCCCGCCCCTTAAGCACCTCCATCGGCTCAAGGCAGGCAAGAGGATCTCGGGTGTGTAGGCACACTCGCTGGTGGCGAGAGGGGGCAACACAGATGAAAAAACCCGCTCCCCACGAATGAGAGAAGTCTGGAAAAAAAACCCAACCAGATTGCCCGCTCTCATCAAATCTGGGCACAGAACTGCTGTACACAAGAGGATAACACCAGCACGACGGGGATATACTCGGAGACATTTAACCTGCTGCCTGAAGCTCTTTAGCTCGCAGGGCAGATGTTTATCTGACTTAATGCAGCAGAGTGCCTGCGAGGTACAGCCACCCTGTGGTTGCATCAGATCCTTCCCAACAGGCACTGAAATCCTAAGTCATCACTGCAATAGCATTCATCAAAAGACAATGTAGAAAGAGACAGAAAAGGGCAAAACAGGAGTCAAAAAGAGGTAAAGGAACAGGAAACAAAAGCAGGCAGGCAGGCACTTTCCCAAGATGGTGAAGGAAAAATGCAGACTGGAGAAAAACAGCTGGAGAAGGGGCCAGGCAGACGACAAGGAGTGGCAGAAGGGAGATACAGAGACAAGGAAGCGTTTTCCTTTCAAATGAGTGTTTCCATCGAAAGCACATTCTTCCTTTTGTCCAGCTCCTCCGTACTGTTCCCTGTTTCTCTACAGCAGAACTGCAAGTTAGCTGGGAGAAATGCACTCCTGTCTTCTGGAACAGGGAGTTTCTGGAACAGGGAGTTGCTGGTTATATACCAGCCTTTGAAGCTTACCAGCTGCTATTCACCCATTCCTTTGTTTCTGTCTGTAACTCTGCCCGCCTGGGCTTATTTGTGTCTCGCAGTTCTCAAACTGTTCCCAGAATAAGGATAACAGAAGCCTCTGACCTTCTCCAAAGCTACCTATTCAATCAGATGCATGGTCTCTTCCCTTATGTCCCCAAATGTTGCTATCTAGCACGAAAAGTCTTGCAATGCCCCTGTGAGTCCCTTTCTTCTGTCATGATTGTGCCTTCAGCCTGAGCCTCGTTTCAAATTCTGGGAACAAGGGGATTCCCACTCCTTCTATTCCACCACCTGCACAGACCACTGTTATTTAGTCCTAGTATTTACAGCAAAATTATTATTTCCCCCGCAGCAGTCTGCTGGCTGCCTTCCCACCGCCAGGCATAGGAAACGGGCAGTCGCGCCCTCCCCCTCCCCGCGCGTTGGGCACTGGCTGCCCCTTCACCCCGGGACCGCTTCTCCATCCCAGCAGGGATGCAGGGCTCCCTGAACCGCGCTACGCGGGCAGCATCACCCCCCGCGCCCCAGCCCCACTGCCCCCCTCCCGGTCTCCGGCCTCAGGGCACTCCTGAGCCCGGCGGGCGCTGCCGCTGGCGGGACGGCGGTGCTGGCAGCCAGACTGGCGGCAGAGACGTCGCCGTGGCCGCCGCCGGTCGCCGCCGGGCCGCGGCCAGGGCTCAGCACTCCGCCGGTGCGGCGCTCGCAGCGCCCCGCCCGCAGCGGCGCCCGCGCACGGGTGAGGATGAGGATGGGCGATCTGAGTGCGGGTGGGCAGCGGTGGGGCTGGATCTCCCCGTCCTCTCCCTTCTGCTGCCCCTCGGTGTGTCCGTGCCGGCAGCAGCCGCGGGCAGTCCCCGGCGCCCGGCATCGGGCTGGTCTCCCCCCGAACGCACGTGGGAGCTGAGAAGCAGCTCGGCACGCAGGGCTGTCTCTGGCATGGGAAACCCCTGTGCGTGGGGCGAGGGACAGGATTTATTCAGAGACAGAGGTAGGTGCGGTGGGATGAAGCACATGTAGCCGGGCACACCCACCTGCGAGCTGGGGTGTCGCATTCTGGAGGGCACGGTGCTGTGTCGGAGTACTTTCGGGACTGTGTCAGTGAAATATGGAACTTCCTGCAGACCCCTTTAGCTGAGATTCCTTTGAAGCAGCAGTAGTTCCTCCATTTTCTGCTATCTTACAGTAGTTTATTCAGAACAGGAATTAGTATAACAGGCAGAACCAATGAGAAACTTGAGGTCGTATGAAATTAAAGATGATTTTGCACCATTTGGCATAGTCCTCATTGTACATGGTAGGAAACAAGAATGATATGGCCATTTTCTTGTTGAAACACAGTCCAGAACTTGTTTCCCTCCATGGGACCATCTGTGTTCATATGTGAACCCAAGCATTCATGTGTGAAGACAGGCATTTACCTTGCCTTATACATAATTTTTTATTATTCAGTCATCCAAGCAGGAAGCAGAAACATCGCTATGAGACTTGGCTGACCAAATGAGTAACTACTGAAGACACAGGAAGCATACAGTCAGCACACAGGGAAATGGGTATAAATAAAAAAGGTTAGCAACATTTTCAGGCTGGACTTTCCACCATTTTTTTCATCACAAGGTCATACACACAACCAGAGACAGTATATGAAACTTTGCAATGTGAAAAATGGGACGAGGTCCTGCAGACTTTGGCTTCAGGGCTAAACAGCTGGTTTGCAGTTTTCATGAACTCAGTGACAAAAGATGTTTCATGGAATCAACCGTGAAATCAGATTTTGCATACATTAAGGCTTTGGACCTTAATGCATTACAGAGTGCATGGGAAAAATCTCAAAAGAAAGGTGCCAGGAATCTTTGGTGTTCACAGGCATCCATTCCTTGCTGATAGTGCAATCATATTTTTTCCCTAAAGGATGAAGCTTGGTATTCTGGACCACTGACACACCACCCAATATTGTATTTGCACTATCAAATAGTAAGAATTCTGTCCTGAGAACAGATTTATGGGTAACAGGAAAGACATCACCTTCACTGGCAAAAAAAAGAATAGAAAAAAGAAAAAAAAAGTCTTGCTAATGCTAGGGAAGTATAACATCTACATCCAACTCAGCTGCAGTGACAACTCTTCAAAGAAAAATAACTCAAAAGCTTCTGCAGCTGTGGGCACATCCTGGGTGGGCATGTCCTGAGTCATAAATTGACCCTTTCTCCCACTGTACCTTTCCAAGAAATAGCAAAAGACTTTCAGGACTCTTTTCGAACTCACTTAAGTTTCTAGATGATGGGAAAATTGTTCTATGGATACAGGTTATCCAACCTGTGACAAAGTTTGACATACTACAACTCCAGCAGCTCAGTGAACAGTAATAAAAACGATACAAGGCTACATTTTGCATGTGAGAGAGCCGTGAAGGTAAATGGTAGTTGGTGGAATAAATTGTTACTGATAATTGTAAGACCCAGCTGAAATATCCCAAATGGTTTAAGATCAAATATCTTACTGTTACCATGACGAGTGTTTTTCCTGTACTTGTAGAATGACTTCCTCTCAGATGTCTTATAACCAAACGTGCATTTGTATGGCCAGAAATCTACATTTCTGAATTTCCCAGCTGTGCAGTTCTCCTCTTTCCACAATCTTCTAATGATATTTGAGCAGCAGAGGCACCTGCCTTGCAGCTTGGCTGCATGTTGAAATATAAAAGAAAAAAATTCTCCTATTATTATGTCACTGTAGTTCGAGTTATATAAATCTTAATGCAGGCATTTTTCTCTCCTCTTTGTTTTATGCTGTCTTAAAAACAGCATACATGAATCCAGAATTCTTACTCTGAAATACACGTACATGCTAGGTGATGTGCAGTAGTTGCACAATCTTCAGCAGAGCAGTGATACCACAGTAGGTCTTTGTTAGCAGATTCCCTGTGTAAACAAACCCTGTGCACCTCACAGCCTGAAATTACAACTTTTGGGAAGCGTGAACTTGGTGCACATGTGAACTCCGTTCCAGAAGGCTTTAGAATGTAGTAATTCTGTCTAAGAAGATAATGTTTTATTACTGTTAAAACTGTTTAGCATTTTGGTGTAATATATTTATTTATTTACTAGTTTACCCTGCTGATACTTGCCTACAATTGCCTCTGGCTATCAAGTTGTACTTTCAGTTGGCGTTTAAGCAAGTGGTAGTGTGTTTTCCCCTCTACTATTGTACAGAGTTGGACAGATGAGAACTTGGAATTTGGACGTGGTCTCTGGCTTGCTGCCAGGAGAAGCCAGAAGTCTTAGCAAGCAGTCCAAGTGGACAGGAGAGCACTGGATGATGTCTGGGTAGATGGGAACTTTGGCCTCTGACATCATCTGTGAAGTAGCCTTGCCTCATACTCCTGAAGCAAATAGTTTTCAGAAGAGCATCTGAATTGCATCTGAGGTCTGGGGAGTAGGATCCAGATGTTTGCAGAGCCAAATGAACAAACATATATACCCTTCAGCAAAGGTAACCTTAGAAATGCTCAATGATGTCTGTGTTATGAGTATTTTAACTGCCAGATATAATCTTGCAGAAGATATACCAAAGGTGGAGCATAGGGTACAGCATTCTGCAGCATGAACGAATAAACACTGCAACTGATTTTATGGCATTCTGTCTTCTAATACATAGGTTACTCCTGTGAAAATCAGTCCCATCATGTCAGTTGAATATTGCAGATACTGCAGGAAAGGTTTGGATGGCACAGCTTTATCCTGCCCTGCAACTGCAGATTGGAGAGCCTGTCTGGAATGGTCACATGCAGATGAAATGTGCTGGGGTGGCAAAGAGTATGTAAACTGTCTGCTGTTCAAGTGGGAAAATTAAGACGAGTAGGACAGAACTGCTACATGCTGAAGAGGCAGAAGAAAGGGTTGGACTCGATGATCTCGGAGGTCTTTTCCAACCCAATCGATTCTATGATTAAAGCAGGTTGAATGGTAACATTCGTGGTAGGATGGGTGTTCAGGGGTATCAGAACGACCAGATGATTATGTCCCGTATTTGCAAAGCAGGGAGTGTATCACAGGTTAAAGAAGAACACACACGTTGTTCCCCTGGGGTGCAGAGTGTGTGTGCTATGTCTAGAGGTTCTGGTGAAGGAGAAATTCACAAAGGACAATGTGGAATATACACGTGATATGATACAGTGAATGAAAAAGGTGTGGTACCAAGGAAACTGAGTAGGTGTGCCACAGAAACTGATAAACAAGGTGTGTTGGTTGATACCGGGGATGTGTCATGTTCATTTGCTGCCAACAGTTATTATTTTAGAGAAACGACAGCAGTGAGGGATGGCTGCATCCCTGGCTGCACAGTGGGTATGTCAGGTGCATGATGGTGTATGGCGGGTGGTGCATAGGACATGTCCACACAACGCAGGGTGAGGGGTCACAGTCTCAAGCTGCGCCAGGGGAGGTTTAGGTTGGACGTTAAGAAGAATTTCTTCACAGAAAAGGTATTTATTGGAATGGGGTGCCCAGGAGGTGGTGGAGTCACCATCCCTGGATGAATTTAAGGAAAGGCTGGATGTGACACTTCGTGCCATGGTGTAGTTCAGTCATCGGTTGGACTCAGTCTCAGATGTCTGATCATGTGATTCTGTCATGCTTTTAACTGAAAATGAAGGATGAGGGTTCTGGCTTTGTGTGCCACATGCAGTAGCAGCAGTGACAAGCATGACAGACATTGTATGTATGGTGATGGTGTGTCTGCCTGTCCTGTGCTGGGGCTGGTCACCCATGGCAGTTGGGTGGTGTCTGCACCCCCGAGTGGGCAGTCAAGGGTGGAAGCTGGGACTGAAGGAGAAGCTGGGTCACCATGGCAGGGCTGGGGTCTGCCACAGCAGAAGGGGCTGGACAGAATCCCCAGGCAGGGCAGGGGAGGAGGGTGTGAACAGGCAAGAGGAAGAGCATTAGGAAGACCACTGCCAGCACATCAAGGGAGGTGACCCTGCCCCTCCACTCAGCCTTGGTGAGGCCGCATCTGGAGTGATCTGTCCACTCTGGGCTCCTCGGTAAGTACAGACATGGAACTCCTGAAGCAGGTACAGAGGAGGGCAATGAGGATGATTGTGGGACTGACGGGCCGGAAGTTCCACCTGAACATGAGGCAGAGCTTCTTTACTGTGCAGGTGACCGAGCACTGGAATAGGTTTCCCAGAGAGGGTAACCACAGAGTCTCCCTCGGCGGGGACATTCCGGAACCGTCTGGCCCACTCCCGTGCCGTGGGCCCCAAGGTGGACCCGCTCGGTCCGGGCGGCCGCACGAGGCGCCCCTTCCCGGGAGCCCCTTCCCGGCCGCCCGCCGGGCGGCTCCGCGGGGGGCTGTGCCG
>JAWWEU010000001.1:29783734-29922901 GCA_035583155.1 Acropternis orthonyx
CGCCCCCTCCAATGTTCTGCATGCTCGTGTCTGCTTGTCACAGGAAAAATCCTGCTCTTGTTTCTACTCTTAACCACTGGCCTGTTTATTCTTGTCCTTGTCCCAAGCACGCACACACACACAGACACAGTAGCTTAAGAATATTTCTTACTCGATGTCTATTATAGATAACCATTCTTCGAATTGCCCTAAAAGTGTTTGCCTTTTTTAGGGGGAGAAAGGTTCAGTTACTACACATTTCCTTTTGATATTTCACAGCCCGAAATGTGTTAGAAGTTAAATAGAAATTAAAATAAGTTTATCACTGTGTAATGTCTTAGTGAGTGAGAGTCAGCAAATTGTAATGCTGAGAAGATAGTTCCTGGCTGTTGCACTCATTTATCCGTCTTTGGTGAGAGGGATTGGTCCTGCTGTCCATCTCTTCATGTACCTCACTTAAAAGTTCAAGAGCTGTGGTCAAGAATATGTTTGTAACATGTTAGGTTTTACTTTCCTTTGCCTTTCTTTTGTTCCTTTGAATTTGTTCTTTGAATATGAATACTGGGTATCAGTAACTAAATAGTAATTGGATATTCACAATACAATATTTTGATATTATTTGTACAGTACAGTGAAAACAGAGTAATAATAGATCTGTAATGATAATACTGACCTGTGCTGTGGTGGCTAGGGTGGCTGGTACAAACAATTCCTTTTGTACTTCTGTGTTTCCTCTTAACTGTAATTGTGCTTTTGTGCTGGCTACAGAAATGCAGTACTTATAAAACTCTACTTTGCTTACTATACTGAGATCTTGGGGTGGGGTATATTTGTATTGAGGCCAAATTGGGAGAGAGGTTTTAATTTTGTTTAGCATTAGATCTGGAAAACCTCTGTAACTTGTCTGGCCTGCATTCCCAGTTGTGTATGATGTAAGCAGACAGCTGTGCTTCAGCCACTGTCTTTTTTATTTTTCTGGGTCACTTTCCTTGTTTTCTGCCTTATCACTTTGGTTTCTTCTCCAGTCCACTCTTTCCCTGTCCAAACAACTTGGCTTATCACTGTAAATTTGCCTCTAGCAGGGTCTGCAAAATCTACTTACCAGCTTGGAACTAGGCATCGCATCACCTTCTCTGTGACTCTCCCATGTTGCCATCACTGCCATATTTTCCCAGATGTACTGCTTTTTAGGGCTTCCTCTGGTGTGATGGTAATGTTGAGAAGGGAAAGCTTGCAATGCAATGACCAACTCACCTCAAAAGCCTCAAGGGAGGTATCCATGGGAGAGGCTGCTGCTGTGTGCTTCCTTTCCCCCAGCTTCCCTCCTTAATGGAGCTGTTGGTGTGCAGGCTTTGTCAGCAAAGCACACACTAATGAGCTAAACCCTAGTCTGCTTATTGGCATAGGCACTTTTTCTCAGTGGGCCAGTTGGTGAGGTCAGTGATCACTGTGTCAGTACTGCTCTGCTCTTTCTTACTTTGCAGATGCCTGGTACTGAGATTCAGGCAAGTTCCTTGGTCTCCTGCATGTTTGCCCTGATCTGCTTTGGATCTACTGTCCCAGTTTGTGGATGGGAATTGAGTAAATAATACTGGGCTCCAGAATCACGTTAAACACAGTAGGAAGAGTTTCTGTCAGAGATGGAGTTACAACTGTTCCATGTTTTTCTTCAGCATTTTATTTTAAAAAATCTTTATGTTTTTTGTGACAGTGCTTCTGAAGTTTTTTAATGAAGGAAAAAATTTCTCCTTCTAGTTCTGTGGATCTTTTCCTTCCTAGAGAGAGCATACAGCAGCTGCCAGAGCTGCCTATAGTATACCTGCTTGCTCCCTTGCAGCCCCCAAGATTCAGGATGAAAACACAGAGGGATACAGTGATGTTCTACCAAGAGAAAAGAATAAGATGCTGCTTTCTAGCATCCCTGATAGCCATCCATATTCAGCAGCCTAGCAGTAACAGTGCTTGTCTCTGTAACAATATGAAATTGTGACAGGAGGAAGGAGGGAAGGGACAGAGTCCCTTACAGCTGCGATGTCACTAAAGGACCAGAAGTTGTATCTGTGGTGGGGGTGAGGCAGGGTGGAGAACTTGGTCTTACAGAGAAATAAAGAACTAACCTCCACAGTTTTCTAGTCCCTTCTTTCCAACCTTGTGGACAGTGCTGTTTTACAGGGAGGAGTACCTGCTTAATCTTCCCTGTAATGTTCCACCGCACAGCTTTCTGTGGTCTTATTTGCAAGGTAAGACTGAGGGAAGAAGCACTCTCAAAATAATTCAAAGCATTGTCTGCAGGCTGAATACTTTTGTGACTTGGATTGGTGATCTTTTGCTTTAGCCCAATCTTTGTAATAGCTCATGTGTTTTGAAAACAGCTGAACTTGTGAGCAGTGAATGTAAATGAAGAATTGCAGCCCAGTTATGAGACTTCACTCTGGAACAAGCAACCCCTGAAATGGGAGCGGAGGCCCAGTAGGGGAAAGAAAGCAAGCATATTTTCAGTATCTAAATCTCCAGGTTTTGTTCGGGGGGTGTGTGTAACTTTCTGTTATAACACCAGTGGTTATATTTTCATCAGCTGTCACATTAGGTCACTTTGCTTGGATGGGAAATGTTAAAGGAGTACTACCTTGGTTAGGTGCAGCTGACTGCTTAATGTAGTAGCAGAAGGGTAAGAGGGGTTCCTAAAGATGCTTTCTTCTTGAAGCTCCATTCCTCCCATTGCTCTATTGAGACACCAGTTTGCAAAGTATGTATTTGGTATGTGGCTTTTTGGCTTTCATTTCCAAGGCTGACAGTTTTTCACTGTTGCTGATTTGTTTTCTGCAACTGAGCTAAGGTCTCGTGGTACTTCTCACAAGACTGACCATTGTTTTTAAGAAATCTGTGAGTCTGTCATCCTGTCTGAAAGGGTGGGGAGGGGACATGGAATTACAGGTTTCTGCACAGTTTCATGGGCTGAGGCTAGTGTTCCTTTGTGCAAGACTGTTTTGCATCATCACTGGTATGGAGCCCCTGCTGCTTTTTACACCATCTGAGTTAGCTGTGTTCCCTTGGAAGTTCAGTTACTCATTGAAATGAAAGCAGCATTGAATGTGTGTTACTGTAGACTGTACAAAAAGATAAGCCTACTCTGGAAGGCATACAACCAAAGCAAATGACAAGGTGAAAGGACACAGGGGAACAGCATGTGAGTAATTGCTAGTTGTAACTCATCTATGATGCAGTGACAGCAATCCATTGTGCTGTAGAGTCCATTGGGTGGAAAGAGATGAAAAAATACCAAGATTCTGTCTGTTGTCTGACTACTATTCTTTGCATGCGTCCTGTTTTTCACACTCATATGTGGAATTCCTGCCAGAGTCAAACTGCATTTGCAGGTAGAAGCAAAGGATGTCTGATCCTGAACAGCTGATGTTACAGCCTGTGCATTGACAGGAAGGGCAGCAATGACCCACCTTCCCAGGCTCAGGTTACACTGGGAGCTCCCAGTGAGCTACATGTAGCTGAAGATGCCACCAACAAAAGTTAGGATGCAGTCACAGGAATCGCAGGATAGCATCGAGAACACCCTGCAGACCCACTTTGAATGACCAAAACATCAGGTGTCTGTGTTCAGTGGCAGTGAGCTCTTCTGCATGGGTTGAGCAGGAGTACAGTAAAAGGGGAGTGCATTTATGATGCTCTGTGGGAAATGATCTGAAGTGCTTGGTCTAGTCAGTGCCTCATGACTTCAGAGGAAAAAGAAGGTGCTCAGAACTTCTAGGATGAGGCAGTAGCTGACTTTGAATGTGGGGGAGGGTTAAAAAAAAGAATGTGTTCTTAAGGCATCCAGAGCTTGCAAAATTACTAGTCATAGACATCATCTTTTAATTAAATTTCCATCTCTTCCCCTTAGCCCAAATGGTTGGTGCTTAATATCACTGCATTCAGTGTCCCGTGGCGTGCAACACACAGTGGTGCATTGTTTTGTTTGTATAGAGTCAGCAAGCAGGTCATAGTTTGTTGCTTTGGTTGCCTGGAGGATTCAGCATCTTTTAATTATATATTTTCATAAGTGTCCTTTAACAGATGTAACCCTTAGGAGCTAGAACAGTGAGTATGAGAAGCGAGCTGGTTCAGAGGGATTTGGAAGCAGATGTGATCCCAGAATGAAGGGCTTTGAGAGGTGAAATTCATGCTCATACGCAATCCTATCCTTGGAAGGTTTTTATACAATTCCTTCCTTCCCCATCAGTTTTGGAAACCCTCCCAGTGATTTGGACACACCTTCTCAAGGCAGCAATGCTCTCCAACACTGAACTTTTGAAAACTAGCCTAACCCTGCACTTGTCTTTTGCACAGGAAGTGTGTGGGGTTATCACTGTTTGTTATTCCCACCAGGGTATGTGATGAGCTGTTCCAGCTCACCAGTCATGTTTTGTCATAAGCACCTAATTCTGCAATGACTGTTTTAAATGACATCTTCCAAGGTGAAAGATGTGAATTCCAACATCCATGAGTCACTTCTGACTGTGCTGGATTTGGATTATATCTTGCCAAGAGCACTTTGTACCCGTTAACTTAATGATAGGAAACACTTATAAACTTGGAAAAAATTAAGGCCAAGATGTCGTTAATCATGTATTTAACAGATCCATCTCAAAGCAGAGATCGCTTTTACTTACTTCTGTCAGTGTACATAATAAATACAGGAAAGAGGATGACAAATCGTACCACATCTCAATGGGTCTAATTTATCCCTGGCTAAATCAGTCCATTTCACTGGATGTGATGGGTGAAAAACATCCCTGAGTGGGTGAGTTAGTTTTCTTGAGGCTGTGTTTCCCTCTGCTGGTGTGGAGTTAATACTGCTGATTTTTTTTTCTCAAAACCAAGCGTCTGAAGCTACTGCTACCCTGTAATCCCAAGAAATATTTATACTTGTCCCTCATCATAAAAATTTATTCCTTATATCCAGTCAAAATCTACTCTCTTTCAGTTTAAAATTTTGTCCTGTTGCAGTGTCTCACCACCCTCACAGTAAATAATTTCTTCTTACTGTCTAGTCTAAACCTGCCCTCTCTCAGTTTCAAGCCATTCTCTCTTGTGCTGTCACTCCATGCCCTTGTCAAAAGTCCTTCTCCATCTCTCTTGTACCCCACCTTTAGTACTGGAAGGGGCTTTAAGGTTTCCCGGGAGTCTTCTCCATGCTGAACAACCCCAACTATCTTCTCCTGTCTTCATAGGAGAGGTACTCAAGCCTGCTGATCAGCTTCATGGCTTCTCTGGACTCACTCCAACAGGTCCACATCCTCCTTATGTTGAGGGTACCAGAAAGGGGGGTTTCACTCCAGGTGGGGTTTCCTGAGAGTGGAGTAGGGCAGGAGAATCACCTCCCTTGACCTGCTGGCCACATCGTTTTTGATGCAGCCCAGAATACAGTTGGCTTTCTGGAAAAAAAAACATTTTTGTGCCTGGACTATCTTACAGCCTTAAGCAGGTAAGGGGAATGAAACTATTTAAGTTAGGAAGCTAATGAGTTTTGAGATCTGAACATCACAGATCAAGTAAATTCACTGGCTATACATCTCTGCAGGGAGGGCAAGCTCTTGGCAGACCATCTGAGCAAGATAGCCTGTGTTTTCCACAGATGTTCTCTGTAGGTATATTTTGATCATCAGATGCAGGTTATCTAAGACCATTCCCCTGTTGAAAAGGCTGATTCTATAAATTCAGCAATAGTACAGCCTGAAATTAAGATGGTTTTCAAAGTGGATGCTAAAGCTACCTATGGTACCCTAAGTATTCTATAGTTACTTAACTCTGACACGGGCCTCCTTGTGACCAAAGACAATGCAGATTGCCTTCCCTTTGTTCTCCATAACAGAATAGCTCAATATCAGTAGCAAGTACTTCAGAGGTTTCCATAGCTGATACACAGCATCTCTCAGTATGAGTGGAGTTCAGGGACAGGGTAGAGAGAAGGCGGTGCTCAGATAATGCTGTCTATTTCCGTTTAACCCTGACAGCTCTGGGTGTTGTGTTGCCTGTCCACACAATCACCAGGAGTCATTACAGATATTCCTCAGCTCACATTGTCCAGCATTTCTGAATGACATCTACAGAAACAGATTGTTTTACAGATACCTAGAGAATGCTACTGCAAAGCTCTTCTGAGCCAGAACTTCACACTGTTAAGTGGAAATATTTTTCAAAGCTGAAAAGAAATGCCTTAGACAATCTTCACTTCACTTTCAGTTACTCCAGAGTGTGTGTCATTGTTAGAACCTATTTTACAGTAGGAGAGAGGTGCATTTGACAGCAATACCTGCCTGCCACTTACCAGTACACCAGGAATCCAGTTTCTCAGACCAAACCTTTATTGTCTAGCCAGGAAGATTTAATCCATGTAGGACTTCAGGTCTTTCAGCACTTCACAAAACCATTGTTTGAACCAATATTTTCTTCTTCAGTCTAGTATTTATTAATGAAGGTGACTTCTTAGTGGCTATTATGTCAGCTTACACAGGCAAGCTATGTCAAAGTTTCCAGTCAAAGTACTCCATTGAGTACTCCAAAGTACTCCAAAGAGCTATGAAAAATAATCCCACATTTATCTAAAAAACAAAAAAGGTGTTAGACTTTCATGACGATCATGACTTAGGAATGCCTTTGCTTTTAATTTTGTTTTGTTTCATGGCCTTTTTTTTTTTCCCCAGTGAGACTAATCATCCTGAAATGAAGCAAAACTGTCACATCATTGTAAATTGACATTCTAAACCCAAAGACTCAAACAGAATGAGATCTCTTAGCAGATTCTTTGATTATACCTTCTTTTGACAGCACAGAAAATCTGGATCAGAGGCTAACAAACAGGATTGCACATCCTGTTGAAATGGCTCATGCTATAAAAAAGCTGAATCTTCCACAGCATGGACCCCAAAGCAGTTTCAAGACCTGCTGCAAACTTTTACCAATTAGTTGTAGGGAGGGTAGTACTCAGATGAACTCCCTACTCAGTGTGCTGGCAAGAACTAGGCTGTTAGCTCATTACTGTAAGTGGGATCTACAGAAAAACAAAGTTTGTTGTTGAATTCCATGGTTCATTGATCTTTTACTGTTTTTTGGCAAGTGAAGATCCCATGACACGTCTCCTTGTACTCAGCCTGTGACTTCAACATTAATATTCTAGAAAAATTAAGTGAAGACAGAGGAGGTTATTCTGCTCCTTACTGCTTGGAAGTGAAACACAAGAGTGTGTTGGGTACACATTACCCTTGATGCAGACCACTGCAGAAATCTTTCTCAGCCAATGCGTGTGTGACTCCAGTGCATCTGCAGATGCTTTAGAAGTCGTAGCTGAACATACAGTCAGTTCAGAGTGATGATTTCCCTGTTCCCACTGGTTTCTGGGCTGAGAGCCTTGCCATAATCTACCTTGCCCTTCACCTTTGAATAGTTTTCTCTTTCTTGGCTTCTGGACAAATATACATTAACTTCCCAATAATTTCATTCCCTGCACTCCCTCTAGTCTCAGTCCTGCTGTTTCTGGTTCTCACCGAGTTCCATGGCCAGACCCATTCGCAGTTGCTGCTTGCAGGCTGTCCTCCAGGCACCCCCACCCCCTTTGTGTGCCTCAGGATGTTGCATTTGACAGTTCTGCAGCTGAGCATGGCATTTGCCTTTCTGCATGGTAATGTAGGGACCATTCCCAGCAGGCAAGGCCAACACCTTACTCAGCACAAGCATTTGCTTCTTGCTGCCGAAGCTACATCTATCCTTACTTTTGGAGTGCTGAAAACGAATTTGCTAAGTTGCTGTGCGGGGGTGGTACACATGGGTTAGTCAGCAACCTCTTAAACTGCAGCATTTTCTAAGTGAGGTATAAGGAAGGACCACCAGAAAAATTTGATGTTAAAATTCAGCATTATGCTTCCCTAGCTTCATACTTGAGAAAGTGTGCACCTTTTGGCAGAAGCTTTCGAAGAATTTGGTACAAGGAAAATGCATGCCCTGGAGAATGTCACCCAGGATCGCTAACTGCAGCTGAAACAAGCTTGTTACAGTGAGGAGAGCTAGCTTTGATGTCGTACTACAGTTTTGCTTAGAGTTAACCTGGATTCACAAGTCACTTCTGGCCTGCAGTAACCTATATAAAAATTAGGTTTTGCATGGTCTGCATGTGTGCAAACACCCCCTATTGTTATTTACACACATGAACTGAACCCCACGTTTGCCCAGAAGCAAGAACTGCAGCCACGATTATTGGTTCTCACCAGGTAATCCCTTCTGAAACAGCCAACTGCTCAGCCCTTCTGGATGGAGGGCATGTTTGCCCCTAAGGCACAACTATATTAGCCACATTCCTTTACTCTGGAAAGCAGATGTTTCTTAGAAAGGAAACTGCCCAACAGTTCCCAGTTATCCACATTTCAGAATTTGAGTGAAGCCAGCTATGGGCATAAAGTCCCAAATGCCAGATATTTTGCTTAGGCCATAGACAAGGAGAAAGAGGATTATAAAAGTCCAGTAAAGACTTCTACAGTAAAATGCTCCCTTACTTTTTGTTATCTGATGTTGTGCTCTGACTTTAAAATCTTTTTTGCTTTTTGGTATCATAGCTCTAATCTGTGTTTTTGCATAGGTTTTTGGCAGAAGTGTGGCAAATGAGGAATGTGTATAGACTCAGGGGTTTGAAATTCAGCTTGCACCATTCTGCTTGCATTCTACTAAAGAGATCTGAAGAGGAGGTAGAGAAGGTGGGAAAAGCAGAGAAGGTGGCAAATACAGAGAAGGCTAAAGGTAAAACATTAGAGACTGAGAAAACGCAGATCAGGGAAAAAGATGTGCAAAGAGCAGAGTATGTAGGTTATACTGTAAACTTAAACCACCCATTTAATTGCTCCTGGTATGTGGTCTTGGGGACCTCTGCCATGAAACACATAAGTCTCTTTGAGTTGACTCAAGTGTTTTTAAAAAACTTCAGGATAGGATCCACTTCTCCAATAGTGAAGGCTGTTTTTTAATATCTTTTATTGCATTTACCAGTATTGCTAAGAAGTCCTATTGTTAAATAGAATTTCTTGACATTCAGCCTGAATTTGCCATCATCATTCAGCTGTGCCTACTCCATCTATTCAGCTTTGCTCTACGCATTTTTCTGCTGCCTTGATCTTAACAACTTCCATATAGTTTCTAGGTTGTGATTCTGATTCCCTTTCTGGAAATTCATGCTCTTTTTATGAAGGTAAAATCACATCAAGGCAAACAAAAGCCAAATCTATTGTAAAGAGGTATAATTTTTGTCTTCCCCTCTCTGGTCTTTCTGGCTTTTGTGCGTTGCTCGCTGTCCTGCCTCACTTCAAAGTGGAAATCCTCAAGCAGCTCTGCCAGAGCTCTGCGTAGCATGGTTGCATGTTAAAACAAATTACAATGTGGAATGTGACTTTATGGCAGCTCTAACATCCTAGGAGTATGAATGCCATGTCCATGTACACAAGTTGAAATGAGATCATTTAAGCTGGACAGATACTCTTAAGTGTTTTGCAAGATGTCAGGAGTTACACTGGACATGTACTGTGGAATTAGGGTGTCAGTGAAGAGGGTCTACAACCATTTTCAGAGCACCTGTTTTTATTTGGGTGTGAGAATCAGAATCAGATAGGAGAGTCTGAAGATTGAAGAGGAAGTCTCATCCAACTATTTATAAGCTTTTTTTAAAAAAACAAACAAACAAAACAAAACAAAAAAAAACAAAAAAAAAAAGAATATGTCTTCCTAGAAGTTTTCTATTTAGAATGCAAACTCCATATTGCAAAAGTATGTGTGCCCCAACAGCAGGCCTGCGTTTTAGTGACCTTTAGTAATCCCCACAACAGAATGCACAGACCTCTAAGGGGCAGCAGGGAGCAACTGAAATTTGCTTGTCTAGAGCATGGGAAAGGATTCTTCCATTTTGGCGTGCAGGTTTAGAAGTGTGCTGTCCAGGCTCCACTGGGGTGCCAGACTGATTCCACACAACAGTACATCGTCTGTACTAGATAATTAGATTAGAAGCTTTGTGGCTGTGTGGCACAGATTGAAACTTACACAAACTTGTCCTACAGGTTCACCGTGTTTTTCTTTTTGATAGAGGAAACTTTCCTAGGAGGCTTCATGCCTGGTCAGGCACCAGGTCAGGGAAACACCTAAGTATGTTCGATAGGATTGCAGCTCTGTGCTATGACTTTATCTGAGTCAGAGACATAACTGCAAGTAGCGGTGCCCAAGCTGATACTAGTATCTGTGGAACTATGGGTTTAGCTAAACTTTTCTCTGTTGTGAACCTACACACCCTCTAAACAAGGCAATCCTTGGATTTTTAGATCAAAGAAGGAGAGGAAGAAAAGACTTTTGGGTATGCTATAGAAAGGGATGGGAGGGCATGGAGCACGGTGTGCTGACTGCCAAGCCCTCACAAGAACAACTGCTGCCCTTTAGAGGTGCCCTAATAGCAGCACAACCACGTACATTACGAGCTGCACCTACTGAATTTCTATGTGTGTATCAGGACCAGAAGTTTTGGGCTGCACTGAGGCCATTTCATATGTGCAGTGGCTCTGTGCACTTGCAGTGAGGTACATAGCTAATGTGGAGACATAACATAGCAGGTCAGGCATTTTTATCATGGGATTGGCAGCCCATGCAGAAAGATGTTCATTTATTGCCCCCAGGAGTAAAGTTGGCAGAGCTGATGTGTATACTGTAGAGCTCTTCAGTAGCAGATGTTGCCTGTGAATTGCAGGAAGACAGCTCTGCTTCCTCGCCTGGATTGAAATTTGCAGGCTGGACAGCATGTTATGCCATAAATTACTAAGTGAGCTGAAACATTTTTGCACATAGGCTTGCCTACAAGAAGAAGGACAGATAATTGCAGGTCAGCATATGTTTTCAAACACCCAGGAAGGGGAAATAATTCTTTCAAAACGAGAGCAATCCTATGATCCCGTGTTTCTTTCTTCAAGTGAGTGTGCCCATGCAACAGCTGGTGGGAACTGTGTCTGACAACCTTGCAATGGGGCTCAGAGCTTGAACTCCTCCCATGGTGCTTGGGACATTTCCCAGAAATCACCTACTTATATGTTAAGGGCAGGAAAAAGTGGAACATGCTGGTATGGGCCTATGAATATATAGAAATAGAGCTTATTTCTGAAATTTATGTTCCTTGGTTCATTAGCTGTGGGTAGAGAGTGTTGAAAGAGAAGCTTCCCTGTTATTAACTCTAACAACATCTTGATTTCCAAATGTTTTTGACTGGAAAATTGCAGAAGCTGCAGTTTAAGGTTAAAGTGCTGTGGAAACATGCAAGAAGACTTAAAAAAATAATCAAAGGAAATAATAGGTCTAGGCATAAACATACATTCAGAATGCAAAATGAGGGACACAAACAACTTTAGTTGAAATCCTGGAGCTTTCAGGCTACTGCAATACCTACCATCATGCAGATGAATGGGAAATAACCCGCATTCATCAATAAAGCAGAATTTTACTTTTATGATTTTAATCTCAGCAAGCAGTAGACCCTTCAGTATTTAAATATGTAGATAATCTTGAGAATAAGCTTGCTCTGAGCAGTGGAGAATTGTTACCATTGTGCTCTCTCAACTCGCTGCAAATTTTGTGCAGCCTCCCCTCTGAACAGCCTCACTGCAGTAACTGCTTTCCTCTAGCTAAAGGAGCCGTTCATCCAGCTGCTGAACTACACGCTGTTTACTCTTTTCTTCCCCTGTTATCTTGCTGTCTTTGTGGGAAATGATTAGCATCTGAAAAGACTTCAGTCTTTCTCACATGCCCCATGCAGGACATAACAGTTACTGACAAAAACGCAAACTGTGCCCTGGCCTTCCCCGGGATCAAACTGACATGCTTGAGAAGCTGGAGCTGTAAGGTCAGACCGAATTGATTTTCCGGTGGCAAATCTGATTTCTCTCAAATCAAGGTATCTGGGAAAGATCCCAGAACCTTGTGCAGTCCTAGATGAGGCAGGCAGTACCTTTGAGCTGTCTGTTAAATGTTCCATAAATGAGCTATCAAAGCCATAGCTGTGTTTCTCTGGTGCTTCGGGCTCACTGGGAATAGCAGGCGCAGCACAGGAGCCGTTTTACAGAGTTTGGGCTGCTGAGTGTTAGAGCTTGGTGTGCTGTGAACACCTACATGGCAAAATTATGGAATTTTTCCTGCCTTAAGTACTTTACAGCTTTGGATGGATGTTGGATGAAAAGTCTCATGACGAAGGAGTAGCAAAGACGTATGGACTACTGCATGAAGGAGGCAAGGGAAGGAGGCTAGCAGCTTGATCATGTATTATCCTTCAGTTAGGAAGCTGAGGATACAATTATTGCCCAGTGGGAGTAGGCAGTTGGTTATAATCTGACACAGGAACCAGAAAGAGCAGGTGCTTTTTTTTTCCAGGGATAATGGAGCCAAAGTGACTAAAGGAGAGAGAAGCTGGACATTTTTGTGATTTATTATGACTTTTGTGGGGGGTGTAGCAGGGATTTTGAAAAGCCAGAAGCACTCGTGTGCTGAGAACCTTTTGATTGAACTATGTGAGTAGATACAATTTTCTCCCTCCAGTTTCACCCTCCCTTAACTGATCTTTGTAAGGTAGAAACAGAGGAAGAGAGGTAGTGAAAGCTTCCTGCTCTCATTCCATTGCCACTGGCTTTTCCCTACAAGGGATAGTCACACACACAGTGGTGATGAAAGAGGTGGCCCATGCAGAAAGGTGACACAGGTGTGGTACCTCAATGGAGACTTTGTTTCCATGGTGTTGTTACTGAATGACAGGGAAACAACCCCAATGCCACGGGGAGCAGCTAAGGGCCTCTTCTGACTGAAATTGGTAACACAGGGTTCCTTCCCCCTGAGAGATGGGATACTTAGTGCCTGTGCCTCTTATGTCTATGCACTTTCCTGGGGCACTTCATCTGTTATTCCCAAGTCCTAATGTTGGAGCCCACAAACCTTGCTGGGTCCCTTTGATACCTGAGAAGGCAGGTCTTAGATTTGGACAAGAAGTCTGTATGTGGATCTGGAAGGTTGTCTTCAGAGTTGAGTCATCTCACCCTAGAAGTGATCTCTGTGTGTCTCTCCCCACTAATTGGAAAGGGATACTAAAGATGAATAGATGAATATGCTTAAAGATGGCCAAGATGAATCTCACTGTTAATAAAGGTCAGATTTTTATACACTTAGTAGTATGATTTAACTGCTCTGGGATCTGCATTGTACTGGAGTCTTGTGGTGTCCACTGCAGCACAGGATTGCCACTTAAACTGTAAGGCAACCTCAACCTCTGCAGCATCAGAAGGGCTGTGTTACACCTGAGCCACCCTGGGGTGACTCAACAAAGGGCTGAGGGCAGGCGCATTACACCTGAAACCTTGGAGCTCTCTCTGAATTCCTGCATGTCTGTTTCTTTTACTCTATTTTCTTTTCAGGAGGAGTTTCCAAATGAGGATCCTATGTATGAGTTGGGAACAATAGGTCCATACTACCAGAACAGCTGTTCACACCTGCAGCCATAGTACAACCCCCTCAGGAGTTATCTCAAAGACAGGGACTTCTATTGGGTGCTGGCCTGTGCCCAGGAGCAGGAGGTCTGGATGGATTATGATATTGTCCCTGTGGACTTCCTCTTCCCTGTGAGCATTCTTTGTAAGTGGGTGGAGAACTTATGTGTGTTGGAGTGAGGCAGTCGTGGCCGAAGCCAGGGTGCTGTGGGTACTGGCACAACTGGTCTTGACTGCAGCTTTTGTGATCTGTGCTCAGCTTAGACAGCCCTGGAGATGAACACTGGATATAGTCAAGTGTCCTATTTCACAGTATCCCTCCACACCTACCTGCTCTTTGTTCTCTTTTTCTTCCAGGCATAGTAACTTGCTGTGACCTTTGAACTTATCTTTTAAATATCCCCAGGTGTTTTTCTCCACTGCTTTACTTTGTGCTGTCTGATCTCACTGTGTCTTTCGTGGCATTAATAGAGGATGAAGGGACTGGAAAGATTTTCAGGGAGGGGAGTTTTCAACTGAGCACATGCTGCACTTCTTTCCCAGGTCATGGGAATGACAGGCTTGTGGATGATCAGAAACTCATTGACCTGAAGGAAGGTGTTGAAAGTACGGAAAATGGCTTACAAAGTAAATGATGCTGTGTTCTGTTGAATGCAAGAGTGCCTCAGCATTAGAGGGTGTAACTGAGGAAGGCATGTCTTGGTGGGCTGGGGAAGGACTCCAGTAGGGAATAGGGTTAGATTTGTTTGATTAGACTCTGTCTTCCTCCTCTTTATGTCCTAAGTCTGAAGTTCTCTTTCTCCATCCCTCTCTCCTTCTTTCTCTGTTCCCAGCCCCTCACTGGTGGCTCACACCATGTTCCCTGGTGGAGACCTTGTTGCTGACATCAGAGTTCAGGTTTTCCCTGTACTTCAGTAATCAGGTGAGGCTCACTGAAGCAGAATGGGGACGTAAGAGAGGTGCAGAAAGGGGAGGAAACAATGAGAAAGACATTATCTGACTTGCATTACTCTGCTGAAGCAGTGGAAGAACTACAGCCTGTGTCCTCTGGCTGTTTTATCTTCCCAATGCCTTCTTTCTTTGTCCCTGTTTGCCCCCAGGCCACTTTCTCCCCGTTGGAGCCTGCTGCTGTAGATCACAGAGGACTTTCCCAAGGGCTAACAGTGATCCTGCAGCTGAGAGCAGCTCCCAGCTGGCCCAGTGCTCGGTGTGGTTCTGCAGAGCAGAGGCTGCTCCCCAGGCCAGAGGGTGAGCTCTGCAATAGCAGCTGTGACAGGCACTGAGGCAGCAGGATAGGGAGGGAAAGTTGGAAGGACTGTGTTGAGTTGCAGAAGGAGCTGAGCTGGTGAATGACAGTGGGTGTCTGTGCTGGGAAAAGAGTCACCACTGCAGTGTTTCCAAGGTCAACTGATGACAATTGAAGTGCCATAAGTTATTTGCTTAAATACATTTCAATGAACAAATAAGAAGCGTTTATTTAATCAATTTCATCTTCTTTTGAGCTGGTAACCAGTATACACTGAACAAATATTGCCAGCGTTGCCTTTTAAACCTATTTTTGTTAACCAGAGGTGTGTGCTATGGCTGTGCATGTTTGATCAGCCCTCCTAGGTTAATGTTTTAGAGTCTTCACTTTTAGCAGTTTTCCATGACAAGAATATAATGAGATAAATATCAGGTTTTTCATTTCACAATCCATTCCTGTATAGCTTAATGGAAGCTAGACCTTCAATTACTGCACAAATCCCTCAGCACTTAAAATTTGTCATTAAATAAAGCTACCTTAGATGTTTAGGATTCACTGAAAGTAAGCTTGTCTAAACATATTTGACATTTACATGAATTCAGTTTAAACAAGGCAAGATTTATCTCTCAAAAATAATTAACTGATTGATTTTTTCCCCCCTCTTTGTGGTCGATGTGTTCCTTGGTGTTTCAGAAATCACAGAGCTTAGCTCCTCACAACTAGTTCCTATTTGCAGATATGGAAGGCAAAAGCAATTTCCATGCTTTTGCAGTCCCCAAAGGCTTTTTCAGTTTGAATTATCTAGTCAGTACTTTGAACCAGGTGAATAAATAGAAAAAGAGGAAATATTCTGTGGAGGTATGAACAGACTTGTCTTGTTAATACCTGGCTGAACACCTTTGTAAAGTGTTGCCTGGACATTCACTACTGACTTATACTTGCTCAATAGTCTATCTTTAAACATTGTAGGGAATATGTAGGGCTTTATTAACTTTTTTACTGTAATTACTTGACTGTATTCTAAAAGGATATTCACAACTCAGCACATGTCTGTTATCACTTTAAACTGACTTTTAAAAAGGCTTCTTTTAAAGCCAAGTTGTTAAATAAACAACAAAAATTAAGAAAGCTTGACTTCTTAGGGATTTGTATCCTAACTTCTACACCTTTCTTCGTCATTGTAACCTTTCCTGTTTATGTATTCCCAGCTTTGTGATCCTTATAAGTCCATTTTCCTATGTTTCCACCCTTCTGGCTAGGGCAAGAAGCAACACGTGTTCTGGCTGGTTGAGAACTATTTGTTCTCTGCCTAACTGGTACCCATCTACTGGCTGGCTGACCATGTCATTACATGTAGTACAGGTCACTGCTGATCTTAAACAGCTTATCTTCAGTGGGAGATACAAAAATCTGGTCTTTCTTTTCTTTACTTAATGGTTTAGAAACTTGTTTTCAGGGAAAAGATGCAAATACTCCAGCATTCCACAGATTTTGAAACCTTCAACAAATCTGCTGATGTGTGATTGGATGATGCTAAAATTCCACCTTTTAAAAATGGATGATCTTGATTAAAGAATAACCTATTTGGATTTTGAAGGGTTGCAGTGCGTAGTGGATTGATGGTACTTAAAAAGGTAAACAGAAAGAAAAATCTGTGGGGTGATAGCTGGGTAGCAATCTACCGCGTTTTGTCTGCAGTGTGTGCCCTTTGTTCAGTTTTCTTGGATTCTTGTAGGTGAATTCTATGTTTTCCTTCCAAAATGGAGATTATCCATAGGAAGTCAATAAAGACATTGACTGCTCTGTACAAAGAATAAGGTAATTTGCAGTATATGTCATTGATACTCTGCCTCTGGAACAAAATACCTTTCCTGGTTGGTAAATCAACCAGCTGACTTCCTTAGCTTTCTAAACATAGATTCCTTACAAACTCTTCATAGAGTTACAGAATGGTTTGGGTTGGAAGGGGCCTTAAAGATAATCTCGTTCCAACCCCCCTGCCATTGGCAGGGACACCTTCCACTAGACCAGGTTCCAGACTCTGTTCCACCTGTCCTTGAACACTTCCAGGGATGGGGCATCCACAGCTTCACTGGGCAACTGAAACAGTGTCTCACCACCTTCATCATAAAGAATTTATTCCTTATATCCAACCAAAATCTACTCTCTTTCAGTTTAAACCTTTGCCCCTTCACTCCAGGCTCTGCTAAAAAGTCTCTCTCCAACTTTCCTATAAGCTCCCTTTAGGTACTGGAAGGAGATCTAAGGTCTCCCCAGAGCCTTCTCTTCTCCGGGCTGAACAACCCCCACTTTCTCAGCCTGTCTCCATGGCAGAGGTGCTCCAACGCTCTGATTGACTTGGTGGCCTCCTCTAGCAAATGCCATTCTTGTATAGGTAGCCCCAGAACTGGACACAGCACTCCAGGTGGAGTCTCACAAGAGCAGAGCAGAGAATAATGCAAACTGGTCCTAAAGTTTGAATCTGAGCCTGTAAGTTTGCATGCTTATTTTTTTTTCAGTCCTGCAGTATCAAAAAGATCCCAGAATTGTTTTGTTGGTTTTGTGGGTTTTTTTACTTTTTTGGGTTTTTTTTTCAAATTAAAAACAAAGGAATTACTAACACTAACAAGGATTTAACTAGATCTTTGGAAGTTCAGCTCTCATTTTAGCATCAGATTTGAACTATAGTCTTGTACTTTGTGGCCTGTTCCATGCTGCTAGCACAAGGTGCTGCTGAACCAGTCAGTCAGCCTGGTTCTTTGTATACCTGTTGCTGGCACTGATGATGTTCTTATACTCTGGTTTCCTCAAGCTGTATGTAAAAACTTAATGAAAGATTACAGGAAAAAGAGTTATTTGTGCGCTTTTATGAAAAGTATGCAAAATTGAAGGTTTCAGGCTTCACACCTGTTCATTGAAAGAAATTTACAGCTTGTCCATGGCTTGAGCACCTTCTTGTGATGGTTTTCCAACTCCCTTGGGTCTCGTTTCGTAATTCTCCAAAGCTCGATACCAATGAAAAAATTAAATCCTACAATCTAAAAGCTTGCACTAGAATTCTGGGCAAAAAATTAATACAATTTGAAGCTCTTTGAATGATCTTGATGTGGGAGCCAAGCATTGAGAGAGGCATAGAACAGTTTACACCGTGTTTCCTTCAGGCTTCCTGACCCAGTCAGTTCCTGCTCCTTCTGCTGTGTTTGTCCAGGTGTGTTCTCAATTCCTTGCTTGGTTTTGGTGCAGTGAACAAATCTGCTGTCAAAGCAACAGAAGGAGGGTGCAGCAATCTACTTTGCCATTATGGAGAGATTCTTTCAAGGGATTCCATTATGTTTTGGATGCTAGTCAGGTTGCAGAAACAATATGGCCTTGCTGATTTTTATGAACCCTGCATGGACTATGAAATATCCTTAATGCAAAGGTATACTTCACTATCAGAACAAAAGGATATCAAATCTTATTGTCTTTGAAAATGCTAAACAGTAGTTACAGAGTGTGTGTATGTGTGTGCAAGAGGCAAGCTGGAAATGTCAGTGACTAGTAGCATGAAGTTTGTGATTGGAAAGAAAAGAAGGCAACAATGAAGGAGGTCTGAGGCCTGTGTGAAGTTGGTGATGAGTGTCTAGAGGAGAACGAAGAATTATTCAGTTGCTTTGATGAATTATTCTGCACTACAGGCTCTCTAATAGATGTGATTCTTCAAAGAAAGTGATGACTTTCCCCTCTCTGCAGTCTGCTGTCAAAGTGCTCTGCAGACATCAGTGCTTCTCCAGTACTCTCCTCATACAGATCATTGATACTACTGCCTTTTGTTTTCTTCAAAGACACTAAAACAGTGGAGTGATTTCTGAGGTCTTTGTTCTCATTCTGAACCACGGACAATGTCATCCATTGATCATAGGTGTGACCTTTACTAAGTCTTCTATTCTTGCTTTTCAATTTTTGATTCAAGTTATCTATAGAGAAAAGGTATCCATATGGTTTTGCATTGTCAGTATGCTGCAGTGTGTTTTCAGGAGGAGTAGATCTCTTGCTCTGAATAGGTCCCTTGGCTCAGCACTTCTACACAAAGGCCTTTTTGGAGTCCATTTAGAGAAAGAAACTAAAGAACTATAAACTCTGCAACCTTGCTTTGCTTTCTCTATTGCAGAAGCTTTGTCTGGGTTTGTGACACCTGTTCAGCTGTCAGTCACTGCCTTCGATTCAGATCCTTCAAATGTATGTGCCTGTGACCAAAAGCCAGGTTTGCCAAGGCTAAACAAGGAATAGAGAGTGCACCTGGGCAAACATGGTAGGAGTAGCACGGTGGGACAAGGTCAGAGAGGTCTCCTCAGTGTGCTGGCCCCAGTGGGTGCAACTCCTGTCAGAAGTCTGCCAGAACCTGGACCTCTCTGGCTGTGATTACTGGTAGATCTGACTCATGCTTTCTCTAGGAAAATGAGTTTTTTGACAAGAAATTTGTAAGTTTGCCTGTCAGGTTTTTTTCAGTGGTGCCAAGCAATAGGACAAGATGCAACAGGCAGAAACTGTGGGTGACCACAGAGAGGCTGTGGATTCTCCCTTATTGGAGATAGTTGAGAACTGTCTGGATGAAATCCTGTGCCATGGGCTCTAGGATGACCCTGCTTGAGCAGGGAGGTTGGACCAGATGACCCCACTTGTGATCCCTTTCACCCTTACCCACTCTGTGATTCCATGATCTGTGATTCTGTGGCTGTCATTCTCAGTAATGTGATCTCTTCCTTTGTGAAGGACACAAAGAGACAAGAATGGGAAGAATGTTTTCATCAAAGTAAAAAGTGTCCAGTCTTCATTGCCTAGGAGCCTACCACTGATTTAGACCAACTCAAAGCTGATTTCTATAATCAGTTGGGATATCTGGCCTCTGAGATAATCTGATTGATTCTCTCAATCAGTTACACTGTGAAATATTTGCTTGAGACAAAGGCAATGCTAGCTAGAGCTAACAGCTCCTGTGCATAATGTGTATCCCCCATGATGCATGCATCTTCTACATTGGCATAGTGACAGAGATGAAATGGAGGTCAGTCTTCCCCACCTCATCTGGAAAAAGAGTATGGAGAGCATTGGGAACAGGAATCCCAAGCTAGCTGAAATTTTCTGTAACCTGGTTTTGCCAGACAGAGTTTCCAATTCCTTGAGTGACACAATGTTAGGATCCAGGTTTGGAAAGCTTATGCTGCATCAGCACCATTAAACAGTACTGGGAAATATTTCCATGCACAGAACTGTGTCTGTAGTATTAGGAAAATTCCTGGTATGCTTCAGCCTGTGCTAACTAATGCTGTCTCACACAAGTCTCAGATGTAGTTTGTGAGTTAATGAAATCTATGTACTTCTCACAACAGGCATTTTATATGGTGACCACACTTTTCTGGAGGCCAGGCTGCTTAAACAGCATGATGCCTGCACTCTGTACAGGTTGCCATTAGTGCTAGAAAATGTCCCACATATTTAATCTGTGAGTTTTAACCTGACCCTCAGGTTCAAAAACAGAACTGAAAGGCTGTATCAGTGTACCACTGACCTTTCAGACTCAGACATGAGCAACAAAGAACTGGAAACAGTTCATGAGGCCCCCTCCTTGCAGATGGTGCCATGACTAATGGGTGTTGCAGGGCACTGATGGAGACCTCTGTGGGTCAGTATTTATTTCCATTTTCCTCATTGTATGCAGGGAAGAAAAAGGCCAAATCATTAGCTCATTAGTGGTTGCTGGCTGGTGGTAGTGTTGCTACAGTGCTTGCTTACACACAAGGATTTGCTCCCATTCTCAAGCCAAACACCCTAAGGAGATCCACACTCTCATAATCTGATCCAGAGCTACTGAGCTGTCCCAAATGATGACACTGCCCACTATGTGCAGGGGTGAGCTCTTGCTGCAGGCTGCACAGCAGCAATCCATCTCCAGCTGAAACAAAGGGATGCAAGTGACAAGTGATCAGGACCTGGCATGGGTCACTGATCAGCAAAGTTCTCCTTGTTTTTTTACCAGGAGAAATCCATTTGGTCAGGTGCCTCCATGGCAACCTTGCAGGAGGGGATGTTCTGAACTAGTGGATGAGAGCCAAAGTGGCTGCTATTGGCTAGGGGACACTTGGGACAGTACACCTATTGCTTACCACTGCCTGTGTGTAATCTCAGGAGAGAGGGAGAGGTGGGGAGAGGCTGGCTCCACCCCCCATCCCACCTCTTCATTTAGGCTGTGCTAGAAAGAAATTACTCCCCCCCAAAATCAACCTCAATGATATCACAGGAAGAGAGCCATTGGGCAGCAAGAGTCCCCAGGATGAGGATAACCATCCTCCTGAGCCTTCTGTTCCATGCTGCAGCTGCTTTTCACCAACTGTGAGTGATGCTGAACTCCTGTTTCAGTCTCTTTCATGAAGGCAGCAGTCTAGGTAGAGGGATTACATCCCATGCCATCAACTCTTATGCTTCCTGCTCTATCAGTTCAACCCAAAGAGTAGCTGAGTAATTTGCCTTGCCTCTCATGCTTTAGATTGACTCCTGCAAGTCAAAACAAACCAGCTTTTGGGGGGACTTCCAAGTCAGACCTTAGGCCCAGGGATGTTTGCTTTTCCAGTTGCTATTCCAGATCAAATCACTGCTGTCTAGACTGCAAGGTTACGGACCACTTTTTCTGAAGGCTGCATGGGATGTTTTTTGGGAGTTCAGAGCATTAGTGGAGTAAGGGGTTTAAAAAAGATTATGGGACTATACTTAAACTAATCAATCATGGGATTAGCTCCGTTGGTAAGAGCATGGTGCTGATAGCACCAGGGTTGTGGATTTGATTCTCACATGGGCCATTCACTTAAGGGTTGGACTTGATGATCCTTGTGGATCCCTTCCAACTCAGAATGCTCTGTGAAGGCAGAAACTGTTTCTCAAGTTTCAGTGAAGCAACCACTTTGCTGGGTTCACTGTCACTCTTGAATACTGACTGCAGCCATGGCACATTGCTGAGGAATTCTGCAGTAGTGGGCCACAGCAGGGAAAATTTTTTGCATCTCTTAAGCCCTCAAACTTATGCCACCTCTGATGTCTTACCTTGCCCCAGACATTACCTGGTGGTGATCCCTGCAGCTCTCCGCTACCCATCCACCCAAGTTTCCTGCCTCCATATCACCTGCCATGAAGCAAAGATTCAAGTGAACCTGGTCTTGGAGCGTTCTGCAGGACATGAGCTCTTAATGCAAGAAACCATCCAGAAGAAGAAGACTTTCCTGTGCACTAAGTTCTGGGTGAGACACCCTAGGAAATGCCATCACTGATTTTCCCTTCAGGAAAGTGGTTGTATTACTCCCTAACCAGGGGTGAAGCGGGTAGGGTCTACTTTGTCTTGGTGTGACCTGGTAGAAAGGGGCATTGGTGGTGTCTAGAGTTGCATAGCCCAGCACAGTACCTGTTGGTTAACACTGAATTTCCTTTCTGAATTTAATTTTTAAATGGAATTTACATTTGTTAAAATCTACCACAGTTCTGGATACATGAGAAGAATGTACCTGTTTCCTTCTCTTCCACTACAGACCAGATGAAGCAGCTTTAGCTCTTTTCTGAAAGCCTTGTGCAGGTCCATAGCTAAAGCCTGGGGAAATGGTTTTGCTTGACATACTGCAGTTCCTGTAGTCCTGAAGTCAGGCAGCCACTGAGCTCTTGGGAGCTACTGAAGACTAGTTGGATGGAAATGGATGTGCTTGTTGTTTTTAAACAGCATCTTAGACATTATTTATTGTTGGTGAGAACTTAGCAAAGGACTAGGATAAGGCAGACATGTCTAAACAGCATCTCTTCTATTATACTGTATATTCTGTGCTGAGGCTGCTGGCGTCTTTGGCTGCCAGAGTCAGGCAGATCCTCTGGTTGTGTTTCCTAATCTGGATTTCTTACATGTGCATGCTGGGTAGTTCTGAAGGCCTAGTATTTGAGGCTGGGCTACAGCTTGATCTCTCTCTTTTGATTCTACGTTACCATCCCCCACCTTTCTGTGGTCTGCCCTTCTTTCTGAGCAAGTCTGAAGACTCAGAGGTGTCAGGCACTTGCTGGACACCAGTGGGGAAAAGATCAGATTCCATGACACTCAGGGCCTCCTGCTGTCATGTAGGACTGAGTGAGATTTGAATGTGATCTGGATCCAGAGACTGAAGGGAGTGTCCTGGGACAGCTGGAGGGAACTGGTTAGTTCTTCCACTTTACTCTCAATTCCTGCGTCTTCCCCCAGAAGGTGACTCAAGGCCTGTGTGCTCTCCTCTCTCCACCTGTATAGGTTGCACCTCCAGCTGATGGCACAGAGGAGATTGCCACTGTCAGACTGACCATCACAGGTGAAGGGGTCAATACTGAGGAGAATAAAAAGGTCCTGATCTACAAGACCAGGAGTGGCACCATCATCCAAACAGACAAGCCCATCTATCAGCCAGGGCAGACAGGTGAGGTGCAAATGGGAGGAACTGTGGGCCCTAGGCTTGCTGCTGGTTACATCATATGGAAACCCTGGAATTACCTAAAATGCATAAACAGCCCTAGAAGAAGGCTTTGAGACAATGTCTCCTGTTGAGTGATGTTTTCAGTGGCGATAATGTCCAGTGTGTGATGACTCTGAAGTTGCAGGAAGCAGTAGGTAATGATAACCATGTCCATGGTATCTTACATGTGGGAATGTTAGCGTCAGGTGTTACCACAAATGTGTCTAGAATGGACACAGGAGCTGGGGAAATAGATGCAGCAGGGTTCTATAGGGAAGAACTGAGTTCTGACAAACTTGATTTCCTTGCCTTCAGTGAAATTTCGCATTGTGACTCTGGATGAGGAGTTCATTGCACTCAACAATTCGGTAAGTCAGGCCTGGGGGGCTGTGGAAAAGGCTGCCTTGTACCATGTGTGGATCCTACATCCTTTCTACCCTGCTCATCTGCCAAATCTCCAGCTTTTCCACACTCATCCCTGGGCCAGGCTTGATGAGTGTCCAGAGGAGAATAGTAACTCAAGTAAAAGCTGGTAATTTAGGAAGATGGCAGTGTTGTACATGTGTTTTCCTTTCCCTTTCTTCTGACCTTACTGTAACGAACCCACTTGGTGTTTCTCCTTTTTGATGGCATTTATTTTACTTTGTGTTGTTGTCAGTGCTCTGAGTTTCCAAATCACTAGTTGTACATCCTTCAGAGAGGGCTCGGCATCTCAAATGCCATGTGTGTGATGCTGGCATGTGTTTCTCTTGTCTAATGTTTTTGTCTTTTTTCCTCCCCAGATTTCCCTGTTTCTCCAGGTGAGTGATGCTGAAATCTAGTGTTAGAGAAATGTGCTATTCATATTCAGTTTCTGGTGGACTTTACAGATCTCTGAGTGGAATAGTAGACCTTTTTTGTTGTTAGATGTTAGATTCTTAAATTAACATACTCTTTCCAGCTTCTTTTTTATCCATTTATTTCAGGTTATGCTCCCAGTTACTTCAGTCAAAATCTCAGTTGTTTTAAAATTGCGAGAGTATAGATAGATAACTTAGAGGTTTATGAAAGAATGTTAAAACTGCAAAGAATCTTTCCTTAGGATCAGAATTTAAATAAATGTAGAAGGAGTTTGAGATGCTGGCAGCAGAACCTGAGCATTAGAGTGTCTTCAAAACTTTATGATTAGCCTATACCAAACCTCATTCCTTAGCTATAGAACCTGGTGCTCTACAGCACTGAAATCCTGAAGCTCACTTTCTGTGAGATGTGGACCAGTGAGATGCTGGAACAACTTTCTCTCTTTCTTGTGAGTGTAGGACCCTAAGAACAACCAGATAGAGCAGTGGCTGAATGTGGCCCCTCAAGATGGCATTGCAGATCTGTCTTTCCAGCTGAGTGATGAGCCCCTGCTGGGAACTTACATCATCAACGTAACCAGCGCGAAAGCCTACGGCAGCTTCTCCGTTAAGGAGTATGGTATGAGCATGTGGGGGATTTGTCTGAGCTGCAGGGAGAACCTTGTACTCTTGATCCGGGAAGCTGGGTGTTTATTCCTTGATAACCATCCTGGGAGCAAATAGGAAAACCAGTAGCATCTGTCATAGAAAAGAGTCGAGCTGAGGCTCAGGAGAGAGAGACCACTTTGGGACCTTGTGTCAGTGGGTGGGAGGAATGTTGTGTGTGGCCTCAGACCTTTGACACAGCTGATTCCTGCAGATCTCTGCATTAGACAAAACAATATAATTTAGGATGGACTTTTCCAGAGAGTACAAAGCCCAGTGCCATCTCACTTCACTTTAAGCCCTAATCAGCTGTATTGGGAGCCTTGTCTTCTCTCAATGCAAATAGCTGTCAAAAGTGCAGGGATGTGGACAGTTTTGGTTTTACTTTGGGAAGGAGCAATCAGGCAGAACCTACACACAAATCCTTTAAAGACACAAAGGAAATCTTCCCTTTCTGCTTCTCACCTTCTCAATTTCCTGTCTCTTTTCCCACCATAGTCTGTCTTCTTGTTAATTCTCTCTGTAGGCTGTGTCCCTACGGTTGTAGGCTGTGTCTCCTACAGTTCTCTGCTTTTTCCTTCCAGTGCTGCCAAAATTTGAAGTGATCTTTGAGGCACCAAATCAGATATATGCCCTAGGTACAACCTTCCCACTCCGGGTATGTGGCAGGTGAGGATTCTGATTGGAGGGACGTCTCTGTGTTAATTTTGGGCCTGATGAGCACAAGATGGCTAGGTAACCATGAAGAGCTCAGCAGAAATTTACTACACTTCAGTTACAGGAGGCCAGAACCTCCCATGGCTGCTCTTTGCATCCTGATGCAACACAAAACATTCCTATAACTACCATTCTGATACTCTAATGCCCCTTTTGTAAAAACACACCACGAGTCTCTACATACAAACCTGAGGGAACAACCTCCTCTTTGACAAGCAGCCATTTGTGGATTTTTTTTTGCATTTGCCTGTTAGATACTTGGTATTCATCCCCCTGCAGAAACAGCTCATGGGAAATGAAAGGAAGCTTTTCCAGATTATACTCTAGTGGAAACTAGAGAGATTTAAAAAGGAGTTGCCCCTGGTACAGCCCAAGGACAACACTAGAACTAGCCTCATGTAAAGATCCTTTCTTAATGAAAGGCACTTTCTTAATCACTCACATTTCTGCTCATAAGATGATGCAAGCCTTCAGCATATCCTGGATTTGCTAGTTTAAAGGTAAACGGGCAGGACAAATGAACCCAACTCAAGAGATTACAAGTCAGAGTTGCAATTTACTAAAAAGATTACAATAAATACAATGACACAAAGAAAAAAATGGTTTTAACCCACAAAGAACAGATGTATAACCCAGCACCGTGGGGCACAAACAGATTGGAGTTCTTTAGCCCCTGTGCTGAGCACTGTGTAGGCCCCCTGAGTACAAAGTAAAAGGAAAGGAAAACCTTTTGGTGAGGATGATGGTCACAGTCTGATTGAGAGTGGCAGTTGCAGTCCTGTTGAGGTTCTGGTCCTTCTCTGGATCCAAGAGTGGTACCAGAAGTCCCAAAACCTGAAGGTTATATATGCTCAGATTCAGATGGGAATGCCCAGTACCTCCCCTAGGGCAAGGAGTTTCACAATGGGTGATTTAACTCTGTGAGTCATGGGATATTTTTGGAATCCTTGATGGCCCATTAGCAGACATGCCCCCTCAGGCTGGGTGTGAAGGTGCTGATGCCTCCTTGGAGGGGAGTTATCACAGCTGAGTCACTCATGTGAAGACTCCTCTGTCTCCCAGGGTTCTTTGAGACCCAGCTTGTAGCCTGAGGTGTCAGATGTGCCCTGGGCAGCTACTGCAAATGATCCATTATTAGCAGTTCATCAGAAATTACACAGAAGGTGTAGAATACACAGCTTTGGTTACACCCACACATTGATAAACTGGTCCCAGCTGCTGTAACTAGGACACTGGTTTTATTGCAGGTGATGCTGATGTATAGTGCAGAGCTCTGTGCTCAGTCAGCACCTGCAACACTCTGTTTTCCCAAAATAGATTAGTTTAGTACTAATTATATCACAGAGCACTTGATCTCCCAGCACTGCAGTGCTCCAGTCTGACCCTGCTTTACTGGGTCAGGACTCCTGGCTGCCACTCTTGTGCTCTATAGTGAATATCCATGAGTAAGTGGTCTCTGGGGCTATGCAAAGCAAGCCCTGTGTTCTTCCACTGTGTGTGACTGTTTCTTCCTTTCCCTGCTCCCCCAGATACACCCATGGGAAAAGTGTCCGGGGGATGGTTCATGTGAGCCTTTGTCAGAAGATAGCTCCGTTTCTGCCCAGTACTTCAAAACCTGATCTCTGCCACAAATTCAACAACCAGGTGAGATGCTTAGGAAGAGATGAGCTGTATTCAGAGACATTTGTGCTAGTAAGGCAAGGCTGCAGAAAGCTTTAGCTGAAGTAATAGTGATGTTTCCCCATTGGTTTGGCTGCTTGGCCAGTGTTCTACTGGTGCTGCCTCTCAGTAACTGTGACTGATGATCATGACTGGGCTTGCATTAGGTGCCTGCTCCACATCCTGCTATGCCAAAAGGAAACTCCCTGAGAACAGGGGTTTTGCGTTGCTGTTTCTGCACCATTTTGATAACTTCTAACCTTCTGCTTTGCCCACATCTTTTCTCCTCTCTCTGTACTTTCAGACAGATGAGGCAGGTTGCTTCTTCACAAACGTGAGTCTGTCCTACTTCAGCCGAGACTTTCAGTACTATCAGGACAGCATAGTCGCAGAGGCCTCGTTGGTGGAGGATGCCACAGGTAACTCTGGAAACATTTCTTGTGGTTGGGAAGATGCACTAATCATACCAAAAGCACTGGCGACTCATTCTAGCAAGGAATCTGAGCTTTCTGAGCCCCTTGGGGCCTGCTATCTAACCTTACAGATACAGAGCCAGCAGTTCCTGATGACATGACACACTCACTTTGAGTGCCTGCAGTCTCAGGCAGTGAAGCTCTCTCAGGGCTAGAAGTTAAGTGGGAGGAAGACTAGATACCCAGAGTCATTGGCAGATCACCACCATGACATGAAATGTGTGTGCAGCTGAACATGTCCATTAGTGTTACCAGTGGGTCGCTCTGCAGGGAAATTGGTGAGATGTGCTTGGCTTTCTTGCCCTCTCTCTTACGTTTCTGTCTTGCTGCTTTCATTCAGAGACACGTGTCAATGCTTCCCACAAATTGCTCATCTCCAGGATTGGCGGGATGGCCTTGTTTGATGATGTGAATTCTTACTACCACTCTGGAGAGATGTACAAGGGGAAGGTAATTCACAGTTACAGTCCTTTGAAGGGGAGAATGTGAGCAATGTTTTCACAGTGACTGTTGCCTAGTGTCTTTTCTGACTTCACCTTCAGCCCAGGATTTGAGCCAGAGACAAAATGCTTGAATTGTCAAATGTGAGAATAATACCCTAGACTGCCATTTTCTAAATAAGCCATGAGTAGCAGCAGCTATGGGCATCCATATGTGGAGTCCAAATCCAAACACTTGGAATTTCAGCAGCCCAGGAAGCCTTCTGCTCTGAAGGAGTGGAAAGCATTAGAGGTCGGACCAGATGACCCACTGTGGTCCTTTCCAACCTTACCCATTCTGTGATTCTGTGAATGAACATGGTAGTGCTAGTGGTAATGTGACATGATCAGTAGCGGTGTTGATAATCTTACTAGTGACTGAAAGGGTGATCTTACTGTCTTTGGAAATGCTGCTCCTGACTTGGAGAAGCAGGAGACTCCATCTGCTGATTAGACTCTTCTGATCTTCTCTTGCTTACCATGATGTTCTCAGATTAAAGTCCTTGACTACCAAGGCAAGGCACTGAAGCACAAAGAAGTCCTCCTTGTAGTAAACTGGGGTGGGCAGCAATTTAATCAGAAGTACATCACTGGGGACTCTGGGACAGCTTCATTTAGCCTGGACACGACTGCTTGGAATGGCACCTTGGCCTCCCTGGAGGTAAGTGAGGAAGAGTCTGTCTTGTGGCAGGGGTATATGTGCATGTCAGAGCTATTTAGTGCCCCACAGGCATCCTCCTTGTCCTTCCTGAAGGACAGTAATTCAAGCCTGAAACACCTCAGTTTGTTCTGAATCTTGTCTCCCTCTGAGAGCTTATTCTTCAGGTCCCAGTTGCTTTCCTCTTGACATCTCCCCACAGAGACCTGTGCTTTGGTATTGCTCAGATCATCTTACCAAGGTGCAGCTACAGCGATTTGCAGCTGATTTACTTAACTAGGGCAATTAAGTGGTTTGAGTTTTTTGTCTCACCAGGCAAGTGTCCTGCATCAAGATTTGGATAGAGAGCCTGGAACAATTGATTTGAGTTACCAGCAGGCCTCTTATTTCATATGGCCGTTCTACAGCACAAGCAGGAGTTTTCTCTCTATCGTCCGTGTGCCGGAAACAATGCCTTGTGGTAAAAAGCAGTCTGTCCAGGTGGACTTCAGAATTAATGAGGAAGACCTGGAACATGGGCCCAAGCGTGTCATTTTCTCCTACTTTGTGAGTTTTTGGGGAAGTGCTAGTGGGTGATAGCTGAAGGCACAAGATCAGCATCTCTTAGAGATTCAAGCCTGATATTTGATAGATTTGGCTCAGCCCAGGAGAGGTAGCTTACCCAATCATCATGGGGCTGGATCCTGGTTTTGATTCTAGGACTGCAATAACAGCCAGGAAGGCAGAACCTTTCTTTTAGGCTCTGCATAGGTGCAGGGCAGGTATTGGCCTCCCCCAGGTCTCTTCATCCCCTGAGCTCTTCTTACTAACCAAGAGTGAATAAAGCTAGTATCTCTTCTCCCACCTCCATTTAATCTCCAGTTTCAGGGTTACTTTGAGCTTCACAGTGATCTCAGAGTCTGTGTAGCTATGTGACTATCCCTTTCTGTATTCTTCCCTAGGTCACAGGGAAAAGAGGAATAATTCATGCAGGTCAGAAGACTGTTTGGGTTGGACTGCCAAAAAGTAAGTGCACTTCTCAGTTTCATGTCTAACAAGCACTCAGTGGTCTGTGGAACTGTCCACTCTTATTTGGATATGTGGCATAAACCTCTTTGCAGTATAGAGGTGGCTCACAACTTCTCTGTTGCATCAGAGCAGCGTGACTTTCCAGTTTTCATGTTTCTTTTATGCTCCTGCTTTGAACCAAGAGAAGAATACTCAGCACTTTCCAGCCCAAAGGCTCGTCCTCTGTTATCGTAATTTTCAAAGTCTCCTTTTGCTGCTCCTGCAAGTGGTGTGAGACTGTAGCCTTACCCTCCGTAGCAGTTGTGTCTACATATAATCTGAGTGGTTAGGATGCCACAACTTATAATTTTGATGAGTGTTGACCTACTCTTTTCCTACTTCTTCAGCTCTAATTTTTTTCAAACATGGATTATAGGTGCTTTGGGACAAAGGTCACCTCTTTGTTGGTGACAGAATGGGAGATGTTTGGTGGTGGGAGGCTTTGAAAGATATCTGGCACTCTCACTCTTTGTGGAACCAAGTTTGTACTCCAAAGTATCTTTTTGTGTTCTTGAGGAAATGAAGAGAACCAGGAAGAGTCTTTTGCTGGTCTTGAATGCCAGATCCAGAGATGTGCTGATTGTTTCAGTGTTCTCCAAAAATCTCCTCCATCATTAAAGACTTGAAGAAAGGAATTAATCCGGCACATGCAAAATGGCAAAAGCTGACCAGAGTCTATTTTCACTACCAAATCTACTTTCTCTTATTTCTTTTCTTCTCCATTTAGTGCTGGAAGGCTTCTTCTCCATCCCTCTTACCTTCAACTCGACCTATGCCCCAGCTCCAAAACTGGTTGTTTATGTTATCTTCCCTAATGGAAAAATCATTGGCGATTCTGCCATCTTCAGTGTCTCCATGTGTTTCAGAAATAAGGTAGGATTTGTGTTTGAGGCTGTGACTGAATCTGTGAGCTGTATGTGTCTGCTGCAAAGAAAGGAGAGACTGTGTAGCTGTGTGTGACTGATACCCTGTGGGCTGCTGTCACCTGAGCTGCAGTTTGTGAGTGGGGAGGTGTGCTGTGATCTACAGAGCAAGTGTGTGCTGAGCATTTTGGGGCCTGCTCCGATATCTGGGAAAGGCAGGAAATTGCTGTCTGTCTCCATAGGCATATATAGCAGCTGCAGCCCACTAGGATCAAAGCCCAGCACGGGCCATTAGTGTGGTTTCCAGGAGAGCTCAAGGCTGCTCTGCTGCTGCAGCAGACACTTAGAATTGTTAGTATGTGGTGTTGGGCTGACATCTGAAAGTGTACGGTGGAAGAAGTGGATTTTACTGGCCATCCAGAAAGGGCTGAGCACTTGTGGTTATTGTGACATCCATGGGAACCTGCTTTCTTGGTTGTGTCTTGCACCTCAAAGATGAATTTCTGAGGGTTGGCATTACCCTTGCTCCATAGCTCCACAGCTGTTTATCTGCCATAGGCAGTCAGATTCAAGCAAGAACAGGAAAGTGAAACTAACCCCACAAAGAGCCTAGGGGTAAGGACTAGCTTATTTTTTAATCTGGGGCTCCAGAAGACAGCTGTGTGAGGTGTGTTGTCATGGCTGGCTGGTTTGCTGGGTAAAGAGAGCATTGGATTCTGATATAGGAATGTTTCCATGCAGACACTGATGGTTCCCCCTCTGCCCTCTTTCCTGTTAGAAGCTCAGTGTGATGTTTTTTAGATACCTTCTGGAGGTTCTTGGGAGGTTTCTTGGGTTTCTATCCAATGCAAGTCCTTGGAAACTCTCTTCATGTGGTCCCTTCCCTGCTTGGGAAGTGGTAGGGTGGCCAGCATCAGAAATGTCACTCAGGTATTGCCTGCATTCTTCCCATCCAGGTGGAGCTGGGCTTCTCAATGCCAGAGACTCTTCCTGGCTCACAGGTCGGTCTCCACCTGCTGGCAGCTCCTGGGTCCACGTGTGCTGTCTGGGCTGTGGATCAAAGCACCGTTTTGATGAAGCCAGGAAGAGAACTCATCAACCACTTGGTGAGTGAGCGAGCTGAGGCTTCTCCCCCTTCCCTTGTACTGACATGAAGAGGAAGGGAGGCTATTTCACCTGTGCAGGGCTTATCTCTGAGAAACTCAAAGCATGACCCAGGGGAATCAGCAGCACTCTCAGTGTGGCATGGGTAGGGATTTGGCATTAAGAAAGCGGCTGAGCATCACTCAGGGCACCAGTGGTAAGACAGCATCTGTAGTTGTTTCTCGTGTTCAATTCAGTGGGCTGTGCTGGCTCTGTTAGAGGAGAGCCAGGGAAGAGTGACAGCAGGCCTGGGCTTTCTGGCATGTATTCATGCTCAGTAGCCAGAAGCAATTCAAACAGGCCTCAGATGTATGACAAGAAGAGAATGCCAGGTTTAATTTGTGCTGATTTTTTTTTTTTCTTGCTTTCTCAGATCTATGGGTTGTTCCCATCTGTTTATAACTCCAGGTATCCTCGCCAAGTGTCTGAAGATGATCATTCATGTGG
This sequence comes from Acropternis orthonyx, assembly GCA_035583155.1. Lineage (NCBI taxonomy): Eukaryota > Metazoa > Chordata > Aves > Passeriformes > Rhinocryptidae > Acropternis > Acropternis orthonyx. The sequence goes on from JAWWEU010000001.1 coordinate 29,815,951, forward strand.
GTTCCCAAATTCTGATGAGCCTGATGTGTTTACAGCATTCAGGGTAAAAATTATTGATTTGGTGGGTTGAGATAATTCATGAAGTGAGGGGAGTGTGGCTCCCTGACTTTACCAGTATCCTAGGAATGCTGTTACAGACACTACAGGGAAGAGGTGCAGGTTAGATCCCTGTAACTCACTTGTTACTTGAATAACCACTTGAAATCTTGACTCAGGAAAAAATTTTGTGTGGTTACCACATTTTGATTGCGTGTCTCAGGATGCCAAGGATTACTGATTACTTTAATTGGATTTCACATAGTTTGTTTAATCTCCCTAGCATGAGCAATTGAACTCTGGAGGCTGAGAAGGCATAGTACCTAAATGACCATGTGTTTGAAAAGGAATAAATTTGGCTGACTCAGGCCAGATGAATTAGCTTGGAAGACCTTGTTTGCCCATTGCTGAGGATCTGAATTATTTCCTCTTGAAACGAAGCAAGAGAATACTTTGGGAAACCAGGGGACAACCAAGTCCCCACTGCATGAGGGGACAGGACGGCACAAGTTACAGGGCAGTGAGGAGAGGACAAATTTCTGGTGATTCAGTTCCTTCTTTTTCCTACAGGAAATGGGGTTGAAAATTATGTCCAACACCAATATCAGGAAACCCAGAGTGTGTCCAACCACATCAGTGACAACTGTGCTGGGGAAAAGAGGAACGTTTATTTCTAGGCCCAAGTTGATGTTTGCCCAGCCCCATAAAGCATATAACAGTAAGCATTTGCCACCTGTTTCTTCTTGCATAGGATGCTTAGTCTTTCAGGTGAAAGCAGTCCTGGGTTTGAGCCAATCCTGTAGTTGCAACTGGAGGAGAAAGTGTGCTCCCTGGCCCTAAACCTCTTGTCCTAGTGTGAGGCTGCCTAAGGCTCACAGCATCTGAAATGTTAGAGGGCTGTCTGGATCCCAGGTCTTATCTCTGAGGTGAGGGAATGGTTGCCTGTCCCATGGTGCCCACATATGCAAGTAAAGCCCAAAGCACCTTTGTCATTTGAAATGAGGCAATATATTTTAAAATGTGGGACAGCACCTTCTGTTTTGTTGCCATGCTTTCAGAGAGCTGACTGCATTAGCTACAGCCTGAGTTGGGCTGAAACTCCTCTGCTCTGAGGATCCCATGGTGACTAGGTCTTTTTTATTTTCCACCAGAGCATCTGACATCAACCTATCAACCCATTATGTTTCCACCTGTTTCTTCACCTGAAGTGAAAGTACACAGGCATTTGCCCCAAACCTGGCTATGGGATTTATATTCTGTGGGGTGAGTAAACTGAGCATTAGGGGTTTAGTCTGGGTCACTTAGTGTGGCTGGGAGTGGCAGCAGATGCAACTGCAAGACACCTAAGGACATAGGTCATGTGGCTTATACTTGTCATGCTGTTTTTTATTGGAGCTGATGTCTGTATTAAATGCATTTTCCTCTACTAGACAATCATACAGAACTGTTGTCCATCCATGGGAAATGGCTGGCATGGGAAGATAGGAAAGCAGCAAAACAGCTTGGTTTACTGCCTGCACACTGCTTGTGGTAACCCTGTAGGCTGGCATTTCCCAAACTGTGCTCACAGGATGTATTGTGGTATGCAAGGGAAACTGATGCCCATAGAAGTCTTTCACAGGCCTGGGAGTTGTGTCCTATGAGAAAGGCCCAGTGTGTACACAGGGTCTTCTGAGGGAGCTTTTGGAGATTCTTCCTCTTAGACTTCAAGATTTTCTTGTCTGCTGTCTGGAGACTGGACTAGGCTCAGGCCAGATGCCTCCCACCTCCACTGTTCTGGCTACATCCATCTCTTCACCCCCTAGCAGCAAGTATCTCCCATGTGATTTGTCTCCCAACTTGATCTGAGCCAGTAGAAAGTCTCTGCATTGTGTGTGTTGCCTTCTTGTAAATGCACGGCAAAAGTGAATGTTTTGACTCCAGTTACTGGAGTCAAATAATATCACTAGCTGTAGGTAGGGCTGTTTTTATGTCTGCCATAGTAGCAGCTGCAGAACAGTTTGCTTCTCTCCAAAGTTGTGATGGGGGTATAGGGCAAGTCTCTGCCCTGTCTTTGTGTTGGGCTTTAAGCTGTCAGTGTCTCACAGTGCAGTGAGTGGCAGGATCTGTTTCTTCTGCTAAGCACTACTGAAGTTAGTCCTGTTGCTCTTCTCGTGTCTGGTTCTCCATCTCTAGGCGAAGAAGAATAGAATTCCTGCATCTGTAAACCATTTTTAGATGTGTGGAGGGCAAGTGCTGTCTGAGTGTGATTGATGGCATCTTGCAGCCACATAATCTATTGACAAAAATGTTCTGTCAACATAAGCATCTAAGGCAGAGATTCCTACATCTACAAGGTCTTACTTGTAACCCTACAAGGGCTGCAAGTTCAGCAGGGGTCAGGGGTTAGACTGAGGTCAAGGCATGGGTTTCACTGGAGAGAAGGACATGGATCAGATCACCAGATGTGGCGTACAGCAACGTTCAGTTAAGTGCTTCTCTTGCTTTCTGCTTCTCCTCAGTCCCAGTGGGAGCAAGAATGTCACGGTCACTGTGCCTGACACCATCACAGAATGGAAAGCACAAATGTTCTGCACAGGACGTAATGGCTTTGGATTTGCTCCAGCCTCCACTCTGCTTGTTTTCAAGCCTTTTCTTGTGGAGCTCCCACTGCCGTCTTCTGTGGTCCAGGGTGAGACCTTCAACTTGAAGGCCACGGTTTTCAACAACTTGCAGCAATGCATGAAGGTAGGTGAGCCCTCATAGCCTCTGCAAGAAAAGTGGTAGATGGCTGAAATCTATGGCCTGTGATCATAGGATCATAGAATAATTTGGGTTGGGAGGGACCTTAAAAGACCATCTTGTTCCAACTCCTCTGCCATGAGCAGGGACACCTTCCATTAGACCAGGTTGCTCAAGACCCCGTCCAACCTGGCCTTGAACACTTCCCTGAATGGAGCATCCTCAGCTTCTCTGGACTACCTGTGTCTCACCACCCTCACAGTAAAGAATTTCCTCCTAATACCTAGTCTAGCCCTACCTTCTTTCCATTTAAAGCCATTCCCCCTTGTCCTGTCCCTCCATGCCCTTCTCCAAAGTTCCTCTCCAGCTCTTTTGTAGCCCCTTTTAGGTACTGGAAAGAGGTCTCAGGTCTCTCCAGAGCCTTCTCTTCTCCAGGTGAACAACCCCAACTCTCTCAGTCTGCCTTCACAGAGGAGGTGCTCCAGCCCTTTGAGAATCTTTGTGGCCTCCTATGGATGCCCTCCAACAGGTCCACATCCTTCTCATGCTGGGGGCCTCAGAGCTGGACAGACAACTTCAGGTGTGGTCTCATGAGAGAGTTCCCTCCCTTGACCCAGTGGCCACACTTATATTGGTGCAGCTCAGGACACAATTGGCTTACTGGGCTGCAAGTGCACATTGCTGGGTCATGTCAAGCTTCTTGTCTGTGAGCACCCATAAGTCCTTCTCAGGGCTGCCCCCAATTCACTATCCACCCAACCTGTATTTGTGCTTGGGATTATTGCCCTGATCCAGGTGCAGGACCTTGTGCTTGGCCTTGTTGAACTTCATGAGGTTCACTTGGACCCACCTCTTAGGCATGTCAAGGTTCCTTCCTTGTCTTCAGTTTTTAAACATGGGGTTATGTTTCCCCTTTTCCAGTCAGTGCGAACTTCACCAGATTACCATGACTTCAAATATGATACATAGTGGCTCAGCCACTTCCTCCACCATTTCCTTCAGGACCTGTGAATGTATCTCATCAGGTTTGATGGACTTATGCACCTTCAGATTCCTTAAATGGTCTCAGGTTTGATCTTCTACAGCAGGCCATTCCTTTTTCTCCCAGTGCCTGCCTTTGCTTTCTGTGAGTAGTGCAGTATGGCTGGAACACTTGTTGGTGAAGACAGAGGTGAAGAAGCTGTTGAGTACCTCACCATTCTCCATGTCCCTGTTAACCAGGTCTTCTGTTTCCTTCTGGAAAGGGGCCACATTTTCTCTTGACTTCTTTTTATCACCAGCATACCTATAAAATCTTCTCTGGTTGTTCTTGACAGGTCAGGTTTAATTCTATCAGGGCTTTAGCTTTCCTAACCTGATCTCTGGCTACTTGATCAATCTCTCTGTATTCCTCCCAGGCTACCTATCCCTGCTTCTGCCCTCTAGGTTGCCTTCTCCTGTTTGTCATGTTTGCTTATTACCATCTGCTGTCCCTGCTACCTCTTCAGATCCAAGTGACCCTGGAGGAGTTTGCACACTACCAGCCGAAGCCATGCAAGGGCTGTGTCTACAGCAGCTGCCTGTGTGCTGGTGAAGCCAAGACCTTTCAGTGGAGTGTCACAGCTGAGCAACTGGGTGAGAAGAACAGGGAGATGCAGTGGTGAAATCAGGAAGGGATAGGACCGAGGTGGGGATGTTTAGTAAGAGTTGACATAGAGTGAGGAGCTGTTTGCTCTGTTACCCACAGAGTACTTGTTTGCCTTCATCCTGAGGTAATGGTTACTTGCAAGTCTATGCTATGAGATACAGAACCATACAGGGCTCTGATAGAATTTTTTGTTGTCAGTGGGTGATGTCTATTGTATTAATGGGAAGTGCTTCCTCAGAAGATGTTTTGTGCACCTAAATGTGTGTTATTTTCAGGGATCATGAACATCACCCTCCACACAGAGGCTGTGGCCACCGAAGAGCTCTGTGGTGAAGAGATGCCACTTGTCCCAAAACAAGGACAGAAAGACACCATCGTCAAACTCATTCAAGTCCGGGTCAGTCAAGTTGTTCTGTTACCTAAACCTAAAAGTGAGCTTTGTGCAACACCCAAATTTGGTGCGTGTTTTGGGAGTTACCCCTTGCTATTCAAAATGTGTCATTAGCATGTCAGGGGCTGAGCTGGGACCATCCATGAGAGCTGATGGACGTAGGAGGTAGAAGGGTGTCATCCACCATGGAAAACTTTAAACACTCATTTATGTCCTTGCTCCTGAGTTCTCCACTGAATCTCACAGCATCAGTTTCACAGACATTCAGAAGTTAAGATAGTCTGAAAATGTGTGCTGATTTCTAATGTAAAGTGAAAATGTTTGACACTAATTTGCGTTTTTGTGTGATAATGATGACACTCCAACTGACTGTCCAGTCTGAACCAGGATTTTGTCTGTATCTACTTCTAATCCACTTGTAATCCTGTTTTTCCCCTGTGTGCTCATTAAAATGCTACTTCTCTGTGCTCCAACAGCCAGAGGGAGTGTTGGTAGAAAAGGCTCACAGCTCCATCCTGTGTCCCAAAAAAGGTAGATTAATTGTTTTCTTCTTTCACCCTGCTTATCCCCTTCTTCCTGCCTAAACAGCTCCTGGGTATTTCCACTTGTTGAAATATTTTCTCTGTCCATGTGACAAAGCTACAGAAGCATATTGTGTTGCCAGATAGAGCTGTTCCCTAGGCAAGGATGTGGGGAGGTCCACTCTTTTAGCATCAGTGTCCCTGACACTAATGTGACAGCTTGGGGCCCTTTTTCACCTGTGGAAATGAAGCCAGACTACTGAATATGGTGACACTGGAGGACATGGCTTAGGTTTGCTGTTCCTGTCTTGAATTTTATGGTGCATGATGGCGCCATCAGCTAATTTTGAGACTATGAGGTGTATTGAGATGACAGGCCTGCAACTGAAATCTAAAATGAGATGGAGTAACTTTATTAGAGAAAAACAGGTGGCTTTGATCCTTGACAGTTCCCAGGAGAAAATCCTCTCAAACTCTTTATAAAGAGAGCTGTTAAGACAGCACAATCACCATGAGGTGGATGGAGGCAGTTGAGCGTGGAATGGAACAGGGATTTTGAGGTGATTTGCAGCCTCTGTGACAGAAAAATGTGAGGATATCAAGAACAGCCTTAAACAATTTCTGGGGATTTGGAAGGTTGTTTTCCTCACAGTCTCTTTCTTTTTGTTCTCCCCACCCCGTATCCAACTGGTGTTAGAGAATCCAGCACAGGAGTCTGTGTCGCTGATGTTGCCTCTAGATGTGGTTGAAGGTTCAGTCAGAGCCACAGTCTCAGTCACTGGTAAGGAATTCAGCTATGACAGTGCCTTTGCAAATCCCATATCTCTGAGTTTAGCCCTAGGAAAGCCCAAACTCCCACACACACCCTTTCTGAGGTTTCCAAGGCTCCACTGCCTTGTTCTTCCCAGGTGTGTGGCTGTGTTTCCTAATTACTGACACAGCAAGGGAGAGAGTGTTCTCTTAATGAGATTCCCCTGACAAGATGGGAATGTGCACAGTTCATATGAAGGGCACAGTGGAACTGATAAGCTGGCTCTCAGTTGTCAGTGATACCTGATTATAGGGGTGCCCCCACACTGCTGTACTGGGGCTATCTTGCTTGCTGCACTGCTGGGAAGAGGTCACAGGTAGGAGGAGGTGAATCCCAAAACCTACTGCCCAGAAGGTGGTCAGGGTGCTTATGTTTTGTTTCAGGTGACCTCATGGGGACGGCACTGCAGAACCTGGATCACCTGGTGCAGATGCCCCACGGCTGTGGGGAGCAGAACATGGTGCTGTTTGCCCCCGTTGTCTATGTGCTGCAGTACCTGGAGAAGACGAGGCAGCTGAGCCCTGAGATCAGGGAGAAGGCAACAGGATTCCTGCGCAATGGCAAGTACAACAGACCCACCTTGTACCTCTGCCTTCCCCTGTGTCGAAGAGTCTCAGGTGCCTACTCCCCTCCCACCTGGAACACTCAAGCACCCCATTCCCTTCACAGTGATTTCATTGCCAATACCATTTGGAGCGCTAATGTCCTATCCTTCTTCCCAGGGTACCAGACACAGCTGCAGTATCAGCACCCTGATGGCTCCTACGGTGAATTTGGTACCAAGGATCAGTATGGTAATACTTGGTAAGCTCTGGGCTCTACCTGCTCTCTGACAGCCAGGAGGTCGGCAGCTTTCTACTTCCAAAAGGACTTGCTGTCCTATGGGATCCAAAGTGGCCTAGAAGTTTTGTGGGCTGGGGCATCCCAGGGCTAGGCAGTTGTCCTTGGGATGAACTGACCTTGGACTAGCCCATTAGAAATAGCACAGTGGATAAAGAAAGACCCACTAGTTTCAAATCCCTGCTTTTTTTCTTTTTCCTCAGCTTCTACTTAGATGTTTTCTTTCTACTCATTCTTCCTTCTCTTTCATGCACTCCATCTCTTTCTGATGCTCTCTTCCCTCTCTCATGCCTTTTTTTCTGTTCTTCTCAATCAGGCTGACTGCATTTGTGGTTAAATGCTTTGTCCAAGCCAAGCCATACATTTTCCTGGACAAGAGGACCATAGAAGCTGCTTTGACCTGGCTGGACTTCCACCAGCTTCCCAGTGGTTGCTTCAGAAATGTGGGCCAACTTTTTCACACATTCATGCAGGTAGGAGTCAGAGCACCCTGAAGGACAACACAAAGCAGTTCTTGCCAAGTATACCGGTAATTGTTTAAGTTCACTTTCCTGTGTTGTTCTACTTTCTTACAAGAGACCAAACCAGGGATAGGTGGGACCTGTTCTGGAAACCTTCCTGTCTTTGTTTAGTAATTTCCCCAGCTTTTTGGATGTTTATGCTTTTTGTAGGGAGGTATAGATGGGGAAGTCCCTTTGGCTGCCTACATCACTGCTGCATACTTGGAGGCAGGAGCGACACCAGAGGTAAATACTGGGATTCTTTGCCATGCTCTTGCCCTAAGATCTGAATCCTAAAGTGCTTAGTGGTAGCACTGAGGCAGGCAACAGAGCATCTTGAAGAGACTTGTGGACAAGGTAATAGGGTGGGCAAGGAAGATCTTACCACTTCTTAGGAAAAAGTCTCAACTATCCCTTAAAAGGAGGACATTGCTGGCAGGGAGAAGGTGAGGTTAAACTACTAGGGGGCCATTGGAACTTCATGGCTACTGTGCCCATTTCCCAGGCTTTAGCTGCTCATTCCTGCTCCCCTCACCCCCCTTCCTCCCATATCCCGTTGTTAGCTCTACACAGCTGAGAGCTAATGGTGAGTTGCTGGGGAGGAGAGGTGGGTGGAACTGCTCCCACAGTTAAATAAATAGGCAGAATGTCTATTTTAGCTTTGCAGAAAGTAGAAATCTGGGAAAGGAGTGCTGTAGGGCAGTTGGAACTGCACGCCTAAGTGATAACAATAAAAGGGAACTCTTAGAAGTGCTAAGGATTGTAGCTAGTTACCAGACTGTGGTACTGGCAATTAAAAAAATGCAATTAACTTGTTGGAGAAATGAAATTGCTGTAAACATTGAGAAGTGAAGTTCACTGGAAATTGGAAAAGTAAGTGAAAAAACAACACTTTTCAGTGGAACTGGAAACAATAGGCTTAGGAAAGAAAAGGAGACACATGGAAATTGACTTTTCTGCAACAGATGTTCTTCAGGTCACCTGTTTTTCACCATAAGGAAAATTACTCACTGTGAAGGTGAATTAAGCACAGTCATCTTGGTCAGCACGCTGTGTGTAAGCATTTGCAGTTGTGTGGTTTTGCTTTTGTTGTGTTTGGACTTGGAAAGTAAGATGTGATAGTGTTATTGCAGCAGTAAGGGTATTCCTTTAATTAAGAGAGCACCACCGAAGCCCAAGACCAGTGCAGGGAGGTGGTCTGTCCAGCACCTTATGCCAAGGACTGGAGTCACTGCTTACTGGTGCTGCAGTGATGCAAAGAGTGCCGACTTGAGCACAGGTCACCTGGGTGAAGGTATGGGGTACTTTCTGTGATATGCTATTAACACATCCTTCTGTCTGTGTCTCAGCATTTGCCTGCCCCACAGGTTTATCTGTGACCAACCCCTGTGTAACTCTTTTCTGCAGAGCTCAGTGGTGCACAAGGCTCTGGGCTGCATCGTTGGTTCCCTCCCCAAAGCTGCCAGTACTTACACCCAGGCCCTGCTGGCCTACACCTTCGCCCTGGCTAAGGACCCTCAACACACCCAAGAGCTCCTTGACATGCTTGATCGAAAGGCAATCAGAGCAGGTATGGGACCCTCAGGGCCAGGTGAACATCAGAGAAGGGACAGGTGACCTTCCTGAGCCCTTGGTTACTTGCATCCTGGAAGGACCAAAGCCTTACCCTCTAGGTCCTTCACCAAAGGTAGTTTTTAGACATCCAGTCTATGAACTGTGGTGGCAACACTGTGCCATGCGTGCTGATTTCCTTCAAATCTGTTGCCTTTTTCTGGTACTTGAAGTGGAGATTGGGGTTTGGGAAAAGTGGGCTTTCTTATGCAGGACTGACTGCAAAGTGCCATAGAGGAAAGCAGTCTGCCCTGTTTCTTGTTAGTCCTGATCCTCAGGACTGGCTAGTGGGTAGCTAGCTAGTATCGGGTGGATGCTAGCAGGACCTAGTGGACCTGGCAAACAGGACAATGGAGAAGCTGAATGTCTGGAGGGCAATGCATATTAAGACTATTGGTATATTAATTTTTGTATATCACCTTGGTGTGGAGTATGGAGTGTTGGGTATTGCAAAATACATAGGTTTTCAGTTGACCCAGCGATGTGATGATCCAACTAAAGAGGAACTTACTCAGTGCTCTTTGCACACTCAAGTCGTCACTGTGTCTAGGAGCCTAGGCCACAGGATTTCTTTCCTGACATCTCTCAAGGTCGTCTCCTACCTTCCTTTCCCAGATGGGCAGATCTACTGGAGTCAGACCTCATCCAGCACCAGACACAGCACCAGCCCTTGGTCACAGCCGGTGTCTGTGGATGTGGAGCTGACAGCCTACATCCTCCTGGCCCTGCTCTCCAAGCCACATGTCACAGGGTCTGATCTCACCACGGCCTCTGGCATTGTGGCCTGGCTCACCAGACAGCAGAATGCCTATGGAGGGTTTGCCTCAACACAGGTAACTTGTGACCAGGAAAGGGGATGTTGCTTGGGAAAGAATCTCTGCAAAATATATGCATAATATATGCAAGTGCAGATGCTTTGAGGAGAGGAGCCCTTGTATGTGGAGGTCCTTAGGATGCTGAGTTCAAGTGTTGTTGGGTCTCAGAGCTGCAAATGTTGTTTCTTTTTCCCTTTTCAGGACACAGTGGTTGCCTTGCAGGCCTTGGCTAAGTATGCAGCACTGACGTACAGCACACAAGGGGTTGCAGAAGTGAGGGTGAGGTCCCATGGAGGCCTTGGGAGGAAGTTCCAAGTCTCCTACCAGAACCGGCTCCTGGTGCAGGAGGCGGCACTGACAGAGGTCCCGGGCAAGTTCTCGGTGCAGGTCCATGGCAGCTGTTGTGTCTTTACTCGGGTAGGTTCCCACAGACCCTGCTGTGACTACCCTCTTCTCATCATCTTATCAATACCAGAACTCTCTGTTGCACCTCTAAGGAAGAAAATGTACATTAACTGTGCTTGAATCCCAGTCTGTTGCCAATACAATAAACCTGTGTGTTGGAGGAGGCAGAGACAGAGCATGTCCAAATGTGAGAACAATGATCCTTCCGTGACTCTCAAGAGTACTGGAGGATGAAAATGTTGTATAGTGCTCCCAGTGCTGTGTGTTTGAGACACACAGTCCCAACTGTTGGGAAGGTTGGAAAGGATCCCATGAACAGATGAGGGAGGGTTTCCAGTCTGAGTGACCTTTATTTTGGATACTGGGATGAGCATGCTCACTGCAAAGGGTTTATCCACTCACTGTCTTGAGGATTAGAGTAGCCAGTGGAAAAAAAAGGTGCGACAGATGACATTGAACTAATTATCCATATCTCAGTCTGTCTTTTTGTCTCTCCCTACAGATGGTGCTGAGGTACAACACGCTCTCCCCACAAGACTTGCCATCCTTTGCCTTGCAAGTGCAAACTGAGCCAGTTAATTGCACTGAGGACAATACACGCTCTGTTACTGTCTCTGTCAATGTCAGGTGACTCTAAAGATATTGCCTCACTTGGGAAGGAAAGCCAGTCATGGCTGGAGAGCTGAGGGGTGCTTCTTGGCTGCAACAGAGGCACCAGGAAGTTTCAGCAGAAGGGCCAGATGGAAGATGAAATAAAGACACAAGGGTCTCTGGGGATGGGGAAAGGTTTCTGACAGCCTTGGTGGTTGCTGGAGAGAAGAGTGCAAGAAGTCACCTCAGACTGGCGATGCTCAGAGCAGTGCAGCCATCATCTGCCTCCTGTGAGAGGGAGCAGTGACTGCCTTGGCCCCAGTCCTGGCTGGGCTACTGACTCAGGGTACTGCACTCAGGGTATGGTGGTAGAGGGAAGAGGAAGCTGGGAGAGACTCTCTTTTTAATCTTCTCCCCCAGGTACAATGGGAAGAAATCCACTTCCAACATGGTGATTTTGGAGGTGTCACTACCAACTGGATTCGTCCTGGCTCCAGGATCTGGGATGTCTGTAAGAAGCATGGAATCGGGATGGTGATGTGGAGTCAGTGGGACCATCCATGCCCAAGGAGAGGGGAAGGCTGCATGGGAAGGTGTTGCCTGTCCCTCTCTTGAGCAAACTCACCATCCCCCTCAGCAAGTTTCAACAAACTTGAACATATATTGTTGGCTCTTTGAGTCTTGAGGATGGTGATACTTCTGGCCCCATTTGCTCAGTGTATCCTTGACAACTAAGTAGCCTAGGTTCCTATCCTTAGGGTTTGCAGGGAGATCAGCCTGAAGGGATAAGAGTACAAATTAAATTTGGAAGTGAGTGAATTGAGAATCTGCCCATTTAAACTCCGCTAAACCTTGTTGGGATGTCTCACATTTTCTTTTCAGAAGAGAAAACTAAATTGCTTCCTCTGCTCTCCTGTCCTAGCTGCAGCATTGGCACTCTGTGAGAAGAACTGAGAAAACACAAGGAGGTGTTGCCATCTACTTGGACAAGGTATGTGTGTGCTTCTAGAGAAGCTGCAGGAGTGGGGGGCACTGCCAGAGTTGTTGGGAGAATCCAGAACAGGGACTAGCAGAGCAGGATGCTCAAGATTCATCTTCAGTCCCTGCCCTTGACTCTACAGAGTTGTTATTGTCAGCTAGTAGGATCAAATTTTAGTGAGGAATAAAAATAACAGCTCATAAATTAACTGTCATTTGCTTTTCTTCCCGAGCTGAGCCATGTGTCTGACACATATGTCCTGCATCTGGAGCAGGAGATTGAGGTGACCAACCTGAAGCCAGGTCATATCAGGGTCTACGACTACTACAACCCAGGTCAGTGTGGAACCATGGGGTGCCAGAGCTGCCTGGGTGTTTGCACTTGGCTCTGTGCAAGAATAACTTAGACCTCTCCTGTTCTGTTGCAGAGGAGCAGGCCCTGGCTGACTACAATATCTTCTGCAGCTGAGGTAGGTGCGAGTCCCTTCCTCAACCCCCAGACCTAGCAGACCTAGCTACAGACCTAGCAGCCTTGTGATGTTTCCTCTGCACCCCAGCTACCTCTCTCTGTCCTGTTGGAGCCCTGTGTATCTCTGATTCAGCATGTTCCCTTCACCTGTTTCACCCCTATATGTGAAACTTCTAAGCAGAATTCAAGGTACTATGGGTATGAAGAGTCTGTCTTTCTGGGGAGTGGCTAAGGTAAGGCAAAGGTACTAGCTCAAACCAGAGAAACCCTTTCCTGTAGAGTCCTTAGTGAGAGCTTCCTAGCTGGTAGCATCCCAAAGTTAATAATTTGGGTCATACTGTTTGCTCTCTGGGTTACTCTCTCTTCTGCTCTCATTTCTCCAGGGGCTTGGTCTTACTTGGCTTCCTTACTGTTTCAGCCCACAAGAATCCAACTTGTGCAAGATACCCAAGGGCAGCAGAGCTGCTGCATTACTGCTTCTGGTATCTTGGGACATGCGTCACCTGGAAAGTCATATCTCAGTGGCCTTGGCTTATTGGTGCTGAGACACATCTCAAGTTGGATTTCAGGACAGACTCCAGCCCAACCTACGCTGCTCATCCCAACAGCCATTACCTGGTGAAGTCTTTGGGGTGTCTGATTAATTCTGACTGTTTTAATCCAGGGATTTTCTTGCTTGTAAAAAAAATGGAAGTAAAATATAAGTCACAAGTCTTGGTGCTGTGGTGTGTGTTTGACTCTGTGATGGAGTTTATCTGGGAGGAGTGAGCAGAAGCAAACTCTGTATCTGAATCATATAACTGGCATTCATTTCTTCCACCACTAGATTCCCCTCTACCATGATTGTGCAGCCACCAGTGTGGGGTGAGGACTCCTAGCCCTGCATGGAGACTCATCCCCCTGAGCATCATGTAGTGCACTCAGATGTAGCTGAGCAATAAGGTCTTGGCTGACTCTGCACTTTACATGGATGTAAATCTACCCTGCTGTGTGTCTCATGGACTATTTCTGTCCTTCTAGCATAGAAAAAAGAAGGGGAGGAATTTTAGTTTCTGCACCTCCTGTGAAGCTGGATCTTGCACAGGACAATTCAAACATGATTTGGCAGGCAGGGGTAGTGCCCTTGTTGCCTAAAATTGGCTCTTAAAAGAAACTGCTAAGACTCAATCTGTGAATTTTAGGAGGCGCACATTCTTTATTGTGATGTGCTGGAATGATTTCAACGTGCCAGGTGTCCTGGGAATCAGTTTGCCAAAGTGCACACAGAAGTATCTTCACTACAGGTTATATGTCAGTATTATATGATTATTCATTTTTTGTACCCTGTATTCATGACATTTCCCAACACTTATTAACATATATATATATATATACATATATATATATATATATCCTTATAGGGTCTCTGAGAGGCTTATTGAGGGTCTTTGGTGGCCTTCTCTGTCTGAAGCCTCTAAAGTTCTAAGTGACAGCCTTATGAATTTCTTCAAGACAATACACCTGGTTATAGAGTAACTTTGTGTTGCTTGGCTGGCTGCCTCAGTTCCCTTCTTCATTGTTTCTTTACTTTGCTTGGTTAGTCCCTTTAAATCACTTGGCTCAGCTATATGTAGTTACTATGGTACATTCCACTGCAAAAACTATTAGTTCTTGTTACATCTCAAAAGTCAGATATTATTCCCCCCTTTTTCCTGAGGCTTGACCATTAGGCCCATGTCTCATTATTTAAAGCATACTTTGAACCATAATTGACTACAACAGCTACAGCATTGAATCATAATACAAGCTAATATAAAAATGCAGATGATAATTTTAAGGGTTCAGTCTATCCAGCTTTCCAATCACATGGGGCTTTTTTAACTCAAGAATAACAAGGTCCTTTTTTTTTTTTTTTTTTGCAACATTAACTTCTGTAAATGTGATGAACTAAACCTGGAAAGATTCTTTCCACTTTGCTTGCAGGGGCTCAGAATCTCACTACTTGACATAGACCCCCGGCCAGAATGGTGTCCAACCCCACTGATTGAGATGTCACCACCAATCTCTGGAGTTTCTGCAGAGCAGATTCTAAGGCATACATTAGTTCAAAAGGCTTAAATTGTCTTCTTCAAGGCTGAACCCAAATTCTCAGCAATGCAATAGGTAGGGCCTGCACCCACGTCACTGAGGTTTTCTGATGAATTTTATTTATCTTGTGTATCACTGCTGCAATAAGATGTGATCCTCTATCTGATGACATTCCTAGAGGAATTCTGAGCCTGGGAATAAGGTGTTTTAAGAGAACTTTCACTACTTCTCTAGCTTTATTAGTGTGACAAGGCCTTCCTTCTGGGGTAAATCAGTACAGTCTATTTGCCAATAGTCCCCAGGAAGATTTCTAGCTTTGTTGACTTCTACAGTTCTTTTAACTATTTTTCCATAATAGTAGGTGGAACTATCACCTACCTTGTAGGGGTAACAGCCGATCCTGTAGCTTGAAAGTTATTCAATTAACTTTCAAGTGAATTAAAAACATTAACAAAAATTAGTAAATGTTAATAAAAAGTCCTTTTTTCCCCCTCCCTCCCTCATACTTTGGGGCAATTTTAAGTAACATTACCTCCTTTTCTGGGACTAAAGCCAGAATGCCTTTTTCTGCTGCCTCTTTTGCAGATTTGTCAGTGAAATGGTTTCCAGTTTCAGGGAACATTTTCAATGCCAAATGTTTACTCTTTTATCTTGACTTAAGTCCAGAGCTCTCATAAGAGCAGTTAGTTCTGCTTTCTGATTGGAGACAATAGATGGGAAGGCCCATGATTTGATTACACTGTTGGCAGTGGTCACCGCACACCTTGTCATTTGTTTTCCCTCCTGAACAAAGCTGCTTCCATCAGTCGTAATTTTCCAGAGGAACATCCTTTAGGTCTGGTTGGCTGGAGTAGGCTTTGGCTCTTGCTGATCCCTTAGAAATTGTGCAAGCACTCCTAGGGCAACATTCTGCCTTTCAGAGGTAAACAGTTCAAATGGTTTGAGAGACCTGGCAGACCCAGAGCTGGAGCTCTCATGAGGGAGTGCTTTGACTGCTTAAAGGCTGCTCTTGCATCCTCTGTCCAAGTGAGGAAATTCTCACAGCCTGTTTTTAAAAGTTGATATAACAGTCTTACCAGAAGTCCATAGTTAGTAATCCAGAGTTGACACCATCCTACCATTCCCAGGAAGGCAGTTCACAAACTGCTTGTGGCTCAGACTCCTAGTTGGCTTCTTTTCTTCCTTCCCAGTTTCTGGATTTTCTCATTCAAAAGCAAAGATTTCTTGGCTTTCCTTGCTCAAGGGGATGCAGAAAAAGGCATCTTTTAAATCTAATCCTGCAAACTATTCTAAGTTGTTATTTAAGGTGGTTCTCTCAGGTCCTGTGTTAATCAATAATCTTTCCCATCTGCTTTCTTCATGGGTACTTGGATCCACAGTCTACTAGCAAGCTACGCTTAGCAAATTTGTCTGTTATTGGAACTAATCCAGCTTGGTTTTCTAATTCTAAAGGATACTGTTTTTACCTTACTGATGTAGATCTTGCCTTAGGGGTGATTCTTACAGGTTCTGCCCTTTTCAATTTTCCTGGAATTTCACTGGCCCACATAACAGGAGCAACTGCATCTTCAACTTCAGTCGGGATGTTGCTGCTAACAGGAGTTATTTCCTGTGCAAGAAGAACTGCTGCTTCAACCTATTTAGGTTCAGGAATTACAAGTTCAATATCCCCATTTTTAAATTTAATTTCTGCCTCAAGTATTCCAATAAATCTCTTTTAAGCAAAGGTTTAGGGGAGTTTGGCAAGAGAGAAACTAATGAATTACCCATTGTTTTTTCCAATTTAATCTCTGTCACACCAATAACTTTTACCTCATGATTAAAGTGCTGGTGATCATGGATCTTCTAACTTGGCAGTGATACATCTCTGTATACACAGGTAGATCTCCACAGAGCCTCACTAGAGCTGGCTGATGGCTTAACAGAAAGGCAGGCTTAGGAGTGGAAGGTCTGGAAGGCGGGTGATTTGGCTACAGCCCTAAAGGCTCTCCAGGCCCTGCAGCAAGTCTGGGATTTGTGGTGGTTTAAGGGGAGGGATTTGGAAAGCATGTTTAAATTTTAACTGTGAAGTTCCAGAGTAACCCTGAAGACTTGGCAAGTCCTGTCTGTGAGGCAAAGACAGGAGCATTGCAAGTGCTTTTGGTTAAGAGCAAACACACTGAGGAGATCTGCCAGCAAGGCAGGCTGCTGACCCCCTGCTCTGTGCTTCATGTGCAGTTTAGCAGGTCCAGGATGAATGCCTAAACTCAGCCCAGCAGTTGGATGTTACCAGTGCCTTGTGCAGTGGCAGAAGTGGCTGTGCTGGTGTTGGCTTCATTCCTGGTATGACGTTCTCTCTCCTTCTGCACCTTTGTTTAAACAGGTGCTTTTTCCTTCTCTTTATTCAATTTCCTCAGCAGTTCTTGAGCAATGCAGGTCCCAACTCTGCAGAACAGGATTTTTGCCAGACTACTACTTTATCTGAACCATTTTAAAAACACTTTGCAAATATTGCAGGTTCCTTTGCAAATGTCTCATCTCTCCCTTGCCTTTACCTCTGGTGATACCTGTCCTTGCTGATACCAAAAATCAGAACTGGAGCTGCTACTGGTGCTTAGAGAGCACCATGGGCTTGGGGTCTTTCAGAGAGGGACGGACTCCACTTATCACTGCCAATGCCACCATGTTCTTATAATCTGTTTTGCAGAGCTTAACAAAGCACAAAGTTGCCAGAACAGAGGTTTATTGGGAAAACAACTGCTGTGGGGGTTATACAAACACATGAATTTCAACCTACTCCTTACTGACTTTGTTAGGGGTAGGTGATGTATGAGCCCATTATTGTAGAAGGAGTTGACACACAAGTCCCTCTGTGTACACACACTCTGTGTAAAAATTGCATGTGGTGACATTTTTTACTCTATCCATTGTAATTTCTATGCCCACTTTCTTAGCATCTCTTCTGTGTCCTTCAAAATGTGTTTTTTCAGAGATTTAAACTCTGGTACCTGTGATGTCTCACTACTAGAGAGCATTTGGAGGTAGGTTGCTGTCTTCCCACTGAATTTAAAGACACAGAAAAAATCACTTTTGTACAAAACACCTTGATTTCTCCCTGGCCTAAACTTCCCCTTCTCTACTTAGAGCAGGAGATGTCAAACATTACACCTTTTTATCCTTCACAAAATCAAGAGGTTGTGGTGATTCAACCTGGAGTTTGGTGGTGTGTGTGCTTCCATCTAGCTTTTGGTCAGCTCCACTGCTTGAGTGCTGAGGACTGCCAACCTCTAGGGCCACAAATCCACCCTCAACTACTTGTGTTCCTCTTGCCTGTCTCTGGGCCAAGTGATGAGTGAGTCTGTGGGCTGGGGAAGGACCTCAGCACAAGACACCAGCCAGGTACTGTGTACCCTGTCACAACCTCCAGAGGGTGCAGAGCCCTGCTAAGAGGTGCTCCCTTCCCGCGTGCCTCCTGGCCACCAGCAGCAGGTCACCATGACGGTAATGAGAGATGGGGACAGGGCTGAGTCAGATGAATCACACACACTGAGCCTGTGGCTTTGTTTTTGCTGCTCCAACTTTTATTTCATTCTGTGTCATTATCTGGGAGTTAGACTGGATTGAGTGCTTGGGTTGTAGGTTTTAAATCAGTGCTAGGTTCAGAACCTGAGAGGTGTTTAGGTGTCTATTCTCACAAAACAGCTGCTGGAGTCAGTAGGAGCCTGGACTCTCAACACCTTTGCCATTGTGAGCCCCTGTGCTGTTTTGAGGGATGTCTCTGTCCCCTGGGGCTGCTGTGGATCTACCGTGAACAAATGTCAGCTGGAATTCTTCAACAGACACTGCCTGTACTTTTCAAGACCCGCGAAAAGAAATGAATGGCAGCTTAGTGTCAGAGAATGATTCACATTTTTGCTCTGGTTCCTGTTTGCGTGTTTATCCAGATGCTTCTACACATTTTTCTCAGCCACTGGCACCAGCCACTCTGAGCTGAACAAAGTCCAGGGCAGGGGGGAATGAGAGAGAGGATTTATATCTGCCCACTAAGTGTGTGTGTGAGGCAGGGCGGGCATGAAAAAAAAAAAGGCCCAAACTGTAGTTTCTTTGTCGTGCATCAGTCTGTCCTAAAGTGAAGGAAAATATTACTGAGACCTGCATATTTAAGAGTTCATTTTGGTACAGAAGAATAAATCAGTGATACATTTTGATATAAAATGGCCTTTATACTAAAATAGAAGAACTTCCTTATTTTGAAAGTAAATAGTTTCAAGAACCAGATTTTCTTTTAAGCTATGGTAAGATATTTAGGGAAAAGTTCAGTATAATCAGTAAGCTAACAGGTGTAAAATAAGCATGTGGAAAGAAGCTCCCAAGCTAGACAGCATGTGTTCCCGTCACCTAGAGCTGGAGCCACAGCCTGTTGGGACCTAGAAAAAACCCTGTAGGACTTAAGCCAGGCAGCTTTTTACCTTCCTGACCAGGGTTCAACCCTTATGTGCACTGGCGAGTGTGTGTTTAAGTAGGCCCTGAACTGGACCATAGAGGACTGTGTGATACAGCTGGGATGAGCCACAGCTGTTAGATTTTCTCCTCAAACTGAAATGCCTGTAGGGCAGAGACAAGGTGAGGACTCCAGCTCCACTTGCTCCCTGTGCTTTCCTCACGGGTAAGACAGCCCTCTGTGAAGGAGTAGAGCACTATGCATGGACATGGTTTTGTACAAAGCCTGGTCTCCACTTCAACACTGAGACCTGTCTTGGGCATTATAGACTCGGAAAGCTTGGGGACAGCATGACCACAGGAGTTCACAGTGAGCTCCAACAGAGTGCACATGCCAAAGGGTCATGGGATAATCCATCTGGAGGCAAAACAATGGGACTGGGGCTGCGAATGACACAGGGAGCAGGGGCAGTGCAGAGAAAAAAAAAGCAGGCTATTGGTCAGCAAAATAAAAGGCAATAATGCTGGTCCATCCACAGGGGCATAGGAAGCAGTGAGGCTGGAGTCCAAAAGGGCTTGGATTGGCTGGGGAACATCCTGAACGGCACAACCCTGTGCCTGCAGCACTATAAATGCAGGAATGGGGAGGAAGGCAGGAAGGAAGGAAACTTTGGGGCTTCTTTTTTGCTTCCTGGGAGAAACAGCAACAACAGCAGACTTTGAAAGGAGAGAAGCAGCACCCTA
Organism: Acropternis orthonyx; assembly: GCA_035583155.1. Taxonomy (NCBI): domain Eukaryota; kingdom Metazoa; phylum Chordata; class Aves; order Passeriformes; family Rhinocryptidae; genus Acropternis; species Acropternis orthonyx. Next base: position 29,835,497 of record JAWWEU010000001.1, read on the forward strand.
CGTTCTCTCCTGACCAGGCCTCCAGAGGAATCTACCCCTCTGGGGGTGTCCCATGGAAATGTGGACTCCCTTCCTTCTGAGCTGCCTGCTCTACACCCTGGGGATAGTGGCACAACCGTAAGATTAAAAATCTAGTGAATGATATTTTTGATGCTGAGGGAGGGGCCAAGAGAGCTGGGAGAGAGCATGGGACCCTGAGAGTCATCTTCTGGAAGGGATAGGCATGGGGTGGTATGCAGTACACCATGAGCTGTGTTATGATCACAGGGCCCTCCTGAAGGTGGGAACCTCTCTCATGGATGTTGCTGCAGTACAAGAACTAGGTGAGGACTAGGTGGTGGGAACAAGAGTGAGGGACTGCAGTCTAAGGCAGGATGAAGGAAAAGGTGCAGGATAAAGTGAAGGGCAGATGATAAAGGCTGCAGTGCTGAGGATGATTAAGCAGGAACGAGCCTGCTGTCAAGGTAGTTGGGGAGCCCTGTCAAAGCAAGAGGGGCAAATCCTGTTCTGTCACCTGCAAGTGTTTCTCTTGTATTTCTCTGAAATGAACTGTACAACTTTCATCACTCCTGTGAGAGATTCACACTCTCATTGTTAATCTGTCCCACTCACTGCAGCAGAGCAGCAGCTCCTGCCCCCAGAGGGATGGTAAACTCTCCTGTTTTCTCAAAACAGAGTATTAGTGCCAAGAGGCAGCAAGACTGCTCCCAAGATATGATGTATTTTTTTCCCCACTGCAGGAAGTACCTGATCACCATTCCAGCATCACTGCCCTACCCCTCATTCCAGAGGGCGTGCTTGGACCTCCGTGGGGTTGAAAAGCCTGTTCGTGTGGCCTTAACTCTTCTGCATCCATCTGGCAACCTCAGCCTCTACCGCAAGGTAGTCCGGAACAATTGGATCTTCGAGTGCACCAGATTTCAGGTCAGAATCATTCTTGGCAGGGATCTCTAGCTGGCAGCTCCCAGTGTGCCCTTTTGGCTCATGATGCCTCTTACCAGAGAATAGACAATTATAACAAGAGTAGAGAGGGCATGGAAAGGAGTGAATGCAAAATAAGGGAGAGTGTTTAGTGGGAGCCTGCTGTCTTTGCTCCCTGGCTTTGTCTTGGTACTCTTCCTGTGGGGTATTTTATAATCCAGCTTGGTTGCACACTAAGGAAAGGCTGTCTGGCCAGGCACCAAAGGTCTGAGGAGAATTGACAAGCACACAAATGACTACTGTGCAGCTCATTCTCTCCTCTGAGAAGGATGCACTATCACAGGGTGTTTGAATCTGTGATGCAGACAGAGTCAGACTTTTCAGCTCAGACAGCTTCCCATCATGTCTGCTTCACCTCAAACTTTTCTTTGGGGGCTTGAAAACGTGCTGGGGACTGGGAAAGACATGGGAGGGTGCACACAAGCTCAGCACAAATCTTTCTGATTTTCCAAACTCATGATCCTCATTCTGTTTATACTGATGAATAAGAGCTGATTTCAGTTTCCATGATCCACACACTCTAGAAAACAGATATCTTATCAAAATAGACCTTTTCTTTCCTTGAATTAAGTCTTCATCTTGCTCCATGCAGACTCTAACAGTGGCCCCCTGAAGGGGTAAACACCATTTCTGTGTCAGAACTGACCCCCTTTTTCTCTTGTCCAAGATCTGTCCCAGCCACTAAATGTTGCTCCCTGTGTTTCCACAGACATCACTTTCAGCACTGAGCCTTGTGCTGGCCTTTAGAGTAAGATGGTGAAGAGGCTGGCCTTGCAGTGCAGCTGAAGTGAGGAGGAGAGGAGCACTGCTCTGGTGCCTGCTAACCTGGCTCTCCCCTTTTGTGTCCCAGGTGCCCCGACCTGCCGGCAGCCAGGAAGTGGGCACAGTCCACCTGCGCATCTCCAATGACCACTACTTCAGTGCAAATGAGGAGAAGCAAGTCCTGATCCGCAGGGCTGGCACAGGCACTTTCATTCAGGTGGATAAACCCATCTATAACCCAGGACAGACAGGTGAGCATGGCATGGAGCACTCTGACAGTGCCCCTGCCTGGACTTGCCCAGACTTTATTCCCAATTTCCCATGAGTGCTTTGTGCTGTGTGGCCTCCATGGGGACAGAGGGGAAGTTCTGCCTTCTGTAGTGATGTATCTATGAAACCATTTTAGCAGCAGGAGGAGACTGGAATGGTCAGTCTCACATACTTTAGGAGCAGAGCTGGCTTGGAAGAGGGAGTAAACCTGAACATGGCTTTCTTGGCCAGGGCCAGGTAGGTAGGACTGGTCTGTCTACACTGCAGACAAGGAAATGTAAGTGTAACTGGATGTAGCCCATGGGAAAACCCGTAAATTGTGAGGCTGGCTGCTGTGCTCCTGCCATGTGTTTCGGGGAAGAGCTAGTGAGCAGGGATGAGCAAGAGGTAAGAGGGGCTGCAGGGCAGGTTTGGGCTGTCAGCAGGGCTGTGTGGGGAGCCGTGATTTCAAGGTGAGACAAAGGCAGGGCAAGTCCATTCCCAAATGCACTCTGTCTCTATAATGTGCTCCTCTTCATTTTCTCCATGCAGTGAAATTCCGGATAGTGACGTTGACTGAAGATTTTGTTCCTGTTAACAGCAAGGTAAATCCTGTCTAAGTGGAGGTGAGGAAGTCTCTGGGCTGCCTCTGATGGTTCTGCCTCACTTACCAGCCCCACACCAGGGAGGCTGGGCCTGTCCCAGCACTCAGGGCTTGCCCTTGAGTAAACCAAATTGGAACAACAGTGCCTGCTTACCAATGGCTCTGCTGTTGCTCTCACAGCACAGCTGCTGGCAGGTGGGAAGGTTGGTGCTGATGATGGTTTCTGGGGAGTGTGTCAGCCCTCTCAGCTAGCTGAGTTAGCTGTGTGCACCTGCCCTCTGCCAAAAAAGCAAGTAGGGCTTCTGGAGACATCCATGGGCTGCTGACCATGGGCATAATTGTCAGATAAAATGTCTACAGATCTGGCCAGACCCAAGTTGACAGAGCTGCCCTCCTTCAGGTCTGGAAAGCTCAACAATTTGTGGAGTGAGTGGCACCTAAGGGTGGCAGGAGAATCTGAAGCAAGCTGCAAAATTTAAAGAAGTCAATTGATATGGCAAAGGATGCACATGAAGTGATCATTAAAAAAAAAAAAAAAAAGAGAGAGAGAGAAAATAGTATAATCAAACTATACTGACTGGCTGCTGGCAGCAGCTCATTCTCCCCATGTCCAGGGAGTGAGAAGTTGCCAGAGACTTGCATATGTGTTATCCAGGAAACTGCAAAGCTAGCATCTTTCTGTGGTGAGCAATTATACCTGCAACCAGCAGCTATAGATATTTCACACTCCTCTGTCCTCAAGCTATTTCAGGAGAGCCAACTGGAATTCATGCCATGACAATTAAATACTGAAGGGCACACATAAGGAGAGTTGGATCAAATCCTTCTAGACTGAAATAAAGGGAGAGATCCTTCTGGCTTCTTTATTGCTGACTAAATTTCGTCTTTTTTTGGCTATTCGTGAAGGCCTAGGATCACACACTCCTTTATTCACCCAATAGAGAAGTCATATCTATGTTAGTCAGATAATAGAGCAAAAAATACTTCTCATTCTGTGCCTACAATTGTTTCATGAAAATACTTGACCATAAACACTCGATGTCCATGTGCAAAGTATAAGCAAATTAGCACTATAACTGTTAATAATGCTGTGATGAAAATTCAAACGAGGTCAGGTTTAGCCAAAGCTGTTATAAGGCTTCAATGCAATATGCATTAAAGCTGTAATACATAATTTTTAAATTAGACGACTTGAGGATAACAAAGGTGCCAGTCACCAGCATGTTTTGTTTTAGCATTGACATTTGATTCAATTAATGAAAATAATTAACCTGTATTTATTTTTATTTATATAACAGAGTTGCCTATGATAAGCTGTATGAAAGCTTAGAAGGATGAATAATGTGAATTACATGTCAATTACATGTTTACAAACTGGTTACCCTCCTAAGCCACTGTTTCTGACTCCTTATGCCTCATGCTCACACATTACAAGTTCTTCACCACCACTGCCTCCTGGCTGATAAATACAGTGATATAAGAACAAAGAGAGAACTAATGGGCCTAAAAGGACTGAAGCATGTCCTCCCTTGTCCCTCTCTGTTACTATCAGCTGCAGTCAGTGTTAATTCATGTCTCCAAGCCTTACCTCCTAGGCCAGGCATTTGAAAGGAAGATGTGGGGTGTATTCTTCCTATAGGTGATGTTAATCTTTGAGATTTATGTTACAAAACTGAAGCCATTTAACATTTATGAACTTGGGATGATGGTATTTGTGAGCCTTCCTACCCTTCTCCTTTTTATTATAGCAAATTCTAGCTTTTACAGTTTCAGAATATCTATCAAAGGGCACTTTAAAAATTCAGGGATCAAACAGCAGATCTAAATAATAGCAGAGATTTTTATGTTACTTATTTTCCTTACTATTTCAAAGGAATAATCTTGGTCTCAGTAGGATCAAGCTTCTTGCATTGTAAAGTTTGTCACAGTATTTGTGCTGGATGGGCAAGAAATTTATGTGCAGGTTACTATGTCATGACAGTTTCTGACATTGCTGTCTGTTTGCTTTGCAGTACTCCATGGTGGAAATCCAGGTGGGTGTTTCAGACTCCTCAGGTATCATGAGGAAAGGTACTTTAGTATGGATAGTACCATACTGCTGTCTTTCTGATTCAAGTTACTTTTCTTAGGTTCTATGCACATTCTCTGTCCAAATGCTTCTTGTTAATAAGCCTTGATGATCCAAATGGTTCAGCTTCATCCATTTCTACATTCAGGAACGCCAGCCAGACTTTAGCTAACTCTTATAGTTCATCTTTACGTAAGATTGGAGAATCTAAATGTCAGGACCATCTTCTTTTACAATGGCAGTACAGAGTAGAGTAAACCTGAGTGAATTGGGTTCACCTCTGTTGGTGCTTCAGTGCTCAGGTCACTTCATGACCTTCTGGGGAAAAGCCAGCAGGAACCTTTGAAAGCCTCTGAAATCTCTGAAATGCCTTTGAATCCAGTAGGATCTGGGTAGGGAATAGCAGGTATTGCTGATGACTGCCTCTTCTTTCCTTCCCTTGCACCACAGGACCCGAACCAAAACCGCATTGGCCAGTGGCTGGATGTGAGACCAAAGCAGGGCATTGCAGATCTCTCTTTCCAGTTAGCTGACAAACTCTCTCTGGGAATTTACACCATCAGTGCCCAGTCCTTTAAGTCCAGTTCAGTCCAGTCCAGTACCTTTAAGGTGGAGAAAAGTGGTAAGAAGAACAAAGAATGGGATGGAAGAAGTCGCTTGTTTGTTGCTTGCCTGTCTGTAAATGTAATGTAAATGTAAAGCCAAATACTGTGAACTAAGATGTACTGCCTGAGAGCTAGGACTGAACACAAGCCTATGGAGTATAGAATGGGCAATATCAGAAGTGAGCATGAGAGACATTGTGCTGGAGATTCCTGGAGAAGGTATCTGCTAGCAACTAGGTTGGCAGAGAGCGAGAATACACTGAAGACTCCTGCAATATTCGTTTTTGGGAAAAAAAAAGGGATTCTTTTTTTTGTTTCCCTGTTTTTAATTAATGCTTGCTTTTACCTTGTTAACATGTTCTTCATGGGACTCCAGCTTTACATGAACATATTCTTGCCTTTTGTGATCCTCTGTCCGAGTAGTCTTACACCTTTGATGGAGTAACTCTGAGGTTTTCGTTCCAGTGTTGCAAAAGTTTGATGTTTTCTTCGAGGGACCAGCTCAGATTTACGCTTCAGATAAAACCTTCCCACTGCGTGTGTGTGGCAGGTAAGGAGAATGTTCAGGGGAAAGGGAATAGCTCATCAAAACTCTGCCTATCCTTCCATATATCTCCTATCTCTTGAGTCAATCAATAAGAAGTGGCCTGAGAAGGGCAAAAAACCTCCCATTCCTTTAGAAGAATCTCAAATAGTGCAAAAGTCAAACTGTTAAATTCTTCCTTGGGGAAGAAGTATGTGAGACACACTAGAGAGAGACCATCCAGCTATGGGGAGACTTGTTCTAGGCAAGAGATACCCTGCTCTGGAAACTGTGTGTGTCCAGCCTTGAAAGACCTTCTGTGGGGAAAGCCACATATCTGATATGGGACAGAACTGCTGAGGTACAGGAGCAGGAACTGGCATTTCTTTAAGGGTTTACACTGTTCCTTTTCACTTACATGCTAATGAACTTACTACCTTCTTAGAAGCAGCAGGTGGATTCCTCTAGTTATGTGGTCATCATTAAAAACTGAGCATATGAGGGTGAGAAGGAAGGCAAGACCTCCAGCAGTATAAGCATGAAGGAGAAAGGAGAATTATCTCAAAAGCACTTTGTAGACAGATAAAGGGAGTGAACTCATTTGTATTTGGGGCTGCACTGTCTGGAGACTTTTAGTGTCTCTTTTGTCACTGGTCTGACATAATTTCTCATTAATTGGGACAGTTGCAATTAGGTCATATGAAACTGTAGTAGGAAAAAGTACATTACTCTGCATCTCCAGGATAGGTCATATGTGCCTTCTTTTTTCTGATACTGTCAGGAGCATTGCTCTAAAGGGAAAGTCAAAGAATCAAAGCAAGGAAAGGCAGCAAAGCAGGCAGAGGAAATGTCTAAACTGACAAGGGCACACTTGTGCTGTACCTTGCAAAAAACAGCAGAACGGGTCTGATGATGGAAACTACAATTTAGATCATGAGATAAGCCCATAGTGAGGCAGGTCTATGGTCACTCTGTAGCTCTGGTACTGCCATTTGCTGTTGCTGCCTGCAAGGGACTTAGGTTCCTGCTGCTTTCACACCTGAACTAAATCTTCACTAAGTGCTGCTCTGTGATGCATGGGTAAGTCAGGCCAGCTCTCTGTGTCTGCCTGCAATTCCAGGACAGCGAGGTCCCAGAAGTGGGAGAGCTTCAGAGAGCATTTGTTCCTGCTTGTGCTTTGTTTAAGCATCTGTTGGATGCTGGATTACTGCACTCCCTAAGTACTCAATGTGCTATATTTTAATTTATGCCTACCTGCTTTTCTTCTGTGTTAATACTTTCATCAGGAAGGGCAGCTGTGTGGAGCAATGTGCTTGACAGCACACAGAGTGCCTCTGCCTGGCAGCTCCTCTGGTGTTGTCCCCACAGGTACAGCTATGGGAAAGCAGTGAGAGGGACAATGCGGGTGACTTTGTGCCAGAAGACAAGGAGGCGGCCTCAAAATGCCAGCAAGGACATCTGCAGGGAATACAGAGGTCCAGTGAGTAAAATCCTTGAAGATATATTGGGTAGTAAAGAAGCACCACACAGGACTAAGTGTCAAGGGCTGAGCGAACAGAATGAACTGCTTGTTTGCCAACCTCTGTAATTATATGTAGACTAACAAATAATTGGGTTTATTCAATCAATGCAATTATTATTTCCTAGACCAGCTAAGAAGCCTTTACCCCTAGAAGTTGTTCTTTGTAACTTTGCTTATTAATGATAGGGTCTAGAAAAGAGGAATTTCATAGAAAGTTTGAGAGTCCTTATCTCTTCTGGAAAAAAGCATAACTTTCTAGAAATTGACGGAGTGTAAGAAACAACAGCTAACAGAGTTTTCTCAGATAAAAAAATACCGTGTTATGGTGCAGCTACCCTGGAGCTGCACAAAGATACTGGTGTATGGTGGAGACACAGTTAACTCCATAGCCAAATCACACAGTGGCTTTTATACTTAATGTTCTCTCTTTATATGTTTACAGATTGTGTATTTTAATATTTTCCTTATTATGCATTTCAGTTCCTAACAAAGTATTTAATAGCTGTGCTTTTCCCTTGTACATATGCAGCTGAAAGCTTTTCATGCTTTATGTTTTGTTATTATGACTTGTTACAGTAGTTGTAATTTTCCAGCTCTGGAAATGATTTGTTACTTTGAATTTTCATTTGATTCTTCAGTTCTTCTAGCTAGATCTATTAAAATACTGATGTATTTGCTCTGTGATTCATTTAGAGGAGTCATATTTTCTACTAAAGCTGGAAAGTTGACAACATTGTAACTTTGATAAAACTGTGATGCATGTTTTGATTTATATTTCTAAAATATGAACTACACATATTCCTGCATATAAAATAGAAAACACATAATTTAAAATATGAATCCTATCTATCTATCATACAATCATAGAATAGTTTGGGTTGGAAGGGACCTTCAAAGCTCATCTAGTCCAACCCCCCATGCAATGACCAGTGACATCTTTGACTGGATCAAATTGCTCAGAGCCTCGTCCAGTCTGACCTTGAATATTGCCAGGGATGGAGCATCCACCACCTCTCTGGGAAACCTGTTCCAGTGTTTTACTACATTATTATTTGTCGTTGTCAACAGTTACGACAGAATGACTCGTACTTCTGAGTCCTTCCCTTCTCTCCAGTCCCAAATAATATCTACCACTGCCTATTGCAGACAGCAAACAGTGGTTGTTTCACCTCTTCTGTAAGCACATCAGTCTTCAAACTGGCTCCCAGCGAGGAAGACAGCAAACTCTCTGCAGAAGCCTCTCTCCTGGAGACGGGCACAGGTACCCAGGGGCTCAGCAGACTTGGCACACCTGCTCCTCTCCTCCCCCCTGCTGCTGGGACTGTCACAGGACACAGAGAGGTACTCTGCCAGCAGCAGGTGGGTGAGGTGTGACTGGGAGGGTGGTCTGTGAGGCTACAAAGGGGCTCGCAGACATCTTAACTAAGGGAGGAGCTGCCACATGAGAAGCCTCCAGCCTTAAAAAATGCTGGTGTTGGGAAGGAAGTTTGAAACACTCTGCTTAGAGGGGTTTGGAACTAAAAAGTGAGATTAAAATAGGGTAGTTATCTCCAATACTGATCCAGCTTCCCTTGCATTCTGCCTTCTAACAGGGGTTCAGATCAACACCTCCAGCCAAATCCTCATCTCCAGGACAGCTGCAAGGGCGGTGTTTGAGACACCCAATGAATATTACATCCCTGGAGTACCCTACAGGGGGAAGGTGATTTTCTTCCTTTGCTTTTTCACTTCCCATCATTTGCCAAGGAATATAGTGTCTAGTAAATTTTGCTGACCCAAAAAATTTTCTGCTTCTCAGACAGAGTACTTTACCTTGCATTGTGTCACATTACCTGACAGTGTGGCTCCAGTTGCTGCATTTCAGATTCCCTGCTGTGTTTACATCTCCAGCTTCTGCTGTGAATGATGAGTGGTGCCTCAGTAGAGATACTGGATGCAAGAATGCCTCAGCTGTTGGCTAGGAGATAGCTCCTCATGCTACAGCCACACACACCTTTTGGAGCAGACCAATTATAATCATGCTCAGCTTAGCTTTAGAGATGAGGGAGCTTTACAGTTTCCCTGCCTTCTTGGGGCCAGACTGAAGTTAAGGCCACCTACACAGGAAGATGTTTGTCAGAAAGAGGAAGGTTTTGGGTTATGACACTGGAAAAAATATCTGAATTTGCCTTTCTTGCCTCACCCTGTTGTCATCAGATTAAAGTTCAGGATCACTATGGAATTGGTATGAAAAACAGAAAAGTTTACCTCGTGATAAGGTTCATGAGGCGTCGGTTCATCAAAACATATATCACAGATGGCAGCGGAATAGCATCGTTCAACCTGGACACAACTGCCTGGAACAGCTCATCAGTCTCTTTGGAGGTAAATACCACCTCTGCATACAGCAAAGAGAGAATCCTTGAGTTCTGCCAGTGCTCCCCACTCCCACCCTGTAGCCTTGCTGCCAGCTCAGAGCCAGCAGGAGGGCACCAAGCCAACAGCCTTTCCCAACCCAAGCCGATGACATCCTAACAAAGCACTGAAGCTTGAAACTCTTGATGTCTATGTGCCTTCCCTTTCAGGGAAGGTTCACACTGGAGGATCACATGCACACACCTCGAAGAACTGAACTCGGTTACACAAATGCGTACCATCACCTGCAGCCCTTCCACGTCACAACCAAGAGCTTCCTGGACATACACCCACCTACAGACACAGTGCCCTGTGGGCTGAAGCAGAATGTCCAGGTTACCTTCACACTCAGTCGGTATGACCTGGGAGAAGACACAAGCCGTATAGGTTTTGCATATTATGTGAGTAAGGGTAGTAAATAACCTGGGGGGAAATGCTGCACTGATGGGACCAGACACCAATGAAAAGCTGAGGGTGTAATTTAGGTCATCCCTCGAAGGATGACAGGAAACACTTGTTCTCAGAGAACTGAGTGAATGCCATACCCAATAGGACTCAGACTGGCAACACCATGATTTGGTGCTGGGTCCACAGTGACTTCCATGGACAGGAGCTGGCTTCTGCCTTTGTAGCCCATCACCCCCTTACCCTCTGATGAGGCTGCAGCTGGAAGTGTCTTGTGCAAAGTCTGCTGTCAAACTCTTTGTTGCAACTGGATGGGGGATCACTTTTTCACTCTGGTTATCAAACTGCTGCTCAGTGGAAATGGATTTTGGTTTGGCCTTAAGGCTGGTCTGCTAGGGGGGAAAATGCCTTAGTTGTGACTCGCTAATCTCCAGTGAACCCACTACCCATCTATCGCCCAAACTGGACAGATTACACCAGAATCTCATGTGTTAAGACTTCTCCTCCAAGCTGTGATGTCTGCAAATCTTCTGGACTGAAAGTCTGGGATTGGATTCTACCCACAGTTTATTTATAAGGTTTTATTTGCTTATGAGAGCAAGGTGCACATAGGTAAGCGTGGCCCCACTCTGGTGGCAAACAGCAGTCTGTTCATCCCATGTCCCTCTTCCTTCAGGTCACTGGCAAGTCTGGAATTGTTGTCAGGGGCCAGAGGATTATCCAGGTCGGGAAACTGAACAGTAAGTCTGTGGCAGCCAGACAATGGGAGACAGTTGTGCCCAGTGGGTTTCTAGGTGGGGCAGTGAGAATTACTGAGTTTCTCCCACGTTCCCTCAATCTTTAGGTCTTGAGAAGTCAGTGAACAGGACAGAGGAAGCATTTGTGTCAGCTGGAAGAGCGAAAAAAGGGAGAATGCAGGAGAGGAAATGATGATGGGAAGGGAGACTGAGAGGATTTAGGGGAAGATGGAGCACATAGGGTCAGAAAATGGGGGGAGAGGGCAGATAGTGCAGCAGCAGCAGGAACTGGTTTGACATTGTGGGATTATAGAGCAGAAAAGAAACAAGGGTAAAAGGAGGTATTGGTGGAGCTGTGATGAAAATACCTTGCCTTTTCTTCCTCAGTGTTGAAGGGCTCCTTCTCCATCCCTTTGACGTTCACTGCTGACCTCTCCCCATCACCTTCCTTGGTGGTGTATGCCATCTTCCCCAATGGAGGGGTAACAGCTGACAGCATCCGTTTTGGTGTTGCCTTGTGCTTTCAAAACCAGGTGAGGCTCACTGCTGTGTCTCGGGGAGAGCTGACAAGCAAAGATCTGGAGACCCGAGGGAAAGAGACCCTCAGATCCTTCAAAGAGAGAACCGGAGAGTTAAAAGAAAGGGAATGTCTGCAGCATAGTGGTCAGGGGCCAGGAAAGCTTCAGTAGTGACTTCTGTTCTTAGCAGTGCCCAAGCAAGGGAGTTGGTCTCCCTCTTTCTGTCTGTGCCACTTATCAGCCTCCTCACCCTTCTTCCTCTCCTTTTCATTTTCCTTTCCTGGTGTGTTGCTCAAGGTCAAGGTAGAATTCCCAGGTAAAGAAGCCCACACAGGGTCAACAGTGCAGCTCCAACTGCAGGCAGCTCCTGGCTCTCTGTGTGCAGTACAGGCAGTGGATGAACACACATTCTTCATGAGACCAGAGACTCAGCTGACAAGCCGAATGGTGAGTGTCTGTGCTACCAGACAAAAACCACAGGAGTGATGGATGAGCTGGGTGAGGCAGGCAAGGGCTCTGGCAAGGGGAGCCAGAGGTTAATGAATGAGGAGTTCTTTGTGTGGCAGAGAAAGCAGGGTCTGCGAGGGAGATGGGCAGAAACAGCTGTGTATGCCAGGGGAGGGTGGAGTGAAGCATCTGCAGGTGGTATCTGCCCCTTGCCCGATTCTTCCCTACCTGTGAGTGTCCCTAGGTCTATGGTTTGTTCCCTGGTGCCTACCAACGTGGATACCCTGCCCAAGTGGAAGAGCATTCAAGTCGATGTGTTCAGCCCCAGGGCACGTCATCTCTGCTACAAGGGAAGCCACAGAATTCCCCTCAGCCTGACATCTTTAACCTCTTCCGGGTAATCACCTTGTGACTTTTCCCAGAACTGTTGCAATTTTGAGCATCTGAGATTATCTTTCTCCCCAATCACTCTGTGAAGGCCTTGCCTTTTCCAGACAAACCCTGCTGTCTGCCCTGACCTAGCTGTGTTGTCTCAAGAGATGTACAATCCCATTACGAGTATGAACACCTGTATTTCCCTCCACAGATGCAGAAAGCAAGATAATGAGATTCTGGACCACCAAGCTCCAGTTTTTTGGGCTTGAGAATGAGGTCCTGGGCTGTGTACTGTTTTTCCACAGTATTAGAGAAAAGAGAGACAGGGAGTGATCCTAAGAACTAGACCACAGATTGTTGACATGGCTGTGTTAGCCTGCTCTTAAGCATTGTTTTGGGCTGTTCCCAGTCAGATCTCCTGGTGTCAAGGCAGATCTCCTCTAGAGAGGACGAGCCCTTAGCAGTATGGACACAAGACAGGCAGTGCCTCTTGACCTCAGACCTGGGGATCAGAACCTGTCATCTTTTATTTAGCAATAAGACACATCCTAGGAGGTTTTTTCACAGCACAGGGACATCTCTCATCTGTGGACATGCCTAGGTCACAGCCCTAGGGGCTAAATGAGGGCTGTACTCCCTGCCACACCTCTGTATCACTTCAGAGCACAGATTTCACACAGCTATTCTCTCCGGTCTGCATGAGGGGATGGGGCAGGACACTGACACCTCTCCTATGTGTCCTTGCCACTGAAAATACACTGAGAGAAACAAGACGTTCCAGACTACCTGGAAGAGTGGTGGTAGTTTAGTGTTCTCACCAGAAAGGAGGGACTGGGGAGGCTGTTCTGTGCCTCCCTCAGCACTGTGTCTGCTTGGGCCAGTGCAGTTCTAGGCTACCTGGGCACAGGGTTGTCCTGACCCCAATGGTTTTCAGAGTAATTTTGAAGAACAGTAATCACTCTTCCCCACTCACAGACACTTTTCTGCCTTCCCTGCTCTCCTTCTTCTCCTAACAGAACATGGGACTGAAAGTCTTCTCAAACCTTGTAATCAAGAAGCCATCTCAGTGCTCTCGTCGGGTGGATAGGAAGCCAGTCATAGGTGAGCTGCACTTTCAGCCTGCCTGGGACAGATGGAAGAGGCCTCTGATCTGTGGGCTTTTCTGGTGGTGGATATTGGCTCTCTGAGGAGTACTGGGTGTTGCTGCCACAGTCTAGCTGCCCAGTCCACCAGACTCAGTAGGAGTGACCCAGTCACTAGGCTCTGAAGAATATCACTGCCTGGATGTTCCCTGACATTAAAGGATGGCACTCCCTTTCCTGGCATAGACAAACACAAGTGTAGGCCAGGATCTGTTTCCCAGTGACCACCTTCCAGGCTGGGATGAGGGACAGTCATGTTCTTCCTCTATATCTCAGTTTGCATTTGATAATTAAACTAGGCTGGATCACGTGCCTGCCTGTATTTAAACCATTGCTTGCAGTGGGCTGTGAGTTTTATGCAACAAGCAAACAGTATTGTTGTTTACAGAATTACAGACATGTTGGTCAAACTGGCTCCCTGAAGGTCCCTAGTCTCTTAAGCACTAACTCTGGGCAAGGTCAGCAAGGGGCTTTGTCTAACCAAGTCTTGGAAAACTTGAAACCAGCTCATTACAAGCTGGTTCTCCTGCTACTACTCTCTTCCCCTTCATTTTTTCTCTCTCATGTGAAATCAGCCCATTCCCTTGTGCTTTCCTCTGCCAGACTCTTCCCACATCTCTCTTACTGTTTGCTTTGCCTCTTGCCCAGTGCTAGGCTGTCTATCATTGGCAGGGTTTACATTTCCCATTGTGGTAGGACTTGTTATTCTTTCTATCAGGGGTGCCTTCTACAGAAGACCAAAGAGTCACTAAGGAACAACCTCAGTTTACAACCCAAGGAAGACTTCAACGCTATTTATCTGAAACTTGGATCTGGAATCTGTTCCCTGTTGGGTAAGTGACTCCTGACTTTACAAATGAACAGAAGGATGACCTCTTTGTTATTGAGTCTTGACTGACTTGCATTTGTGCAAAAGTCCAGCCACAGGTGTAGAGGGTGCTCTGCATGGAAATTTTCTGGCTCTTCCCTGCATTTATAATGTGTCAGACTGAAGGATTAGTAGACTTTGAGGTGCAGAACTGAAGGTATACACAGATTTAGAAAACAGCAATACACTTCAAGGCAAAACCACCACACACTGGAATATTCTCTACTAACTTCTCATTTTGGTGGGTGTACTAGCTAAAATTTGTAGCACCTGTTGGCACAGTGCGTAAGTAAAGACTGATGAATTGCCATGCAGGAAGATATGGTGCTGCTGGTTTTCCAGAACATTGGGTGAGTGTACAGAACTGGAATGCTTGGGCAGTATCTTGCTCAGAAGAAGGGCATAAAGCCATTACTGATGGCATCTAAGCAGGGTTTATGGCTTTAGGGAAGAAATTGCTGAGAGCTGCCTTGCTGTGAGCCAATGGAGGGCCATGAGCACTCCCCATTGCAATGGAGTGGAATGAATTTCTTCATGCAAGTGCTCTCTTCCTCTTAGCTCCAGTGGCAGCAGGAATGTCTCCGTCACAGTGCCTGATGCTGCCACAGAGTGGAAGGTCAACATGTTCTGCTTGGCTGGGAGGGGATTTGGCCTTGCCCCGACCACGAGCCTCAGAACAGTTCAGCCCTTCTTTGTGGACATGACGCTGCCATATTCTGTCATCCGTGGAGAGACCTTCCTGATGAAAGCTTCTGTCTTCAACTACCTGCAACAGTGCATACAGGTGTGTGCCTGTGCCACAGATAACTGTGTGGGACAGACCATGCCCTTTGGTTTTAGAGTGCATTGTGCCAAGCCTGAGTTGCCAGTCACTTGCCTTCATCTGTTGTTCCCTCAGATCCATGTGGCCTTGGATAAATCCTCAGACTTCCAGGTGGAGCCATGTCAGACTTGCAGGGACAAGGAGTGTCTGTGTGCAGAGGAGTCCAAGACCTTCATGTGGAATGTGACAGCAGTCCAGCTGGGTACAGCAGCAAAAAGGGAGTGGTGATGGGGAACCCTAAAAATGAAAGGGAATGGGAGGTCCAGAGGATCTGGCAGAGCCTTGTGTCCTCTGGATCCTGATGTTTGTCCTTAATGCTTAATGGTTCAAACATGCAATCCATCATGTGTGATTCTTCCTCTCTACTTAAACAGACTCATCAAAGAGGGCAGGAACTGAAAACATGACATAGAGAACTCTTGAAGAGAGGGCTGTGGGACTAGCTGGGTAGGAAGAGACTGCACAGATGTGGGTGGGGGAACCTTGTATTGCTGGTCCTGTACTCCATATGCAATGGAAATGGTACACAGGGGTCCAAAGGGCTTCTGGGCCTGCTGTTGTTACAGTCATACTGCAGTGCAGTGAAGTCACTGCTGGTGAGTTATCACCGAGTTCCCTCATGCTCAGGGTGTGTGAACAAGCTGTCAGTACTGGCTGGGTTACCTTTACCAGTCATAGCACTCAAAGCATCTCAGACCACTATCAGCTAAAGCAAGTTGACTCCATTTGGCCACAGGTATTAAAAAAGGGTGTTGTTGAATTTATTTTCTAGGGACTCTGAATATCACAGTGAGGACAGAGGTACTGGACACGTCACGGTGTGGGAGCAGGACGCCCTTGCCAGCTACCATGAGCCGGAGGCACACGCTGATCAAACACCTGCTGGTTCAGGTCAGTATGAGAACAGGCTCACTTCTGCCTCTGAGTATCACTGCCCCTGGAGA
Organism: Acropternis orthonyx; assembly: GCA_035583155.1. Lineage (NCBI taxonomy): Eukaryota > Metazoa > Chordata > Aves > Passeriformes > Rhinocryptidae > Acropternis > Acropternis orthonyx. The sequence goes on from JAWWEU010000001.1 coordinate 29,851,464, forward strand.
AAGGCAGACTGAGGTGGGATAAAAGGTTTTTTCTCGTCAATTTTTGGCCAGCAATAGCATACTAAAGCTGTGGTTTAGGTCACTTTATTTCTCCCAGGACCTAGCCAAGCCTATTTCCTCCCTGTAGTACCCTTTCTTGAGCTGCACTCACATGTCTGTGTTTCTCCTGGCATCTTTCCCTGCTCTTTGTGCTGTACCTGAGCACATTTATGCTCATTGGCCACAGAGCCCTGTCCCTTGGGCTTGCTCTTGGTCTCTTGAGCAGTGCAGCAGGTAGCCTCAGTGCAGACCTGCCAAAGGTGAGGAGGATGGAGTCCCTGAGAGCTGGAAACTAACCACTGAATTCAGACCTGAACTTGCTCTGAAATTTTGCTTTTGTTTGGGAATTTTATGTGTATTCTTGTTTCTCCTGTCCCATGTTCATGTTTCTGCCCTGGCAGCTGGAAGGTGTGTTAGTGGAGAAGTCTTACAGCTCCCTTCTGTGCCCGAGACGAGGTATGTGGACAGCCAGAATGGGTTCTGCAGCCTGAAATAACTAGACCTGAGAGTAGAATTCAACTGTAGGAGGTCTGATGAAAGAATGTTCCCGAATGATTTTTCACATAGGAAATTTCACTTCCTATTAGAAAGGAAAGAACAAGACCATATGTGCTGTCCTACTGAACTTGTCACTGAGTAGAGTATCCTGCTCTGTAGTCTCCTTCCCTCACTGCAGCTCCTGGATGTTCCTGGGGCTTCATAGTCACCAGTGACAGCTGCTCCCACCCTCCCACCCTGTCCATGCAGCATTGCAAGTCTCTCCAGCATGTTCCTCTGTTGAGGGATGTCCAACTGTGATTTCTTGTGAAGCTTGTGGAGCATAGTGAATTGAGCTGTGAAGCTTGGTGAGCCCTCAGCCTGACCAGCAGCATTCACATCTGTCCTAATCTGAAAAGTTTCCAGGCAGTAGAGCTTGGTGCAATGATCGGGATAGACTGTAGGAAGCAATCAGTGTGAGCAGGATGTAGGCAGTGTCCCATTTGCCTGTACCAGTCTTGTCCCTCCAGTTAAAAGCTTCTGGCTTATTTTTTCATGCTACACCTTTTATCCTATTGTTATCAGGAAACATGGCTGAAGAACCTGTGTCCCTTCACCTCCCTGACAATGTAGTAAAAGGATCTGCCAGGGCTTCCATTTCCATCTCAGGTAAGCGACTTCTATTGTGGGCTCACAGACTGCTGTTGCTGAAGAGCAAGGCTTAACTTGATGTCAGAGGATCCATTTGACATGAAACTCTTCATAAGAGAGGATGCTGTGTTTCTGTTCCCTGCAAACACCAGGCTTTCAGATTTTTAGATTAACATTTAGGCTTTCATGGGAAGAGTAATCTGCAGAGGAGATTAATCTTTCTTTTTCTAGCTAGGATTTTGGAGTAGAGTCTCCAGGCCATTAATTTTACTGGGATTTTAGGACCCTGGCTATTTCTATGTAGATAGAAATAGCAAAGCTAAAAACCATCTTGCCTCCCTATTAAGTTTCACTGCTACAGCAGAAGCTCCAGGAGAGCAAAAATTTTCTCAGAATTACTAAATTGCAAAAGAACACTTTGGAGAGGCTACTGGGAGCAGAGATACCTATAATTTAATATACTTCTTTGCACTGGGCTCATTTACCTGCAGGCCAGAATTGGTATGAAGCCTAGCCTGGCATAAGTCCCCATGAATATTGTGCAATGGAACCCCAAAGGAGGAAACAATGTGAGGCTTTTCTGACTGTCTGGAGGACATATGGACACCTTCACACCATCTGACTAGCAGCCCTGTTGGCTTCCTCACATTTTGATGCTTGACATATGGCCAGGTAGAACAGGCCTGGCTAAAGACCAGAAGCATTTCAACCTTTCCCTAAGTGCTGTTGTATTTGTCTGTCTGTCTGACACAGACTGAGCAGCTGCCTCCCTGCTCATAGCCCTTTACAAATAGTACTTGTGGTTGGAGCTCTTCAGACTGCAAAAGTTGACAAGGGAAAGTTCCTCAGGGACTCCATAGTGTGGTCACCCTGCATCATGATGCCAGATTGGGAAGAGACAAAATAGTCACCACTCTCCATCTTGCAATCTGTTGTTTACTTCTCTTTCCTCCTTTCTTCAGTGTTTCCCTCCTGTGTTGAGATAATGCACTATTATCCACTGCTTGGCTGTCAAGTCACACTTACACTTTTTTTCTTGCATCTTTGCACAGGTGACCTCATGGGGACGGCACTGCAGAACCTGGATCACCTGGTGCAGATGCCCCACGGCTGTGGGGAGCAGAACATGGTGCTGTTTGCCCCCGTTGTCTATGTGCTGCAGTACCTGGAGAAGACGAGGCAGCTGAGCCCTGAGATCAGGGAGAAGGCAACAGGATTCCTGCGCAATGGCAAGTACAACAGACCCACCTTGTACCTCTGCCTTCCCCTGTGTCCAACATACTTTTGCCCTCGTCAGTGTCATCCCCTCTGTGTTACTGTGCCATATTAAACATTCTTCCCATCTCCCCAGGGTATCAGACACAGCTTCTTTACAGGCACAGAGATGGCTCCTATAGTTTCTTTGGGCAGAAGGATGGGGAAGGAAACACTTGGTAAGCACTGCAAACATCTCTCTCTCTCTCCTGATTTTTCCTCTCTGGGCCAGAGCAGCACACATGTGCCAGAGAAAGCTGATAAAATGTACGTTCTTTTTTTTTTTTTTTTTTTTTTTTTTTTTTTTTTTTTGATGGAATCAGCAGAAACATTCTGGCAGGGAAATAGACTGAGGGACATAGTCTACTTGAAAAAGCAGTCAGGCAGAGTGGCAGAGTTTGTGGGAAAGTGGAACAACAAAGGTGCTGTTCCAGGGGATGGGAGATCCCTTTTTTGTCTCTATGGCCCTGCTGTTGCTCCACAGACAACACCAGGTACCGCTGCTGGTGACCTGGCAGCCAAGAGGGGTACATATGACTGGAAAAAGATCAGGTAAGAGCAATAAAAAATCCTCTTCTCAGAGAAGGTGGTGTTTGGGAGAGTTGAAAGAGCTGCCTTGGCACAGCTTGTGCCTATGGTATCTAGGCTGGAACGGTGGAGAAAGGAAGGGAGGAAGAAATTGGGGAATTCAAGATTTTCTCTAGTTATTTGGGGGAGATAAAGTGCAACAGGTAAAATTAGAAGGAGTAGGAGGTTTTTCACCTGTGAAATTACTGTGTAAAGCAAGAAGTAGTACATAAGTGAAGCCTGGGGTAGGGAGAGGAGCCACTTGGGTGGATCTGGTGGACCATTTCCACTTTTAGGTTATGTTTCTTTATGAAAATTACTCTTTTTTAGCACCCCACTGTCAGTGCTAACTTCAGGGACAAGCACCAGGGGACTTCTGACTTTCTTGTTGCCTTTTCTGTGTTTGTCTCGTTTTCTCACAACTCATCCTCTTCCTAGGTTGACAGCTTTTGTAGTCAAGAGCTTTGGCCAAGCCAGAAAATACATCTATATAGATGACAAGAACATCCAGGATGCCCTACGCTGGCTAGAGCAAAACCAGCTCCCAAGTGGCTGCTTTGCCGCCAAAGGGAGCTTTTTTCATTCCTCCCTAAAGGTAAATGAGGGCCAAGCAAGGTAGTTCTGCTGGGGAATGGCTGGACAGATGTTGTGACAGAAAAAGATTGTGGGATCCCAAATGATCCTAGAAAGTCAATCTGCAACCCATGCAACCAGTCTTAGAGCAGAGTAGGGCACAGGAAACATGAGGGGGAGGCTTTTCCTTCTGGGGAGTCACTGCCTGTGCCCCCCTAACAGCACTTAGGAAAGGTGCATTCCCTTCACAGGGCAGCATGGATGATGAAATCTCCCTGGGGGCATATGTCACTGCAGCACTGCTGGAGATGGGTCAGCCACTGAAGGTGAGGATGCTTACACTCCCTCCTGCTCTCCTGTGCACTCCCATGCTTGGGTACCACCATGGGGATACACCAGCTTGTAATGCTGTTGTTATCCAGGCCAGGAACAGGGAGGGAGCTTCTGGGAGTAAGCCAATGTTTGGTCAAATGGTGGCTCCTCGTTCCTGCTTGGTTGCTATGGCTCCCAGTGCACACACGGGTTGCACTGCTTGTTTTCTGGAAAATGTGTACTTTAATGGGTTTCTCTGGAGCTACATTAGGAAGATGTAGTGTGGCTCCCTGGAATGAGTTTCCCAGTCTCCCATTTAATCCCTGCCAGAGTTTGGCATGTGTCTCCTCCCAACACAGGGCAAGATGATGCAGACTACTCTCCGCTGCCTGCAGCAGGTGGTTCACAACATCACCAACATCTACACAGAAGCCATCCTGGCTTATGCCTTTGCTCTGGCTGGGGACTATGAGACAACCCAGGAGCTGCTGTATAAACTGGAGGAACAGGCCATCAAATCAGGTGCTAACTGCTGGGATCTGGACCAGTGTAGGTTCAGCTAGAGCACTTAAAAATTACCTATGTATTTATACATATTCCATGTATTTGTGCAGTCATATGTATTTATACATATTCCATGTATTTGTGCAGTAACTGCATTGTGTGACTGAAAATACAATAACTTATTTCACAAGCTGTGAGGGTGACTTATCAGAAATAGTTTCCTCAGCCTGGAGGATTTCAAAATCCCTTTGAGGGAGGAGGTAGGAATCTAAGACCAGATGAAACCTGAAGAAAGGGGTCTTGGTCTGAGTACAGGGAATGAGTGGAAGGAGCTCTGAGAGCACTATGGGATTTGTTTCCTGTGAACCCCAAATTATATCCTCCCCAAATACCTTTCATGCTCCTTTTCCTTCTGCAGGAGGACAAATCCACTGGAGCCCCAAGCCAAGCTCGCCAGCCTCCATAGACTTCTGGCCTGGTGCTCAGTCAGTGGACATAGAGTTGACATCCTACATCCTCCTGGCATACCTCTCTAAGCCACGGGTGCATGCAGGTGACATGACAACTGCAGCTGGTATTGTGGCATGGCTCACAGAGCAGCAAAATGCCTACGGGGGTTTTGCCTCCACCCAGGTAACAAGTAGCTCCCTGTGGATTGACATACTTTTGTACCCAAGGTTAGCAGGGCGAGTCCTCTTGAGGTCTTCCTGTTCCAAGTCAGTTTTGCTAAAGTTGATGCTTTCAAAAGGGTGACTGTCTCTCCCTCTCCAGGACACAGTTGTTGCCTTGCAAGCTTTAGCAAAATATGCAGCAAGGATGTTCAGTGCCTCGGGCCAGGCAGCTGTGAGGGTGAAGTCCCAGAGGGCCTTTGGGAGGTCTTTCCAAGTGACCCGCCAGAAGCGGCTGCTGGTGCAGCAGGCGGCACTGACAGAGATCCCAGGGCAGTTCCTGGTGCAGGTCCATGGCAGCAGCTGTGTGTTTGCTCAGGTGAGGTGGTGGGATGAATGTGTAGAGAGGAGGGAGGAGAACTCTGCCTCTTTTCTCCTGCATGAGATCATGCCTGGCCTGTCTTTTCCGACCCTGTAGACGGTGCTGAGGTACCATGAGCCTTCTCCCCGTGCTGCTGTGATCTTCACTCTGCGTGTCAGCACAGAGCTGACCAACTGCAGCCAGACCAATCCGCGTGTCCTCACCATCCGCATCCTTGCCAGGTGACCCCAAGAGCTCTTTCCTCCTCCAGCACGATGGACTGTGCTTGGGGACAGCGGCTGGGGCAGTCTCAGGGCTCCAATGCAGGGACCCAGGACTTAGGGTGAACAGGACAGAGGGTGAACTGCACAGGTGGAAGGCATGGGGAAGGCAGGTGCTGGATAACTCTCGTGAGAGGAAGCAGTCCCAGATGGGCTACCTGGCTCAGGGTCCTGCACCCAGGGTATGGTGGTGGAGGGAAGGGTGGGAGGGCACTATTCTCACAGAGCCAGACTCTCTGTCTGCTTTTTCTTCTCCAGCTACATCGGGAGCAGAGTCATATCCAACATGGTGATCATAGAGGTCTCCCTGCTGTCTGGATTCATCCTGGCTTCCAGATCCAGAATGCTGGTAAGGACTTAGGAATAAAAAAAAAGCCAGCTGTGATACATGGATCATGCCTGCTTACTCCAGTTGGGAACTGTTCATTTCAGGCCATGAAGTAACTAAATTTGCAGGTGACCTTTGCTGTTGTAATTGAACCAAATCCTCTTGTTTTCATACAGACCCCAAAAGGGAGATCAGAGGTGGTACAGCTTCTCCCATTAACACTGTTCTGACTTTGGCCAGGAACAAAATGTACTGCTGGGTGTGCTAATACCAGGACTTGTTTCTCAGAAAATCTAAGACAAGATTTCTTAGAGATACTCTAGTTCTAGCCAAAAAGATTCTTATTTTTTTCCAATTACGGCATAGAACTGAAAGATGAATTATTCACACAGCCCGCATGCAGGTATTTAAGAGCAGACTAACACTCAGTGAGATAAGAAGAACCTCTACTGGTGCCTGCACCTGTTTGCTGACCAACACATCAGTCATATGTACTATCCACACAGCCTTTTTCTCCCTGAGGGGTGAGATTCCTTTAATGGAGCAGGGACAGCATATTCATACCTGTGGTGCTCACAAGGGATATGTCCAGGAGGGACTAGCAAAGATATAGCCACTAAAGCCCTTATGTGTGAGAAAGACACAGTTCCACAGAGAGTCCAGTTCTACACCATCCCTTCAGTACAACAGTAGGTCCCTTAGGTCAGGAAGTCCTAAGGAAAGTGCTCACAAATTTCCTTGCATTACTGTTTCCTACCCCAGCTGGAGCACAGAACCATCATTAAGAAAATAGAAGTGGAAGCTAACATGGTCTACCTTTATCTGGAGAAGGTAAGTGGGAACAAAAGCATTTGGTTTGGCACAGTGAGAACAAGAGGTCAGAGAGAAGGAGTCATGTGAGGAGCCCAAGACTGGTCTAGGCAAAAAAAGAGCACTGGTAGAATTGTGGGCAGAGAAAGCTTGCCCAATTTCATTGTCATGGGGTTAGCATTTGCTATTCCTTACAAAATACTTCATTTTAAAAATCCAGAATCTCTAGCTGGATCAGAGAGGTGTAGTGCAGGAAAACACCCAAGCAAGGGAAGATGAATATGCAATGACTTCTTTGTCCCCTTCCTTGCTAATTTCCTTCCATCTCTGCTAGCTCAACGATGAATCTCAGACTTTCATTCTGCAACTGGAACAAGTAATTCAGATGAAGAACTTGAAACCAGCCATCATCAAAATCTATGATTACTACCAGCCAGGTGGGTTACAGATTTCTTCTTACTCTAGGGCTGGGAGCTGGCTCCTAATTCTCTGGCTGGGGAAAAACATGCAGTCTTCTCTGTGTGCATCTGTGTGTAATTGACTTCCTCATTTCCTTTTGCAGAGGAGCGAGCCATGGTAGACTACAGTGATGTCTGTAGTTGAGGTAGGAAGCAAGTTCCTGTGTGACACAAACGGTGGCAATCAGGAAATGGTGGGTCTTGGGTGGGAGAGAGGGAATGTAAGCAAAGACGGGAAGGAGAACAGTAATCAGTGTGGAGCACATATCCAGCTAGAAAGAGGAACTGTCTGTGCCTAAGTGTGTGGAGCTAGGATGATGGCTATTTGCAGCCAGGGAGGCAGCTGGAAGGCTCTGGTGGAAGGTGGAGAAAGGGAGAGTGTCTAACAAAGTAAGAATGAGAAAGGGCTGAGCACCACATGGGGTGAGAATGCAGATCTATAGCAGACTGTGCTAACAAGGGCCCTCAGACCCAGACAAGGCTCCATTCCATCCACCCCACACTGGGACAGTGGAGGTGGCACAGGGAGCCAAAGGAACAGGCTGAAGCTTCCTCATGCTTCCCATGTTTCTCCTACTGCTTCCTGCAGTAGGACTCTGGCAGCTTTGGAGTACAAGATGCAGCTGAACATGATGTAACAGCTGTATCTTCTGTGCCCTTCCTGCAAGCTCCTTGTGCCATCGGCTCTTCTTTGGCCCTTTCTGCAAGCTCCTGTGCCACTTCTCTGAGGCAGTGGTGCATGTTCTACCTCCTCCTGTGCAGGTCTGCAACTGGAGGGGCAGAGTTTTGCACATGTACATGTACATGCACACACAAAGTAGAGGTGGAGAAGTTATTTTTCCCTGGTGCTCTTAAATGCAATTTTCCTGGTTTGGGAGAAAACCAGCAAACTCAGTCAATCAGTTCTAGTCTCCTACTTTTAATGAGATGCCAAGCGCAACCTGAGCCTTTCAGAAACTAACTGCTCAGCCAGAAGTTTTTCATATCTCCATGTGTTGGCATTTGGCAGGGGTGACAAAGGACTGACAGACAGAGACTGCAGAAGATGTGTCAGTTCCTGTTCCTGTGAAGACAACAAAGGACAAAAAAAAAAAAATCAAAAAACTGTGTTTCTGAAGTACTCAAGCTGGAACCTTAATTATTAACTTTAATTGGGACCCTGGAAACTCAGGGGCCTTTTTTGCACCTCATGACCAAATGGGATTGTCAGGCCAACAAGGACAGAGCTCTCTTCACCCAAAGGGTAGTTTGGGCACTAGAACAGACTTCCCAGGGAAATGCTGACAGCACCAAGCCTGCCAGAGTTCAAGAAGCATTTGAACAATGCTCTCAGGCACATGCTGTGATTCTTGGGACTGTCCTGTACAGCACCAGGAGCTGGACTCAATGGTCTTTATGGGTCCCTTCCAACTCAGGATATTGTAAGATTCTAACATTCTCTCTCACTCACTCCATACAAAGACTATGTCAGAATCTCCACTAAGAGTGTGGGGCTTGTGGCAGGCACCCCAGGACAGGGGTGTGGGGCTTGTGGCAGGCACCCCAGGACAGGGGTGTGTGTCTCCCTACAGGTGACTCATGAAGCAGGTGGGTTTTTCCATCCTGTGGGCATGAAAGCATGCAGGTGCAAGCAAAGTTTAGAGCAGGGGCAGGCACCAGTCAAGGTCAAGCCTTGCCTTTGCCCAGTCTGGAAAGAGGATGGACAGGTGCCCAGTCTGTCATGTGGATCAGAAGCCAGGCTGAGACAGAGAAAAGCTTTGCACTGAAATGGAGTGAGACCCTGCAGTAAAGGTAAACCTGGTGTGTTGTGTGCATAGGGCTGGAGGGATGTGAAACTGCAGGGAGTGCCAGGAAAAGGAACTGTATTGACTTAAAGATAGTATATTTGATGCAAAATGCCAGGATTGGTGTTAGTACTTGCAACAGACAAGCCCTTGTTTTCTGTAACATACCTCCAACTCTGTCATGAGTGGTCACATCAAATCTTCTACTTCACTTCTCTCCTCAGTTTAACCACTGGTATACAGAAACTCACACTTACTTGGCACTGCTAATCACTTCCTACCCTGGACCTGCAGTCTGGCAAGTTTCTTGACCAAGAGCCTTTGCCTGCATCTCCCCCCCTTTCCATATTCTTCAGGACCATGCCTGTGATAACAAGAGGGGTTGGGCCCTCACCTCATTCGCATGGGACACTGTAGCTCATCACTGCAGTTTCTTCTGGAAGACAAGAAAAAAGGGGTTTGTGAGATATATTTGCCAAAACCTCACTAACTCAACCCAGAATTGTACCACTGTTTCCAGGAGGGGTGTTCCCTCAATTTACAGGCTATGATTCCCCTCTGCTGTGACACACAAAACTGGTATGAGCCCCTGATTCTGTGCAGCTAGACCAGATTCACACAAGTCATGGGGCTGCAATCTTTTGAGGCTGCAAGTCCTAAAGAGCTCCACTGCAGCTATGAATTCTTCACTTTCTGAAGGAATAGCAATCCCTGACACAAGTCTAGCTTTTCTTCCCACTAGGGACCCCCCAGCACAGAGAACAAGTTGATTTTGGTGTCATTCTTCTAAAGGGGCCCTTACTCTTCTAAGTCATACTCTCACTGTGGTGTGGTCCCTCTGCTCTTGCTGCCTCCCAAAAAAGAGAAGGATCTACCATTTTGAAAACTAACAGGGTAACCATCCCTAGAGAGCTTGTAAGGGGCACTCAGATAACCATGTCAGGGATGGTATTGTCTTAGACTTGACAAATTCAGAAAATTTCCTTCCAGTGGTACATTTGGGAGGTTTCTGCAATACAGCATCTGACCTCACCTGGCATGTAGTAATCGTAGACCTTGATATTTGCTGGTTTATGATCCTTCACTTGCATGTCTTGCTCCACCAGGAAAGTGTAGGTTTGAGGCTTTCTAGTCAGCTAAGACAAAAAAAAATGCAAGGATTAAAGGCAGAACCAAAGTCCTTCCACCTGCTTGCACTCAGACTCCACAGAGACCTCACCACTGGAACATATCTGTTCTGCTTTCTAGTCCATCTCAGAGGTATCTTTTACTTCCCATTCTGTGACTATCTCTCTTTTTTGGTCACCAAATTTAACTCAGCTCATGAGAAACATCAAACCTACAGTCAGTATGCATTAGGCACCTCAATATCCTGACTAGTGTTCCCAACTAATCCCTCCTTCCCATCCAGCTGTGCTCTGAGCTCTTTCATGCATCTTGCTTCAGTGGTTACTTTCTTATACACAGTCCCATAACATCAGCTCTTATTTTCCAGTTTCACACAACCCTCATTATTAAGCAAATTATTAAGGTGTGGATGAACATCTGCTGGATAGTAGTAGTTACATGACCTGCTGTTGATTAGGTTGCACCTTGTGCTGCCTGGCAGCCTGAGCTAAATATTTCTTTGTACTCCCTTTCTGCTCTGTGCTGTAGATGTAATGAAAGCAGCATCTCTGTAAGCCTAATGCATCCACAGCAATATCCTGCTTCCTATGAGGCCAGCTTAGCTCAGTTTACTGACAGAAACTGGGGATAAAGAATCACAGAAATGTAGAAGTGTTCCTTGGAAATTCTGAAGTTTTAAATACACACCAGGTCTTGTTTCTGGTGCTGTTTAGGTACGTGTGTAGCTAGAGAATAAGGCTGGAATGGTTGTTAATCTGTTGATTAATGAGGCTGTGGAGTAAGCACTGCTGTTCACACAACCATCTGGTTTAATTTTGAGTGATCTTGGCAAAATACATGAGCAGCCTTGCATGTTCCCTACTGCATTCAGGCTGCTTAAGGGCTTTCTAAGAATTCAGGCTTGCTTGGATGTACTAGATGGATCCTACTACTACTCCTGAATCCTGATCAGGCACTATATATGGACTTTCAGCAGCCTCTGAACAGTGTCAATAGATGTAGGCTTAACATCAGGGTTAGCCTCATTTCACTCAAGTTAAGTGGCCCTGTAAGTGGCTCTACAGCTGAACTGCTGCAGACAGACACAACGCACTCTTTCAGATCAGCAAATGTGGCTGGTATACAGGAACAACAGCTCAGGACACTTAAAATACTAATGAAACCAATATACAAGAGTAATCTAAAAGCTATCTGTTAGTCCACAGCCCTTTTAATGATGATGTTAGCCCAAATTACACTTACTTCCTCTAGGTAGAGAACGACTTGGTCAGCTTCACTTTCAACTTTCTTCACTAAAGGCATTTTCTTTAGCTGAAAATAGGGGAAAAATGTCAGAAAGGATTTAATAGAAAGCAGAAACATTCAGGGATATTTGTCCTTGTGAGAGTATGGGCAAAATATTCACATGGCCAAGGAAGCCCCTGAAGTAGGGAAAGGCAAGGTGCAGCCTGGAAGAGACTTTGAGCCTAAGGATTTCTAAGGAAGAAAATAACCATGTTTCTGGGCCCACAGGAATGATCACAGTTCTGCATACAATGCTGCATGATGGACATCCATCACTGTTCCCATCCCAGCTGGACACAAATTCGCGGTCTCACCTCTTCCAGTGAACCTGCCACGGGACTGTATCCAGACAGCAGCTCCACTTGGATCAGGACCATGTTGGTGGACACACGGTTCCCTGTGTAGCTGCAGCAGGAACCCAGGGGACAGCACTAATATTACTTTCTGAGCCATGACCTCCAGATACGCCAGCCCAGCTTTGATACTCAGGTGGAGGAATCTGCCTTTCTTTCCAATGTCCTGTAAGCATACCTGTTTCTGTACTGTAATAAATCTTTGTGCTTCCCCTGATCTCTCTTTTAATTGTGCTGAGCTAAGGAGAATAAGTTCCTTGGAAGTGTTCTGGCGTTACCTTCTTTAGATATGTCAGGGAATATCCCATCCTGCACCTATTGTCTTGGCAGTTCTATCCCAGCTGAGGCAGGAGTACAGCAGGAGAGAGTGGTGTGACAGTCAGCCAGGAGCACAGGAGGAGTGACTTAGAAATATGGGTCAGTCTCACAGGACCTTCACAGTGTTTTGAGACCTAATCATAGAAGGGGAATGAGACTCATAGACCTTGGGAGACCTTGTAGTGACTGGCATGGTAACAAGATGGTACTATAGCCCAAGGCATTCCTCTGGGGCCTTGTACCTCTCACCCAGCTGAGGAGAGCACAGTTAAATGAGCGGGGACATCTTAGCACTTGGGCCTCATGAGTGAAGGGGAGCCCTGCCATCGAGAAATCAGTGTGGTGCCTGAAGCCTCTTAGTACAGGAGAGGAAAGGGGCAACTGAATGTCTCCTACCGAGCACGAATGGTGACAGGGAAGCGGGTGGCATTGGGTGCGGTGCACTCTGTCTGCACGGACAGCGCAAAGGTGGTGTCGCTCCTCGGCGGAGGGATGTGGTACCGCAGGATGGCCTGCCAGGACAGAAAGAATGGCACAGAATAGCAGGGGCTTTTTGCTGGAGAGTATCCTTGTCTAGACTTGGCTGCTGTTTGCTGTCTTGCACTGGTGTAAGAGAAAACTACGCAACAGAAGCAGAGGGTCTGCTAGTAGTGCACTGCTCCTGGTGGGCTTCTTGGAGGAAAGGGTGGAGTTAATCCAGATTTTATCTGAGGAGTTGCTCTACCCTTCCTGTTGGATCACAGCTACTCCCACCAGCCTTGAAGCCCAGATTCTTACAAGTTACTGCAGAAGTTTATTTTCAGTATTGGCTGAGTAGCAAGGTAAGACATCTGCTGGTTTTCAAGGCTTTTCCCTAGACAGACTTTTTCTTCTTGGCTGGACTTACCTGCAGAAAGAGACACCCATGGCCCTGCACACGCACAGTATAATCCTGGGGAATGTCTGGCAGCTCCACTGTCTGCAGCAGGAGGCGATTGCTATTGTCTACTCGGAAGTTTTGGTTGAACCCCTTAGAAGTGAGAGAAACCTGAAGATCAGGGCCATCCTTGCTGAAGATTTTGGTTGCATACAGGGCTAGGGCTTCTAGAGCAACCATTGTGTCCTGAGGAAAGAGACAAACATCAGGAAAATTAGGATTCCTGCTTCCTACGCACACCCAGTCCGTAGTTTTTCCCTCCCTCATATTGCATCTATGGCACAATAAGGGTTGAGCTTTTAGTATGGGATTATCCCAGAGGAATACAAATATTCACCTTTACCCAACACCCAGGAGCTGTAAATCCATACATCCTTTTTTATTTATTCTTTTTCTTTTATACTATGTGCTGTTAGAACCCATTAGAACTCTCAAAATACAGCACCATCTCTGATGATGATGGTGGCTCAAGGGGATTACCTGGGTTGAAGCAAAGCCTCCGTATGGGTTTTGCTGCTTGGTGAGCCAAGACACAATCTGGGATGCTTTTCTGCTTTCATCTGATGACAAACTTGGCTTTGTAAGGTGGGCCATGAGGATACTAGATGTCAATTCCACATCAACAGATGGAGCCCGATACCAATACAGGGAATCTTCTTCCTGTTTGGACTGTTGACTCCAGAATATTTGGTCACCTAGAGGTGGAGTGAGAACACTTACGTGTAGCTGCATCTAATGACCTTGGAGTCCTACTTAGCCCCACTATTTAGGTACTGAGTGAACATGTACATTGGACAAGATATTGGTGCATATCTCCCTATTTGCCCCCCACACCCTGCTTTTCCCAGTAAAAACTTAGCCCTGCAGGCTGGCGAAGAACTCTACAACATCCATGGTTTGGATGACCGGGAGGCCAGGACTGTGAGACCATCCATAGAGACAATATGTCTTACAGTGTGGATATAACCCATGACAGCTTGGCAAACAGAATCTATCCAAGCCTTGGACTCCCCACAAAGTTCTCACAGTGCCTCCCCCACTCCTGTCCTTCAAGCCCTAGATTGTTCAACCCAGGGTTCTCCACACAGTTCTACCAATGGCCCTCTCTCCTACTCCCCAGTCTCTGGTACCTGATATTATGGCAGCCTTATCCAATCTTGTGAGGATTTTCTGCCTGAGGGCCTTATCACCTGCTGCTGCAAAGGCATTTGCAGCTAATGCCAGGCTGTAGAGGTTGGAACTGCCAGCATCAGCATTGACCAGGTCTCTTATACAGTTCAAAGCTTTCCACACAGTTGGGTCCTAGGATAGAATTGAAAGCACACTCATTACTGGGAGGGTGTTTGGGAAGGGAATGAAGCTTTGATGTGTGCAGAGGAGGGTGGAAACAGGGACAGGATACATGAGGAAAAACTGGTAACACATCCCCACGTGCACAAGGGCAGAACACCCACCCACTGCCTGCCAAAAGGCAGCACACACAGCGTGTCCCTGCTGCCAGTACTCACGGAGCGTGGTATCCCAGAATGTATGAGAGCTGTGACAATCACAGAGCTCAGCCCCAGGCCTTCCTCCACTGCACCCTGCAGACACCACAGAACAGAGAAGAGGGGGGCTGTCGTGAGAAGGGAGAGGAAAGTTTTCCAGTGCCTTCTGCTCCCCTAGCAAAAGCCAGCACAGGCAATAGTGCTGGTCTTATTCCTTCTGCTAAGGAAGTGCTGGGTTGGTATCTACCCTCTGCTGGACATATTTCCCTTTCCCCTCCCCTGCATAAGATTTGCACTAGCAGATTTCAGTGCCAGGGAAATGTGAAGTTCCCACAACCCTTCTGCAAGGTGGCATGTGCTAGGTTTTGAGATGGAGGCAGGGCAGGGCACTGGTTCAGTTCCCATGTGCATGTCATCTAATGCAAACCTCCATCATTCATAACTTGAAAAAGTACCATCATGACTAGGCAACCCTGAGTGTCACCCAAAGGTGACCTTGGGCACATGAGAGATTTCCTCCTGCAGTAGAGTTTTTTGTTCTTGTCACCAAAACTGGGCCAGAAAGTGAAGGAGCTCTTAGGTACCTAATGAACTGCCAGGACATGTCATACCATCAGGCCATTGTTGAAGAGCTTCCCCACACTCTTGAAACAGCCAGATGGAGTCTGACTTTTAATCAGGGCACTGGCAGCATCCTTTATATTTTGTTCATCTATGTGGATGAAGTCCTGGGCTTGGCTAAAGGTCTTCAGGACAAGGGCAGTAAGCCTAGAGTCAAGGAAGGAAGAAGAAAATAGAACTGAACCAGTCACTGATACCCATCTCTGCTAGGAGACAGGAATCTCTGTGTCTTCCACGATAACATTCCTGTAGATATACTAGCAGGCCAGAGTCTCTGTGCAGATGGAAAACTAGAAGCAATACACACGGGTTAGATACTCTTGAAGCTTAAGCTCAGATCCACCTGCAGCAAGAGAGAAAAAATTCAGTTCATCAGAGGGAAGCACTGAACTGTGCTTCCCTGTCAATTCCAACAGGGTGCTCTGTCAATTCCTCTGTCAATAGGAGCTCTGTCAATTCCAACAGGGTGCATGGTTGCCTTTGAGAGCGGACATTTAGTGAGCTCACTCAGACCCATTCTCAATGTTTAGGCACAAAGCACTCTGAAAAACCTGAAAAGAAGGTGCCTTTGCAGTCAACATTTCAGAATCAGCCTCATTCATGGTGCTCAAGCACAAACAATCCAATGGGAGTACTTCAAGTTAATTGACTGGCACAGTTCCATTCCAAAATGTCTCAGGAGCAATTTATCTTCAAAACTCCACATCTTCAGACTTCCTCAGTTTCCCCAGACCAAAATTCAAGCCAGCTTGAGCCTGACCAGGTCAAGCTGTTGTTCCTCAGTTATATCCAGATACCTCTGCTTACCAAGTGTTTCCTGGCTCACTTCCTTCCCCAAAGGCACTGTATGAGCCGTCTGTGTGCTTGTACAGGAGTTGCCGCTGATATCCTGTGGGAAGAGGCTCAGGGTAGTGAAGATGCTCTGTGTCTGTCATGTTCTCAAGGTGACAACCTGCCCCATCAATCCTGCTGATCATTATGGAGAGCATTATCTCTGAGGAAATTAGCAGATGAGTGCCATGAGGAGAATCACTCGTTCTGCTGAGACACAGTAGCCTGATTTACACTGCTGCAATTACCATGGTGTCAGGCAAGTGATGGTGCACAAATCCTGTTCAGCACAAAGCCTCTGCTGAGATTCCTACTGTGCAAATGATGTAGTGGACATCACCAGCTTAATGAGCAGAAATCCACTCACCACTTTCCAGATAGCCAATTGCCTTCTGTTTGATTTCTGGAGTCAGCTGTCCTGTTTCTTCAAGGTATCGTGTAATAAAGACGTTTGGGGCAAAATGAACCATGTTCTGCTCACCACAGCCACTGGACATCTGGAGGAGCTCATCTATGTTGTCCAGTGCTGTCCCCAAAATGTCACCTGTAGAACAGAACCATGGCTTTGGGAGCTATACATATTCTTACATATAAAACAATTCTGGTCTCACTGATTCTCCAGGTTACCTGCAAAGACTGGTCTCAATTCACCTCTGCTCACGTGATATTAATATCTATAGACTCTAGGAACAGTGATATGGTACTTCTCTATCCTTCTCTTGGCTTGGTGAAATTATCTGTCCTAAAACTCACCTAAGAAAGAGATGTGGGCTCTCTCTGACCCAAGGACGATGTTCTCTGGCATCGTGAAAGTGATTGTCTCTGAAGCTGAAGTTCCTGAAAATGGCAAAAACATCAGGACAACAACAGACTCAAAGGAGAGGGTTACAGGCATTCCTCAGGAGATGGTGTAAACAAGACTGGGATCACCTCATCAGCTGGTGAAATCAGCATCCAGAAGGAGAGGATGACACAGAGATCAGGCCACCAACTGATGAGGAGCTGTGGTGTGGTTAGATTGTGGCTTGGTGCTGCCAGAAGTTTTTGGTACTGGGTAGGGCTGAATGGCCATGCCTACCCATAAAAGCTCCAAAATCCTTGACTTTATGCTCCCTATAGACCTCCAGAAAGTCCTAGTTTGTCAGACAGTGCTTCTGTGTGATCACCTTGTTCTGTGCACATGTACAGCTCCAGTGGTAAGATGGTCTCTGGGGTGTCTGCACCTACCTTCAGGGCATAGGTGTGAGGTGTGGGTCTTTTCCTCCAGCTGCCCTTCTGCCTGGTGGGGAAAAGGCTGGTGAGCTCAGAAGGGGGAGCAGTAAAATGAGACAGCAGCTCTGCATCACCCCACCTTTCCACACCTTTTCCGCCACCTTTTCTGTCCTCATGGGCCATGGCAAAGGGCCTCACACAGACAGCAAGGATATGTGTGCCAACAGTGAAGTTTTACTGGGCAGCAGGTTTCTAAGCTGCAACATGACCTTTGATCCCATTGACCTCCTAGCAAGCATTTTGGACATTTCTGTCCCATCCAGTGGACGACCTCATGCTCCAGCCCAACCTATGCTTAGAACCAACCCTTGGCCAGCCTCCCTGAGAAGAAACATGCCTACCTACCCAGCTGACTCTCCCTTCCCAGAGCCACCCACCAGGCTGTTTTGAGCCTGACCCAGTTCTGACCTCGCCAGAACCCTGAAGCGTAGTCTGACCTTCACCAGCAGGTGTTTAACCACTGTGTCCTTCCCTCCAGACTCTGGCACAATGGCTGTACCCTCAGTGCAAACATCTTCCTGCTCCATCACCTCAGCAGTGACAGTGAAATTCACCTTCCCTAGAAAACAAAATAGCAAGAGGCCAGCTGGCACATCAATGCCTATGCTTTAATTAGCTCAGCCTATGGCTGCTCACTTGTGTTTCCCATAGTAGGCCAGTCTCCCTTCCAGCCCAGCTCTAGTCTCCTCAAGCAGCTCTGCCACTGCCTCCCACTCCTACCACTCCCTTGTCCCCTTACCTAATTTTGTAGCCTTCACATCCCAGAAAAATGTTTTTGCTGTATCAGGACACAGACAAATAGTGAACTTGACATTTGCATGCACAAATTCAAAATCCCTGGAGTCCATTAGGCTAAGCTGAAGCTAGAGGTGAAAAAAAAAGTTCAGGTTACAGAGCTGCTGCTATGTTTTTCCTTTCAGCTCCTTGATCCAAATGACAGTCAATCTCAGAAGACAAGGGTGAGTGTCATGATGGCCCTGTTGCATTTTCTGTGGGACACTAACAGTGTCGTTTGGAGAGGGATAAACTGGACAGAGTTGGCTCTGTTTGGAGCTTTTACTGAACAGCTTCTTTGGTGTATTTTGCCCAATGCCTGAGGAGGCAGCCCCTTATCTGGATGTCTATCAGTTAAGCAGTTACCACACATCCCACTGCCCAAAAACCACCTGGGAGGGAGCCACTCACCGCCATGCACTGCTTCAGATAGCTGAAGACTTTGACTTTCAGGCGAAATGACTCTCCCCGGAAAACAGAATATGGCAAAGTGGGTTCCACGAAGAAGGGCTTGAAGCTCCGCAGGCTGGTGGTCTCTGAGATTCCCAACCCATGGTTCTCTGAGGTGCAGAAGGTCATGGCTCTCCAGTCTGTGATGCTGTCAGGTACTGTGACAGCTAGCTCAGCAGCCCCTGAATCACTGAGGAGAAAACAGAGTGGAAGAGGTTGTCCCCACCCCTGGAAAGATTGCTCTTGGTAAGACAAATGCAGCAATTCAGACTGTGAAATGGAAGTGCTTGTGAAGGTGTGGGGATTCCTAGAAAGCAGGACAGAGGTATGGGAAGGCTAGCAAATAGGGGAGAAAGGAATGACTGAGAGGAAAAGGCAACCCAAAATTTGCTTTTGAGCAGTGTTGCACATGAAATTCTTATTTTGTGTGGGCACACAGGGCTCCCAGGGGTCTGTGTTATACACCCAGCCTGTGCATTGGAGTATTGTGTGACCCTTCCACCACACTACCCCCAAACTCCCAGCCACAGCTCAGCAGTCATCACTGTGAGTGTCACTCACAGATCTGAATAAACAAAACAGAAGACGGTCCCTTCCCTGAAAAATCATAATCCAGTCAAATGAGATGGAGAGGCAGAGATCCATTTTTACAGGTGGAGCACATGGGAAGATGTGAGAATTAAGAAGGATGAGATGTGTGAATAAAGGAAGAACAGCGGATGCTGCTAAACTTGACTTTAGCAAGGCCTCTGACACAGCATCCTGTAGTGTTCTTGTAGCCACATTAGTGTAGACTGAACAAGTGGATGGCAAAGGTAAGCAGAAAATTCACAGTACCACTGTGGACAAAGGGTGGTTATTGGTGACATGAAGTCCAGCCAGTGTCTATTGACCCATGGCATCCCTCAGGGACCAACATTTGGGCCAATACTGCTTAATGGCTTTATTGATGACCTGGGTAATAGGAGAGAGGATATCCTTAGCAAGACTGGCAGATTAATCTTACTATGTATTAGCAGACTACACCTTGTTAGGGAGGGGTTCCTGTTATCAGGAGGGATATCTGGAGGAAAAGGTTGCTATTAAGAGGAACCTTGAGAAGCTCTAAAAGTGGGTAAATTCTGTATTTGGGATGGAACAATACCATACAACAGTACAGGAGAGGCAATGACTGACTAAGTAAATGACTTTACAGAAAAAGAGGTGCAGAGTCTTGGTGGATAGCAAGTTGAGCATGAGATGTCTCATGCGCCCTTGCAACAATGGAGACCATCTACTTCAGGACTCTGGGTTGAGAAAAGCTATTTTTCCCCTGTATTCCTCCACTGGGGACTATTTCTGGAGTACTGTGTCCCATTTTTGCCTTCCAGTATAAGAAAGACACTGACATAATTGGATGCATCCAGTAGATGGTTAGAAGACTGGGACATCTGATGTACAAGGAATGGCTGAAGGAACTGGGGTGTTCAAACCTTGGAGGGAAAGGCTAAGGGAAGATGTTTCAGCTTTCTAAAGCTACCTATTGGGAAAGTGCAGAGACAATGGAACTTCTCTCTTCTGCGGTGCATATTGATAAGGATAAAAGGTAACAGATACAAAATGGAACATGGGAAATTCTGACCTGAGATAAGAAAAAAAAATATCATGAGGATGGTCAAACACTGAAACAGGTGTGCAGACAGCTCATGGAATCTCCATCCTTGGAGATACAGAGTACTTGATTACAACCTGATCTAACTGGACCTGCCTTGTGTACAAGGTTGAGCTATGGAACTTTGGAGGCCTCCTCCATCCTACAGGAGTGTGTGATGTTAAATTCCTAGGAGCATTTGGAAAAATCTTATCAGAGATAAGAACTGAACTGAAACTCCATTGTCCTTATCCATTTTTTCACACCTCCCTTCTCTTTTTTGTACACAGAAGGCAATAATGCCCTGGCTTTGCTCCTGTCCATTCCCCCTACTGTGGCTGGTAGAAAGTCTGGATCCATGTGGGGTCTCAGCCCATAATTACTCACTTGATGGGAACCAGAGTCCAGATGAACGTCTCTGGAAACCAGGTACGTGCTGACCCTGACTCACTACCCAGCTCACTGTTCTCTGACTCCGTGTGTTCAACAGCAGCATCTGTTTCTGG
The DNA here is from genome assembly GCA_035583155.1 of Acropternis orthonyx. Lineage (NCBI taxonomy): Eukaryota > Metazoa > Chordata > Aves > Passeriformes > Rhinocryptidae > Acropternis > Acropternis orthonyx. The sequence goes on from JAWWEU010000001.1 coordinate 29,872,041, forward strand.
GTCTGAGATCTCCAAGGGTGCCAGGTAGTCATAAGCTATTGGGAATAGAAGCATTCATTCAAAAGGCAGAGCAACTGTGAAATCAAGACAGAGTTCAGTTGGGAAAAGCTCAGTTGTCCATTCCTCCCAGCCCCCCCCAATCCCATTTGTCCTCTTCAAAATGCCCTCATTCTACTTCACTATTTTCTTCCATGAGGCAGCTGAGGAGACCAAGTGGATTCCAATATGTGTGTGCTCCCCCATGAGACATCTATCTGCTCACAGTTTTGCCCTCAGATCCTGCAGAAAAGCCTAGGTGCCGCCCAATTCCAATCTTGGCTGACTCTCTCGTTTCCAGAAAGATCTTACCTAGTCTTACAAACAGGTTTTCCTTTCTGAGACAGCTGCCCATTCCCTCCCTTGACCATGTTGTCTTCCTGCCTGCCAGCAGAAACTTCCAAACAGGTTCTTCCTTTGCAGCTACCCCTCTGTCCCTCCAGTGCACTGAACACACACACATGCCAGGACCTTTCCCGTTTTCCTTTGTTGCACATCTTCTGTGCAACCTCCCACTCATCTCTGGAAGCCATTCCCAGTTCCTAAGCACACTGCATGTTCAGCTGCCCATGTACAGCCTGTATGTTACCCATGATTTCCAAAGAAACAGGAAAAACCAGGATGTACACATGTAGTCGTAGTTGAAAGTGGTCTGGGTGCGGCACTCAATTGGAGATTTGATTTTAAGGTTGGTTAAAAACGTTAGACCTGAATTCTGGAGGAAAGAAAGGGAAGAAAAGCAGGTATATATCTGTGGAGGGGGTGTTGCATCTTTCCCCACTTCCCACAATATCAGCCACACTGTGTTGTTGCACCTCAACCTGACTTGTCAATTTATACAGGGAGAGAATTCAGAACCTCCCTGCTCTCAAAGCCCAGTCTTGGCCCCTTGGTCACCACTTGCATGTGCATACCTGCACACAAAGTCATTACTTTGGCACCACAGTTTGCTGCCCACCCTAACCCAGACTTGTTCTTATCCTTCACCTGCTATTCCTTTTTACTATTCTTTCTCTCCTTTCCCCAGTTCCCCCTTTTGTTTCAGGTGATTTGCTTTCCAACCTCCAATTTTCTCTGACACAGGCTGACACTCCTGCCTCCTTCCAACCTCTAGAAAGTCTAAGGGTCTCAGCCTTGGGACTACTGGGGAGTTGGGTTCTAGGAATCTGCCTGATCAATGAGAATTTATCAAGCTGGGAGCAGAGTGTGTCAGAGATCTCTTAGTTCAAAAGTGTGGAAAACTCAGAACCTGAAGTCACCATCATTTACAGGAAAGAATCTGTGAAGCTGCCCAGTGCTGACCTGCTATCTGAGGTTTTCTGGAAATCAGATTTACCTTCAGAAGTTCATAAACATCTGGCTGGGACACAGCATAAGAATAACTGCTGGACATGAATGGTGATAGTTTTCCTGGTGGAAGGGTGGTCTGAGGAGAATCGCTGGTTCCAGGGCTCTCATGGATAGTACAGTAGTCACTGTAGATGTCTGTGAGGGTGCTGGGGTGCTCCTGAAAATAGCTGAACATGTTATACACCTGTAGACAGAGAATGAAAACAGTACAGGTCAGTGTAAGAGTTGGGAAGATTTTCATTTCTGTCCAGAGGTTTTCTGTGACCTCAGAGAGCTCAGATTCTGCCTGCCACAAAAACCCAGCCCAAAGGGTTTTTGATCTTCATGGAAAGCCTCCACAGATTTTAGATGCAGAGCACCAGAGATGAACACGAACCTCTCTGGGTTATGACTGCATAGTTGTGGCCACTTCTGGCTAGCACTCTAGTACTTGTGAACTCAATGCATACAGTGAGGACACCTTGCCCATGTGAGTCATTAGACAGCTTCTTGTCTGACTGAAGGTAAATCCTGGATCCACCAAGACATTGTCAAGAGGCAATTCAAGTGTTCTTAGACCCAGATCTAGAGGAGAAATGGGACCCTCCCACTGCCAAGGCATCACTTAGAGTCCAGTCTGTGAATGGAAGGACTATCTGGTTTATGAGAGCTGGAACAAAGACATGCAGCTTATCATTTGTCATTTTTTCAATGTAACTCTGTTTTTCAGAGCACTGTCATCAATTGGTTCAGGAGACTGATGTCTCTTACCTTCTGCTTGCCACTATGGCAAAGCCCTCAACGTGTAACAAGGATGTGAGTTTGGGCTGTACTTGGGGATGACAGTGGGTTATTCTGTTAGATCCCTCTGTAAAGACTGGAAATTTTGACTGGTGTTTGATGTTGGCTTTCATTTTCTCTCAGTAAGCCCTTGTCCCCATTCAAATGCTTGTTGGTATATCCACTGTGCCTTACTAAGCAGTTCCAGCAACCAATCAAAAGGTATCTCTCCAATATTAGCAAGGCTCAGCACTAAAGTGACTCACACTATCCCTGGATAGCTCAGCCTCTGGCCTCAGGAGAAGGACACTTTGGTCTACAGCACGGATGCCACAGAGGGAGCCTGGTGCAGCCTGCAAATGGAGATGGACAGACGATCCTGGGAGAGCCACTGTGTCTGAGAAGCCAAGCTTCACCTGAAACAGCAGAAGAAAGAGGGACTGAAGACACTGAGAGAGAAAGAAAAGAGAAGGCTCTCTGGTTGCTGGATTCTGCCAGACATCTATTGCCAATTTGCAGTTAGTTTGCTACCCCTCAGCCTACCTGCCCCTTTATGTTTTGTGCATTACTTACATGGTTCCTGAAGCAGTTGGAGACTTTGAGACTGAAGGTGTCAGCTGCCACTTGTCCCTCAGGGAAGGCAATGTAAACAAAGAGAGTGGCCATGGGTGAAATGAGGTCAATGGGCAGAGCGACATTGAAATCCCCACTATACTGACCTGAAGGAAAAAGGAAAAATTGAGAAGTATAGGAAGAAGCAAGGCAGTCTGCAATGTAAGGATTACAGCAGCAACATGCTCTTCCTCTGTAATACTTCTGTACAGTTTCTTGGATAAAAACTATTCTGCCTGCTTCTGGGGAGGCCACAGGTAGACAGCTACAGGCAGATATATATGTGCCATTTTATAGCAGTGACCTCATATAATGAGGGGTCTTGGCAACAGTGAGCAACTTTGAAGAGAAACTTTCCACTTGAGTCCAGAAAAAAGATTCCATGAGTTACCTTGGAGGTCTTTGATGATCCCCTGCTTGGCAGATAAACTCTGACAATTTCATCATTCGAATTTGATCAGAAAAAAAAAAAAAAAGAAAAAAAAAGGAAATTGGAAGACAGAAAAGAGATTGCATATTTGACATTTCCTCTAGATTTTTTTGTGATTTCCTGTTGGTCTCAGGTCTCTTTTCTCTCCTTCCCATTTAGGCTAGAAGGGCTTTTATGCTGGGACCTTAGTCTATTCCTGGTGTTCAGATGCTCTTACCTAATGGAGAATCAAGAAGTACTGTTGTTTGGCCATGATGCACAAGGGATCCTCTGGCCAAAACCTAAAGGGTAATAAACAGAACAAAGGATCGAGAGAGCCTCTGCTCCATGTTTCTGGGCCTGTGCTGACAAAGACCCATGCCAAAGGGTTTCACTGACGGCGCTGCCCCGCACTCACCAGGTGGTAGAAGTGAGCTTTGACAGCGCCGTGCCCCAGCTCCGCGGCCAGGATGCGATAGCGCACAGCGATCTCCTGCACAGCCCCGCAGGGCAGCAGAGCCTGCACTGGCTGGATCCGCACAGAGCTGTGGCTCGAAGAGTAGAAGGCCCTCGGTGTGAGGGATGCAGTGCCATAGGACACCTTCACATTTCGACTGCTTAAGTCTTCTGGCTGGGTCTTTGCCTGTGGCAAAGAAAAAAGCATCTGAAGATTTCTTGCATCTCTCCCCATGCCAAAACCAACACTGACTGGACAGCGGACTCCAAACTCTCCCAGGGTAAGGCGTCCCTTTCCACCTAAGCCAGGTTCCATCAGTCTCTTTCTGTGGAGCTTGGCATTGCCCACTGTACAACAGTCTGGGATAACTAGTGCCTAAACAGGGGCAGGGAGCTGTATACCACTAGGGCTTTGGCTGAGGTCTGAACTTCTGCAATGCAGCTGCTACTGTGGGAACAAGCCAGATCATGGGACTGTGTAGAGTGGCTTGTTAGTCCCTGGATCAAACCACTGAACACTTCGCTTCTATATGGTATTTTAAGGGTACATTGTCAGCATGGATTTGCCCTGATAATATATTTCACAGTTCAGTTTCACTTGTACACTGTATTTCTTTCAGGACTTTCCCTGATCTATAGGGTACACATGGCAGGGGACAACTGAAGATCAATATCCTTGCTCAACTTTGAGCTATGACCTATCTGTACTGAGACTATAATAGTAACATCTTGTGGACTTACAGCAAGGTCAAGATCCATCATCTAAGATACTTCTGCTAATATCAGAGATAGGGCTTGCCTCAAAGTGCTTTGACCTCAAAGTTAGACAGGACAGGTATTACAAAACTAGCCGTACAACCAGACAAGAGAGCCTTCCTTGTCCATGGGAAAGCAATGCAAATCTAGCTCCTTACATTCTGGTTACTTGCTTAGCTCCAGATTGGTTTGCAGCAACTACTTCCTAACTAGCCTTCCTTCTTTCTCCCTTAAGTTTTCTGGCTGTTATATCCCAGGGTTCTTCTAACTTTTATGCTATGAGGAAACATAATGCAAACTGATCACTGACACTTTCTTCTCCACATGTATTTTCAGACTGTTCTTTCCTAGCTGTTTTCCTACCTTCCTGTTCATACTATGTGGAAGTTCTTTCTTTGCTCTCTGTCCCTGCCCAGCCCCAGTACACTCTCTCTACCTCAGACAGAGGTGTTATGTAAGTAGAACTCAGTCACAACTTCATGGAGTCTTTGACCACTGTCCCATTTCTCATCCAGTCTCCTGACTGCTCAGGGACTGCTGAAGCTCTAGGGGGAAGAACACTGGCTCTGCCATAAACAATTCCTCTTCCCCTAGATCTGTTATTTCATTGCTCCATGTCTCCATCTTCCTGGCTATGCCAAGACAATGACATAGACTATAGGTCTGAGAGATGTATTGCTTGGTGCTAACCAAATCCAATGTAATCATTGGGCCTAACCTGTAGTATAACTTTACTGCTGTTGTCCCATGCTGATGTTTCTAAGACGAAAGAGGCCATCCCTTTGTCATCTGTGAAGTAGGTCTTGGTCTGCTTCCTGCTACCATAGGACACTGTAAGAATCACCTTCTTGTTCTTCAGATGTGTCCCATTGGCACTTTTGAGTTCCATCTGTAATGATGCAGAAACAGTCAGTTTCATTCTCTGCAAAGGGACTCTCAGTGTGACCTTTAACTTCTCCACCCCACTCCCCCATTTATGCAGCAGATCTCTCATTTGGCAAAGACGCAGATCCTGTGGCCACACCTCTCCATAACCTCTTGGTAGATATATCAAAGGAGAGGTTGGGAGAGAGGACTGTGCTAGCAGCTTTGGGCCGCTCAGAATAAGGGTACCCCTTGATACTTCTGTGCCCACCACCCACTTAGGCCCAGCTGCTGGGCTGTCCATGTTTCTTCCCTTTTCACTTACATTTCCATAGTAGGGAGCTCCTTGCTGATAGTAGTAGCTTGTACCCCAGAACTGGAGAGTTGTGAGATCAAAAGTGACCTTGCAGTTTTCAGTGGTGTTGAACTCCACCCCTAGGAAAGACAGGAGGTACATGCAGGTGAGTATCATGTCTCCAAGCAGAGCACCAAGATTGGATGGACTGAGGTAAGAGATGGACTATCAGTCACAGGGCATTGTAGTTTCTTCATGTAACCTCAGGAGTCATTTAGCACACACACACACACTCAGCAATAGTGCTCCCTACATTCTGACCTGCCAGCATGACAGCAGCCTACTGGGAGATCTCTGCCAGACAGTTCTCAAATGCTTTTCCCACTTTGTTTAAGGTGGTCCTATTCCTAGCTGTGCTCTTCCATTTTTCCTTTCTCACAGCGCAATCACTAGAAGGCAACATTTTTCCTTGCCTTCATTGTGGTAATTTGCAGTCTGCTTTCAGCAGGGGGGATGCAAAACATTTTCTTGCAAGGAAGGCCTTGTAAAATTCTGTGAGAGAGGGACCCTTAGAAGAAACCTTCTCTCCCTATCTGGGATGTGGAGATAAATCTAATGAGGAGCTAATTACAGCACACAGTCAGGGCCTTAGTTATCCCTAGTTGCTCTGAGTAACTCCTCATTCCAACAAAGTGTCCTAAAGTATGGCTTAAGAACAAAAGAACCTGGCCTGGCCCACTTCCATGCACATTTATAATGTGATGAGAAGACAAAAAAAAGCAGCTCTTGCCCATCTCTGTCAAACCAAGGTGACTGGCAGAGCTGGATGGCCCACAGCAGCTTGTGGAGGAGCAAGCACACTGGTAAATCCCATCCTGCAACAGGAAGAACTCACGTATCTTATGCAAGTCAGACCTGAGTGTTATGTTACACAAAAACACTCATGTTGTCATGGTGCTCCCAGGGAAGACACACCCCGCTGAACATTTGACCTCATGGGAGCCAGTGCAGAAAGCTCCCATGGTTTGGAAGACACAAGGATCCACAGGGGTTCTTACAGATAAAAATCCAAAGACAGGCATGTTGTGTGAGTGTAAAGTAAAATACTTTTCTCGAAGTGTAGAATCAGTTTTTGCTACCTGTTCCACTTTCTTTCAGAAAAGCCACAGCTTCCAGGTTGAAATCATAATTGTCACCATGCTTCCGGTGGTAATTCTTGATATTCACTTCAGTGGCAAAGCAGCCATCCTCGTTTGTCTGGGAACATGAAATTGTATTTGTTAACCAATTGCAAATGCACTAACCCCTTCTGCAGTGCAGATCAAACCCAAAGCCCAGAAGTCTAAAACTGCATGAATGAGACACTTGAGTTAAAGGAACAACTCCCATACTGGCAGGAAACACACCTTTTCTGTGGACCAGTCACTAATAGGAGATGCTGTTTTGCACATCTCTGATCTTTACACACTCACTCATGCACCAGTAGCAAACATGAGTTGTCATTTCTCCCTGACAACACGATTTCTTCTGCTCAGGCAGGGTTTATCTTTAAGATATGTGCTGGGCTACTTAAAAATAAGTAAACAAATACAGATACATTCATTCAACCATAGACATGAACGAGTAAAGTTTTTGAAGAAGTGCAATTGCTTGCTTAGATACAAGAGGTTATTTCTGAGTCTCCAAAGCCCTTGTTTCTGGGAAACAGCACATAGGTGTTCACACTAGATTAAAGTGATGCTAAAATGCATGCAGTGAAAAGTGAAATGATGGTGAACAGTGTCTGTATTTTTTATTGCTCGGTTGCAATACCTGTTTTGTAGGCAAATCTGCAAGTTAACTTGCCTACAGATGCTTCTTCCTTTGAGGGCATCTAAGTGCAGTCAGAGAAAACACTGAGAGAGGCTAAGATTGTTACACTGTGAAGTCAAGGACACAACAGTCATTCATCCCTGAGCAAAGGGCTTGCTGCTTCGATAGCCAATGTCTTTCCCACTCCTTCCTTTTGTATTCTCTCTCCTCCCAAGCCCTTGTTCTTCTCTTTTGCAAGAGGAGTGTCCCATGTGCTCACCTTGCCAGTGTAATCCTTACAAATACTGCGCTTGGCTTTGGAAGACTTCCGATTATAGTGAATATGTTTACGGCACACCACAGCCTTCACACTACCTTGGACTGGCTTCCCATACGTGTACCTGGCAAACAGAGCATAGAGAACTTACAGAAACACTGGCTCGGGAGTGAGTAATAACAGCTTTAGCCTGTGGTTTGCAGCTATATATCCCAGAAACCTGCAGTATCTTCATGGTTCATGAGCTCAGCAGAGGTCAAGAAGTGAAAAGGACCTCATCAGATTGAGACAGAATGCAGTGGTGGGTGAGTTCTCCGCAAGACAATACTAGTTCCTCCAGGCAGGACTGGGGGGACATTGTGTTGGCCACAAGATGAGTCATTATTCCTACAACACCATCACTAATAAATACAGCAGAGGTACTGTATTGTAGGGCCCATGCTACACCGAGGGAATCCACTGCCACACTTTCAAGCTCACAGAGAAAGAACTAGGGAGAGAGAGTATGGAGAAAGTTGAGAGACCAGCAGAATAACTTAGCGAAGAATGCCAGGGTATCAGATTTTGGAGTGGGGGTAGGGTTGTCAGAGACCACTTTGAGTTCACTTATTGATGGCTGTGCAGTTTCCAAACCAGTAAGAATGCACCTTCTACCACGATAAGTCAGCTCACATGCCACAGACGCGGAGATGGAAGCTTTCCTCCAAGACGGTGACCACCTGAGGCATCTGGATGGAGACACTGAACTTGGGCAGCACTGTGTGAAAGCAAGAGGAATATAATTCAGTGAGAATAGAGAGAGTTCATCAGTTCCAATCCTTCCTAAGTGATTGTTCACAGAAAAGAAATCTCTCCTTTCATTCCCTGACTACCAGCACGGGGTCTGGTAGGAACGCAACAGCAGCCCAGCCAGGAAAATGTGATGGCAGTACAGAGTCTTAGTCTCCTCCTCAGAGCACAGCTGTGGGACATGGCCTCCATCCATCCTCAGGGCATGGGGGACGAGAAAGCCAGTGGACTTGAACGCAAGTCAGTGATTACACCTACTGGCAGGCAGTTGTACATCTCAGGTGATAACACAACTGTTCACAGCTGCATGGCCTATTCAGCTCTGTGTGAGAGAGGTGCACTGGAGGCAATACACCCTTCTGTGCTGCCATCAGCTTCCTGAGACTCTTACCATACTCCTCTACCCTGAAGGTACGTGTGCGGTCAGGCAGTTTGATGGTGTACTCTCCAACCGGTGCTTCTGCAGCCAGAGGGAAGGACAGATCCACAATACCTCCCACAGGTGTAACATTCTGCCACTGTGCAATTCGGTTCCCTTTGGGGTCCTGCACAGGTAGTAGTAGAGAGTAGTTACCTTCCAGTTCAAAAACACTCTTTTGCAGGATGTCCAAGCTATGAGAGCATGGTCTGACCACATATTCTCCTGTCTGGAGAGCCCAGGTCTATGACACAGCTACAGTGTCAGGTGAGTCCAAACTCAAAGAGGAAAGGATTTTTCTCCCTGTCTCATCGACAAAGTCACTCTATCATATTTCTCTCTGGTGGCACTGCCATCTCACTGGCTGCTGCAAAACTGTGGTTTACTGCCTGCCTGTCTCACTAAGAAATAGAGGTGATCCTTCTTAGAGACCTCTGTGGTGATCTCAGCTGGCACAGCCCCCAGGTCACTGTGGAGTTATATGCTGCCTAAGACATAAGCTACCAGGGAGTGATTTCTTGGGAGTCTGATGTCTTAAATCCCCAGGGAAGTCTAGGTAAGTGAGTCCAGGACTTCATGCAGAGGACCACTGAAGCCCAGCCATCAAGGACAGTGTTCTCCCACTGCTGGTTCTTGGGAGGGCAAGATGCAGAACTCTGGGTACCGTCACACTGCCCAGCCAGTAAAGACTTAGCAATGAGCTGATGGGTGCTTCATATGGAACAAGTGGGAACTGCTGTTTGAAAAGGTGAAGCCACTTGCTAGTTGGTACTGACCTCTCCACATGGGTATTACAAGCAAACCACAATTTTCAAGTTTCTTTCCTCAGCTCAGGTGATTGCACTAAACTAACTGATTTTAAGAACAATAGACTTCTAGCTGCTTTAGGAAGTTTTTCTAGTTGTGCAGTCACAGGACTAACTGGTCAATCTTTTGTTTTCTGTATGTTAAATATATGAGTTTCCTTAAAGAAACTTCAGCATTTTCACAAGTCTTCAATTCATAGGCTAGAGGGACTAGAAATCCAGTGACTACTCCAGAAAGGTTTGCTGGAATGGTTTTCACTGGCACCAGTCATTTACTGCAGGGACCCCTGTTGATCAGTGTCATGACACTGAACTGACAAACTTTTGTGGACATTGATTGAAGGAGGGAAGGGAAAGAAGTCAAGGACTGTTCCCATTCATTCTGAGGTAACTGACTTTAATGCATCCATATTTCCCCACCATCATCTCCAAACCTGTGTCTTCCCCAAGATGAGAAGAGTTCACCACTTTCAATAAAGTAGATGCTTTACCTTCAGTTCCACCAGACGCTGCTGTGGGGAGAAAACAAGAGTTACAGGTTGGATGCTTTCAGGTGAATTGCCATCCACAACCATAGTACTTTTTGTCCACCAACCATCTCTGTCTTCCCCAAGCAATTCCCAGGGACTGACTATAACCCAGCATCATGAGCAACTCCTGTGTTGCAGGTGGTGCTCAACATTGTTTGTAAGCACAAAAAGCAACACAGACTAGCTGTCCACAGGCAGATCACCTAGCTGGGCCAAGCATGATCTAGAAGTCACAGAAGCAGCCCATAGCATTTTCAGACTTAGTAAGGTATCTTCAGTAAGGTGTCTTCCCTCTTGACTTACTGTTTCACTGCTGGCCATAAAGTTCTGATCCAAGGTTACAATTCGCAAATTGACTATAAAGCAAAAGAAAAACAGAACTGGCTGAAATGAAATCAAGTTTCTTAATAATAAATAACATGAATGGATGCCTAAGAGAGATGTGGTCATATGCTTCACTGAGAGGATGCAGGCAACAGCTAGAGCCATCCACTCCTGGGCCTGTGTCCAAAGCCCTGCTATGAGCTGGCAGCCTGCTAGAAAAAAATCATTAGGAGAGGCAGTGTGGGGTTTTCTGGGAAGAATGGCTGTGCTGGTGAGAAACAGCATTTTTCTGGACAGTGGACCTGCAGTGAAGTTCATCCAAGTAGAAAGGGTGGAGAGGCATGGGGCAAAAAGCTGTACCCTGTGATGATCTGAGCTGTGCTAGTGCAGTGGTGGGACCTGTAGGACTATGATCCTCATCTGAGGAAGTCTATGGGAGAGTGATTTAGGGGTCTCACAGACTATCATGGCTTTAACTGGAGCAATCATGAATATAACACAGTGGCATCCGAACCTTTTCTTACACATCCATGAAAACACACAAGCTCTGTTCACACTGGCATGCTGTCTGTGTATGGCTAGTACTGGAGAAAATATGTGCCATGCTGATACAGGAGAGAAGTATTCCCAAATCCCTCAAAGCCTTGAAGGGAGATGAAGCCTGTGAACTCATTGCCCTTGAGGAGTAGGCCCTGCTCCAAGCACTAGAGGGTACCCCATATTATGTGTCCTGAGAACAGCTCTTTCTCTCCCAAGACATGGCATGCTGTTCATACCAATCTGTCCAGGTTTGTACACAGGTTTGTCTGTCTGGATAAAAGTCTTCTTGTCTGCAGGCTTGATTAGGACTTTTTGTTTCTTCTGAAACTCTGAGTTGGCTTCCAAGACTGTGATAGCAATAAAAGCCACTTCATCAGGATTTCCAACAGGAGGAGGGACCTGCAGGTATAGTTATAACCATCATTCAGGGTGGATCCCATTCACTGATCCCAAGGTTTTTGCAATAATGATTATGATACTACTTTTGTATTGCTCCAGTTCTTCTTGCCCTGAAAGACCCCACAGAACACTTCAAAATGTTTTTTAGGAGAGTAAAATATTAGTGGGGCTACACAGCAAGAAGGACACTGGCAAACTTGTACAGGCTGAAGCAGAAGGTTCACTTGCCAAATACAGTATCTCATGGGAATACACAATTTGCCTTCCTGTCCAGCAGGAGCAGAATCCACTCAATATCCACCCTACTGACAACCCCTGAAAATAGAATACTCACCTGGAACCTTGTGCAGTCAAAGAAAGTGAGCTGAGAGATGGACTGAGAGATCAGAGTCTTATTCCCAGCTCTGCTTTGCAAGGTTACTGACACATGGATTGGGACTGCTTGCTTTCTGCTGAGCTGGAGACACACTGTCTCTGAGAAGGGGTAGTAGAGCTGAGATGGTATTGCCACGGCGTAGTTTCTATCAAAAAAAAAAAAAGAGGAAACAAACTTAGGTAAAACTGATTTTCTAAGGAGACAGGTTTTGACCATAGGATTTAGGTACTTCCTAATAAGGCTTCTGGTTTCTTCATTCTGCTGTCACAATGCCAGTGGGACACGATCACACAGTTTCTCATCTATAGGTACTGCAGACATTAACAATGAATCTGCACTATATGCTGCATGCCCATATAAAAAGAAAAAATCACTGCTTCCCAAACTGAAAGTGAAAATAAGGTGAAGAGACCACTCCTCGTCACCCAAGGGATCAGCAGCAGAGCTTGGCTACCATGATAATACCAACAAGCTGTTCACGCTGTTTGTTTTCATCTTCCATTGCACTGCAGCAACTAGAACCAAGGAAAATACAATATTCAAGAAGGTTTCAAAACTCTTATTGCTGACTCCTCCCGCATACTGACTCTGGACAGGTTCAGCCAGCAGCACCATGTTTTGCAGCAACAGGAGGGCAGGGCTTGGAAAGATCAGAAGAGCAGGAGGCAGGGAGATGACCTCTTGGCAGTCCTTAGCTGGAGCTCAGAACACTGGCAAGAGGGAGTCAAAGTCCTGCTGGCCAGGAGCCTTGAGTGCTTTCACGCTGAAGTGCTGCCAAGCTGCCTTAAGCAGCTTGTCTGCTGCTGATATTTGGGGATCTGGTAATATGTGCCAACATTTTTATTTTCCTGCTTAAGCTGACTCATAGCACCGCCCCCTGCCAAAGGATGAGATGATCACTGAAGACTCACTGCTTGAACCTCCCATACCTCCCTTGCTCCTAATGACCTTTTACTGGGGAACATTTCTTTATACCCCTTTGACAATTCATCCCTTGCCCCTGCCTTCTGAGCTACAGAAATTAAAGAGAGCGTCTCAGAGGCTGTCATTGCAGGATCCCAGAATCCAGGTTGGATTACTTTCTCATGAATCTACAAAAATATTGGTATACAGGCAGGACAGCAGACAGCCTGTTGAAACAAGCTGTATTTCCATAAGGCAAAGCTTCATGCTGAAGGTAACAGTGGCAAACAGGTAGCAGTAAAGCATGTAATTTGTGTGGGACCTGCATCAGCCTATGGAACATATCCTAGAGGAAGATGCTATACTCTGCTGGAAAAGTTGTTTAAACTAGACTAGTGCATGCCACACCGCACACAGCAGGAGAGAATCCAACTACAACCCAGTGATGTATTTTTCACTGTAACATCTACTGTTCAAGCACAGTCATGCTTCAGTTTGCACTAGAGCCGTGGTTGCAAAAGCATAGGCCTTCAAAAAGCAAGAGCAAGTTCACAAGCCAGGATATCACAGCAGTACCTGTTGGAACAGGAGCTGCATTCCTGATAGAGTATATGAAGAGAAGCAGTGCTGAGAACTGTTCTTGACAGGGCAAAGGCATGGTGGAAGCAGATGGCCAGCCAAGCCTGAATGAACACATTGCTTTACAAAGAGCATCCCTATCAGATACCTTGGGCTCATGTTTACACAGTTTGTAGAGACACTCAGCTTTGCTGGCTGAAGTATTAAATGATGATCTAAGACTCTTGGGAGAAAAGCTAGCCCAAAAGGAAATGTATTCTGGAATACAGTATGAGATATGAGACACTGGCAGACCAGAATTAAATAGATGCAGAAAGCTGGCAAAGTTGTTCTGCCTGACTCCTTGCTGAAATACATGGTCTACATCGAAGGGAGACAGACCAGAAATAGGGAGAGTGTAGGGGAGAGGGCACATAAAAACTAGCAAAACCATTGGAACATGAGAAATTATGCCTCTCTGGAAAAACACTCCTCACCTTCAGATTTCTGTCCTGTTTCTGTCATACCATCACCCCTCCCAGGATCCCCCCCAGACCAGACTGTGTATTCGAAGCAGCTGAAGGTCTTACAGCATTGCAGGCATTCCAGCCGCGACAGGCAGGAGGATGCTGCCCCACAGGAAAGCGATGCTCCACATAGCTGATTACAAGTCGAATTTCTCCACGGAAAGCTTAGCGTCTCCTTAGTATCCTCTTCGCTCCTGCTTCTGCTGCCTTCCTTCTCCCCCTCATCCAGAGCTGAAGGAGTACGCAGCTCCTGCCCTGACAGGCTGCCCCTTTCCCTCTTGGCTTCAAAACCAAGACGGTGGAAATCACGCTGCGCGTGGCTGGGGCTGGGATGTGGGCGGGTGAAAGGGGTGGAGACAATGCTTGTTGCCTGCAAACCAAAGACGTTCCATTGAGATTTGGTAAGGCTTGTTGATGTTTCTCTAGGAGTCGTCTTGTCTGGCTCATGCAGCACAGCTGATGGCAGCAGGGAGTGCTCAGTTACTATATTTGCTACAGGGGTCGAATTTTTTTAAGAGTGTTTTTACTGTGACTTCACTGAAAACATCCAGGGATAAATGAATTCTTGGTGATAGTGGATTTTGCTTTGTGGTTTTTCTTCTGTAGAACATTTTTGCGTGTTATTTGCTTCTTACTGGAACTTCACTCCTGACTTGCAGCCTCCAACCAGAGCAGCCCAGGGCTTCACATGCAGCTCTGCCAGTGCCCCCATTCCTTCCTGGAAGAAGGGAAGGACTTTAGCATGTTATTCTCTTTTTGTTGCCTATCTGTTCCCATTTAATTTCAGCCAAATTGATGACTGTTCAGAGATGCAGAGCTGTGTGGAGTGTTTCTTAAATCAGACAGAACTCAGGTTTTTGTCCCGCTAGTTTAGACTTGAACTCATACCCCTGTTAATTTCAGAGAGTCAAATATGCTCCCAGATCAGTGACATACAGTGCTTTAAACCTGAAGTTTATCTGCAATGTCAGTGATAGGTTAAAGGCTGGTGTGTCCCTGTTACATCGGACTGTGCACGAAGAGGGTGGGTGCTGAGCACAGATATGGGGACTGTGCCAAAGTAAATCCAGGGGATTGCTTCAGCTGGGAGCCAGGCAGGGCTGGATGGCAAATTCACTCTACACTGTGTACTTTTGGTTATGCTCTGCTAAAGCACAAGCTGGGCCATGGCAGAATGAGGACATCCACCTTCAAATGAGGTTGTAGCTTGAGGGCAAATACATCCAAGCAGTGCCTAAGAAGAGTCTGGAGGGTGATGCTGTCAGTGTAGAATCACTTTATGGCTCAAGAAATCTCTCAGAAGACTGGACATCCTGCTTGGGGGCATGTAAAGGAGACATTTGATAAAATATGTGTGAACTTAAAATGTCATGCTTTATTTGGAAAGGCCTTACAGTGGACCTTTGAGGGATGTTGGTAGTAGGTGGCAGGAGCCACCCTGGAGAAGGTTCTGTACCCAGGAGGATCAGACATGGCTGGGATGGATGGGTGGACAGAAGTGATGGTGGTGCAGAGAATGGAGGTGATTTGAAAGGTTTTTACTCCAAGCTCTGAGTAACTACTGGATGAGGGGAAGATCACTAATGAAGCACAGAGTGTAGTGAACATGCATTTTAAAAGTTGAGGATGCTTTTTACAAGCTGAGGACAGTAGCTGGTCTGCAGATTTGGCTCTCATCAAATGCTGAAGCCAGGATCCAGACCAGACACAGGTGGGATGATTTTTTCTCGTAAGTCCTCTTCAGCCTGAGGTAGAGGTCGTATATCCCCATATATCCCCCTCAGTGCCCTGCCACCCATGGCCTGGAATATCATCTGAATGTAGATGTGGGTGGAGAACTGTGCTATGTGACCTTCACTCTGCTGTTGGTGAAAGCAAGTAAATATTAGCTAATGTCATCAGCCTGGAGGAGATGCTATCCCCATATATCAGCTCCCCTACTCTTTGGACTTAGGAGCATCTGAGGCAGTTATTTAGGATTGCCCCAACCCATCAGTACAGGAAGTTCTGCCCTTCAGTGTGGATCTTGTCAGCTGTCTGTCCCAGCCCAAACAATGGGAGCACCACTGCTCCTCTTAGCTCTGACTCTATTCCCAGTCGCAGCTGCAGCAAGCCTGGAACCGTGAGACTATCTCCTTTTGATTTTGGGGGGCTTGGTGGAAGGGACTGTCATTAAAGGGTGGCGCTGAGGTGCTGCACTGTTCAGCATCACAGAGCTCAATGGGGGGGGCCTTGTTCTCAGAGAGACTGAGCAGAAGCAGCTCCTGCACAGTCTCCTAGGAGAGCTGGGTGTCCAGCACCATTTCAGCCCCTGGTGTTGGCTTGTGCAGGCACTGCACTGTACACACCACAAAGTTACAGAAGCCACAGAAGTTTTGCCTCTGTTCATTCTGTGCTGGTGGCGGTGAAATTTGGTGTGAGGACTGAAGCCTTATGCCTCAGCCACTGGCTCTTTGGCTTCATTGCTCACACAGTCTTGCTCTGTGTATTTGCAATTGGAGTCTCATACATTGGGCAGTTGGGTCCTGGCTGTTGGGAGGTTGATGACAGAGTGATATCAGAAGCTCTCTAGCTCCACACTGGGCATATTTTTCCTTTCTGGTTTGGAGAGGGAACTCTGCTAAACTTCCTTCACCACAGTCCTCCAGACATTTCTGACTCTTAGTCTACCTCTTTTTGCACACAGCAGAGATGGATTCTGGCCTGTCCACCTCAGCCTCTGAATTGTTTTTGAACATTTACTGCTCTCTTCTAGTCACTATATGGTGGTGTTCCCTGCTGTCATTCACCAATCCCAAGAGGAGAAGCTCTACATTCACTTCAGCTCCCTGACTGAGGCTGTCCACGTGGCTGTCACCTTGCAGGCAACAACCCAGAATCACACACTGGTGGAACAAGATGTGGAGAAGCCAGGCACTTTTCAGTGCATCACCTTCCAGGTGAGTGTATGTGTGGCTACTGACTGACAGTGGATGCTTTCACCTTCACTTCAGACAAGAGCACAGCACTTCGCTGGGCTACACTGTCCTTTTCCTTCCCATAGGCTGCAAACAGGTTGTTTATTTCTCTACCAGTGCCAGGCAAAATAAAGCAGTGTCCTGAACCCTAGGAAAGTAGGGAATCTTTCTTGTGTAGAAAAAAAATCGGTACTTTTGATGTGTATCAGTTTATCTCATCCTACTTAAAGCCTGGTAGTAAACACTTGCTTTCAGTTTCCTCAGTGTTCTGTCCCTAAAGATGCTTGTGTATCACAGTGAAAGGCAGTACATTGGGAATACATTCTTTCCATACTCATGTCCTCAGGAGCCTGCCTCTCCAGCTCCAAGAGGACCATTCTGCTCTAAAGCTGCATCTACATTGCCAGATGTAGTTGCAGTCTGCATAGGCCTTGAGCTTGCTTTAATTTAGCTGTGATGGCACTGAACCCACAATGAACTGAGTTTTACCTGGGCAGTCTGGGTATTTCTGGAGCGGCTTGTGTTCCTGTCATTGCGACTGTGCTGCTCTAGTTAGCTTAACTAGGCATACTGCCTACAGAACCTTCAGTTACATTTCTGCAGAGCCATTAAAATGTGTCTGGTGCTGAGGCTCTTCAAGTTGCCCCTCTCTTCCTCAGCACTGTATTAAGTCGCTGTGCCTATGCCCTGCTTGTTCTGCAGATTTGGCAGAACCCAAGGAGGGGCTGTAGTCACTTTTGAGTTTTGCATCAACGAAACAATGATTAACTAAGACTCTGGTGCCAGCCCTTAGGGGAGAGAAACTGCTGGTTCTGAAAAGCCAAGGAAGTCTACCATTAGCTAAAAGAAACCCCAAGACCTTTCTCCTGGTGAGCTCTGTCTTTCTGATACTGAAATGTCCTTTGTTGGTCTGACCAGTACGTCATCTCCCTTTACTGGAGGTCTGACTTCCCCATGGTTTTACTTGGTTCCATAAAACTCTCACATTTATGTGAAGTGGGAGAATGACATGTCAGTTGGTTCACTCTTAGGTTCATGAACAAGAGATAGACAGTGACTGCTTCTTTTCCCTACAACGACAAGTGGATTACAGGCAGAGTCATGCAGTGGAATTTGCACTCTGAGGTTTCAGGGATTTTTTAACAGTGAGAGGATGCCTCGCATTTAGGATAAGATGCAAAGACTCTGATGAATTTGTTTTCCATTTTCTTGTGTCAATCAATCTAGGTGCCAGAGTTCCTTCCCAGGAAAAGAGATGGTTCCATGCCACAGGTAAGATACCTCTCTTGGCTGCCTCTCCTTTTAGAAATTAGAGGGCTTCAGCCTCTCCTGTGTCTAAACCATGTTAATGTTGCTGATGCAGGGTGGGAAGGGTAGTAAAGAGAAAAAAGAAATGTGGAAAGTGGCAAACATGACAAGGAGAAAGTCAGAGAAAAGAGAATGAGGAAGCTAGAGAGCTCAGAAAAGACTATGACTTGGGAAAGGAGAGAGCTAACTCAAAGGACAGGAAGGGAGGAGGGAGAAATTTGAGATTTTGGTAGGGCAGGTGCCTCTTTTTCTCCTTCAAGCTCTTTGTAGTCTCAGGTAGTTGGTTTTTGTTTTGTTTTGCTTTTCACCTGACAGCAAAAAGAGCTGGTTTTTCTGCATGTCCTGATCCACAGTGGGGACAATGTGCTCTTTGAGGGTCGCAGGAAAGTTCTGGTCAGGCCCCAGAAGAATGTAATTCTGATAGAGACAGACAAGGGCTTATACAAACCTGGAGAAACAGGTAAGGCAAGAAGGTGGCGTATGAAAATGGGGAGGGAATGGTCAAGGTAGCAGCCACACCTGGAGGGAAGATTTCACCAAGTGCAACAAGTTAAGCTTTTTGTAGACGGAATAAAGCAGATCTCTATTATCAGATGTTTTCAAGAACAGCTTGACCCAGAATGTTCCCCTCCAAGGTGTGTTACAACAATTCCCAGCCTGCTGCTCCTGGGTATTGCTTTGGTGAAACATCTTTAGTGAGACCTCAGAGGAAAGCCAGGGCTCTCCAGCACTGGAGAACCTCTTTTGTTTTTGGAGACTATTGTTAATATTTGAGTAAAGCCTAAAGCAAAAGTTCCAAGCTCTAGAATTACAAAGAGTTACATCACAGTCTTCACAATATGAATGGACTGCAGACAGACCCCAGTGCAGACAACCCCACTGTTTACCTCAACATCGTAATCTTTCTAGGTGGAGGCACTGAGTTTCTGCAGCCTGCAGCTGCATAAATGCCTCCCAGACAAGGGCCTCTGGGGTGGAAGATGCTGGGGAGGGCTATTTGGGAAAAGACCTGCATACCTCTGAGGTAAACAGAGGGACATGAATACTAGAGCACAGAAAAGGAGAAGCAGATTTGTTCAAGGACATGTTGCAGACAGAATGCTTTACTATGCTTTTCTTTATACGTACAGTGAAATTTCGAATTGTGAACCTTGATGAAGACCTTAAGGTCATTACAAATGAGGTGAGTGTCACCTTGTGCTTTTCTAGAAGTAGTAGCTTTAGCATGAGACACATTGAAAGGCTCATGAAAAAGAGATCTCCCTTCATGCCTGTTAAACTGTAAGAACAGATTATCTTTGGAGGAAACCACTCATCTGCTGGTCCCTTAGAGAAACCCTGCAGTGTAAGCTGGCACAGAGGGAGGAAAAGATCTAGTATGGGGTCTGGATGGGGCAGAATTTTCTGGTCAGGGGCCCACATCAGGGAGAGTTATTTATACTGGTTCACATGGATGCTGTTTTGCACTGTACAAAACTGAGCTTGTGTTTCTTTTGTTTTTACAGTATTCTCAGATATGGCTTCGGGTAAGTTACGAAGAACTGATGAAAGGGAGATGTCTGTCTCTTCTACTGTGTCCATTCACTCCTGGACAGAGTTATGCCACAAATGTAATTTCATAAGGTTCTGGTTATAGTTTAGGTCCAACAGAAGGCTTTTCTACCTGGTGAACCTGGGTTCTTCATTCAAACCAGTACCTCTGTAATGCATATAGCTGAGCTAGAGGTAGGGCAGTAATGAACCTTTGCCCAACACCCTCTCTGCACAGAGCACAAAGCACAAGGATAAGCACTCAATAGATGCAGCATAGCAGCACACCTTCCCATGGTGTTATGGTGTTACTTAACTGTTCTTGGCAGCCTTTGCAATTCAAACGTTCATTAAAATGATACTGAAGGGAAGTGAAGGAATCTCTTCTAGTCATCTAAAATCCATTCTACTGGGTCAAGAGTAAGCCTTTGTAGTGTCTTCTCGTGCTTGAGTATGGCTGGACCTGCAAGGTAAGCAATGTGACTCAGTGGTTCTGTATGTCCTTTCCCAAATAGGATCCTGAACGCAACCGTATTGCTGAGTGGCGGAATGTAAAGCCAGATCATGGCATTGTGGATCTCTCTTTCCCCCTGGCCTCTGAAGCATCCCTTGGGAAATATACCATCTCAGTCCAACAA
Organism: Acropternis orthonyx; assembly: GCA_035583155.1. Lineage (NCBI taxonomy): Eukaryota > Metazoa > Chordata > Aves > Passeriformes > Rhinocryptidae > Acropternis > Acropternis orthonyx. The sequence continues at coordinate 29,892,249 of JAWWEU010000001.1, forward strand.
GACATGGCTCAGAAAACCTTCAGTGTTGAAGAATACGGTGAGACTTGGACAACAGAGGTGAGAGAAAAGCAGTGTGGGTGGCTGGAGGAGAGAGCAGGGTGATGCAGCTGTGTTCCTCAGACCTTTTGCCCTGGGACAGCAACAGACTGGGGGTAAGGATGGATGGGTTTGTGTGCACATCTCATGTTGGGCTGAAAGTTCTGCAGCTGCATAGGGTAAAAAGGAGAAGTCGTGGGCTGACACCTAATTCTACCTGTATCTGGGCCCTGTGATGAGCACCTTTTGCTGCTCATTGTCACCCTTTTCTAGGCTAGGTTTACTATTCATACCAGTCAGCTTCTACAACAGGAAGCGGAATCATGTCTTGGTCCCATTCAGTTGCAGTGGTAAGGACAAAACCCTGTGGCATTTAAAATGTTTATGCTTGACTGAGCTGGAGTAGAAAGCTGTCGCATGTGCAATTGTAGCAGCAAATACAGGGCTCTGTGGCTGAAGGGAGTAACCCCTATTGCAGCATGGTGAGGAATAACTGGGGACATTACTGTCTTTCCCCCCATCTGGACCACACCTATAACAGAACTTACAGTTGGTGCCCATACTCACTATTGTGTTTTTTTTTTTCTGCCTCTTTATCCTCCTCTCTTCAATGCAGTGCTGAAAAAATTTGAAATAAAGTTTGAGCACCCTCCATTTGTCACTACAGCAGAAGAGGAATTTCAGCTGAAGATCTGTGGCAAGTGAGTACATGATAACATTATGATCCTCTGCCATTCAACTACATCATCACCTCCAGATTGCTCACCAAGAAGTGATTTCCCAGTATGATCTTTTTGCATTACTCTGTGTCTTGAGGGGACAGATCACTCTCTGGAATGGCCTCCTTCTCATGCCAGGTCATTTACTGTGAGGCTCAGGAAACTAAAGATACTGTGTATAGTGGGTGGAGAGGAATGCAAAATGATTTTAAGGGATGAGCTACAGTTCCTCAGTAAACAAGGTACAAAGCCAAGCTCTCCAGGCTCCACTTCCCCTGATGAGCGTGGGAGGTGTCCTGGGTCAGGATTTCTGCTGAGGCAGACAGTCTTCAGGTGATTGTTTCTCCCCTTTGACACAGGTATACCTATGGGAAGCCTGTTCAAGGGGAAATAGATATTGTTATTGTGACACACTCCCAGACCATGAAAGACAATGTACCAGATTCTACTGAGATGAAGAAGCAAAACAGCTGGGTAGGTGAACATATAGCAGAGTGAAAAGTTAAAAGTGCTGCAATTGTGGGTCTGTCCCCTTAACCTGCCTTGATGCACCTCTGATGGGCACCAACCTGTTTCTCCTGGTATCTTCCCACTTGCTAGACATGATCAGACCATTGATTCCTCTTTCTGTGACTCTGTTGCTTGAATTAGTGCTCTAGCTGCTCATATCTGACTTGGTGCTTCAGGAGAAAGCAAAAGCTATACAAAGTAATGATGCCTGGGATGTTTCCAAGAGTTTGTATCAAAAATTGTGTACAATCAGATGGCTGGCCTATTCAGCTCTGTGATTACTCCTACCAATAAACAGGCTATCAGAGCATCAGATGGTCTGTGATTCAATGCCCTGTTTCTTGCTGTGTCCACGCACAATGGATCATCTTAAGCTTGTTAGAGGTCTGGTCTATGTACATTTCTGGTTATGCTTTCTGCTCATCTGTGTTCATTATATGTTTGTGGTTAAGCTCCACACTCGGTTTTCCCTGTGAGATTCAGATGCAGCTCTTTTGGCCTGCAAGTCACAAGAAAATATTTCTAAATGTCACACCAGCCAGCAACAAGCCAGAATATAAAAATATAACTGGATGTCTGCATCTTTTAAAACTCATTCCAGCTGGAATGCTGTGCAGTCTTAGCTGTGCAAAACACCAGCTGAATGCCAGATCCACATGGTGTCTAAGAGACCCTTAAAGGTTCTGTGAAGCACTTAACAAGCATGACTAGAAACACTGGCTGTACCCAATCTCTGCCTTAATTCTTGGCAAAGCTATTGCAATCTGTAACTGGCGGGATGCCCTTGTTTAATATGACCATGCCACAGAGATGGCCATGACTGGAAAGCCACTGTGTCAGGCTTTATTCATCAGGAACATATAGTTTCAGGGAGACCTTTAACTCATGGAATGACACTCCTGCTCTTTCAAATGTGGGATTTGGGCTGAATCCAGTCTCCTGAGTTTGTCTGACATAATTAACCCTTATGTGATTTTCCTGAAGTATTTTTTTTCCTGTCACTTTTTTGGTGACTGTTTAATCCAAGCATGTTGATTTTCTTCTCTGGCTGAGGTATCCACAACGGGTTTCTGCAGTTAAGATTTGTGAGCTTTGATCTGTTCCAAAAAATATTTGGAAATACTTCTTTAGGATTGCCTGGCATCTGTAGAACAGTTCGTCTTCCTCCACACCACACTCTTTCTCTCTGTTCTCTCTCGCTGCAGACAAACGAGAATGGCTGTGCTACTTTTACAGTGAAGACAGAAACTCTGGAAATAAATGAAGCTGACAGCTACATAATTGCAACAGGAAGAATGGTGGAAAATGGAACAGGTACTGGAGAACAAATGGAATGTTCTCTACCTCACAGCCAACTGCTTTGGTTTTGGCCTTTCTGTGGCAGTGGAATTTCTTTTGAAAAAATTACTTGAGGGTGCCCAAATCTTCTGTCATGGTAATGGTCTCTATTCTAGTACCTCTTCCATATGTTATCACCAGATTTCCTAACCCTCTTCACCATTCATCTCCCTTACCATGTGTATAACTTTTAAATGATTTCCTGGGAGACCAAGGCCTTCCTCAGCCAGTTGCAAAATGCTGTACTGTTTATAACTGAACAGCCATCTAGTTTCCCTTTATCTTCAATACACATAAATATTTATAAAAAAAATACTGTATAGTGCATCGTGTCATGAAGAGGAGAGCCAAGAAAGGTTGAGGGAACCATATCCTAGAGAAATGTATTTTCTCTACAAAATTTAGAGGTTGTAGACATTGTAGATAGTGCTGAAGTGCCTTTTTGTCTCCTGCTTCCCCAAGAGCACTGCTTAGGATTTAATGGGTTTTTCATCTCTCCACCCAGGAGCATATTCTGCGGCCACAGTTAGAATTCCTGTTGCGACAGTAATGAAATCTATAGAGTTTATCAACCTCCACCCATTCTACAAACGTGGGTTGCCATACACAGGGAAGGTAAACACACACAAATCCCTTCGCTACCGAGAATGCATTGTAGATATCACCTTTTGTAGTAAAAAGCAACAGTCTCCAGGAAAGTAAATGCTGCTCTGCTGGCACCCAGCAACTAGGAGTGAAGCCTCCTCTAGAAGCAATTTCTTCTCCCCATCCTAATCTACTATATTCCCCAGACTGGAATTTTGGGGCCAGGAGCAGTTTCAGGGGAAGCTTCTGAAACTAGTCTGTGCTTGTGGGATGGGGTTGGCTTCAACAGGCACATAACTTTTCTCTTTGGACAAATGCTCGTGGTAATTTGGCAGAAATGTCTAAAGCCTTGCATATAATTTCACTGGCATTCATTTCTGACCCAGGTACTTTGGGTGATGCTGCTGTCCTGGGGCTAGAAATGCTTTCACCTGGGCCAGTATTGCTGACCCCACACAGCACGGAGGGCAAGGAACAGCAAGTTAAGTTGCTGAAAACAAGACTTCTGATCATCAAAGATCCTGCAACATTGTTCAAGAAATAGCTCAGGATCTGAGAATTAACCTCAGATTCCCCAGTATAAGTGTCTCATCTCCCTGTATTACCGTTTATTTCTGTTCTGGTTTTGGCTGGGGTAGAATTAATTGTCTTCATAGCTGCAAATTGTTAGTTTTGTGTATTTACTGGACTTTTATTTGGATCCTTCCAACCTGTCTGTAAGCTAGAAGGGCTGAGGAAGCCCAGTGATAGAAGCAATTCATATTAAGCACTGGCAGTGCCTTGGAGTCTGGCACAACAGGGTATTAACTTCCTCCCCTTCTCTACAGATGTTCTGCTCCAGTGATAAATCTCCCCTCAGAAATGAAACAGTCTACCTAAAAGTTGACGTCAATGATGACGAGACACACCTGTCACTCCTCACAGATGAGAAAGGGGAAGCTCACTTCTCACTGGATACCACCAGCTGGAACAGCACGCTGGTTGCGCTGATGGTGAGCATCAGGCACAGAAAATCTTTTGTATCTCCCCTTGCTTTCCTTTGACTCTACTGAAAACAGCTGTTAACCTGATAATTTCTTAGAGAAAATGTCCCCTTTCTCCACTCTGGGACATGTTGGAGGTGGCTCTGCAGAACTGGTGGTTAACACCTCTTTCTGTTGAACTCCATATTTAATGGCTGCCCTTGATCTGAAGCAGCATCATAGCATGTCCAGGCTCAGCTTGGCAGGCAGCTGTTCTTGAACTCCCTTTTGATACCAGACCTTGAAGCACTTGGTTTCTTCACCCTACAATTTTAGATCCTCCACCTGGAGCTTGTTGTCACCAGCCTGACAGTAACCCATCTTCCCACTACCTGCATTCCTGCCGCTGATGTGGGATTCATGTCCAAGCAGTATGATCTCCTAGTGCCATCTATTTCTCAGAGACTGGAACTATTGTTCCATATCTTTTTCTCTGAGACCCCAGTCTATCCAGGGTGAGGTTCCCTTACTTTTGGTTAGGAAGCATTTGGTGATCAGGGGTTTTGTAATCTAAAACATGGTGTGACTCTTGGGGATGGTCCTATGTGGGGCTAGGAGCTGAACTCAATGATCCTTGTGGGTCCCTTCCAACTCAGCATATTCTGTGACTCTGTGAAAATGTACATTTCTGTCCTACAGGGATGTGAGGACAGGATTTAGTTCTTGTTACTAGGTTCATGGATATTGTCCACAGAGCCTTACATTATCTGCAGAGAAGTAGAGCTTCACCATACAAAAGCTATTTTGGTTCCTGTTATGCTTCAGGACATCTGACCAGAAAGATAAACTGAAAACAGGGGAGCTGTGCTGGGGTTTAAGTCTGGTATGGGGTGTGTCCCCATGAAAGGATAAAGGAAGAAAAATCAGATTGTGCTCAAATCTACTAGACTTACTTTTTGCCAAGACTTCGTAAGTCTCGTAAGAGACTTTAAAATTATATTTAAACAAAATATTATTTTAAGAATACATATGTGCAGTCTGCCATCAGCTCAGATGATAACAGTGTTTCAGCAGGTGTACAAGTTCCCTTGCATCACTTGATAATAATTGCCAACTCATGTTTTTGTGCTTGGAAGGGTACTTACAACCTTGAGAATGATGATAAGCAAGATTCTTCTGAAATCTACGCAGAAGTTGGGATTGACTTACACTGGCTGAAACCTTTCTACTCTGAGAGCAACAGCTTCCTTGAGATCAAGGCCAAGAATGATGTGATGCCCTGTGATCAAGAGCAGGAAGTGCAAGTGGATTATATCCTTGATCAGAATAAACTCAGCTCCGAAGAAGATCACATTGATTTCTACTACTTGGTGAGTGCAAAAGACAGCTGATTCTCAGGGCAAGATTATGCTTACTGGCATTTTACCCTTTTCACACAGCACAGCGATGCTCAAAGGAAAGTTTAAGCTACTCCCAGACCAGTGTAAGTCAGTTTATGAGTTCTGTTCTGCCCAAACCTCCACCTGCTTTCCAGTTTTGGACCTATTTCTGTCTCCCAGCTGCCTTGCTTTGTTATTAGTGCCTTGACCTGAACTTGGGTGATAGATGCCTGCCATTCACCCTACTTTCTCTAATGTTCACATAGGATGCAGTGGGGGACTAGCCCAGTTTCTGCCTAACACGTATGCCCCAGACACCCATCTGTGGCTGGAGCATGTGTCTGTGAACTAAGAGGGAATCTCTTGGGCAGCTGATATCCTCTGACGGGTGTATTTACAGGAAAAGGCTTGAAAGGCCCTTGTGCAGGGCCTTGATGCCCACCAGAGGTATGTAATAATGTGATGAAGTTCAATTTCAAGAAAGTTAGTCCAAAGCAAGAGTGTGACTACAACCTAGCTGAGAGGTTGAGTATCTTGGTTACTGAACTGGACTAATTAATATAATCAAAAAAGCATCCTAGTAATGCAAATATCAGACTTCATTTGGTCTTAAGAGCTGCTCTTAGCTTCAGAAATACATCTGGCTTTGCAAGCAGACATGCCTTCTCATTGCTTAACCAACATCTCTCAAGCCCTACACAGCTATTCTATCAGCATCTCTGCTGCAGAGCTCAAGTTATGACCTGCCAGAGGAGCTTCTGTGGCAACACCTGTCAGATGTCATTCTCTCTTGTATTCTTTTCACACTCTCCTCATGCTCTCAGAATTCACTCTTAAATGGTGCTTCTCTTTGCTCTTCAGGTGATAGCAAAAGGCAAGATTCTTTTCAGCAGAGAGAAGAAGGTGCCAATTACCCAGCATGAGAGTGAGTAAAAGCATCTGAAGTTAAGTGCCTCATAATACACCCCAGAAAACTGACCGTTTTCTAGTGACTGTATCTGCAGTGTAATTCTTATCCACATGTGGGAAATACTGAACTCAGTTCTCAGTGGTGGTTCACCTCATGAGACCAACACAATCTCCTCTCAGTTCAGTGTCTTTCTGGCAACTGTGCTCTTCCTGTCTAATTGATCTAATATCCAATCTTATGACCTTGCTGCTAGCTTGTACCTTTAGAGAAGATGTGAGTCAAAGCAATGGCTGGTATCCTGGGTTTACTGTTAATCTGTGACAGTGTCTGTTTGGGGTGGTCTTATCTGCAGGTAGAAATCATCAAATCTCCTCTTTTGATTCTTGATGCACATCCTACCCCAATGAGCTGATTCAATTGCATATTTTCCCTCTCTTCCTTGCTGCTCTCTTGTGCAGATCTGCAGGGCTCCTTCTCATTGCCTCTGCCTATTGGCAATGACTTCCTGCCTGACATCAAGCTTCTGGTGTATGCAGTCTTCTCGGATGGAGAGGTGGTGGCTGATGTGGAGCAGTTTGAACTAGAAAAGTGCTTTAGACACAAGGTGGGTAGAAATCACACAAGGAGTGTGATAGTATCATTGGTGTGCTCTGGTCTGATGTGGTTCCTGGTCCTATTTTATCCTCATCCAAATGGTGTAAGCTGGATATACATCAAAACAGATGACCAGTATTTTGGGCTGGGAAACAAAACAGGTAGCCTCCTTCTTCCCTGAATTCCTAGTCCTGCTCTCCACAACACTGACTGGCAAGCTTTGCTCAAGGAGCAAACCAGGTCCCCTTGAACTCTGTTTTCTCCCCCCATTCCTTTTACTACCTTGGGAACACACTGTCCACCATGTTCTTCCTAACACAGAAGAGAAACCTGTCTGCTTAGCTTCCTGGGGTGGTTCTGGATCAAACTGTGGTGTATGTGTGGTGATAGAGGGATTCTGGCTAGTGCTGTATGCACTGCAGCCTCTTTGGCCTTCCCAATGAATTTCTAGGTGGGCCTGTCTCAGCATCTCATACGCTTCCCTACCTTATTCTCTGCCTTTCCCTCTGCTACTCAGACAGGTAAGAGTCAAGGGTCCCACTCTCCAACAGTAAGCCCCTAGACCCTGTCTTCCTTTGCAGGTGGCACTGGAATTCTCACACAAGGAGGAAGTCCCAGGATCAAAAGTCGGACTGAACCTCAAGGCTGCTCCAGGGTCCTTGTGCTCTGTCCGAGCTGTTGACAAGAGTGTCCTCCTGAAGAATAACAATACCCTAATGGCAAACAGAGTGAGTGCAGCCAGCCATGCCCAGCTCCCTAATGCCTGCCTGCCTTCTGTCTCCATGCATGGGCAGGAGGAAGCCCATCATACATCCCAGGACATAGCTGCAGTGTTAGACGGCTGCCCTGTCATTCCCCTCCTTGGTCCCTTTTGAGCCATGTGATGATCATGTTCTTCATGCATCAGCCCTGCACTCTGGGCCTCTGCCTGAAAAGTGGTAGATGCTACATGGCACTGCAGGGTAGGCAGGGAGAGCAGCTTCAAAGAGATGTTGATGCTTTCTACTTATTGCTCTGCTCTTCCGTCTTCAACCAGTCAGTGAGGTTAAGCCTTTGAAATGGAATTTTGGCCCAGTAGAGTCCTATCCCTCTATCCCTCTGCCCCAACCAGTGCTGAATTGACACATGACAGATCAGGCTGAGGACCTAAGCAGTTCTTTGGAAAACAGTAGCTAAAAGCAGAACACAATGGCTGGTGAAAAGTGGTCAGGATTTTGTCGGCAACCAGGTGCATTCTGAGAGTCTAGAAGGACTGGAGGAACTTACCTTAAAGCGGCTGCATGTTTCAGAGGAATTAATTAAAAATTTAGAGCAAAAATACTGCAAAAATTGAAAATCCTAACAAAATTTCACAATGTATACCAGAGATAATAAAACAGGTATATGCCTCTTGGAAAGGTGTAAGTTAAATTATAGCAGTCCAGATTCTTACAAAGAAGCCTCACCAAATCCAGGGGGATGTGCTGCACCTGTAAATGGGACCCACAGTGTGATCTGGTGTTCCATTTTATAGGGATGATGTTCTTGTGCAGAGCACTTGCATAATCTACTAACAGGTACATAAAGTAGTAATCTTTAAATATGTAAGTCAGATGTGCCAATGTCTTGTGCTCAAAGTGAATCATGCATTTTTATCCTAGTTTTGCACCCTAGAGTTGAAAGGCTTGAACTGTCTTGCAGACTAAAAGCTATTTGTCTACATCCACTCTTTGGGTATGTTATATATATATTATCCTACATATATACCTTTTATATTATGTCCTTTAGTATAAGCTGGTCCAGTGTCAACTTCTTCAACTGTAAAGCTTTACAAAACGTGCTAGAGGGCTACAGTCCAAATATTTGACCCATATATATGCTTGTTGCCCAGCTCCTTTTGCAGACCTGTGTTTTTCCATTGCAGTTGTATAAGGCGTTCTTTGAAGACAGCTTCACAATTGGAGGACGAGGATTCCCTTACCACTTGGAAGACTTTGAGGCATACCCTTGTCTGCCCCAGCAGCCCAGCCTCCACAAAAAGGCTTGGATGGGTGCACCGTGGTACCAGAGTGAGGCTGATGTCTATAATCTATTTAAGGTGAATGTCTACACTACCTCTGAACTTTTCCTGAGCTAGTGATTTCCAATATGCCATTCTGAATGCCTACAAGAATTTACTCTTAGCAAACTTCAGCTGCCCTGACGTTCACTGCGACAAGTCATCTGCTGCTTTTTCTTCAATGTAGCCACACTCATTTGGGGACTATAGGGAAAGATAAGTAGGCATAGCGCAAACCACCTGATTAGAGAAAGACAGTGTAAAAATGAACAAATTTAGTTTAGGCTACCATAACTCCAAAGGAGGAGTGGCAAGAACATAGCACTAATACCTGAGCACCTCACTGTATTTTGACTGATTGCCACTTGGTTATTATTTTATTTACAAACTACTTTACTCTGTTTCACTGAATCTCTTCTTACTTATCCTCAAAGCAGTTTTAATAAACAGAAGTCTCTCACAATTTGTCTTTATAGCTAACTGTTGAGACAAACAATAAAATAAACTCATCTGCTAACAATTGTGATAGCCAGAGAAGTGTTAACATGTCTACCAACTGAAATCCAAGAAGTGCTGTTTCTGACAGAACACTGTTTAAAAAAATGCATGTAAAAGTAGAAGCACCTCAAAATAGGAGAAGAGGGTAACAACACACTGAAAACAACCCAACCTGTAGTCTGCATTGCGTGGGCTTCTTAGGTTGACAGAATTCTACCTTACAAATACATACCCCAATTCCACTCAAAAGGCATGTTACTGTGAATCATAGAATCAATTGGGTTGGAAAAGACCTCCGAGATCATCAAGTCCAACCCGTGGTCCAGCTCCAGTCCGTTTGCTAGATCATGGCATTCAGTGCCACATCCAGTCTCAGTTTAAAAACCTGAGCGAATCCACCACCTCTCTGGGCAGGCCATTCCAATGCCTGATTACTCTCTCTGTAAAGAACTTTTTTCTAATATCCAACTTAAATTTCCCCTGGCTGAGCTTAAGCCCGTGCCCCCTTGTCCTATTGCTGACTGCCTGGGAGAGGAGACCAACCCCCACTTGGCTATAACTTTCCTTCAGGTAGTTACAGAGAGTGATGAGGTCACCTCTAAGCTTCCTCTTCTCCAGACTACACAACCCCAGCTCCCTCAGCCTCTCCCCACAGGACTTGTGCTGTCTTCTAGATGCTTATTCCTCAACTATGTCTCTTTGTTAGGGTCAGGCATATGTCATACAGATCTAGTTGAAATTTACTTGTATGTGAAGTAATAATTGGTCCCAGAATTCCTCAGAAAGCTGGTTTCCATTCCTCATGCAGTGGTCAGAGTCTGAGCCTGTAAGTTTATGAATATAAAAAAAGCAGCATTTAAAAGTGTTTCAGCTGCCACTAGCCCCTCTATGATAGCTGTGATCATGAGAGTTTCAACATTCCTTGTTCCCTTTTATTTATCATCAATTTACTCTTTGCTATTTTCCCAGAAACTGCGCATGAAAATAGTAACCAATACTAGAATCAAGAAACCAGTTTCCTGTGTGCAACCAGTTTTTAAGAAAAAGACGCGTGTTCTGGAAAACCATGTTGTTGGTAAGGAACAGACATGTCCACCCCCTTGACTGGAGGGGCTTCCCTCTCCTGGTTCTGTCCAGCCTGCAGCTAAGGCAACTGACTTCCATTCTGCTGCATTTCTTGTTTGTGTATGACAGCAACAAAGCTTATGCCCTTTTCAGGGGACCTGATTTATAAATCACAGATAAAAACTCAAATCTTCATGCCTCATTGGTGTCTCTGTGTTCAGTGGTTTTCATATAAAATGTAGTGTGCTCTCCACCAGCACTTTCACGGATTATTTAAAAGAGCATGACTCCATTTTAACATGCTGTCTCCCCCTGGATCCAGACCAAATTTGAATCTGTCAGACTGAGTCTCAGATTAAACTCCATCCAACTCTGACTCTCTAAAGCTCCCCAAAGATACACACAGTGTGTCAGACCCTCATAAATGCCAACCCTGTCTGCTCTTGTTCTGTGTCACAAGCATTTGTGGTTGGTGTTAGATTGCCTGTGAATGAAGAACTGATTTCCCCTGTAGGTATATATATGCTGTTTTCTGAGGTACTACTTGCTTTTAGCAGGCAATATTGCTGCCCGTGCTGATCCTGAACCTTACTCTGATGATAAGAAGGAGCCAAAACCACGGACGCTTTTCCCCGAGACCTGGATTTGGGATTTGGTCTCTGTTGGGTTGGTAACAGCCTGTACCTGCCTTCCCCAGAGACACTCCTGGAGTATTCTGACTGCTTCGAATCAAGTTCTTCTCTTCTGCTTCCTGCTGTAGGGACAATGGGCAAGCATCTCTCCAAGTTACTGTACCTGATACCATCACAGAATGGAATGCAAACACCTTCTGTGTTGCTGATACTGGCTATGGTTTCTCGCCTCTGACCACTCTCAGGGTCTTCCAGCCTTTCTTTGTGGATCTGTCACTGCCATACTCTGTGATCCAAGGAGAGACTTTCACCCTAAAAGCCACTGTCTTCAACTACCTCAAGGACTGTATCCAGGTGAGTTGCCCTGGTAACACGGTCTCTGCCAAAACAAAAACTTGAGCCCAAAGGCAATCTATGAACTTCTCTGAAGCCCTAGATACTGGCATCTGGGCCATAAAGCACAACCTCACACTTTATGACTGCTCCTTTGTGCAGTGCCTGTTACTAACACTATCCCAATATGTGCTTGTACATCCAACCACACTCAGATCTGCACCACCCTCACAGAGACTCCAGAACTAAAGGTGGATGCCTGTCCAAGCTGCCAGTTCACCAGCTGCCTCTGTGCCAATGAAGCAAAAACCTTTGTGTGGAAGGTGACAGCCACAAGGCTGGGTGAGGTTGGGCAGTATGTGGCAGCTAGTGGGAGGAGGGGTGGAATTTGCCTGTGTCTGCGTGTCTGGACCTAGTGCTTGTACATACAGCTGTCTGCTGCAAGTGCTGAGCAATGTGCTCCTGTGTTCCCTGCAGGCAAAGTGAATGTCACTGTAAGCAGCGTGGCAGAAGATTCACACAATCTGTGTGGTAATATGATTGCTGTGACACCTTTACAAGGAGGGAGAGACACAGTGATAAAACCTCTGCTTGTGAAGGTTAGTCACATCTCAGGGTGGAGAACCCCTGAGGACAGTGGTTTGTCCCCTGGGGCAGTTAGCAAGATGCTAAGAGGAAGTTTAGCCTCTTCTTCTCAGAAAGCAGACAAATTTGCTAAGACATGGTGACTTGCTTTTTCTTGCCTTCCCTATCTGAACTACTCTTTCTCCATCTGCAGCCAGGAGGTGTCCTACAAGAGAAGACCCAAAATGCCTTTCTCTGTCCTTCAGGTATGGGACAAAAATCCCTGACTGCTACAATTGTGAGAGCAGGATGAAAGGGACAGGGATACTGTGAATCCCAATGGTGGGGGGAATCTATCAGAGAACAGGTGCTGGTGGTACCATCCCTGCCTGGGAGAACAACCACTACAATTTGACCATGTCTTTCTTTTACCTGGCAAAGTTTCCTGTATTGAGGCATTTGTTTGCAAGCCTTGGCTGCTGTGACTCAATGTCACATTAAGCCTCACCTGGGTCTCCTTGGATGTTACCCTTGTGTGTAATGCTTCTTCCATGGGATAAATTTCTGGGTTCTGCCTTCCTCAGATAACACTGTCTCTGAAGAGTTCCCCCTGACTCTGCCTGCAGAAGTGTTGGAGGGATCTGGTCGAGCCACTTTCTCTGTGATTGGTAAGAAAGGTTTTCCCTGATCTTGGGTCCCCAGTGAGAAAAGCTTGCACAATGGTCTTACTGATGCATGGACCCAACTCCTCATGAGGTTATCTGTAATGGGTGTGATGTGGGCCTCAGAAATGTGGATCAACTAATCTTTCCCAATATTTATTCATCTCATAAGGAATGATTCTAGGTGATGTCCAAGTGGCTGGAGGAGAAGGCACAAAAACAGGCTATCTCCCGACTTCTGTCACTGCCATCCACCTAAGTGAACCAAAGTCACCCCTGCAGCTTTCCACCTAGTTTGCCTCTGTAATTCCTTTCTGTCCTTGGTACCCACCCAGGAATGACAGCTCTCTTTACCTTTCTTCAGACTGCCTCAAGCTTCACATTCCCTCCCTCCTCCCAGAACCATGATGTCTTCCCTTTGTGTTCTGGCCTAGTCTGTAAGAGGTCACCAGAAATCTCAATCATATTCATTCAGTTAGGAACTGGCTCTTTTCTAGGATCCCAGTAGAGTTTAGAGAAGTCCTCTAGTTTCATACTGCTTAATGTCTGTGCTTTGCCTTTCTCCTGTCTCTCCACCTCAAATGTAAGGTGACATCATGGGTCCAGCACTTCAAAATTTAGACCAGCTGCTAAGCATGCCCTTTGGCTGTGGTGAACAGAACATGGTTCAGTTTGCACCAAACATCTTCATACTCCAGTACCTGAATAAGACTAAACAACTGGATGCAGAAATTAAAGATAAAGCACTCGAATTCCTGCGAACAGGTAAACATTGTCCTTCTTCCTTCTGCTATGAAGTGAAGCTGCTATAAATCAAGATTGTTGGGCACAGGTCTGGTGGGGAGGTGAAGGGTAGGAGTGGGAGCGCTGCTAGAACTGTTACAAAGGAAAGTATCACAGAGGAAAAGGAAAATGTGTCATGGAAAGAAGTGTGTTTCTGAAAAAAAACAACTTCTGTCTCTGCTGTAATTGAAGTACTAACTCTGCTTTTTTGAGAAGGGTATGGGTAATTAATGATTTCCATCATTATGTGATGCCTGTTTGTTCCCTTATCAGTCCAAGGCCAACAGAAGTATCTTGTGGAAACAGGGCATCAACTGCTATTACATGGAATAAAGTGACCTTTGGGAATTGGTAGGATTTCAGTAGCTTAGTGTTTCCCCATATTTTAGGACACATATTTTGGAGGCGTGTCAATTCTGTCTAGTATAATCTGAATTTAATACAGTGCCAGTGTCTATTTCATGTTGTAATGTGCCTCACATTTCAGCCTGCTACAGTGCAAGCTCAGCAGCCTCCCATGAATAGGATTTGACTCCCTTTCTTTCCCCCTTTCTCTCTTGTACTGTGAGCATGTACTGATATCTGGGAGAGGGGGACCCACCCAAGAGAACAGTGGCAGCAGAGTGGCAAAGGAGAGGGTAAATGATGAGGCCGTGGGGAGGGTGTGGGGAGAGCAGACATATACATACAAAATTCTGCCCTCAGAGCTTAAAGGCATGGACCTGTTACTTCCTGTACATCCCATAAAAAGTGCGTTCTGGAGTCCCAACAGGGCTAGCAGAAGTGCTGAAAAACAGGGTTTCGCTTTGGTCCCCTCTAGGAAAAGCCTTCCTCCTCATTCCTACCACTCTTTTTATTCACAGCAAGGGCCCATGAGGGCTCCCTGGATCATGGGGAGACATGAGGTGGCTGAATATGTCACCATTCTGCAGAACAGCAGGGAAGATACCCACAGCACTTGTTCATAACAGCTCCAGTAACATAGAGCAGTCGCATGACACACTTCAGTGATGCTGTGCCACTGCTTCTTGTCATGCTGATGCTGTGGGGTGCATGGGGAGTTGTGGAGCAGTGTGCTTGCCTCAGTGTCTCTGACTGTGGGAGCTGGTGAAGTCTCTTGCTGTGAAGCTGTCTTCCCACAGCAAGGATATAGTTTGAGGTGCTACAGGTCCTCATACTGACAGTCATGTCCTGGCACCTTGTCATAGGTTACCAGCGTCAGCTGCTCTACAGACATGACGATGGCTCCTACAGTGCCTTTGGGAAAGGTGACGAGCAGGGCAACACATGGTGAGTGACCAGAGATACTTCTGTCATCCTAAACCTATTGTCTGTCCTTCCTGGTTAATCTCCTGGCTGTGACATGGGATTCCTCTGTGCTCTGCTCACAGGCTGACGGCTTTTGTAGCCAGGTCCTTTGGACAAGCCAGCTCTTACATTTACATCGATAAGGATCACGTGCACAGTGCTCTGCTCTGGCTGCAGAAGCATCAGCTGTCCAGTGGCTGCTTCCAGAGTGTGGGGAAGCTCTTCAACAATGACTTGAAGGTATGGCTGCCAGACATGGGAGTAGGAGAAGGAGGAACACAATGTGAGGCACAGAGTTGCTTCCCCAGGCTCTTCCACTGTACACAGTAGCACAAAGCAAATTCCCTATGCCCTAGCACAGCCAAAGCATCTTCTCAGAGTGAAAAAGCATGGCCTAAAACAGCAGGCATTTCCTCTCTGTGAGGTTTTAACCTCTGCTAGGCTTTCTTCATTTTTATTCTGGCAAAAGACAGCACAGCTAATTGTGCCAAGGCACTTCAAGGACACAGGGAGAAATAGTTTTATATTTTAATGCTTGTCTAGAATACCCTAGCTGGATTCTCCCTTTTCTCATGCCTTACACTGCACAATACTCTATGTGCTCTGATATGGGATTCACAGCTGTCTCTCTGTTGCCGCAAAATTATGACTTCTCCTGGATTTTGGCATCTCCCAAATGATCCCTGCAGTGTAGCTGGGAATGCATCAAACTCTTGGTGAACATGTCCTAATACTTAGGTACTGAACAGTGCATATGCAGTATGGCAATACTTGGGTTCACTGCCTTTGTAAGGGTATGAATAATCCAGACTGGTCAGATTGCAAAATTGCCCATATTAAATACATGACAGGTTTATGAAAGAAAACAGGCTGCTATTTTAGCAAAGCAAAGGGTTATGCTTTTTTACTTAAAATTTGGGTGTAGTACAAAATAAAACCAGAGTGTATGCGTAGACTCTTCATCTTTGTCTGGCTTTCATTAATTTCACAGCTTGAGCTTTCTATTTGAACAGAACTTCTTGGAATAGCTTTTGCATCCCTACCTCCCTTACATTTCAAAGTTTCTGCTGTTCAGCGTGAACAATGCTTCTTAGAATCTCTGCTCAATTTTCCCCTCTCATTTTAACTTAATCTTGTCTCATGTCTGAGGATACAAACAGAGCTTCCCCAAGAATGAACATTCTCTGATGTGAAGAGTCTCCTGAAAGCCTGTTTAACCTGTAGTTTCTCACAGTCAGCTGAACTACATGTAAACTTGCATAACTTCTTGTATGCAAATCCTGCATCAGAAAAACTTTGTTCAAGTGTACAGTTGTATTATATTTAATAAAATAAGTTGTTTAACAGTTTGCTTCATGCCTTTCTATGAGAAGGGATGCCTAGGCTGTATGCACAACATGGCTCTGAGACTGACTCAACACCAGACTTCTATGATATTCAGCAAGGGAGGCTGGAATGCTTTCCAGAGTCCAAGAATGCCCAGAAGCATGCTACTGGACTCTCTCAAATAGGCCATCCATAGGCAGTTTCAGTGGCTATACAATGACAGGCAAGCAGTGGTTGGGTTTGTACTTCTGTGACGATTACCTGTGTGCTTGCAGGGTGGTGTGGATGATACAATCTCATTGACAGCCTATATCGCTGCCGCACTGGTGGAACTCCATCTGGAGAAAAATGTAAGTCACATCTGAACTCCTGCAGGGAATAGGATCCTGCTCCACCATTATTCCTTCCCCAGCTGGTGGCTTCAGGGAGAACCCAGACTGAGGTGGTGAAAACCTCTCTCATTCCCACCTTTGTACACGATAAGCACAATAGGCAATTTTTAACTTGGTAAGGAGTTCTTAATACAAATGGCCTGATTTGCAGCAAAGCAGAGCACTTGCCTTTCCCAGCTGATCTCAGGGGAAAAACCGTCTCTGAAAATGACAAAGGGCTTCCATGGAAATGCAATAGTATTCATTAAACTGAGAAGTAGAGCTAAAGGAGGAAAAAAAGGCCACTTTTCATGTATGCACTGTTTTCCCCTCCATTCCTTCTCCCAAAATAAAAGCAATTATCTACAAGATAAGTATAGACTGTTCTAGCAAAAAAAGAACTGATATTCTAAGCTTAATGATACAGTTCTGAAAACAACATCATACCCCCTCAGGATCCAAAACCTACAGCATGCAGGTCTGGCAACACTTCCTACAGCTGGATTCTTCAGGGTATTAGGAATCCCCTGTCCCAGTGATATGTCCAGTCACACCTTTGCTTTCAACCTACAGTGAGTGATGCCTTGTGTGCTCCACTTCATGTTCCACAACCCTGAATAAAATAAATCAAAGATGTATCTGGGATAGATGTTCACAACAACATTTTGTTTGGCCAGAGGAAATTCACTTGGTTTGGATTCCTTTTTCAGGACATCATGTTGGATAATGCCTTACGTTGCCTTAAGAATGTAACACTCAATGAGACAAGCCTCTATGTCAAGGCTTTGATGGCTTATGTCTTCACGCTCAGTAAGGACATGGAGATGAGAGAGCAGCTCCTGGATATGCTGGAGAAGGAAACTGGTATGTTGTTGCTGTTTAGAATATTTTGAGTCCTAGAGATAATGACTGTGTTTAAGGCCTGATATCTGTAGCATTTAATTGCAGTAGTCTGAGGAATTTAAGTATTCTCAAGTAGGCTTTTGTGTAAGAAAATCATAATGTATTGAAGCTGTGAGAGCCTCTAGTTTCTCAGACCCAGGAAACTCTTACTAGTCAAAGGCAGCAGAGGTGATCCATGCTTAATTTGTGTGGTCAAAATGCTTACTTGAGTTGTGATGCTCCTGCTCTTCCTTTTGTCTCTTTAACTTAGGAAAAAGATAAGACATCTGTTCTGAATGAGGATGCTGGTGTGGGGGGTTCAAAACACCTAACTCTGTGGTTAAACAGTCAGTAATATTACCTGAGCTGGTTTAAGTCACATTTGTTTGTTTGGCAGTACGGTGAACTACATTGGGGGCTGAAAAATAACATACAAAAAGAGAATGGGGAAAGGATTTTTTCAGCCTGATCAGCTACCAGTTCAGAGTGAAGTTCACTGCATAGCCACTCAAGATGCCAGCTGGTCTCACAGAACAGCTAGTGGGCAAACTGGAAGGAGTAGAATTACACATACTGAATGCAATGCTTGTTCAGAGCTACCTCTGTGATAATACACATGGAACAGGGAAAGAACCTTCCCCTGTGGTAAACATAGTGAAGTAATGGAGGTCCTCCATAGACAACCTGAACTAAATTCTGAAGTCTTTGTGCTGATTTTATGCAAACAAGTGATTTGATGGTTCTTGTTTCAAAAGCAGAAGTTTGTTCTGAAAACTGACTTTGAATTTAAAAGCATTTAAGTTTTCACATTTGTACCACTGTAGAAGATGTCTACACTGGCACAATTAAGCTAAAATCTTAGCTGAATTTTGGTTAACCCGCTACTACCACTGCAGCAAAAGATTCAACCAGACTCAGATGTATTCAGCACTTCTGAGGTTGGACCTTAGGTGGGAGCCCAGCTCTCACTTAAATTGCCCTAGCTTATGTATTGTGTACTGAGGATGTCAATGAAGTAAGTTGAGTAGTCTTACTCCTCCGTAGCCTACCAGCAATTCTCCCTCAAAGAGTGACCAGTTCTTGTACAATAGGTACAACTGACTGGAAATGAGTCCTAGAGCTTTTCAACGTGGGGGTCCTATTAGGCTATGCCAGGTAATAAAAGCAGAAACAGCAAAAATACTGAAGCTTGGAGACACAGCTTTGAATATACAAGGAGCTGAATAAGACTTGGAGTGTACTTTAAACAAAGAACCTCTGTTCAGAGGTCATCAGTTTCTGAGGGAATTGTTTCCTAGAGGAACTGGTTGAGGATTTGGGGCCTAGATGCCTATCTGTGCTTTCAAAGGAAGAAATGGAGCCTATTGTAGATGGCTGGCCCTTCCAGGATCAAAAAAACCTGGACAGATTGGCTGCTGTTTTCTGAGGTGCCCCAGAAAGGCACATGCATTTCTGATGCTGTCCAGGAAACTGTCAGACCTCAAAGAAAATTGAGGCAGGGGAAGCTGATGTTCATAGGAGTCTACAGTTCTTTTCTTCCACATATTTCTTCCCCCATCAGCAGAGCTTCTGGCATCACATTCTGGTGATGAAGAACCTTCTTCTATGATTGAGACCGTAGCCTACATTGTCCTGGCTCATGTCTCCAAACCAGACTTGTCACTCAAAGAAGCATCAGTGAGCAAGCTTGTGCACTGGCTCACTAGACAGAGAAATGGCTTTGGAGGATTTGCTTCCACACAGGTAATAAACCAGGGAAAATCACGGGAGAAAGAGAGAGATGTTGTGCCTGGAGTGATGTGCACATCTCTCATGTGCATGTCACTCTATATTCATCCTTTGCAGACACATGTACACGAGCCCTGCTTGGGAAGGGGAGTGTGTAGTGTAAATAGGATTACCCAGGGTCTGGGACTGCTAACCCCAGGGCTCATCCTGCTCCCTGTGGTATAGATTCTGCCTATACACTTGGTGGCACAGAGCCCACTTGTGTCAGAGTGTGAATCAGGGCCATGAGGAGTGTGGTTCTCCCTGCAGAGCCTGAACTAGTGTGCTGGATCTTGTACTGCATGGCTCCACAGCAAAGTGACTCTCTCTACCTTCAGGACACAGTTGTTAGCCTGCAGGCCCTCACTCAGTATGCAGCCCTGATTCCTCAGGAGATCAGAGATGTAAAGGTCACAGTGAAAGGCAAGGAAGCTTCTCCACTGGAGTTCCATGTGCACAGGAACAACAAGTTGGTCCTGCATCAGGCATCTCTCCTTGCAGTCCCCGGGACATACACAGTGCAAGCGACTGGCAGTGGCTGTGTTTATGTACAGGTGCGTATACATAAGGAACAGAGCTGTCAGATTTTGCCTCTGATGACTAAAGTGAGACTTGGCTCCAAGCAGGCACTATAGCCTCAAGTTCTGAGTGGGGTTTTGCTTTCTAGGCAGAAATTATGCCAAGCTGGAAGGTACTCAGGTATACTGTATTGACATGCTTTCATTGCAGCCATCTCTGGTATCTTCTCAGAAATGTCTCAGCTTTGCTGTCCCATGCTACAGAGCCATGTTATTGTTAAGAGACCAATAGATTTGAAGTCAGGAGTAATGAGACACAGAACAGTACCTGCTTCTGCTTTGTGTGTTGCTGATGTCTCTGCTTCAGGAGCTGAACACTGTATACTATGTCTTCTGATGTAATATTCTTTGGGGTTTTATCACATGCAGAGGTGGAGTGATGCAGTACTAAGGTCTTCTTATTCCAGTACACCAACACAACTGGTCCATCAGGAGGATACATCTTATTTTTCTGACAGTTTTGATAATGATCCATTTATGGCCATTCATGCAGGAAAGAATTCAAGTCACTCCCTGTGAAATCCTCCCTCACCATATGGCTTCTGTTCAGCCATCTCTTATGACACAGAGAATCTGCAAGTAGTGTATAGACAAGAGGACACAAAAATTATTTATTGTTAATGCATGTAGGAGATAATGAGAACTCATACTACTTGACTATACTTGAATATAGTAAATAAGCATAAGACATTTGATGAGTACCTGCTGGCCAGGCAGTTGTTCATCAGGCAAACAGAGGAAGATTCTCTTTGGAGGAGTGTAATCATCCCTCTTGCTGAGTTTTCCTCTTCTGATTCTTTGTTCTTTCTATCTTTCTTTTGAGGTTTATACTTGTTTTGCCAGTATTTTTTCCCTTGAGACCTAGAGCTGCTACTATTAGCCTGTCAGGAGTTAACAGTTACACTTCTTTCTCCTTGTGGGGTAGTGCCTTAGCTTTCTTAATTTCTTACACTTAAGAGATTTTTTTTTTGTTCTGGTAAGACTGAATGAGGCTTTGTATCACAGATGGCTGAATCTCCATGCTGAGGGTTACACTTGGCAGATGTATCTGATGCTATGTGCTAAACAGCACATCTCTGAACAGAAAGTGCATCTGGATCCAACTGTGTTAGAGACTGGTTATTCATTAAAAGCTTGAGGCACAGGTAGTCCTTTAGCTTGTTCAGGGAAGCTCTGAGGCACTTCACAGAGATGTTTTCTCCTCCACCAGACCACTCTGTATTATAACACCCCACCACCAAAAACAGAAGAGGTCTTTGTCCTAGATGTGGAAACAGTAGCAAGAGAATGTGATGGTGTCAGGAAAGAGTTTGACATCCACGCGTCTATCAGGTATGAGATCCCTTGAGGCTCTTTTTTCAGTGTAAAGAAGTGGGAACCACAGTTGTATGACCAGAACCCCATAAAGGCCACCTGTCTATGGAAAAAAAGACACAGTGATGATCTCTTCTTCTCCATAGATTGCAAAGAGATTGTTAACTGAGAATTAAGGCCTGGAGGAGTATGGCAATGCACTAGCAGTGTCTTGCAGAACCACTGCAACTATCTCAGTCAGCATGGAGCAGCTCAGTAGCCTCCAGAGCAGTAGGATCTGAGGTGGCACCATTCCCAAGAGTCAGATCTCCCACCTTGGTGGACACTTGGCAGCCTGGGCTGAAGCAGCCCTGAGGTGCATTATTCTGCAGTGGGGATGTCTGCTGGAATTAGACATCAGAAACTCCAGTCCCTATCCATATTTCACTTGCCTCCATCTCTCTAGGGTGGCAGTCTTGATCCATATTCTCCATGCCTCACTGACCTTACTGAAAGAGAACATTGCCACTCTCAACATGTAACAACAAAGGTCACTTCCACCTGTTGGAGAGGGCAACATGAAGCATTAACATGCTAACCATAACACATTCACTGCATAGTCTGTCTCCATACTGAGTGAGCAGTCCCTTTCTCCCATCAGTTAGATATGCTGCTGAGCTTTCATATCAATGTAGAACAGGGCAAAGTTTAGAAGTGTCCATTAGTATCTCCTAGAAATGCTGTGATGCCTTCCACATCTAATGTGCTTTTCTCCTGACTCTTCAGTTACGTAGGGGACCGTGGGACCAGTAACATGGCCCTGGTGGAGGTGGAGATGCTGTCAGGATTCATTCCTGTGCAGAACTCTGTGAAAGAGGTAAGACTTTTCCTCTGGCCTTCCTTGAAGATAGCAAACTCTATTTTCTAGATGTAGCTCAGTCAGAAATATCCAAGTAGGGAAGAATTTCTGGAGAATGGTAACTACCTACCTTACTAAAAATTTAACTAAATTAAGCAAGTGTGGATATAGAGGGCTATTTCACAAGGCAACTTTCCACTTGCACAGCCAACTGTGCAATTTTTCATGTTGAGTAGTGAGGATTGCATACGCAGTAAGAAGCTGGAGAGGAGCTGAAAAGCACCTAGTTAGAATCCCCTGGGATGCACTGAGACTCTTTGCAGTGGCTAGTGCCTTATTTAGGGATATTCCATAAAGTGGTGTTGAATCCCATAGGGTTGTTCAATGGCATGCTCCGGTGTTCCAGGCAATAGCTAGGAAGATCCATCATAGCCTCCTACTAACCATCTTTCCCTTTGCTACAAGTGCTGAAAGTAGGAACATGGCTCAAGGACTCTTGTTCCAAATCTGAAAAAGTATTTTCAAAGGCTTGTTTTGCTGCCAGCAATCTCGGTGCTGTTATAGCTGAAGAACAGAGACCTGACTAGTTGCCTGACTAGGCTAAGTGCTTTGGTCAACAGTGGTTCACTGACAAATACCAAACTTGGTGTGAGACAGGGAAGGCCAATACACTGATGCTAACCAAGTTCACCTCTTGCCTCCCTATACAGCTCGAGAAGATACCGTTGGTGAAAAAGTCAGAGATAAAACTAGACAAAGTCACAATCTACTTGGAAGAGGTAAAAGAAAGACAACATGGAACTGCCCATTCCAGTAGTAGCAACTGAAGTACACTTTGCACTGTCACTTTCATAGATCAGAAATGCAAATCTCTAGGCTGGTCAAGTGGGCTGAAATTTTGGCAAGAGAGGAAAAGGGTGGAAGAACCTGGAAAGGCAGAGAAAGAAATCTCTGATGCAGGAGGAGTAAAGCAGGTGACTTTGAGATGACCAGTGCATTTCAGCTCACTTTTATTCTTCTCTCCAGCTGGGTGAGACTTCTCTGAAGCTTAACATCTCCGTGCAACAAGACGTTGAAGTGCAGAACCTGAAAGCAGCAACAGTGCATGTCTATGACTACTATAAGCCAGGTGAGATTTCACTGACAATAGCAAAGAGTAACTATTATACCCCCCACTCAGACATAATTCTGTCTGTGATCCTTATTCCCTTAACTCCCTTACTCCAGTGCACTTCCTCCTGCATCTTCAAGTTTGGGTTTCCTCTGTGCAAAACTTTAACATTCAAGTAGCAGAACCACTTGCTTAGAAAAGTTCTTGAGACGAGACTGCCTGACACTATAATTTTGTTGTTGGGCATTATGTGTTCAAAATGACAGTTTCTTTACTTCCTTTAGCTTCAAGGAATGTCTGTGTGGAAAAGAAGACTTCTCTGTCAACTTTTAATGTCTTCTCCAGGTCCTTAGCTCTCTTGAGAGTACTTAGGCATTTATTTAAAGTCCGTATTACATAGTGGCACCCTGATTCATTAGAAGGCAGAATTTAGTTGTATGCTCTTCATGTATAGTGTAACAATCCTACCATCCCCTGGGTGCTTCCATGTCTCAGAGGATAACAGGAAAATAATTTGTTACCCTTCAAAACTCTGAATGAACTATCAGCACACAGAAGAGAGATCTTGTAATTTTGAGTCTCTCTTCTGTGCTCAGAAGGAGACAAAACAACAGATGGAACATTAAGAATTATTTTTAAAATACAATTTGAGGACAAAATGGAAAAACTGACACTGATGATTTTGAGAGCAGCATTATAAGCCTACATGTCATATACTAAATTCCATTCTTGTTCCCCCCATGTTTCACACCATGCCAAGCAGAGGAGGACACTTCTTAATCCAGCCATTACAGAGCTAAATATTGTCACCTAATATGCTCTCTCTTTGCTATTTCATCCTGTAAAACAATTTTTGTGCTTAGTACATAAAATGTAAAAAGTGTTTCCTGACATGAAAATACTAATTATCAGTGAATAGGCAAGACTGTCAGGACACACTACTGAAAGGTTCTCTATTTACAAAAAATGTCCTTGCATTACAAGGTGTCACAATGTGTAATAGGATCTTTTACAGCTGTATGGGACACATGCTGGGGAGACAGACCCTTGGTCTGACCCACTGCAGGCATTGTTTTGTTCCTGCATTCACAGTCTGAAGAGTGAAAAATTAAGGTAGTGGGATGATTGTCTTACAGAGAAAGAAGCTTGGCACTACCCTGCCATGCAGTTCTCCAGCTCACCACCCTTTCTCTTTTGTTTCTACAGATGAACACACAACAAGAGAATATGTTTTCCCTTGCAGTTCAGGTTAGTGTTAACAGGCTTCCAAGGTGAGAGAAGCTGGTGGTAAGCAAGCAAAGCATCCCACCTCTGCTCTGTGTTTAATCCCATCATGTGATGTAGAGCCTTCTTGGATTACAAATTCAATTGGGATCTATTTACTCGTTGTGGGCACAGTTTCCAGCCCAGGAATTAATCTCAGTGTAAACTAAGGTTTGAGTATACCATGGAAAGTTAAAACGATCTATTTTTATTTCACTTCCATACACTCCTCACATGTGCAGTCCTCACAGCATCTCAGATCTGAATGCAACTGGAAATGCCTATGTCAATGATAAAGAGATGTTGCAACTCAACGCCTAAGATCCCTTTGGCTTAGATAGCTTGCCTAAAATTCATCAGGCACTTAGCCTTTTTCTTGCCCTTTTTTTCCACAGATGTCTCAAAGAAGGTTTCCTACTAATATTCTCTGGCACTGCAACCTGAGTTTTCTGCTTTCATAAGGAAAACTTCATTGCTCTGGCTCTCCTCTTCCCTGCTGTGTTGGAAATGCCCTATTTCCTTTCATCTATGCCCCAAATATTGACGTGAAACCTGGCTTGACACACAGTAGCTTGGGATCCAGTGAAATAAAGCATGTGGAACCTGGACAAAAAAGCGGTGACTTGACAGCTGATTAACATTTCAATTCCTGAAAAAGAGAAACATTGTGTACCTCAAGGTTACATACTTTGCTCACCATTGTGGGACTCCCCAGGTTCCATCTCTGAGCTACCTTTTCAGTTTAGTTAACATGACAATTAGTCTGCAAACAAACTCCAAACACAAACAAACAAAAACAACAAAAAAGCATTTTTAGCCCTGATCTGGCTTACTACATGGCCCCGTGAATCATCTTCCTGTGGTAAGTGAGCAGTAGGAACAGGTGAGGGAAGGCTAAGAAAGAAATACTTCACCAGTTCAAGGAAGAAATACTTTACCAGTTAATTTAGACAGAAAAAGACTGTGCAACAGTGCCTTTTGAAGGGAGGCCAAGAGACCAAAATAACACCCACTCCAAATTCACTGCATGTTTAGACTCTGGCAATACCCAGTCCCATCATGTCAAGACATTAGCCCAAATGACTAATCCTTACCTGTGGCGCTATTTAAAAAAGACAACAATCTGAGGAATTTCAGGATGCAACACATACAACAGGAGAATAGAATATGCAGATGGCTCATCAGGACATGCAGTGCCATTAGCAAGGTGGCCACATAAAAGGTGGGATACTAGATAAGAAAAAATGGGTGCTAGTTTTACAGAGCTGATTACCAAAAGAGAAGTTACCAAGACAGTAATGCCATAAATGTGATGTAAAGCTGTGAAGCCCAGGGCCAATGGAGACAAAGTGAACAAGGTGAGCTGTGAATTTAGGAAGTGATGATGCCTCTAAAGAGGAAGTACCTGTGCAAGTACCAAAAAAAAAAAAAAGGAGGGAAAAGAACATAAAGTGAAGGAGGTCATGTGGCCACAGTTGTTTGAGGGATTCCTGTCTAGCAGCCCTCTGCCTGATCAACGCAGCTTGCAAAAGGACAGTAAATACATTTTTTTCTCTGACCATTCAGAGCTATCTGTCTATAAAGTGGGCAGAACCAGTCCTTCCACTCCTACTCACCATTGTTCTCGAGGCTGTCCAGTAGTGACAGGCAAAAAGGAAAATAAAAGTATCACAGCAGTGCTTAAAAAGCATTCAGGTGAGATAGAAAACCTGAGGAAACAAGTGATTAATTCTGTGGACAACTGGTACAAAAAAAGAACAGGGCTGACTTCAAATAAGCGAAAATTTGAAGGAACTGAACAGGCCTCCAAGGGTTGTTCCTTTAGCATTGACCCTGACATTGTAGGAGTCAATAGAGACTGTTTGATGGTGCTCTCTACCAAGTGAGCAAAGTGGGATCTGCAATCTCCCAGCTGCCTTCTGGCCAAGTTTTTTCCTCTGGGTATTTGGGCTGGACTGAAAGACGGAGGTCCTCTAATCTGGTTGAACTTCAGATAGTGAGGTTATAAATAAAACCTGAAGCCTGTAACCCAGTGTGCCCATTGTGACCATGAGTCAGGCTCTCCTGCTTTTAAATGGACGTGTCAAAGGTTTTACAGTTTACATGATCAGATGGCCATGAAATTAGATCTAAATAGAAGAAAGCCATGAAGATTCCTCTGCTTCTGATGATAGGATGTCTTGTCACCACATACTCATTGGGGTAGGTAAGTAAGAAAACCAAGTGTGTGAAATAAGAATACAAACAGATATTTCCAGTCTGTGATTTCAAACCAGATTGATGCTGTTCAGCTGCAGATGAGAGGGGCTGAGGAAGCTTGGCAAAGCAGAGAGTTGAAAAAGAAGTGCTGTGTGGCAAAGTTCCTTAAGACAGAAGTGTACAGTAGAAGTCAGTGAGGTCTCTGCCTCTTGAAGTGAACATTAGGGAACAAAGTAAGTGTCTAGTCTGTTCTGAGTGGACAATCTGATGCTTGCTCAGTTTTTCTGACTGTTGAAAAGTGCCCCCTGTCCTTGGTGACATCCATAGGAAATACCTTACATTGCAAGAAAGAAACCTTTGCTTTCTCACCACAGCTGCTGTGTGGGTCTTGGTTGCTCAGATGGTCTGGAGGCAACTGGGAAATTTCCTGCAAAGTTTTGCAGCTTCACCTTGTGAAAAAAGAAGAGCACCGTACAGGAGGCAGCTAGCATGCAATTTGGTAACCAGCATCTCAGAGAGCAAGGAAATTTTCTGCAAAGGTGATGGTCTCACTTCTAGACTTAAGTGAGTAAAGGAGTATGAGAAAGGGAAAGAAGACAAGTGCAGTTACATAGGCTAGATGTTCATTTATATGCCTGTACTATATGAATCTGTATGACACAATATGTAGGCTCATCCTTATGTTAAGTGCTGCTCAATCACCTGTGTATAAGATTCATTTGATACCTTCCTGATAAATTGGGAAAAAACCATGAACTCAGAAGGTGCACTTTTCCTCCAGGGCCACTGAGTGTCACCATCGCTCCGTGGCTTGCCCTGCAAAATGCTGTTACTCCAGACAAAAAATTCCTTTTCTAAAACTGATTGGAATGGAGGGGGGGGAAACAAACAAAAAAATAATGGTAATGAAAATGGACTGCTTCTTGCTGAAGAGCCCAGAGCTGGGAAGATCTGCGTCTACAACGTGAGCTCTCTATTAAATGAATCCTGCCTTATATTCAGGCAAAGCATTTGACTGGTTTCCAGCCAGACCCTCTAAGCCAGTCTCACAATTTGCAGCATGAGCCCCAGTGACACCAATTATGGGATGGAAAAAGTGCTTTATCAGGAGACACTAAAAATCCCGGGATCCCATCATCTGGTAAGCAGAATGAGCAGAATTTGCAGAGAACAGGCACTGATATTTACAAAAATTATGAAGGTGATGGATCAAGTGAATGGAAAACTGCTCTTCAGAAAATCTTCTTGTGGCAGACTGCGGGCATGTGATGAAATTGCGTGGGTTTTAATTTCAATTTAATTTCAATTTAAAACAAATAAAAAAGTACTTTATACTATAAGAACTTACTGCTACAAGAGTTACGGAAGCCAAAGATACCATCAGGTTCAAAAACCTCATAGACAGACTAATGGTAAACCACTCTATACCAAATGAAACAGGTTGTGATGTGCCCTCCACCATCCCTACTACCAAGTTTGGATGTGGTAATAGAACAAGGGGAATTGACTGTTCATAATGGCCAGGTGCACTTGCTTTCCCTGAAAAATATTAAGGGTGGCCGAATTTGGTGGATTGAAACATCCAGCAGCTTCCTTTATTTCTGGGTCCATGGAGATGAGTGAGAACTTACTTGTTTCACATCCCAGCGGTAGCTGAGTAGTGTGCAAGTTCACAACAGACACGCACACACGGGTTAATGCTGTCAGGAAACAGTCCGACAAAGGCATCCCTATAGGCACCGTGTCCAGCCTGATCCTGTCCTAAGGAGCAGTGCTCAGGGAAACGTGCTTTAGGTTTCTGACCCTACAAACTTTCATCCTGCTTGCTGACTAGACAGACCACATGCACACAAACAGAGAGCACAATCACCCAGGAAATAAATCAAATAATTTATTACAAATACAGTACAAGCTGTGGCGGTCAGATGCAAAACTTGTGCAAACAGATTGATTGCATTTGACTGGCTCTGTGTATCTTTTCTCTGTTTGACCTACCTTGATCCCTCCATTTCCCTACCTGTGATTTTTACCCCAGGCATACCAGTGTCGTTTTGTAAACCCCCAAATTCTCTTTATCGATTCCAACATCCCCCCCAGCTGCCAAGCACCCTCCAGTAAGTCCTAAAGCCTCTTTATTGCGGTATTTCCTCTTAGTCCTATTGCAGTAACTTCCCTTCATTTGCATACCTTCCAGAGAGTTTCCTCCCTTGAATCCACTTCAGTGAGTTTTGCAAGAGGGACAATGGCTCAGTCGTTCATCCAGTTGTTGTGGGGTTAAGCAGTGGTTGATTTACAGGGATTACTGTTTGCTGGGTTCCCTGCCTTGTCATTGTTTCTTTGTTCACTATCTGACCTTCTGTTTTGAATAACCTTAAATACCTTCTCAAAAATCAGCCAGACAGTTTTCCATTTGAATTAAAAAAGAACCCTCAGCATTTAGAGCAAGTATGTTTGTTAATAGCCCAAATGCCTTACTGCACAGTGTGTTTTGCTGCCTTTCAGGCAGCAGCAAATGATATTCCGTGATGCTAAGTCAATGGGAATCAACTCCAATTGATAATGAGAATCATGTCATTCGAACTCATAGCCCAGCACTATCATTACAGAGCCAGATGCAATGTTCTTGCAATGTGAAGCTTAGACTTGTCATTTGCAGGAGCATTTATGCTGCTTACAGGCTCAGTGGTGCTTGAGCTTCTGCACCTTGTACAGGTAGATGGAGTGCGATTCAATTCTGCTTCTCTTTTGCTTCATCCCACCTGCCCTTCGTGCATATGCTGACATCCTTAAAGGAAACTCATCAGGTCTCATCAAGATGAGCCATTGGTCTGACCCACTGGGCACTTCTCATTTTCTTAGAAACAAATATATTGATCATAGAACCACGGAATGATTTGGGTTGGAGGGGACATGAAAGATCATGTAGTTTCAAGCCCCCTGCTATGGGCAGGGACACCTTCCACTAGAGCAGGTTGCTCAAAGCCCCCTCCAACCTGGCCTTGAACACTTCCAGGGATGGGGCAGCCACAGCTTATCTGGACAACCTGTGCCAGTGCCTCACCACCCTTACAGTAAACAATTTCTTCCTAATATCTAATCTAAATCTTCTTTCAGTTTGAAGCCATTGCCCCCTGTCCTGTCACTACATGGTCTTGTAAATAGTTCCTCTCCACTTGTCATCTAATGATGACAACATTACTGTTAAAAATTAATGTTTGCCACAAGCAGCCGCTCTTACCCTAAGCCAGGCAACTGACAGGCAACAAACTGATGCTCTTCGGGGGTAATCAAGGCAAGCAAGGTCCAAGTGCTTGCGCAGCTTCTCTTGTAAAAGCTGACAGCAAGGTCTGGCTCTGTGGTTTCTTTACGCTGTTCATGCAGATTTCAGCTGTGCACCCCCACGTGTGCTCTACGGGCTTTCTGCAGGCAGAAAACCTCCCAGGCACATCGTTACCTCTGCGTTCTGTCTGTTCAGCAAAGCTTGTTCCAGGTACAAACACAAACAGTTTACAACCCATGTTCTGCAGGGCAGATGGTGACAGGGCAAGAGGACATAGTCTTAAACTGCACCAGGGGACGTTTAGGCTGGGCCTTAGGGGAAATTTCTTTATAGAAAGGGTGATTAGACATTGGAAAGGGCTGCCCAGGTTGGTGGTTAAATCACCATCCCTGGCGGCGTTTAAGGGAAGAGCTTAAGGGAAGAGCGGCACTTTGTGCCATGGTGGGGATCGGTCCCAGGTCACACTCAATGATGTGCGGTCTTTTCCAGCCGAACTGATTCTGTGGTACGCGAAACTCCTGATGTCTAACAAGGTTAACCAGTGTCCAGCAGGGCTGCCCCGGCCGCTCCCCGTCCCGCATCCCGCCGCGATCCCGCTCCCGTCGCCACGGCAACGGGCAAGCGGCGCCCAGGGATGCGCACCACGTGCCCGGAAGCGCCTCGAGGGGGGAAGTGACGGAGCGCCGGGGGAGCCCTGGAGGCCGAGATTTAAAGAAAAAAAAAATTTAAAAAAAAATTAAAAAAAGGGGAAACAAAAAAAAGAGAGATAGAAAAGGTGATTTAAAAAGGGAAAAAAAAACAGGGATCG